>CM077675.1:127920001-129120001 GCA_039707655.1 Elymus sibiricus | reverse complement strand
GGCTCCGGAGAGGGGAAATCGACGCCGTCATCATCACCAACCATCCTTCATCACCAATTTCATGATGCTCTCCGCCGTTCGTGAGTAATCTCATCATAGGCTTGCTGGACGGTGATGGGTTGGATGAGATTTACCATGTAATCGAGTTGGTTTTGTTAGGGTTTGATCCCTAGTATCCACTATGTTCTGAGATTGATGTTGTTATGACTTTGCTATGCTTAATGCTTGTCACTAGGGCCCGAGTGCCATGATTTCAGATCTGAACCTATTATGTTTTCATGAATATATATGTGTTCTTGATCCTATCTTGCAAGTTGTAGACACCTATTACGAGTTATGATCCGCATCCCTCAGGGTGACAATAACTGGGATTCTTTCCGGTGATTACCGTAGTTTGAGGAGTTCATGTATTCACTAAGTGCTAATGCTTTGGTCCGGTTCTCTATTAAAAGAAGGCCTTAATATCCCTTAGTTTCCATTAGGACCCTGCTGCGACGGGAGGGTAGGACAAAAGATGTCATGCAAGTTCTTTTCCATAAGCACGTATGACTATATATGGAATACATGCCTACATTACATTGATGAGTTGGAGCTAGTTCTGTGTCACCCTATGTTATAACCGTTGCATGATGAATGCCATCCGACATAATTATCCATCACTGATCCATTGCCTACGAGGTTTTCAGATATTGATCTTTGCTAAGTTACTTTTCCGTTGCTACTGTTACAATCACTACAACACTGTTACTGTCACTTTGCCATTGTTATCGTTACTTCCATACTACTTGGCTACTGAATACTTTGCTGCAGATACTAAGTCTTTCAGGTGTGGTTGAATTGACAACTCAGGTGCTAATACTCGAGAATATTCTTTGGCTCCCCTTGTGTCGAATCAATAAATTTGGGTTGAATACTCTACCCTCGAAAACTGTTGCGATCCCCTATACTTGTGGGTTATCAACCACCTCAAAGTTATCTTTTCCGATCAATCTTATGAGCTATCCCTATAAGTGTCACAAACAGCCCTAGAGTTCGTACTAAAATAACACCTTAAGATACACATCAACCAAAACCCTAATGTCACCTAGATACTCCAATGTCACCACAAGTACCCATGGGCTTGATTATACGATATGCATCACACAATTTCAGATTCATCATGTTCAATCCAACACAAAGAACTTCAAAGATTGCCCCAAAGTTTCTACCGGAGAGTCAAGACGAAAACGTGTGCCAACCCCTAAGCATAGATTCCCAAGGTCACGGAACCCGCAAGTTGATCACCAAAACATACATCAAGTGGATCAATAGAACATCCCATTGTCACCACGGATATCCCATCGCCAGACATACATCAAGTGTTCTCAAATCCTTTAAAGACTCAATCCGATAAGAAAACTTTAAAGGGTAAACTCAATTCATCACAAGAAGATAGAGAGGGGAAAACTCTATATGATTCATCTATATCAATAAAGCTCGCGGTACATCAAGATCGTGTCATCTCAAGAACACGAGAGAGAGAGATCAAACACATAGCTCTACTGGTACATACCCTCAGCCCCGAGGGTGAACTACTTCCTCCTCGTCATGGAGACCGCTGGGATGATGAAGATGGCCTCCGGTGATGGTTTCCCCCTCCGGCAGGGTGCCGGAACGGGCTCCCGATTGGTTTTTCGTGGCTCTGGAGGCTTGCGGCGGCGGAACTCCCGATCTAGGTTTCTTTTCGGGGGTTTCTGTATTTATAGGAATATTTGGCGTTGCAATCACGACAGGGGGTGCTCGAGGGACCCACAAGCCAGGGGGGCGCGCCCTAGGGGGGCGCCCCCTAGGCTTGTGGCTTCCTCGGGACTCTTCTGTGGTATCTTTTTGCTCCAGTATTTTTTATATTTTCGAAAAATATTCTCCGTAAATTTTCAGCCGATTCCGAGAACTTTTATTTCTGCACAAAAACAACACCACGGTAGTTCTGCTGAAAACAACGTCAGTCCGGGTTAGTTCTAATAAAATCATACCAAAATCATATAAAATTATTGTAAACATGGCATGAATACTTCATAAATTATAGATACGTTGGAGACGTATCAGTCTCCAACGTATCTATAATTTTTGCTTGTTCCATGTTGTTATATTATCATTCTTGGATGTTTTACAATCATTTTATAACCACTTTATATCATTTTTTGGGACTAACCTATTGACATAGTGCCAAAGTGCTAGTTGCTCTTTTTGCTTGTTTTTTACTTCACAGAATATCAATAACAAATGGAGTCCAATCGCGACGAAACTTTTTGGAGATTTTTTCTGGACCAGAAGACACCCAGTGGGCCAAAGAAGTGCCAGAGAGGTGGGCCGTGGAGACCACAACCCACCAGGGCGCGCCAGGGGGGCCCCGGCGCGCCCTGATGGGTTGTGCCCTCCCCGGGGCCCCTGTCCACCGCCTCTGATGCCTGTAAATTCTCAAATATTCCAAAAACCCTAGGGGAGTCGACGGAACACAATTCCAGCTGCCGCAAGTTCCAGAACCTCGAGATCCAATCTAAACACCATCACAGAGGGGTTCATCTTCTTCATAGGTGCCTCTCCAATGATGCGTGAGTAGTCCACCATAGACCTACGGGTCCGTAGGCAGTAACTAGATTGCTTCCTCTCTCTCTCTCTCTTATGATTCTCAATACAACGGTCTCTTGGAGATCTATTTGATGTAAACTTTTAAGGTGTGTTTGTTGGGATCCGATGAATTTTGAGTTCATGATCAGTTTCTATCCATGAATATTATTTGAGTCTTCTTTGATCTTATATGCATGATTAGTTATAGACTCGTATTTCTTCTTCGAATCTTTAGTTTAGTTAGGCTGACTAGATCGATTTTTCTTGCCATGGGAAGAGGTGCTTTGTGATGGGTTCGATCTTGCGGTGTTCTTTCCCAGTGACAGAAGGGGCAACAAGACACACATGTATCGTTGCCATTAAGGATAACAAGATGGGGTCTATTCCTACATGAATAGATCTTGTCTACATCATGTCATCATTCTTATTGCATTACTCCGTTTTTCCATGAACTTAATACACTAGATGCATGCTGGATAGCGGTCGATGTGTGGAGTAATAGAGGTCGATGCAGGCAGGAGTCGGTCTACCTATCTTGGACGTGATGCCTATATAATGATCATCGCCTTGGATATCGTCATGACTATTCGATTTTCTATCAATTGCCCAACAGTAATTTGTTCACCCACCGTGCGTTATACTCATGAGAGAAGCCACTAGTGAACCCTACGCCCCCCTTGCTTTTCGATCTATCTTTTTGCATCTTTGTTTTCAGATCTACAAAACCAAAAACCCAAAAACATAGTGCTGCATATTTTATTTGCTCTTTTTATTTTGTGTTCTTGAGAGATCTATCTCTCCTATCTATCACTACCTAATCTATATTTTTACCGTAGAGAGATTGACAACCTCTCTTTCAAGTCGGGTTGCAAGTATTTGTTGTTTGTGTGCAGGTGCTGCTTATTGGGTGGTGGTGATCCTCCTGCTGGTTCGATAGCCTTGGTTTCATAACTGAGGGAAATACTTACCGTCGCTGTGCTGCTTCATCCCTTCCTTTGTGGGGAAATACCGACGCAGTCTCAAGCCATGTCAGTTGCTTTCCTGTTTATATCTTATTTTCCTAATTTTTGTAATATTGCAAAACTGATAGAAAATATTTTTGCGGATTTTTCGGAGTCCGTTTACTTACCGTATCACGTACCTCTTATTTTTCAGAATTCTGGAGTGTTCCGAAAGGTTTCTTTTATGTGTTCCTCCGGTGTCATGGTTAGGATAACGTTGCTTTCAACATTAATAGGCGTACCTGAGATATAGTGTTTAATTCTTTGTCCATTGACCACCTTCGGGTTAGTACCTTTGGCATTCTTAATCTTGATAGTTCCAGAATGATAAACCTCTTCGATTATATATGGGCATTCCCATTTGGAGAGAAGCTTGCCTGCAAAACATCTTAAACGAGAGTTGTACAAAAGAACATAGTCTCCTATTTTGAATTCCCGCTTTTGGATTCTTTTGTCATGCCATCTTTTTACTTTTTCTTTGAATAGTTTGGCATTTTCATAAGCCTGGGTTCTCCATTCATCTAGTGAGCTAATATCAAATAGCCTCTTCTCACCGGCAAGTTAGAAATCATAGTTGAGTTCTTTAATTGCCCAAAATGCTTTATGTTCTAACTCTAGAGGCAAATGACAAGCTTTTCCATATACCATTTTGTATGGAGACATACCCACAGGATTTTTATAAGCTGTTCTGTAGGCCCAAAGTGCATCATCTAGTTTTTTAGACCAATTCTTTCGAGACCCATTGACGATTTTTTGTAATATCAATTTGATTTCTCTATTGCTAAGTTCAACTTGACCACTAGATTGAGGATGATAGGGTGATGCAATTCTATGGTTAACATCATATTTAGCAAGCATCTTACGGAAAGCACCATGAATAAAGTGTGAACCACAATCAGTCATTAAATATCTAGGGACTCCAAACCTCGGGAAGATGACTTCTTTAAGCATTTTAATGGAGGTGTTGTGATCAGCACTACTAGTTGGAATAGCTTCTACCCACTTAGTGACATAACCAAAAGCAACCAAAATATGAGTGTACCTGTTAGAGGAAGGAATCCCATATAATGAAAACCCCAAACATCAAATGGTTCAACAACAAGTGAATAATTCATAGGCATTTCCTGACGCTTACCGATATTACCAATTCTTTGACATTCATCACAAGACAAGACAAACTTACGGGAATCCTTGAAGAGAGTAGGCCAATAAAAACCACATTGCAATACCTTGTGAGCAGTTCTGTCTCCCACATGATGTCCTCCATAAGCTTCGGAATGACATTTCCGTAGGATTTTTTCCTGTTCATGCTCAGGTACACAACGTCTAATAATACCATCTACTCCTTCTTTATAAAGATGTTAGTCACCCCAAAAGTAATGTCTTAAATCATAGAAGAATTTTTTTATTTTGTTGGTATGTGAAACTAGGTGGTATATATTTAGCGACAATGTAGTTTGCATAATCAGCATACCAAGGAGTGTTTTGAGAAACATTTATTGCAGCTAACTGTTCATCGGGAAAGCTATCATTAATAGGTAGTGGGTCATCAAGAATATTTTCTAACCTAGACAAGTTGTCAGCTACGGGGTTCTCAGCTCCCTTCCTATCAACGATATGTAAGTCAAATTCTTGAAGCAAGAGAACCCACCTGATGAGTCTAGGTTTAGAATCTTTCTTTTCCATAAGATATTTTATAGCAGCATGATCGGTGTGAACAATAACTTTGGAGTCAACAATGTAGGATCTAAATTTATCACAAGCAAACATAACTGCTAAAAATTCCTTTTCAGTAGTAGCATAATTTCGTTGGGCACTGTCTAGAGTTTTGCTAGCATAATGGATAACATTTAATTTCTTCTCAACTCTTTGTCCTACAACAGCACCAACAGCATAATCACTAGCATCACACATAATTTCAAAAGGCAAGTTCCAATCAGGTGGTTGGACGATAGGTGCAGAAGTTAAGGCTTTCTTGAGTGGTTCAAAGGCTTCTACACAATCATCATAAAAAAGGGATATCCTTTTGCAAAAGATTAGTAAGAGGCCTAGAAATTTTAGATAAGTCTTTAATGAACCTCCTATAGAAACCAGCATGACCAAGGAAACTTCGAATACCTTTAATATCTTTAGGACATGGCATTTTCTCAATTGCATCAACTTTAGCCTTATCCACCTCAATACCTCGTTCAAATATTTTATGCCCCAAGACAATACCTTCATTAACCATAAAGTGGCACTTCTCCCAAATCAAGACAATATTAGTTTGTTCACATCTCTGCAAAACTCGATCAAGGTTGCTTAAGCAATCATCAAAAGAAGTTCCGTAAACGAAAAAATCATCCATGAAAACCTCCACAATCTTTTCACAAAAGTCAGAGAATATGGCAGTCATACATCTTTGAAAGGTAGCAGGTGCATTGCATAAACCAAAAGGCATACGTCTATAAGCATAGGTTCCAAAAGGACAAGTAAAGGTGGTTTTCTCTTGATCAGATTGTGATACAGGTATTTGAGAGAAGCCAGAATATCCGTCCAGAAAACAAAAGTGTGTGTGCTTAGATAGTCTTTCTAGCATTTGATCAATGAAAGGTAGAGGGTAATGATATTTTCTAGTATCTTTATTTAATTTCCTAAAATCAATTACCATTCTATAGCCAGTGACAATTCTTTGTGGAATGAGTTCATTTTTATCATTAGGAACAACGGTAATACCTCCTTTCTTAGGGACACAATGAACGGGACTAACCCATCTACTATCAGCTATGGTATAGATTATACCTGCTTCCAGAAGCTTTAGCATTTCAGTTCTTACTACTTCTTTCATCTTAGGATTCAATCGCCGTTGGTGATCAACAATGGGTTTAGCATCAGGTTCCATATTGATCTTGTGATGACATAGAGTAGGACTAATGCCCTTAAGATCATCAAGAGTATATCCAATAGCAGCCTGATACTTCCTTAGAATTTTTAATAATCTTTCTTCTTCGTGTTCTGAAAGGTTAGCACTAATAATAACAGGATATATCTTTTTCTCATCAAGATAAGCATACTTCAACGTATCAGGCAATTGCTTTAATTCAAACACAGGATCACCTTTAGGTGGAGGAGGACCTCCAAGGGTTTCAATAGGCAAATTGTGTTTTACGAGAGGTTGTTGTTCAAAGAAAATTTTATCTATTTCATTTCTTTCACGCAAGTGCATATCATTTTCATGGTCAAGCAAATATTGTTCTAGTGGATCAGTAGGAGGCACGGCAATAGAAGCAAGACCAATTATTTCATCTTTACTAGATAATTCTCTATCACGAGGTCGTCTACTAAACTCGAAGAAATTAAATTCATGAGATACATCACCACAACTAACACCGACAGTTTGTTTTTCGCAATCTATCTTAGCATTAACGGTGCTCAAGAAAGGTCTACCAAAGATAATGGGACAAAAGTCATCTTGTGGGGAACCAAGAACTAGAAAATCAGTAGGATATTTTACTTTCCCACACAAGACTTCAACATCTCTAACGATCCCAAGTGGTGTGATGGTGTCTCTATTAGCAAGTTTAATAGTGATATCAAAGTCCTCTATTTCAGCGGGTGCTATGTCATTCATAATTTCTTGGTATAAGGTAAAAGGAATAGCACTAACACTAGCACCCAAGTCACATAAACCATGATAGCAATGATCTCCTATTTTGACTGAGACAACAGGCATGCCCACTACGGGTCTATGTTTATCTTTTTCATCAGGTTTGGCAATTCTAGCAGCTTCATCACATAAGTAAATAACATGCCCATCAATATTTTCTACCAAGAGGTCTTTAACCATAGCAACACTAGGTTCTACTTTAATTTGCTCAGAGGGCTTAGGTGCTCTAATATTACTCTTGCGAACCACAGTTGATACCTTAGCATGTTCCTTTATCCTAACAGGGAAAGGTGGTTTTTCAATATAAGCAGTAGGCACAACTGGATCAACATTGTAAATGATGGTTTAATCTTTAGTTTTCACCGGTTCTTTAATTTCTTCTTTAATAGGGGGATGATATTTGAACCACTTCTCCTTAGGGAGATCAACATGAGTAGCAAATGCTTCACAGAAAGAGGCTACTATCTCAGAGTCAAGTCCATATTTAGTGCTAAACTTGTGAAAAGCATCGGTATTCATAAAAGATTTAACACAATCAAACTTAAGCTTTATACCTAACTCGTTACCTTCCTCGAGTTCCCAATCTTCAGAGTTGCGTTTAATTCTTTCTAAGAGATCCCACTTGAATTCAATAGTCTTCTTCATAAAAGAACCAGTACAAGAAGTATCGAGCATGGATTGATCATTATGAGAAAGCCGAGCATAAAAATTCTGAATAATAACTTCTCTCGGGATATCAGGATTGGGGCATGAATATAACATTGACTTAAGCCTCCCCCAAGCTAGAGCGATGCTTTCTCCTTCACGAGGCAAAAAATTATATATATAATTCCGATCACGATGAGCTAGATGTATGGGATAAACTTTTGATGGAATTCCAATTGCAATCGATTCCAGTTCCATGATCCAATATCATCACATAGCCTATACCATGTCAATGCTTTTCCCTTCAAAGATAAAGGGAAAACCTTCTTATTAGCTTCATCTCCGGATAAACCTGCAAGCTTAAATAATCCACAAATTTCATTCACATATAATAAGTGCATATCGGGATGTTCAGTTCCATCTCCTGCATAAGGTTTAGCAAGCAGTTGTTCTACCATACCCGAAGGAATTTCATAGACAATATTTTCAGTAGGTGCAGTAGGTTGAGGGGTAACTAATTGTGGTTCCGGTCGAGGTGAAGATACCCCGTACAAACCCCTCAAAGGATTGTTTTCCATAGTAGCAAGTGACAATAAATTTCAGCACGTAGTATAAGTTTTTCCTTACCGATTTCCACTTACCAAGAGCGGTTCACTCCCCGGCAACGGCGCCAGAAAAGAGTCTTGATGACCCACAAGTATAGGGGATCAATCGTAGTCCTTTTGATAAGTAAGAGCGTCGAACCCAACGAGGAGCAGAAGGAAATAACAAACGGTTTTCAGCAAGGTAATTTCTGCAAGCACTGAAATTGTAGGTAATAGGTAGTTTGATAGCAAGATAATTGGCAACAAGCTAGTAACGGTAATGGTAAATAAAGTGCAGCAAGGTAACCCAATCCTTTTGTGGCAAAGGACAGGCCAGAACAATATCTTATAATAGGCAAAGTGTTCTTGAGGGTACACGGTAATTTCATCTAGTCACTTTTATCATGTTGGTTTGATTTGTGTTCGCTACATTGATAATTTGATATGTGGGTGGACCGGTGCTTGGGTGCTGTTCTTACTTGAACAACCTCCCACTTATGATTAACCCCCTCGCAAGCATCCGGAACTACGAGAAAAGTATTAAGATAAAATCTAACCATAGCATTAAACGTTTGGATCCAAATCAGCCCCTTACGAAGTAGCGCATAAACTAGGGTTTAAGCTTCTGTCACTCTAGCAACCCATCATCTAATAAGTACTCCACAATGCATTCCCTTAGGCCCAAGGATGGTGAAGTGTCAAGTAGTCAACGTTCACATGACACCACTAAGGGAATCACAACATACATATCATCAAAATATCGAACACATATCAAATTCACATGACTACTTGCAACATGACTTCTCCCGTGACCTCAAGAACAAAGGTAACTACTCACAAATAATATTCATGCTCAAGATTAGAGGGGTATTGAATAGCATACTGGATCTGAACATATAATCTTCCACCAAATAAACCATATACTAATCAACTACAAGATGTAATCAACACTACTAGTCACCCACAGGTACCAATCTAATGTTCTGGTACAAAGATTGAACACAAGAAATGAACTAAGGTTTGAGAGGAGATGGTGCTGTTAAAGATGTTGATGAAGATTGGCCTCCCAAAGATGAGAGGGGTGTTAGTGATGACGATGGCTTCGATTTCCCCCTCCGGGAGGGAAGTTCCCCCGGCGGAATCGCTCCACCGGAGGGCAAAAGTGCTCCTACCCAAGTTCCACCTCGAGACGGCGGCGTTCCATCCTGAAAGTCCCCCCTTTATTTTTTCTAGGTCAAAAGACCTTATATACCAGAAGATGGGCACCGGAGGTGGGCCGTGCTGGGCACAACCCACCAGGATAGCCCCCTCCGGTAGTTATTTTCTCAAGTATTTTTTATAGATTCCAAAATAATTCTCCGTAAAGTTTCAGCTTATTTGGAGATGTGCATAATAGGTATCTCTGATGTGCTTTTTCAGGTCCAGAATTCTAGCTGCCGGTATTCTCCCTCTTTGTGTAAACCTTGCATATTATGAGAGAAAAGGCATTAGAATCACTCCCTAAAGCATTATTATTCATCAAAACATTATAAATAACAGTAGGAAATCATGATGCAAAATGGACGTATTAGGTCTGCTCTGCAATCGACGTGATGCACATGACGAAGAATCTTTGCGTGAACCTGCTAGGCTTCTTGGGCGTGTATGGGAAGCCAAAAGATACACCGGAGGCCCGGGAGGACCAGCAACGTATGAACGAAAAAGAAGGAATGCATCCAAAGCACTATCAAGGTCCTGCCAGCTACGCTCTTACCAAAGCAGAGAAGGAAATCTTTTTTGAATGCCTGCTCAGTATCAAGGTCCCGTCTGGCTTCTCGTCGAATATAAAGGGAATAATAGATATGACAGAGAAAAAATTCCAGAACCTAAAGTCTCATGACTGCCACGCGATTATGATGCAATTGCTTCCGGTTGCATTGAGGGGGCTTCTACTAGAAAATGTTTGATTAGCCATTGTGAAGCTATGTGCATTCCTCAATGCAATTTCTCAGAAGGTAATCGATCCAGAAATCCTACCAAGGTTACAGAATGATTTGGTCCAATGGCTTGTCAGTTTCGAGTTGGTGTTCCCACCATCCTTCTTCAATATTATGACGAACTTCCTAGTTCACTTAGTCGACGAGATTGCCATTCTGCGTCTTGTATTTCTACACAATATGTTCCCCTTTGAGAGGTTGATGGGAGTCTTAAAGAAATATGTTCATAACCGTGCTAGGCCAGAAGGAAGCATCTCCAAGGGCCATGAAACAGAGGAGGTCATTGAGTTTTGTGTTGACTTTATTCCTGACCTTAAGCCGATTGGTGTTCCTCAATCGCGGCATGAGGGGAGACTGAGTGGAGAAGGCACGCTAGGACCGAAAGCAATAATATGTAGGGACGGGCATTCTTGGGCGCAAGCACACTACACAGTTCTACAAAATTATACCTTGGTGGCCCCGTATATCAATGAACACAAGAATATTGTATGCTCCCAACAGCCGGGGCAGTCTGACGACTGGATTACACATGCACACATGGGGACTTTCGGCGGTTAGTTGCAAACACATCTCGCGAATAACACCATTGTTGGAGATGAGCTATACTTGTTGGCCAGGACACCATCTTCGACTGTATTGACTTTCCAATGGTACGAGATAAATGGGAATACATTTTACATGATCGCCAAAGATAAACAGAGCACCAATCAAAACAACGGTGTCCGCTTCGATGCAACAAACACCAATAGGGAAAAGGACACATATTATGGTTACATAGAGGAGATATGGGAACTTGACTATGGACGCGATTTTAAGGTCCCTTTGTTTCGGTGCAACTGGGTCAATCTGACAGGAGGCAGGGTAAAGGTAGACCCACAGTAAGGAATGATAACAGTGGATCTCAACAATCTTGGTTACACAGACGAACCATTCGTCCTAGCCAATGATGTGGCGCAAGTTTTCTATGTGAAGGACATGTCTACCATACCGAGAAAAAGAAAAGATAAGGAAGCGAATACATCATACGATGATCCAAAGCGCCACATAGTTCTTCCAGGGAAAAGAAACATCGTGGGAGTGGAGAACAAGACAGACATGTCAGAAGATTATGAAAAGTTTCATAAAATTCCTCCCTTCATAGTGAAGACTGACCCAAGCATCCTGTTAAATGATGAAGATTATCCATGGTTATGGCACAATAAGCAAGGGACACACGCGAAGAAAAAGTTTTATACCCCAAGATCCCACTCTGGGATGTGACCAGCTTCACCGGCATCACTTTCTCTCTAGTGTGAGTTTCCGGACTTATAGCTAGAAAGTGCCACTTCGGACAAACCAGAGGGAATCTTTGTAAGAGCTAGCTAGGGCATTTTGGCATTTGAAACATGATTTTAGAATAATTATTTATTAAGTTATGAAATTTCAATTATTCCTATCCTTTTAGTATTTTAATTATACAGAGGAGTTAATCAATGCAATTATGTCCAAACAAAATATGAATGCCTTCTGAGCATTCCAGATAAGTCGCTTGAGGTTGACAGGCATAGGCCATACAAACCCTCACCAGTTGTAGTGATTTCAGTCCCAAGTTTTGCAAGGTTGATCATACACGGTTAGTCCCGGTTGGTGGCTCCATATAAAATAACAAGGTTAATGTAGACATGGCTTAAATGTTTTTACATAGATGAATACAACAAAAGCATCAGAGATGATAAGAGAGAAACGTTGTATGATAAGAGAGAAACGTTGTATGATAAGAGAGAAACGTTGTATGACATAGATGACATTTGTTAAAAACTTTAATAGAAAAAAGAATTAAATCAAAACTAGGCATGTATGCTACTGTTTTTGAATCTGTTTAAAAGAAAACTAAAACTAAAATATCCTAAAAAGGTCTAAAACCAAAAAGAGGAAAAATAGCTTTAGTCCCGGCTGGTTCCCCCAACCGGGACTGAAGGCCTACATTTAGTCCTGGTCCGGGGTACCAACCAGGACTAAAGGACTAAGCTATTACCTTTAGTCCCGGTCCGGGGCACGAACCGGGACTAAAGGACTAAGCTATCGCGCCCTTTGGGCTGCTGAAATTTAGCTTTAGTACCGGTTGGTGCTCCGCACCGGGACTAAAGGTAGGCCTTTAGTCCCGGTTGGGGGAACCAACTGGGACTAAAGCCTGGGGTATATTAACACCGCGCCCCGGCCTTCTTCCTCCCCAATCTTCTTTTCTCGATCTCGCACGACGCCCTGCCCCAACGCCGAACCACCACACGCCGCCGCCAGGCTGCCGCGACGCCCTGCCCCGACGCCCTCGCCGTCGTCCTGCCCTGCCCCGAGCCCCTGCTCCTTGCCTCCTCGCTATGAGCGCCGTCATTCCGATCCCCTCCTCCTATCCCCCTACTGGCCGACGCCGACGCCGACCCCGACGCCGCCCGTGCTGCTGGTCGATGCCGACGCCGACGCCGACGCCACCCGCGCTGCTGGCCGACGCCGCGCTGTTTTTTAATAAAATTTTCAGAATTCTCGAGCATGAATGTTCACAGGACCGATGGTGTTACATTCGAAAAAATAACGAATTTAATCTTTTTATATAATTATTTTTCATGTTGTTCATTGACTTAGAAATAACAATTGCTAAATTATCAAGAAATAACTCATTGATATTACTTTGTGCAATTTTGAAATAATCTAGAAAAAAGGTTTGCATAGGTCATTATCAAAGTTAGAGAAATTTGCAAATTTCGAACCTAAAGAAATTATTACAAAATTTTCATTTGTGATATTTTTGTTCCGAACGTATGTAAAGAATTGAGGAAAACATTATCCTCAAGTTCATCTGGTGTATATGAATTTCATCTTGTGTATTCATCTTGTGTATAAATCTTGTATTCATCTTGTATTCGTCTTGTGTATTCATCTTGTATTCATCTTGTGTATAAATCTACGGACCACAGACATGATAACATAGGTACAAATATCGTCGTAACTTCGACATGAGGGAGGGGGGTCGTTAAAACATAACCCCGATAACTTCGGTGGAATCTTTGCTGATGTCAGCATTTTTTTGTTAAACATGCATCGTTGTGCTCTTTCTTCCATCCACGTTTTAAAAAGAAAGGAGGACTCGAGAGTGAGCGTGATCGAAGGAATTAAGCAATCGTTCGGATCTATTGCTTACGAACCTAATGTTTGATATTTAGCACAGTCCTTTAGAAATATATTCATCTTGTATTAAGAACCTAATGTGTATTTGGGAAAAGGTTCAATATTATTTATACTAGCAAACTTGCCCGTGCATTGCACCGAGATAAAAAAAAGTAGCACACACCCACTACTTGTGTCATCAATTATTCTTCTTCCTAACTTCCTGACGGTGGCCGTGGTGTCCATCTAATCACAACGTGTCCGAACATGGTCAATTCCTAGGCGATAAGTTCGGTCACCGCATGGCACATGAGTCATTGATCTGCGCCAGCGTAAGGGATTGTTTAAAACTTTAACAACTAATCACGTTGAGTTCGATGTTAGGGCCGCCATCCACTGAGCTAGTACCTGCACCTAGTCCATCCATTGCCCCTCATACTTTCACGCTTTTTTGACTTGTAATGTTGTCGACCTGTTTTATGGGCGAGGGGCCGGTCGTGCATGTGTGTTCTCTCATGCTTCCTTAGGGTCTGATCACTGCGAGGTGGCCTTCCTTGTACTGTACCACTCATGCACACGCCTCGTGGCCCAGAGGCTAGGCTCGAATCTTTGCCTCCTACTTTTTGGCTTGGCTTGGCTTCGAGTATTGGCACAACAAAGGAAAACCTTTAGAACAACTACACATCTACTTAAACTAAATTTTTACATCACAAATAAGATCCATGTTACTTTTCTCGCAATCTTTTCATTCAGTTCTATAGCGAACCATAAATATCAGCATATTCATCATCACAAATCAAGTTCAAATTTTAACTCTACCCAGATTTCATTTAGTCTGAAAAATAGCTTATCTCTCATGGTTTGTATATTGCCATGTTGTAATATTTGCAGAAACTATGGAACACGACAGAGACTTAGAACAAGAAGAGATGTTGGGGGAAATAGTTGATACGTCCATTTTGCATCATGCTTTTATATCGATATTTATTGCATTATGGGCTGTTAATACACATTATGGTACAATACTTATGCCTTTTCTCTCTTATTTTACAAGGATTACATGAAGAGGGAGAATGCCGGCAGCTGGAATTCTGGACTGGAAAAGGAGCAAATCTGAGATACCTATTCTGCACAACTCCAAAAGTCCTGAAAATCTACGGAGAATTGTTTTGGAATATAAAAAAAATATTGGGCGAAGAATATACCAGGGGGGGGACCCACCAGGCAGTCACAAGCCAGGGGGGCGCGCCCTACCCCCCTGGGCGCGCCCCTGTGGCTTGTGACCCACCTGGCAGGACTCCGGTGCCCATCTTCTGCTATATGGAGGGTTTTGACCTGGAAAAAATCAGAAGGGAGCTTTCGGGACGAAGCGCCGCCGTCTCGAGGCGGAACTTGGACAGAACCAATCTAGGGCTCCGGCGGAGCTGTTCTGCCGGGGAAACTTCCCTCCCGGAGGGGGAAATCAAAGCCTTCGTCATCACCAACGATCCTCTCATCGAGAGGGGGTCAATCTCCATCAACATCTTCACCAGCACCATCTCCTCTCCAAACCCTAGTTCATCTCTTGTATCCGATCTTTGTCTCAAACCTCAGATTGGTACCTGTGGGTTGCTAGTAGTGTTGATTACTCCTTGTAGTTGATGCTAGTTGGTTTACTTGGTGGAAGATCATATGTTCAGATCCTTAATGATAATTAATACTCCTCTGATTATGAACATGAATATGCTTTGTGAGTAGTTACGTTTGTTCCTGAGGACATGGGATAAGTCTTGTTATAAGTAATCATGTGAATTTGGTATTCGTTCGATATTTTGATGAGATGTATGTTGTCTCTCCTCTAGTGGTGTTATGTGAACGTCGAGTACATGACACTTCGCCATTATTTGGGCCTAGGGGAAGGCATTGGGAAGTAATAAGTAGATGATGGGTTGCTAGAGTGACAGAAGCTTAAACCCTAGTTTATGCGTTGCTTCGTAAGGGGCTGATTTGGATCCTCATGTTTCATGCTATGGTTAGATTTATCTTAATTCTTCTTTCGTAGTTGCGGATGCTTGCGAGAGGGGTTAATCATAAGTGGGAGGCTTGTCCAAGTAAGGACATCACCCAAGCACCGGTCCACCCACATATCAAATTATCAAAGTAAAGAACGCGAATCATATGAGCATGATGAAAACTAGTTTGACAGAAATTCCCATGTGTCCTCGGGAGCACTTTGCTTTATATAAGAGTTTGTCCAGGCTTGTCCTTTGCTACAAAAAGGATTGGGCCACCTTGCTGCACCTTTGTTACATTTGTTACTTGCTACCCGTTACGAATTACCTTATCACAAAACTATCTGTTACCGATAATTTCAGTGCTTGCAGAGAATACCTTACTGAAAACCGCTTGTCATTTACTTCTACTCCTCGTTGGGTTCGACACTCTTACTTATCGAAAGGACTACAATAGATCGCCTATACTTGTGGGTCATCAAGACTCTTTTCTGGCGCCGTTGCCGGGGAGTGAAGCGCCTTTGGTGAGTGGAACTTGGTAAGGAAAAATTTATATAGTGTGCTAAAATTTACTGTCACTTGTTACTATGGAAAATAACCCTTTGAGGGGCTTGTTCGGGGTATCTTCACCCCGACCGGAAGCACAAAGAGATGCTCCTCAACCTACTGCACCAACTGAAAATATTTATTATGAAATTCCTTCGGGTATGATAGAGATACAGCTAGCTAATCCTTATGCAGGAGATGGAACACTACATCCTGATTTGCATCTAATCGATGTGGATGAAGTTTGTGGATTATTTAAGCTTGCAGGTTTGCCCGAGGATGATGTCAAGAAGAAGGTCTTTCCTTTATCTTTGAAGGAGAAGGCATTGACATGGTATAGGCTATGTGATGATATTGGAGCATGGAACTACAACCGATTGAAATTGGAATTTCATCAGAAGTTTTATCCTATGCATCTGGTTCATCGTGATCGGAATTATATTTATAATTTTTGGCCTCGTGAAGGAGAAAGTATCGCTCAAGCTTGGGGGAGGCTTAAGTCAATGTTATATTCATGCCCCAATCATGAGCTCCCGAGAGAAATTATTATTCAGAATTTTTATGCTCGGCTTTCTAATAATGATTGGTCCATGCTCGATACTTCTTGTGCTGGTTCCTTTATGAAGAAAGATATTGACTTCAAATGGGACTTATTGGAAAGAATTAAATGCAACTCTGAAGATTGGGAACTCGACGATGGTAAGGAGTCAGGTATAAACCTTAAGTTTGATTGTGTTAAATCCTTTATAGACACCGATGCTTTTCGTGAATTTAGCACTAAATATGGACTTGACTCTGAGATAGTAGCTTCTTTCTGTGAATCTTTTGCTACTCATGTTGATCTCCCCAAGGAGAAGTGGTTTAAATATTATCCTCCCATTGAAGTGAAAGTAGTTGAACCTATTAAGGTTGAGGAAGAAACTATTATTTTTAATGCTGATCCTGTTGTTCTTACTGCTTATATTGAGAAACCGCCCTTCCCTATTAGAATAAAGGAACATGCTAAAGCTTCAACTGTGGTTCGTAAGAGTTGTACTAGAACACCTACGCCCCCTGAACAAATTAAAGTTGAACCTAGTATTGCTATGGTTAAAGATCTCTTGGTTGATAATATTGATGGGCATGTTATTCAGTTCTGTGATGAAGCTGCTTGAATTGCTAGACCTGATACTAAAGGTAAACATAGACCTATTAGTGGCGTGCCTGTTGTTTCTGTTAAAATAGGAGATCATTGTTATCATGGCTTGTGTGATGTGGGTGCTAGTGTGAGTGCAATTCCCTTTACCTTATACCAAGAAATTATGAATGATATTGCACCAGCTGAATTAGAGTAAATTGATGTTACCATTAAGCTTGCTAATAGAGATACTATAGCACCAATTGGGATTGTTAGAGATGTTGAAGTCTTGTGTGGGAAAATAAAGTATCCTACTGATTTTCTTGTTCTTGGCTCCCCACAAGATGATTTTTGTCCCATTATATTTGGTAGACCCTTCTTGAATACTGTTAATGCTAAGATTGATTGTGAGAAAGAAACTGTTACTGTAAGTTTTGGGGAAGTGTCTCATGAGTTCAATTTCTCTAAATTTCGTAGACAACCCCATGACAAGGAATTGCCTAGTAAGGATGAAATTATTGGTCTTGCTTCTATTGCTGTGCCTCCTACTGATCCTTTAGAACAATATTTGCTCGACCATGAGAACGATATGCATATGAATGAAAGGAATGAAATAGATAAAATTTTCTTTGATCAGCAGCCTATCTTGAAACACAACCTGCCTGTTGAAATACTTGGGGATCCTCCTCCACCCAAGGGTGATCCCGTGTTTGAGCTTAAACAATTACCTGATACTCTGAAATATGCTTATCTTGATGAAAAAGAGATATATCCTGTTATAATTAGTGCTAACCTTTCAGAGCATGAAGAAAAGAGATTATTGAAAACTTTTAGGAAGCATCGTGCTGCTATTGGATATACTCTTGATGATCTTAAGGGCATTAGTCTCACTCTATGTCAGCATAAAATTAATATGGAGCCTGATGCTAAACCAGTTGTTGATCACCAACGACGGTTAAATCCTAAAATGAAAGAGGTGGTAAGAAATGAAATACTAAAGCTTCTGGAGGCATGTATAATTTATCCTATTGCTGATAGTAGATGGGTTAGTCCTGTTCATTGTGTCCCTAAGAAGGGAGGTATTACCGTTGTCCCTAATGATAAAAATGAATTGATCCCGCAAAGAATTGTTACAGGATATAGAATGGTAATTGATTTTAGGAAATTAAATAAAGCTACTAGGAAAGATCATTACCCTCTACCTTTTATTGATCAAATGCTAGAAAGACTATCCAAACATACACATTTTTGCTTTCTAGATGGTTATTCTGGTTTCTCTCAAATACCTGTGTCAAAAGAAGATCAGGAAAAGACCACTTTTACTTGTCCTTTTGGTACCTTTGCTTATAGATGTATGCCTTTTGGTTTATGCAATGCACCTGCTACCTTTCAAAGATGTATGATGGCTATATTCTCTGACTTTTGTGAAAAGATTGTTGAGGTTTTCATGGATGATTTTTCCGTTTATGGAACTTCTTTTGATGATTGCTTGAGCAACCTTGATCGAGTTTTGCAGAGATGCGAAGAAACTAATCTTGTCTTGAATTGGGAAAAGTGCCACTTTATGGTTAATGAAGGTATTGTCTTGGGGCACAAAATCTCCGAAAGAGGTATTGAAGTTGATAAAGCTAAAGTTGATGCTATTGAAAAAATGCCGTGTCCTACGGATATCAGAGGTATAAGAAGTTTCCTTGGTCATGCTGGTTTCTATAGGAGGTTTAGTAAAGACTTCTCTAAGATTTCTAGGCCTCTCACTAATCTTATGCAAAAAGATGTTCCATTCGTTTTTGATGATGATTGTGTAGAAGCATTTAAAATTCTTAAGAATGCCTTGATTTCCGCACCTGTTGTTCAACCACCTGATTGGAACCTACCCTTTGAAATTATGTGTGATGCTAGTGATTATGCTGTTGGTGCTGTTCTAGGACAAAGAGTTGATAAGAAATTAAATGTTATCCATTATGCTAGCAAAACTCTAGTCAGTGCTCAAAGAAACTATGCTACCACTGAAAAGGAATTTTTAGCAGTTGTGTTTGCTTGTGATAAGTTCAGACCTTATATTGTTGATTCCAAAGTAACTGTTCACACTGATCATGCTGCTATTAAATATCTTATGGAAAATAAAGAAGCTAAACCTAGACTTATTAGATGGGTTCTTCTGCTACAAGAATTTGATTTGCATATTATTGATAGAAAGGGTGCTGATAACCCTGTAGCAGACAACTTGTCTAGGTTAGAAAATGTTCTTGATGACCCACTACCTATTGATGATAGCTTTCCTGATGAACAATTAGCTGTTATAAATGCTTCGCGTAACGCCCCATGGTATGCTGATTATGCTAATTACATTGTTGCTAAATTTATACCGCCTAGTTTCACATACCAACAAAAGAAAAAGTTCTTCTATGATTTAAGACATTACTTTTGGGATGATCCACACCTTTATAAAGAAGGAGTAGATGGTGTTATTAGACGTTGTGTACCTGAGCATGAACAGGAACAGATCCTACGCAAGTGTCATTCCGAGGCCTACGGAGGACACCACGCTGGAGATAGAACTGCACATAAGGTACTACAATCTGGTTTTTATTGGCCTACTCTTTTCAAGGATGCTCGTAAGTTTGTCTTGTCTTGTGATGAATGTCAAAGAATTGGAAATATTAGTAGACGTCAGGAAATGCCTATGAATTACTCTCTTGTTATTGAACCATTTGATGTTTGGGGTTTTGATTATATGGGACCTTTTCCACAATCTAACGGGTATACTCATATTCTAGTTGCTGTTGATTATGTTACTAAGTGGGTAGAAGCTATTCCAACTAGTAGCGCTGATCATAAAACTTCTATTAAAATGCTTAAAGAAGTTATTTTCCCTAGATTTGGAATCCCTAGATATTTAATGACCGATGGTGGTTCACACTTTATTCATGGTGCTTTCCGTAAATTGCTTGCTAAGTATGATGTTAATCATAGAATTGCATCCCCTTATCACCCTCAGTCTAGTGGTCAAGTAGAATTGAGCAATAGAGAAATTAAATTGATCTTGCAGAAGACTGTTAATAGATCCAGAAAGAATTGGTCTAAGAAACTTGATGATGCATTATGGGCTTATAGAACTGCTTATAAAAACCCTATGGGTATGTCTCCGTATAAGATGGTTTATGGTAAAGCATGTCACTTACCTCTAGAGCTAGAACATAAAGCATATTGGGCAATTAAAGAGCTCAACTATGATTTCAAACTTGCTGGTGAGAAGAGGTTATTTGACATTAGCTCACTTGATGAATGGAGGACCCAGGCTTATGAGAATGCCAAGTTGTTTAAAGAAAAGGTTAAGAGATGGCATGATAAAAGGATACAAAAGCGTGAATTCAATGTAGGTGACCATGTCTTGCTATACAATTCTCGTTTAAGATTTTTTGCAGGAAAACTTCTCTCTAAATGGGAAGGGCCTTACATTATTGAGGAAGTATATCGTTTCGGTGCCATCAAGATCAACAACGCCGAAGGCACAAATTCGAAGGTGGTAAACGGGCAAAGAATCAAACATTATATCTCAGGTACTCCCATAAATGTTGAAACCAATATTATCAATACCATAACTCCGGAGGAGTACATTAGGGAGACCTACCAGAATGTTTCAGACTCCGAAAAGGAATAGGTATGTGATACGGTAAGCAAACCGACTCCAAAACTTTTTCAATGGCAATTTTTCTCCGTTTTGGAATATTTAAAAAATTAGGAAAATTTCAAGTAGTCCGAAAAGTGCACGAGGAGGTGACAAGCCAGGGGGGCGCGCCCTACCCCCTGGGCGCGCCCCTGTGGCTTGTGGCCACCCCGTGTACCCTCCGGACTCCGTTTTCTTGTTGTATACTCCTTCGGGTCGGTAAAAATTCATTATATAATCTCCCGAAGGTTTTGACCTTCGTAGCACGACAATACCTCCTGTTTTCGTTTTGAGCTGTTTCTGCAGCAGATTTAGAGCAATATGTCGTCCCAAGATTCAGATGGGGAGAGCTATATATCGCATTATCTTGCCAATCCCAAGACCTATGGGGACTTAGATCCTTATGGATTGTTCTCGGAGGAGGAACAAGAAGGCAAGTATGAGGAAGAAAGCTCGGATGGAGAGGAGATCCCCCTGCCTCGACCAGGAGATCTGCACGTGGAGTTCAGGAAGTCGAGCCTTCCAAACACAAGGAGAAAACCCAAGGTTCTATTTATCCCTTCTCGTTTCCTGCAGGAGAGCAAGCAAGAATTGTGTCAAAGGATATTGAAGCTCGAGCAGGAAGTAGATGATCTGAGGGAACAGAATTTTATGCTTAGGAGGAAACTGGACAAGCCTCCAACCTCATCAACAACTCCAACATCACCACCTCCGAAGCAAGACAACTAAACACATGGGTATGGGCACTCCCCTTGGCTTGTGCCAAGCTTGGCGGAGGTGCCCCGGTATCGTATCACCATCACATCTTTTACTTTTATCTTTTTCTTAGTTTGATCCTTTTGGTTATATCTTGATCTAGTACAATAAAGTTTTTAGTGTGATCTAGTTTTGAGTTTTGCTTTATGTTCCCCCTATGTAAGCAAGTCCGAGAGTTATATAATAAAGAGTAGTTTTGAGTTGAGGGCTTTGCTTGCTTGCTATGATCTTGAGAAAAAAGAAATAGAAAGAAGTATAGAATAAAAGCAAAGAGGTTATATGATGATCTTATGGGGGGTGATGACTTCACATATAATAAGTATGTCGATTGAAATTTGTTGTGAGTTGACAAACATAGTGATTGGTCATTGTTGCAATTAAAAGGAAGTAATAAAGGAAGAGAGGTTCACATATAAATATATTATCTTGGACATCTTTTATGATTGCGAGCACTCATTAAAATATTATATGCTAAAAAGTTGATGTTGGACAAGGAAGACAACATAATGGGTTATGTTTGCTTATCTCCGAATAGAAGTTATATGGTTATAGATCCTTCAACATGTGTCGCTTGCTTCCACCCCATATCAGCCAAAACTTCCGCACCAAGTAGAGATACTACTTGTGCATCCAAACACCCTTAACTCAGTTTTGCCATGAGAGTCCACCATACCTACCTATGGATTGAGTAAGATCCTTCAAGTAAGTTGTCATCGGTGCAAGCAATAAAAATTGCTCTCTAAATATGTGTGATCTATTAGTGTGAGGAAAATAAACTTTATACGAACTTGTGATATGGAAGAAATAAAAGCGACGGACTGCATAATAAAGTTCTTTATCACAAGGGGCAATATAAAGTGACGTTCCTTTGCATTAAGGGATTGCGCATCCAACTATAAAAGCGCATGACTACCTCTGCTTCCCTCTGCGAAGGGCTTATCTGTTACTTTTACTTTCTAGTACTTACCTTTATGCAAGAGTCATGGTGATCTTCACCACTTCCTTTATTTTGCTTTTCTCTCTTGGCAAGCGTCATGTGTTGGGGAATGATCTAGACACATATATCCACTCGGCTGTGGGTGATCATGAGCTATTTCTGTTGAAATTACCCTTGAGGTAAATAGTTGGGAGGCAAAACTATAAGCCCCTATCTTTCTCTGTGTCCAATTGAAGCTTTGACCTCATAGGTACCGCGTGAGTGTTAGCAATTATGAAAGAATAAAAGATGTTTGAGTATGTGGATTTGCTTTACAAGCTCTTATATTGACTCTTTCCGACGTTATGATAAATTGGAATTGCTTCAATGACTGAGATCATAGTTTGTTGGTTCTCAATAGAGTTCTTGATTCATACTTTACCTTGTGAATGAATTGTTACTCTAGCATAAGAAATTATATGTCAATATATGTTGCTATTCTAAAGATGACCATGATGCCTTCATGTCCGTATTTTATTTTATCGACACCTCTATCTCTAAACATGTGGGCATATTTATCGATTTCGGCTTTCGCGTGAGGACAAGCGAGGTCTAAGCTTGGGGGAGTTGATACGTCCATTTTGCATCATGATTTTATATCGATATTTATTGCATTATGGGATGTTAATACACATTATGGTACAATACTTATGCCTTTTGTCTCTTATTTTACAAGGATTACAAGAAGAGGGAGAATGCCGGCAGCTGGAATTCTGGACTAGAAAAGGAGCAAATCTGAGATACCTATTCTGCACAACTCCAAAAGTCCTGAAAATCTACGGAGAATTGTTTTGGAATATATAAAAAATATTGGGCAAAGAATTTACTAGGGGGGACCCACCAGGCAGTCACAAGCCAGGGGGGCGCGCCCTACCCCCCTGGGCGTGCCCCTGTGGCTTGTGACCGACCTGGCAGGCCTCCGGTGCCCATCTTCTGCTATATGGAGGGTTTTGACCTGGAAAAAAATCAGAAGGGAGCTTTCGGGACGAAGCGCCGCCGTCTCGAGGCGGAACTTGGACAGAACCAATCTAGGGCTCCGGCGGAGCTGTTCTGCCGGGGAAACTTCCCCCCCTGGAGGGGGAAATCGAAGCCTTCGTCATCACCAACGATCCTCTCATCGAGAGTGGTTCAATCTCCATCAACATCTTCACCAGCACCATCTCCTCTCCAAACCCTAGTTCATCTCTTGTATCCGATCTTTGTCTCAAACCTCAGATTGGTACGTGTGGGTTGCTAGTAGTGTTGATTACTCCTTGTAGTTGATGCTAGTTGGTTTACTTGGTGGAAGATCATATGTTCAGATCCTTAATGATAATTAATACTCCTCTAATTATGAACATGAATATGCTTTGTGAGTAGTTACGTTTGTTCCTGAGGACATGGGATAAGTCTTGTTATAAGTAATCATGTGAATTTGGTATTCGTTCGATATTTTGATGAGATGTATGTTGTCTCTCCTCTAGTGGTGTTATGAACGTCGACTACATGACACTTCACCATTATTTGGGCCTAGGGGAAGCCATTGGGAAATAATAAGTAGATGATGGGTTGCTAGAGTGACAGAAGCTTAAACTCTAGTTTATGCGTTGCTTCGTAAGGGGCTGATTTGGATCCTCATGTTTCATGCTATGGTTAGATTTATCTTAATTCTTCTTCCGTAGTTGCGGATGCTTGCGAGATGGGTTAATCATAAGTGGGAGGCTTGTCCAACTAAGGACAGCACCCAAGCACCGGTCCACCCACATATCAAATTATCAAAGTAACGAACGCGAATCATATGAGCATGATGAAAACTAGCTTGACAGAAATTCCCATGTGTCCGCGGGAGCGCTTTTCTTTATATAAGAGTTTGTCCAGGCTTGTCCTTTGCTACAAAAAGGATTGGGCAACCTTGTTGCACCTTTGTTACATTTTTTACTTGCTACCCGTTATGAATTACCTTATCACAAAACTATCTGTTACCGATAATTTCAGTGCTTGCAGAGAATACCTTACTGAAAACCACTTGTCATTTCCTTCTGCTCCTCGTTGGGTTCGACACTCTTACTTATCGAAAGGACTACGATAGATCCCCTATACTTGTGGGTCATCAATAATCTGCGACGGAGATGATGATATCACCTCACAGTTTCTCACGACTCCTATGGTGAGGGAAGAGAAGATGACGGCTCCGGTGATCGAATGGAGGGAGAAGATGACACGCCCCGGTGTTGGAGCCTTAACTGTTGCAAAGTCCGGCGAGGTATATTAATTAAGCCTCTATTGACTAGATGCATTAATTTATTTGGAATTACATATATTAACACTTCTTTCTTCTTTTAGCCCTCCGGATCGAGCCAACCATCTATAAATAGACGAGGCCCGGAGAAAAGGTTGGGCGAGAATGAAAGGTTCACGATCGAAGAACTCGTTGCAGATGGCAAACCGACTGCTCCCAAGCGGACTGTAGACTAATTTATAAGTCACTGCGGAGTTGTTGTTAGGGACAACATCCTGATCAGCATTCAAGAATGGAATAAGCCAAAGGCGGACGACGGAGTTTCTTATGTCGACGATAGATCCAAAGAAGCGCTTTGGAATACGCTCATGACAAATTTCACCCTACCGCCATAGGTGGATCCAAATAACAATGTCATAGAGCAAAAAGTCAAGGCGTGGGCTCTTAAGAAGATGGCCCAACAATTCAGCAACTGGAAGAAATGATTGCACGAAAAGTATGTCCTGAAAAAGAAGACTCCAACATTCACCGGAGAAGAAGAGAAGTTAAAAGATCACTGGCCCGCATTTGTGGAGTACAAGACATCGGAGGTAGGTAAGAAAAGGTCAAAAATAAACAAGCAAAATGCTGCAAAGAAGCAATATCACCATGTTATGTTGTCAGGTGGCTACAAGTTTGCTAGGCCTAAGTGGGAGAAAGGTGAGAACGACCTACTTGATAAAGGGATCCATCCAGAGCCATTGGAGTGGAAAGAACGGGCAAAGGCTTGGTTCTACGGGCATGGGGGAAGGTTGAACCCAGAAACAAGGAAGTGTGTTTATACAAAAGCTCAAATTGCAACACCCGTCAAAGCCATTCAAGATGCAATGAAGGACGTGCAGGAAGGGAAGTTCCATCCCGACAGAGAGAAGGACGAGCTGACACGCGCCCTCGGGAATCCTGAACACCCTGGACGAACACGAGGCACATCAGGCTACGTTCCGTGGAAGGTTGGGTTTCCCGACAGCAGTGACACTTATAGAAGCCAAAGGAGAAAGAAGAAACGGGATGCACACCAGCTGCAGAAGGTAGAAGAAATAGTAGGATTGCAGTAGAAGCAAATAGAGGCACTTACCAGCCAGCGAGCTACCGGCCCATCTCAGCGGCAAGAAGATCCTACATTCGATACTGCCCACGGAGCTACCCCACCATCTCAGTGGGAAAGCAGCGTGGCTTCCACGGAGCTCGTCCGACCCATAGGTGATATCACGGCTCCTCGCTACCCCGTGGATGATATCACGCATTGTGATCTACAAGCGAAATGCATGAACATATCCGTGAAGGTGGCGGTCGGCTATGCCTAACCTCGTGTACCCGATGGAACTTACCATTGCTCTCCGATTCCAGATGGCTATGCTGTTGTCGGGGTGGATGAAGCTAACAACGGATTTGAGGAGCTGGAGCTTGACTTCCCTACAGGTGAAGGGGAGACTGCACTGGGAGATGCCATAAGGACTACCATTCTATGGAGAAAGGAACACATCGTGCTTCCACATTGGACGTCGCGTCAGCAGACTCCGCCGGAGGAGGGCCCTCAGCAGACTCCTCACAGTCCAGCTCTATCTCCGCTGCCTCAGCCGTCTCCGCCACGTCAGCACACTCCGGCGCCTCAGCTGTCTCCGCCGCGTCAGCACACTCCACCGGAGGAGGCCCCTCAACAGAATCCGCCGCGTTAGCTGACTCCGCCTCCTCCGCCGCCTCAGCACCGGCGAAAGAGAACCTCCGCTCCGGTGGCTAGTAGTACAACTACGAAGAAATCCAGAGCAGGTACAATAAGCGTCAAGGAGGCTCCTGCCAAGTCACCATACCAACTAAGTGATGAGGAACTCAAGAAGGTCGTGGCTGCTGATGTGAAACGCCAGCTTGCACCGACACGGCCCGAGCGGAAGGAAAAAATAGATCCGAGAAAAGCGAAGCGCTGTCTGGAAAACCTTACAAAACCACCGCCGCCTTCGCCGCTATCAAACTATGACCGCTCTATTATCAAGTCACATAGAGAACATCAGCGGTTGGGAAGTAGCAGTAGTGCAAGGGGGGAAACAATTCCCCAGCTCGGCGAACAGAAAAACCAATCGTGCCCCCCCCACTCAAGGTGTTTATCGATAGCGCTAATGATCTGGGGGTAGCGGCCGCTGATCTTGGTTTCACTCTTGGTGATTACTTAGGCGAGGAGGTACAGTTCCCCATGGCTGAGTTAGCCTTTAGATACGAGCACGGGAAGCCTCTCGTCAGACCCGAGGAGCTCCCGCATCTACCAACACAAATGTGATGATTGCATCAGTGGTACATGGAACCCTCAAAGGAAGGGACCAACTATATCATTGCGGGAATTAAAGATGAGCATTACTTCAATGGAGATGAGGAGATTTACATTGAATTTGAAGCATTATTTCAGTTATACAATCAAGACGCCATCGAAAAATCTATCGTCAGTTGCTATTGTTTGTAAGTTTCATTTCTATCATTAAGTCTCTAGCTCAGCTCGTTCATTGCATGTATAATTATCCTCACTATATTACGCAGAAAGAAGATCCTCGAATGCAAAAGAGGACAAATCTATGACATTGGGTTCATTAACCCAAATGCTATTCATGAAGTTACGGTACAAATGAACGCCAAGGATACAGAGAAGATCTTGCTCAGGGCGTTAATTGAACAACAAACCAAAAGGGAAATACTATTTCCTTACAACTTCAAGTGAGTGTTATACTGTCTTGTACACATTATGTTTCGCTTACTTGATGTTAAGTGTAATCGATGAGTTATGCATGTGCAGGTTCCACTTTATTTTGCTAGTCATTCAGTTTGACGCAGGACGAGTACTTGTCATGGACTCATTACGTAAAGACCCTGAGATGTGGGCGGACCTGAAAAAAAATGCTCCAGAGGTAATTTCAATCATTATCACACTATATTGGCAACTTTCGTTCATTTCCAGATATCAAGTAATTAATAACTCATTTATTCATTTTCTTTGCCGGGCAGGGTTTGGAAAGAGTTCACCAAGAAGGCTAGGGGTGAATGGAAAGAGGATCTGCGATTTCAACAACTCAGTGTAAGTAGTACTAGCTAGGTCTGCGCATTTCTTTGATTGTAGTTTCAATACCATTATCATGCTTGATTATTATTTTGATTGAACTCTATTCTCGTAAAGCTCTTGAGGCAAGGATCCGGGAATAATTTATGTGGATACTACGTTTGCGAGTTCATTCACCAGACGACCTGTGAGATGGGCAGAATGTTAGAACAACTTGAAGTACGTAAACAATATTCACAATTTTATTTTATTACCATCAATTGTGTTGAGTTTCATTCATATATATTGACCCCCTTCTTTAAATTAGATCCAACGGATGCGGGACAAACTCCTACCAAAGGATCGCTTGTGAGCAATTCAAGAGGAATTGGCCGGATTCTTACTTGAAGAGGCCATACCTAAAACCGGAGAATACCATCGGGATTGGTAGCTCATTTTGGTAATTAGACATTAGGAATCGTAAGAGATATTATATTGTATATATGCATGAACGTGTACTATTGTAGTAGCGTTGAATATATATACGAAAACTTGTTGTTCGACCAAGCACGGAGAAAGAGGCCACTTCTCTATATTCATCATGATGTTGTTTAATGGTTCTATCATTGCTATATATAGGTAGTAGCGTCTAGTTGAATGGAAAATATAACATAAAAATGAAAACCCTAAATGAAAAAGAATTGAATGGTAAACACAAAAAAAGTAAACACAAAATGAAACCCCTCAACCCTCCAAAACCCCTCCCTCCAAAACCCCTAAACCCCTAAACCCTCCAAAACCCTACCAGCCTTTTAGTCCCGTTTGGTGTTACCAACCAGGACTAAAGGTTCTACCACCTGAGCACTGCGCAGCGCCCACGTGGAGCCCCTTTAGTCCCAGTTCGTAACACGACCGGGAGTAAAAGGGGGGGGGGCTTTAGTCCCGATTGCTTAGTCCCAGTTGCTCAACCGGGACTAAAGGCACTTACGAACCGGGACTAATGTCCCTTTTTCTACTAGTGGTAGCGTTTTTATGTGTCGTTGCAACTTTCTCCAGTTTAGCAATAATATTAGTACCCTAGACATAAATAGCACATTTTGAATACACACTTTCATTCAACAACTCTGTAATGTTTAGTACCTACTGTTGGGGAACGATGCGTGGGAAACAAATTTTTTCCTACGCACACGCAATATCTATCCATGGAGATGCATAGCTACGAGAGGGGGAGTGTGTCTACATACCCTTGTAGATCGCTAAGCGGAAGCGTATATAACGCGGTTGATGTAGTCGTACTCTTCACGATCCAATCGCGATCCGATCCGATCTAGCGCCGAACGGACGGCACCTCCGCGTTCCGCACACGTGTGGCTTGATGACTTCTTGATACAGCAAGCGTGGGAGGAGAAGTAGATGGGATCTCAACCAACACGACGGCATGGTGGAGATGGTGGTGGAGCAATCCCGGCAGGGCTTCGCCAAGCGCTACCGTAGATGCGATATGAGGAGAAAACGATCTAGGGAGAGAGGTAGGGCTGCCACCGGGGCGTGGGATTGTTGTGTCCAGACCTCCCCCTCTCCTCTACAATATATAGGAGGCAAGGGAAAGGGTTTGGTCGCAGCCCTAGGCCCCTCCACCAAGGAGGGCCGGTGGCTAGGGAGGAAACTTGCCTCCCAAGGCAAGTGGACTCCCTCCCACTTAGGGTTTCCCCTTCCCCTTGCGCATGGGCCTTGTGGGGTTGGTGCCCCTGGCCCAATAAGGCTGGGGCGCCCCCCTACAGCCCATGCACGCCCTAGGGGCTGGAGGGATCCTTTCGGAACCCTCCGGAACCTTCTGAAAGCTTCCCGGTACAATACCGACAAAACCAGAAACTTTTCCGGTAGCCAAAGTATGACTTCCCATATATAAATCTTTACCTCCGGACCATTCCGGAGCTCCTCGTGACGTTCGGGATCTCATACGGGACACCGAATAACATTCGGTCACCAACGTACATATCCCAATACTACTCTAGCATCACCGAACATTAAGCATGTGGACCGTACGGGTTCGAGAATCATGTGGACATGACCGAGACACCTCTCCGGTCAATAACCAATAGCGGGACTTGGATGACCATATTGTTTCCCACATATTCCACGAAGATCTTTATCGGCCGAACGATGATGCCAAGGATTCAATCAACCCCGTATGCAGTTCCCTTTGTCTAGCGATATGTTACTTGCCCGAGATTCGATTTTCGGTATCTCCATACCTAGTTCAATCTCATTACCGGCAAGTCTCTTTACTCATTCCGTAATACAAGATCCCGTGACTAACTCCTTAGCCACATTGCTTGCAAGCTTCCTGTGATGTTGTATTACCAAGTGGACCCAGAGATACCTCTCCATCATACGGAGTGACAAATCCCAGTCTCGATCCATGCCAACCCAACAGATACCCTCGGAGATACCTGTAGAGCACCTTTATAGTCACCCAGTTACATTGCGACGTTTGATACACACAAGGCATTCCTCCGGTGTCCGGGAGTTGCATGATCTCATGGTCGTAGGAACAGATACTTGACATGGATAAAGAAGTAGCAATAAACTTACACGGTCAATAGCTATGCTTACGGTTGGGTCTTGTCCATCACATCATTCTCCTGATGATGTGATCCTGTTATCAGATGACAACTCATGTCTATGGTGAGGAACCTTGACCATCTCTGACGAGCTAGTCTAGTAGAGGCTCACTAGGGACATGGTGTTGTCTATGTATCCACACATGTATCTGAGTTTCCGATCAATACAATACTAGCATGGATAATAAACGATTACCACGAACAAGGAAATATGATAATAACCAATTTATTATTGCCTCTAGGGCATATTTCCAACAGTCTCCCACTTGCACTAGAGTCAATAATCTAGTTCACATCACCGTGTGATTAACACCCAATGAGTTCGAGGGTTTTATCATGTTTTGCTTGTGAGAGAGGTTTTAGTCAACGGGTTTGCAACATTCAGATCCGTGTGCACTTTGCAAGTCTCTATGTCATAATGTAGATGCTGCTACCATGCTTCACTTGGAACTATTCCAAATGGCTGCTCCACTATACGTATCCGGATTGCTACTAAGAGTCATCCGGATTGGTGTCAAAGCTTGCATCAATGTAACTCTTTACGATGAACTCGTCATCACCTCCATAATCGAGAAACATTTCCTTAGTCCTCTAGTTACTAAGGATAATTTTGACCGCTGTCCAGTGATCCACTCCTGGATCACTCTTATACCCCTTGACAGACTCATGGCAAGGCACACACTAGGTGTGGTACACAGCATGTCATACTATACAGACATATGGCTAAGGCATAGGGGACGACCTTCGTCCTTTCTCTTTTTTCTGCCGTGGTCGAGCTTTGAGTATTACTCAACTTCACACCTTACAAATCAAGCAAGAACTCCTTCTTTGACTGATTCATTTTGAACTCTTTCAAAATCTTGTCAAGGTATGCACTCATTGAAAGTCTTATTAGGCGTCTTGATCTATCTCTATAGATCTTGATGCTCAATACTTAAGTAGCTTTATTCAGGCATTCCTTTGAAAAACTCCTTTCAAACAACCCTTTATGCTTTCCATAAATTCTACATTATTTCCGATCAACAATATGTCATCCACATATACTTATCAGAAATTCTACAGTGCTCCCACTCACTTTCTTGTAAATACAAGTTTCTTATAAACTTTGTATAAACCCAAAAGCTTTGATTACCTCATCAAAGCGTATATTCCTACTCCAAGATGCTTGCCCCAGCCCATAGAAGGATCGCTGGAGCTTGCATGCCTTTTAGCATCCTTAGGACCGACAAAACCTTCTGGTTGTATCACATACAACCTTTCCTCACGGAAACCGTTAAGGAAACTCTGTTTTGACATCCATCTGCCAGATTTCATAATCGAAAAATGCAGCAACTGCTAACACAATTCCAACAGACTTTAGCATCGCTACGGGTGAGAGAGTGTCATCGTAGTCAACTCCTAGAACTTGTTGGAAACCACTTTGTGACAAGTCGAGCTTTATAAATGGTGACAATTACCATCAGCATCTGTCTTCTTCTTAAAGGTCCATCCGCCACCATCGCTTCTTCATAGCTCGTAGGTTCACTGTTGTCTAACAACATGACCTCCAAGACAGGATTGTCGTACCACTCTGGAGCGGTACGATTCCTTGTCGTCCTATGAGGCTCAGTATTAACTTGATCTGAAGTTTCATGATCATCATCATTAGCATCCTCTTCATTTGGTGTAGGCGCCCCAGAAACAGCTTTCTGCGTCGTGCTGTCATCCAACTGAAGTGACGATTCAGTAACCTCATCAAGTTCTACCTTCCTCCCACTCAATTCTTTCGAGAGAAACTCTTTCTCGAGAAAGGACCCATTTTTAGCAACAAACACTTTGCCCTCGGATCTGAGATAGAAGGTATACCCAACTGTTTCCTTAGGGTATCCTATGAAGACGCATTTGTCCGCTTTGGGTTTGAGCTTATCAGGTTGAAGTCTTTTCACATAAGCATCGCATTCCCAAACTGTAAGAAATGACAGCTTAGGTTTCTGCCAAACCATAATTCATACGGTGTCATCTCAACGGACTTTAGATGGTGCCCTATTTTAAAGTGAATGTAGTTGTCTCTAATGCATAACCCCCAAAATGATAGTGGCAAATTGGTAAGAGACATCATAGTACGTACAATATCCAATAGAGCACGGCTACGACGTACGGACACACCATCACACTATGGTGTTCTAGGTGGCGTGAGTTGTGAAACAACTTCCACATTGTCTTAAGTTGCATACCAAACTCGTAACTCAGATATTCACCTCCACAATCATATCGTAAACCTTTTATCTTCTTGTCACGATGATCTTCAACTTCACTCTGAAATTGCTTGAACTTTTCAAACGTTTCATACTTGTGTTTCATTAAGTAAATATACCCATATCTACTCAAATCATTAGTGAAGGTAAGAAAATAACGATATCCACCGCAAGCTTCAACACTCATTTGGACCGCATACATCAATATGTATTATTTCCAATAAATCACTTGCCCGCTCCATCATATCGGAAAACGGGGTCTTAGTCATCTTGCCTATGAGGCATGGTCCACATGTCTCCTCCGATTCGAAATCGAGTGAGCCAAAGATCCATCAACATGGAGTTTCTTCATGCGCTTTACACCAATATGACCTTAGCGGCAGTGCAAAAAGTATGTGGTACTATCATTATTAACTTTGCATCTTTTGGCATCAATATTATGAACATGTGTATCACTATGATCGAGATTCAATAAACCATTCACATTGGGTGCATGACCATTGAAGGTATTATTCATGTAAATAGAATAACCATTATTCTCCGACTTTAAATGAATAACCGTATTGCAATAAACACGATCTAATCATGTTCATGCTCAACGCTAACACCAAATAACATTTATTTAGGTTCAACACTAATCCCAAAGGTAAAGGGAGCGTGCGATGGTGATCACATCAACCTTGGAAACACTTCCAACACATATCGTCACCTCGCCCTTAGCTAGTCCCCATTTATTCCGTAGCTTTTATTTCGAGTTTCCAATATTTGCAACTGAACCGGTATCTAATACCCAGGTGCTACTAGGAGTACTAGTAAGGTACACATCAATAACACGTATATCAAATATACTTTTGTTGACGTTGCCATCCTTCTTATCTACCAAGTATTTGGGGCAGTTCCGCTTCAGTGACCGTTCTCCTCATAACAGAAGCACTCAGTCTCAGGTTTGGGTCCAACCTTAGGTTTCTTCACTGGAGCGACAACTGACTTGTCATTCTCGAAAGTTTCCCTTCTTGCCCTTGCCCTTCTTGAAACTAGTGGTCTTACCATCAACACTTGATGCTCCTTCTTCATTTCTACCTTTCGCAGTGTAAAACATCGCGAATAGCTCAAGGATCATCTTCTCCATCCCTGGCATGTTATAGTTCATCACGAAAGTCTAGTAGCTTGGTGGCAGCGACTTGGAGAACCATGTCAATCACTATCTTATCTGGAAGATCAACTCCCACTTGATTCAAGCGATTGTAGCACCCAGACAATCTGAGCACATGCTCACCGATTGAGCTATTCTCCTTCATCTTGTAGGCAAAGAATCTTATTGGAGGTCTCATACCTCTCAACACGGGCACGAGCCTGAAATCCCAATTTCAGCTCTTGGAACATCTCATATGATCCGTGATGTTCAAAACGTCTTTGGAGCCTCAATTCTAAGCCGTAAAGCATGACGCACTGAACTATCTAGTAGTCATCAAAAACGTGCCTGTCTGATGTTCTCAACACCCACAGATGACACTTGAGGGGGTGGCGCACCGAGCGGCGCATCAAGGACATAAGCCTTCTGTTCAGCAACTCAGGATAATCCTCAGATCACGGACCTAGTCCGCATAATTGCTACTACCATCTTTCATCTTAGTTTTTCTCTAGGAATGTATCAAAATATAGGGGAGCTACAGCGCGAACTACAACATAATTTGCAAAGATATTTTGACTATGTTCATGATAATGAGTTTAATTAATCATATTACTAAAGAACTCCCACTCAAATCAACATCCCTCAGGTTGTCTAAGTGTGGCATGATCCAAATCCACCAACCCAACTCCGATCATTACGTGAGATGTGGTGGTTTCAACGGTGAACATCTCCATGTTGATCATATCTACTATATGACTCATGTTCGACCTTTCGGGCTCATGTGTTCCGAGGCCATGTCTGTACATGCTAGGCTCGTCAAGTTTAACCCAAGTATTCCGCATGTGTAAATCTGGCTTACACCCGTTGTATGCGAATGTAGAGTCTATCACACCCGATCATCACGTGGTGCTTCGAAACGACGAACCTTCGCAAATGTGCACACTTGGGGAGAACACAATTTTATCTTGAAATTTTAATGAGGGATCATCTTATAATGCTACCGTCGTCCTAAGCAAAATAAGATGCATACAAGGATTAACATCACATGCAAATCATATAAGTGACATGATATGGCCATCATCATCTTGTGCTTTTGATCTCCATCGTCACCGGCATGACACCATGATCTCCATCATCATGATCTCATGTGGTTGTCGCGCCAACTATTGCCTCTACAACTATTGCTAACTCATAGCGATAAAGTGAAGAAAAAGGCAAAAATAATTAAAGACAACCCTATGGCTCCTGCCGGTAGCCGTACTCATCGACATGCAAGTCATGAGAATCTATACAAAACATGATCATGTCTTTGGCCATATCACATCACAACATGCCCTGCAAAAACAAGTTAGACATCCACTACTTTGTTGTTGTAAGTTTTACGTGGCTGCTATGGGCAACTAGTAAGAACCGTTCTTACCTACGCAATGCCACAACGGTGATATTCAAGTTGCTATTTAACCTTCTACAAGGACCGCCTCTGTCGAAAATCCGATTCAACTAAAGTGGGGGGAGACAGACACCCGCCAGCCATCTTTATGCAACAAGTTGCATGTCAGTCGATGGAACCGGTCTCTCGTACGTGGACGAGTAAGGTTGGTCCGAGCCGCTTCATCCTGTAATACTGCCGAATAAAGATAAGACTAAGGAAGTAAGCAATCTGAACATCAACGCCCACAAACTCTTTTGTGTTCTACTCGTGCATATCATCTACGCATAGACCTAGCTCTGATACCACTGTTGGGGAACGTTGCATGGGAAACAAAAAAATTCCTACACACACGCAAGATCTATCCATGGAGATGCATCACTACTAGGAGAAACCCTACTAGTAGCGCTTGAAAAACCTATAGTAGTAGCGCTGGGTCCAGCGCTACTGCTAACGCGCTACAGCTAAGTTGTAGCAGTAGCGCTGGTTGGTGCAGCGCTACAGCTAAGTCTGGTTAGCAGTAGCGCTGCACTGACCAGCGCTACTGCTAACTATCTGTAGCGCTGCAGAAAGGCAAGCGCTGCTACTAATCCAGCGCTGCTGCTAGATGCCTTCCAGCGCTGCTGCTAGTATTCCTGCTTTCACAGATTCATACCCCCTCTACGTATTTGTGATGTATTTATACATGCTCTATACAGTAGTTTCATCAGATCACAATAAACATACACTATTCTCATCATATCATACACATACAGTAGTCTCGTCATACCATCATCATCATCATTCAACACAAATATCATCACATCTCAAAAATACTGATACACAAGTCATGTCATGTCTCGAATAAGTGCAACTGCATGGTCATGGCACACACACAAGTTTCATCATCTCTATCTAAACCATGATGTAGAAGAGAAGAGTGATCAGCATGAGCAAGACCGCGACTATGTAGTACTTGAGGAACCGACGGTTCCGCCCCCGCTCTTGCCGGAGCGTCCACCTCAAGTAACTACTTTCCGCTTCGGCTCTGCTGTCGAACCCTCTGTGGCTAGCACCGGGGTACTTGTCCACCTGGGCCTGAGCGTCTGGCCAGTGGTCGTAAACTCCTGGAACCCTCCCAACGAACACGGCATAGCAGTCCTTCGCCATCTCTGATCTATGTACCTGCATCGTCAGTTGATGAACTGAACGATAATATGCAACATAATGTACTTAAGAAAACAAAGAGGCATAATTAGCAAAATACAAGCAACCTATAGTAAACATAAACGAAGAAGTTCCCCATACCCAAACTAATTAACTACAGCGATCTATGCTAGTTCAGGACCACGGTTTAATTACATCACATAGTTTCGTCTGGACGCTAGTGACACATATATTGTCAACGACAATCAGTCCTCGGTCCAATCTTCATAGTCAGGGAGGAAGCACCCGAGCTTCTTGAAAGGCTTCAGGTCCAGACGCTGAGTGATTAGCAGTGCTCGGACATCATCCCGCGTGATTGGCCCATGGTAGAACATCCCTGTTGGTTCGAGGACCTGCTTCATGATCACTTGGGCAAGTTCACACTGTACGTGATAAAACTCAGCTCAGATTCGATGATCCGGTGTCTTTCCTATGCTTGTGGCCCAGTTGACAATCTCGGCATCGTTGGTAGTAGCTGACATGCGAAGGCGTTGATTATCCCTTCTGAACTCGAGCAGGTGATGCATGAGGTAGAATCCATCAGCCTTACTGATGTGCGGTTGCTGGATGCAGCAGAAGTCGGTCTTATGGCTGAAAACCAGCCCGTTCTTCCTGTGCTTTTTCACCTTGATATATCCACCAGACAGGCTGAAGGTTAACAGGGCACTATCGAGAACACTCTTTATGTGCTTGTAATCCTTTTTCTTGATGTTCTTCGATGAGTCCAAGTATATAGCATGGGAGTATTCTGGGTACAGAATGATGAGGACGGCGCCCCCCCCCCCCCCCCCGCTGCGCAAATTAAGTACACCTCAAATTAGTCTCCATGCTTGCAAAGGAATGATTAACACTTACGAAAGGATATGCTCGGATGACTTACGTGGGATGATAAGGCAGGAGAATCGCTTCCTTGTCCTTATTAGCGATCATGAAGCCGCCGATGTACTTGCTCGCATAGTCACGGTGCTCTTTGCAGACATCCAAGAAGCTCTCGTGCATATGGTACGGGTCCGCGACGCAGATATATTTTATGTTCTCGATCCTGATGATGTAGTTGAGATACAGCGCATACATGCGGATGTACTGAAAATCCAGCTTGGTCATGTGGAACATGTCGTAGATGTAGTCAAATCGCAGGATGAACTTATCCGTGGGCCATCCCTCGACGTACAACTTCCCTCCCGGCACCTGAGCCGCGTAAAGCGGGTATCCTGGTTTTTCCGAGATGAGAAGGCTTTTCTCTCTGGCCAGCACATCATCATGAAGTCTCCTTAGATCATTGTTCCGTATGTCCTCTAGCGCTTTCTGAGGTAGGATCGGGTGGCCGATGACATGGAAACGCTCTGCACCTACGACAGGTATTCTGTCTACCTCCCGGGGCTTCAGAGGCGGCTGGCTGCTTGAAGCAGCTTTGGCGCCTTTAGGGCCTTTCCTGTCCGATCTCCTCCTTTGCTTCTTGGCGGGTGGCGGTAGTGAGCCCACCATACCTTCCCTAACTGTCACCCCCAGTGTCGTCGGGCTAATCAGTGGACGGCCCTCGGGTTGTTGCTGGGTAGAGGCGGCATCTGGAGGCGTCTCCTGCGAGGATCGCTTGAAGAGAGACTTTTTGCATTCCGCCTTAGGACGTTCCGGCTCCGGCAAATCTGGCAACATCAAGTCATCATCTCCACGCTCATAGCCTGAGTCTTCGTCGTCCTGAGCCATCAATCCTCCATCATCATAGGCGGTATTGAAATACTTGTCTGGGTCATCATCCTCCTCCTCCATGTCATCATCAGCATTTGCTTCTTCGACACCGGGGGCGACGTCATCTGGCACTAATGGAGGCTCTCCCTCGCGTCGTCTGCTATCACCCGCCACGACAGGTGCAGGTAATTTGGTAGGTGGGGTGGTGTTCATACCTTCTTGAGAAGCTGTCGTTGGTGTGATACTGGGCGCCTCGACACGAAGAGGAGTCTTCGTCCAAGGCAAGAACCAGCTCTTGCATGCGCCAATCCGTTGAGGGGTCTCCTCGTCATCGACTGGTACCGGAGGAGGCAAATCCTCGAAGCCCGCTAAGACACTGGCCACGTTAACCTTGAAGACGCCATCGGGCATCTCTCGGTTGTGGAACATGCGGTCCTTCGGCTTCATGATCGTTGCCTTTCCCACGGCCACCTTCTGGCCCTTGATGTCGTACAGTAGGGTGCATGGGGTATCATTGGCCTACGAAGACATGTCTGCAACGTCAAACATCCGAAAGGCAATTGAAACGGAAGACTATATAGACATGCTGGTGAAAAGGGTATGACGCGTAATTACCGTGAGGGCGTCGAGCTCCGCCATAGACGAAGGCCCGCCGAGTAGGCCAGAGACGGAGGACGGGCTGCTATGAACAGGAGCGTGAGCATGTGCGGTGGCGTGAGCAGGTGCTGGTGGTGCGATGTTCACCGAATTGCTCCCGACGTAGCTGGGAAGGGGAAAGTCCGCTGGCCCTTTATCTGGATTTTTCTTCGTCCATTCAAAAAATGCCGGAAGCAAGCTGGAAATGGAAGATGTGAAGTCAGCCGTGACGCCAGCTACCACTGCACTGACCCTTGCATCGACTATCTGTTCCAACTCTCCTTTGGTCTCAACTTTGGACTTATTGATCGCAAGCGTGACCTTCTGGTCGATGGTCTGTTGAGGAAGCAACTTTCTCTTCCTTCTTTCCTCTAGCTCCTCGCGGTAGCACGTCTTCCACGAGGCGCCATCTCCGACGCCGTGTACACGTCCATAGGACGGCAGTGTGTCCTCCGGGATCTTTTTCAGTATGTTCAGGGCTCGGTTGAAATGGGTGTCCCACTTGGGCCTCGCCGACGACTGTGACGACTCGTCGCTTTCGGCTGCCTTTTGGTGCTGCTCTTTCTGCAAAAGGAACGTGGATGGTTTACTAATAATGTGACAAAACTTGTAGTCGAATTGATTGGAAGCTAATATGATAATGTGGTAATATAACAATTACCAGAAGTCTCATGAACTCCCTCCTGTTCGGGTCCTAGTAAAAGGTCTTCTTGACGTGGTCCCACTTGTACCGGGCCCTGATCCAGTCACGCTCCAGCGGGTCGGTGAACTCCGCCAAGGGGTCTGGGATTCCATGACTTTCACGTTCGGCGTCCTCCTTGGCCCATACGTGCCTCTTCCCCTCGTAACCACGGCTTCCGAGGCGGTGGGGAGGCATGTTCCTGGCCTGGAGCGCCTTCATTTTCTCTGACTTTTTCTTGGTTTCATCTTTAGCGCAAGTCTCCTTGAATTTTTCAAAGTCCTCTTCCGTAAGTGTCGGATTGTCAGCATGAATCTTGGACCACGGTTCATTCTTATCAATCGCTTTTTTCACCCGAACTTTCCTGGCGGACAAGTCATTGGTGAACGTCACCATCGCCTTGTTGTTTATCTTTGTCATGGCGTCGTCGTCCCACGGTTGTTTGCTTTCTGTGCGGCCGGGGAACAGGAACCTATTGTGCAACTTCTTTAGGAGCATGTGCTCCATATGTGGTATCTTCTTCAACTTCTCGTCGTTGATGTTGACGGTTTCCCTGAGGATGCATCCTAGTTGATTACCCTAGCACGAGTGCGCTGTTGGCTCTAATTTCTTGGTGTGCATCTCCGTGACCGCAATTTGTCCGATGCCGAGCTCGTTTGTTCTTCGTAACCTCTTCTGCTTCGGTGCTTTACCGGCTACGACAGCATCATTGCCGGTCTCGGGGGTGGTGTCGGTGCCAGTGCCAGTGCTGGTGCCGGTGTTGGCGTCGGCGTCGGGGTTGGTGCCACTGCCGCCACCATGCACCCCCATCTGGTGTTCGTCCAGGTAATCGAAATAGTGATTTGCTGCCTCGATGGGGTCTTCTTCGAGGCGAGCAGAACCCCCGGCTGAGGCGTGGCTAGACATGTTTGCTATTCAACAATTGTAAATAAAAGATATAATGAAGAGAAAAAAGGGGCTATATTTGGTCGGAATGTTGATTCATTCCCCTTCCGGCAAATCCCGGGCACTCCATATGTCCTAGTTTCTAGCACAAGTCATGCCGAAAATCACGGAAATTTTCGGCATGACCTTTGCTAAAAAGTGGACATATGGAGCGCGTGAAATTTGCCGGAACGGAAATGAATCAACATTCCGGCAAAACATAGGCCACTCGGATATTCTTCGACATTCAACCAACATTGCAAACATTTTGCAACCAACATCAATTTGCAACATTTTGCAACAAACATTTTGCAACCAACATCAATTTGTAACAAACATTTTGCAACCAACAGGAGCACATATATAACATCAATTTGCAACCAACATTCAACCAACAGGAGCACATATACAAAGCAACCAACATTCAAACATTTTGCTACTGTTTTTTATAAATTTTTGCTACTGTTTTTTATAAATTTTTGCTACTGTTTTTTATACCTACAAAGCCTAGCTAGTTTTTTATTTAAAGCTACAAAATTTGTTACTGTTTTTTATTTAAAGTTTTTTATTTATACTTTGAGTTATTTCTATATTGAATTTTTTCTCTAAACTAAGATTTTGCTCTAAAATGAATTTTTTTTCTTCTGTCCACAGCAAGCTAATTCTAAACCATAGTGCAAGTAGGATTATGGATTGTAACTATCTACTCGGCAACAACAAACCCCTGGGTGATATTGGCAGTTACATGCAAACAGCCACTGAATTCTGCAGATTCTCTGGTAAAAGAAAGAACCGGAGTTATTTGTGGTCTCAGAACAATCACAGTTCAAATCCTTGGATTGCCCTTGACAGAATCATACAGACACAGGTATTAAACTCACTAAACTTCGATGCTATCTTCCTCCTAGTGAACGCCCTGTCATCAGTTTGCATCAGTGAAGTGCATCGGCAATCAAAGCAAATCATACCAAACTTGAAGCTTCTTCAATCTCACAGCTATATCATGGAACTACCAATCATCATCTAGGCGGGCAGATCATCTAGATCAAGCAGTAGTGTAGTAGTGGTGTGTATCAGCAGGGAGGGAAGCGCTAAATTACCGAGCTGATGAAGTCGACGAGGGCGGCGTTGGCCTCCCCATCCCTGGCGCATCGATCTGCACCCCGACGGTGGTGTCGAGGGCGGCAGGGGCGGCGAGGGGCGTGCGGCTCCGGTGGCTTCGAGGGAGGCAGGGGCGGCGAGGGCGCGCGGCTCCGGTGACATCGAGGGCGCGCGGCTCCGGTGGCTCCGGGGGCGTTGAGGGCAGCAAGGGCGGCGAGGTCGAGGGCGGGCCCGTGCGGCGATGGTGAGGTCGAGGGAGGGCTCGGGCGTCCGCGCGGACGAGGAGGAGATCGGAGCGGTGGGCAGGGGCGAGGGCGGCGGGCAGGGGCGACGGCGGCGCGTGACAGAGAGGAGGGGGAGAGGTGGGAGAGTGGGGGGGGGGGGGAATGGGAGTTGGCAAAATTTGAGCACGCGCGGCGGTTAACTCGAAATAGTAGTAGCGCTGGGTTAGGACCAGCGCTATAGCGCTGTGTGGTAATCCAGCGCTACTGCTAACTGTTTTAATTTTCAGTTTTTTTAATTCCAAAATACACATAGTAGTAGCGCTGTGTTAGGATCCAGCGCTATAACTATATTAGCTATAGCGCTGGTTCATTATCCAGCGCTACTGATATGTATTACTTTTTATTATTTTCCTTTTCTTTTCTGTTTACTTTTCTTTTTCTTTTGTATTGCTTTCTCCCTTTTGTTTTTGTTTTTTTGTATTGCTTTCTCCCTTTTGTATTTCTTTTGTATTGCTTTCTTCCTTTCTGTTTACGACGGCGTCTCCCTCCCACACTGCGCGAATATCACTGGAACCATGCATGTGGTGGTAACATATATATCAGTTGACCGATAACGGTTACCTAAGTGCATACACAAAATAGATACATATATATAAATGATGGTTTCTCAGTTGCGTCGACGCCGTTTCACATTGAGCTTCTTCCCTTTCTTGTTCGTTGCCGAATAATTGAGCCCCTCCTTGTGACTTTTCCGGAACCATGGAGTACGATCTTTCTTACGTAATGTAGTATTGATTCTTCTTTTCACGTATGCTTCATCGTCATCGTCATCTTCCCTCATCGGGTTGCCGTATTGGTCGTAGTCTTCCTCGTTGGCGACTCCATCCATTCCGACGATGCTCCTTTTGCCTATCCTCACGACAACACGGCTGGGATTGGTCGGGTCGGTTATGAAGAAGCATTGTGTCACGTGCTTAGCGTGTACCCATGGCTCAGTTTTGGCGATGACGTTAACGTTCATGGTTGCGCTCTTCGCGTCGGGTATAGACATGGTAGTGAAATACTTGTTTTCTCTTACGACGTCCTTAGCCCATCTGACACGGAACATCGTCGCATCGTGCAATCTAGTATAGTCAAGCTCCCAGATCTCTTCGACCCTTCCGTAGAATCTTTCAGTTGCGCCGTTGGCGTCGGTCACGCATTCAATCGTCACCCCGGAGTTCTGGTAATCACTGTCCATGTCTTTGGCCTCCGTGTAGAACGTGTACCCGTTGATATCAAATGACTGATAGGTCACGAGTTTGGGCGCGGGGCCATGTGCTAAGGCGTGTATGAGCAATCCGTCCGAACTGCCCTCTTCCGGGGGATTTTAAAGAACTTGCTCTTTGAACCAGTGCAAGAAAGTGGCGTTGTGCTCTACAGTAACTTCGCCGTCCGTCTTGAGCATCCCCTTATCACGGTACTTATTTGTGATGGTTTCTTTATGCCGTTCCACATAATCATCTACCACATCTAGGTGTTGTAGCACTACTAAGTTAGCCCTGTCAAAGTCGTTCCGTCGATCCGAGTAGTCCACGTGCAATTCCCTCTGGCCGTTGTTGTGACCTTCTCCTCCGAGCCTCCCATCGTGCTTCTTGACGGGCAAACCAACAACAGGGTCTCCGACGCCTATATTATTCTCGCAAAAGGAGATGCACTCATGCGTCAGATACCCCTGGACGATGCTCCCATCGGGACGGGACATGTTACGAACGAATCCTTTGATGACCCCATTCATCCTCTCGAACGGCATCATGCTGTGAAGGAATGTTGGCCCGAGGTCGATGATGTCGTCCACGATGTGGACACACAGATGCACCATGACGTCAAAGAACGCGGGCGGGAAGTACATCTCAAGCTCACATAGTATGACAACGTTCTCTTCCTGTAGCCTTCGGAGCTGCTTCACACTTATGGACTTTCGAGAGATAATGTCGAAGAAGTTGCAGAGACCAGTAAGCGTGTCACGGACGTGCTTGTCCATTATCCCTCTAATGGTAATCGGGAGTACCTGCGTCATCATCACGTGACAGTCATGAGACTTCATCCCGCTGAACCTTTTCTTCTTGGGGTCTAGAAATCTGCTTATCTTCCCACAGTAACCGGAACTGACTTTGATTCCCATAAGGCACTTGATGAATTGATCGATCTCCTTCGCACTTAAGGTGAAGCAAGAAGGGGGGCAATAATTCTCCTCCATCTTGTTGACTTTTCTGCCCCTTTCCCCCTCCTCCATCTCCGTCTCCGTCTCCTCCGTTGACTTTTTACGGTGGAGATCTTTCCTGATCTTCAAATCTTCCAAGTCTTTCCTTGCCTTCGGCCCGTCCTTGGTCTTCTCCGGCATGTTCATCAGTGTGCCAAGCAAGCTCTCGAGGACATTCTTCGTGATATGCATTTGATCAAGGCAATGAGGCGTGTCGTGATTGGGCCAGTACTCCACGTCCCAGAAAACAGACCTCGTTTTCCATACCTTCAGTAGCGGCTCCGGCGCCTTTTTCATCGTTCCCGGCGCGGGGCACTGTTCCCAGTTTTTCAACAGCTCGTTGATTACGCGGAGCTTTCTTTCCTGCCTTCTTGTATCGAGAAGCATTGCACACTGGACAGCTGGTTTTTTTCGCGTGCTCCCCCCGATAAATGATGCAATCGTTGATGCATGCGTGGTACCTAATGTGCGGCAAATCAAAAGGGCAAACGATTTTCTTGGCCTCATCGACACTAGTAGGACACAGGTTCCCCGCGGGAAGAACTTTATTATGTACATACTTCAAATGCTCATCGAGGCTTTTGTCTGTCCATTTGTTTTTGGCCTTCGTCTTTAGAAGTTCGAGCGTGAAACTCAAGCGGGTCACCTCGGGATCGCAAACGTCATACAATGGAGTCTTCGAGTCTACTTCAAGTTGTGCCAGCTTGGCCTCCTCTCTAGAAGCAGCTCTCTCGCTAGTCATACTCTTGCAAAGGAGGTCTCGAACATGAGGGTCCTGCACGACTGCACTTAGTAGCGTCGAAGACTGCGGCGTGACCGCCGCCTCTGCTTCTCCGCCATGTCCGGACTCTTCTTCGCCGTTTCCGGAATCTTCTCCGCCGCCGTCATTTAACTCTTCCCCGCCGCCATGTCCGACGCCATCGTCTTCGTGTCGATCGGTCATCTCTTCGTCTAGCCCCATGTCGTTATTCCCTGCCATGTGGACGTCCTCATCATCATCATCTTCACTTATCCACCGAGTGTAGCCATCCATGAAACCATTCATCAGCAGGTGCGCCTTCAACCTGCCACGATCAAAAGGGTCCAAAAGGACTCCTTCTTTGCATCTTGTACGTGGACATCTAATCCAAGTCCGATTATTTGCATGCATGTCCATCATTGCGGATTGCATGTATCGCTCCACCTTCCATCCACTCACCTTCATGACCGACTGCATGCACGGTATAACAAGCAAAAGGGTTATAAAAAAAATGCATGCATGCATCAAAGTCATATAAAAATTTGGCATGACCTTGCCTAAAAATAGGACATATCGAGTTTGCTCGAAATTCACCGAAACGGAAATAAATCGACATTTCGGCAAAACATAAGCAACTCGGGGGCATGTCACTCGCACAAATCTCTCCATATCCCAAACACACATATTCCCATTCCCACACATATTCCCATTCTTGAAATGAACAACTTTTTACTCACCTATCTCCCGAGAGAGACCGATTGACCGGATGAGGCCTTTCGCTACCTATAGGGATCGAAAGTGTGGATGGCTAATTAAATAGCTAGCTAGATCTAGTTGTTGGGGAGGAGAGATGACTCTAGGTAACTAATGGAGGGGGAGAGAGATGAGCTAGCTAGATCTATATCTAATGGAATGGAGGGAGAGCCAAATAAATGAGGTAGGGGGCATTTATGGAGCTAGCTAGAGATGAGAAGGCCATTTATGGAGGAGAGTTATGGTGGAGGGGGGCATTAATGGGGAGAGAAGAGAGGTAGGAGGAAGAGAGAAGAAGGGCAACAATGGTGAGGGGAGAGGGGAAAGGAGGGGGAGAGAGGGCAAAGGGGGGGGAGGAGGGGGAGGGGGGTGAAAAGGTGACACCAGCCACGCATAGCAGTAGCGCTGTTTTTCAACAAGCGCTACTGCTATGTTACTTAGTAGTAGCGCTTTGACGAAAGAGCGCTACTATTAAGTGGGGCCCATTACCAGTAGCGGTTCCACGAAACAAAGCGCTACTACTAAAATATTAGTAGTAGCGTTGTATTCTAGACAGCACTGCTACTACCAACAGTGTCGGTGGGCTCGTCGGGTCCCCCTTAGCAGTAGCGCTCTTTTTGCTTCCAGCGCTACTGCTAAGTCTGTATTTGTAGCGCTGCCAAAATCCAGCGCTACTGGTAATTACCAGCAGCGCCTGTTACTTTCCAGCGCTACTGATAGTGTCCTGCCTATAAGGTTTCTCCTAGTAGTGCATAGCTACGAGAGGGGGAGTGTGTCTACATACCCTTGTAGATCGCTAAGCAGAAGTGTATATAACGTGGTTGATGTAGTCATACTCTTCACGATCCAATCGCGATCCGATCCGATCTAGCGCCGAACGGACGGCAGCTCCGCATTCCGCACACGTGCGGCTCGATGACGTCTCCTCCTTCTTGATCCAGCAAGCGTGGGAGGATAAATAGATGGGATCTCAACCAGCACGACGGCATGGTGGAGATGGTGGTGGAGCAATCCCGGCAGGGCTTCGCCAAGCGCAACCGTAGATGCGATCTGAGGAGAAAACGATCTAGGGCTGCCACTGGGGCGTGGGATTGTTGTGTCCAGCCCTCCCCCTCTCCTATACTATATATAGGAGGCAAGGGGAAGGGTTTGGTCGCAGCCCTAGGCCCCTCCTCCAAGGAGGGCCGGCGGCTAGGGAGGAAACTTGCCTCCCAAGGCAAGTGGACTCCCTTCTACTTAGGGTTTCCCCTTCCCCTTGCGCATGGGCCTTGTGGGGCTGGTGCCCTTGGCCCAATAAGGCTAGGGCGCCCTGTCGTGGTATTTTCACGGCAGATGTCCTCATAGGACTTAATCTCGAAGCCATCGCGTAAGTAGCAGATCGAAGGGGTCAAACGAGGAACACGGAAGGCAAGATTTACCCAGGTTCGGCCCCTCTCGAGGAGGTAAAGCCTACTCCTGCTAGATGTATTTGAAGATCTTGATTACAAGGGTTTTGAGACTTGTCTAGCCCTAGCTCTCGAAAGATTTCCCCCCCTTCTATCCCCGGGGGCTCCCCTTTATATACAGGCGGGGCCCCGGGGCTCACATAAGAGTCCGGGCCGGGATAACAATCCGAGCCCAACTCCCCTTACTTGTTTCCTAAGTTATACCCTTAGGCGGTTTGCACTTACCGCCTCTCTCAGCGGGTCTTGGGCCGGCCCCTCATTGGGCGGCTCTCCTTCTGGGCCTCCATAGAAGAATCTACGGCCCACCTGGCCCTTCATGGTTTTACTCCCCGAGACCCGTCCCTGAACGGGCGGGTTTCACCCAAAGATATTTCCCTGACATTAGCCCTCAGGTTGGCTTGAACTGGTTCCAGACAACCTCGTCCTTTTCAAACTTAACCTTGATATTTTGGCGAGTCTTCAGCAGAACCCGCCTCTTCTGAATATTTCAACTGCCTTTCCTTTAGTCCTGCTCTTCTTGTGACGTCACCGAATCTCCAGAACGAATCTTTCCATGACATCACCAATATCTCAAATGAATTCATTAGGCGCGAAAATCGGGGCGTCGGATTACTGTAGATCATTAAATCTCGCCCCGACCCTTCGGTGTCTCGCCCCCTTATAAATACCCTTTTCAGGTCCTTTTCCTCATTTTCTCCATCTTCTTCCTCCTGCCGCCCGAGCTTGCACCTCCTCGCGACACACCTTCGAGCTCGCCGGCCATCGGAAGGAGAAACAGTCCCGACGCACCGCCGTCACCTGTCTGCAACCGCGCCGCGCGGCCATCCGATTCCAGGTATTCCCAGTTCTTCTCACCCTTCTTAGGGTTCCGCCATTGTCAGGCTCGAGCTCCGCCTCGGCCTCTCCGCGGCTACTGTCACCGGCCGCACCTTGGTACTCTTACATCATGGAAATGGCGCCGTTGCTATCCCTCCAATGATCAGGAATTAAATCTTGTATCAAGATAGATCTGAGAAACCCCATCTGTAAAAACCTGCCGCGGCTTAACAAACAGTAGCAAGAACTGCTTTTTTCCTTATTTTATAGAGCTGTTTGATCCAAAAAATTTACCGCGTTGGCAGAAATCTGTTGTTACATACTTAGCGAAATTTTCACTTGTGCTGAACATCCTTCACTCGTGGCGGCTTAAGGAAAGTCGCCATCCTTGCTTTAATATTTTTTTTTCTTTTCCGACTTATGAAAGCCGCTGACTTAATCCTTCTCCCCATTTACTAGGATGACAAAGAAAGCAATAGAATGCAACTAGGTCCGCTCTGCGGTTACCACCAAACATGTCACAAGACTCATAGACAACGGTCTCCTATCCAAGACAGAAAACTGCCGGGTCTCCAAGAAGGACTGTCCTCCCAAGCCGAAGGAGGGGGAAGTCATTATTTTTACCGATCACATTGAGAGAGGGTTTGATCCACCCGGCTCTAAATTTTTCCGAGACCTTTTACACTTCTATGGTCTGCATCCTCAAGACCTTGGCTCCAACTCTATTGTTAATATAAGCTCTTTCGTAGTAGTTTGTGAAGCTTATCTCCGGATAGAGCCAACGATCTTGTTATTCCGAAATTTATTCTATGTGAACAAGCAAACTGAAGTCGCCGGAGGCCGCCATCAAGAGCTTGGCGGCATATCCTTTCAGAGACGGCGGTTTACTTATTTTCCTAGTGCTGAGCTCTTGAGCCACCCAAAGGGCATGCCGGAGACTTGGTTTTATGTGAAGACCAAGGTGCCTGAAGGGCAACACCCATTGTCGGGTTTTAGACCTGACCGCCTGGATCATAAAAAAGAATATCCTCCCAGGCCCACAGAAACAGAACGGATCCAGCTTCAGCCTCTGATGGACAAGATAGCCGCTTTGATGGCCAATGGTCTTACAGGAGCTGACTTGATCCTTTGCAGGCTTTCCTGGAGGATCCAGCCATTGTGCCTTCGAGACCGGCTGATGTATGAATACTCCGGTTTAGAAGATCCTCAGAGGTATAATAATACGCCTGCTCCTGTGTCAGACGTGGTGAAACAGATGAGGATAATCGTCAACTTACCCGGCGACTATACTGGCGAGTTTTCTCTGAAGCCCTTCACTGAAGCCAATCCACCACCGGCTGTAAGCAAATCTCCTTTAGGCTTCTGTTTTATTGTTTACATTCTTGAGGCTTACCCCTTGCAACTTTCAGGATGATGATCCCTTTTGGGAAGCTCGGCCACAGGTGAAAGAAAAAGAACCCAAAGGCCAGAAGCCGGGCAAACAGGCCGGCTCTCGAGGAGGAAAGAAAAAGAAGGAGACCATCAACCCTTTGGACGCAGATCCTGCTGTCTTAGAATCCTCCAAAGATGAAACATCGGCAAGTTCATAATTTACACCCACCTTTTTTCCTTTTCATTAGCGGCTTATGCTTAATAATTTTACCTTGACACCTTCCAGGGTGAAGAAGAAGACGAACAGGGAGAAACTGAGGTAACTTCCACTCCGTTCAACAATCATTTTTCTAGGAAACCCAAAATTACTGTGAGGAAATATCCTTTATCACATCCTTTTGCTCGCCTGGATCCCAACTATTCGTTAAAAACAATTCAGCATGCCGCCTTTCTCCAATCTGATTGTGGCGGCTCTAACACTGGCGCCAGCGGTTCTGTCGTTAATAAAAGCGACTCTCATAAGCGCCCGCGTGAGGTGCTTCTCCATCCAACACCTCTGCTCCCTAAAGCTGGTTTGTTTAAACATCCGCTTAATCCCTCTGATTCGGACTATCAGGTTTCATCTTCCTCTGATGACGCCTCAGAGTCGCCAGAGGATTTCGTTATCAAACCAGGGTAAGATTATGATCGCTCTTATTATCACACCTTTGTGTGATCTCAAAGCTATCAGTTTATTTCAAATCTCAATAAATATGCAGAGTTACCTCCAAGAGACTGAAGCCCTCAACTTCCTCTTCACCTCCGGCGGGCTCCGGAGACCCAGCCAAGGACTCTGAAGAAATAACCAATGACCCTCTAGAAATTCAGGTATCTTTAGAGCCAGAGATGGAAGCACCGGCTGATAACATCGACCAACAGCCGGATGCAACGATATCTTCACCGATTCAGGAAGTGCGACTTTCAGAAGCCACTGTTATTCCGCCCTCGCACAATATTGAGGAGGGTACTGTTGCTGCTGCTATTGCCACCGCCGCAGACTCGCCGGCGGCTTTGGGCAAATCTTCCCTTGAAGCCATGTCTTCTCAAGGGAAAGACAAGTTAAACCTCTCCTCTTTAGAGAATGCTGATTTAGATGGCCTTCATGAAGCTCTTCAGACTCGATTATTTGAGAGTCAGGAGATCGCCAAAACCTTGGTTAATAAACCAAAGGTGAGATAAACATCATTTTTATTCATAATCCTTATTAGTCGCCCAAACCTGCATATTACTGATTTCATAGTTTTATGGAGGTTTACCAATTTATATTTTAGAAATGCGTAAATGTACACATGTAGTCCCCAAGAACCGGCTGTCTTCTTGAAACAGCCGGGTCTTAAAGCAAAGAACCACATGCGTTTTAAATACAGCAAAGAACCACATGTAGTCCCCAAGAACCGGCTGTCTTCTTGAAACAGCCGGGTCTTAGAACAAAGAACCACATGTGTTTTAAATAGAGCAAAGAACCACATGTAGTCCCCAAGAGCCGGCTGTCTTCTTGAAACAGCCGGGTCTTAGATCAAAGAACCACATGTAGTTAAAAGAACCTCATGGGTTTCAGAAAAAATTTCTTTGTAAAAACTTCGGGTTTGCATTAGCCCCCAAGTGCCATGTGGATTACTTGTAATCGGTATGGAACTTTATCTGCATAAGTAATTTGATCATTCCTTTTTCTTTCAGGCTCAATTGTCTTCATTAGAGACCCAGCTGGCCGACTCTCAGAGGAAACTGAAATCTGAACAGGAAATGAGAGCCGCCGCAGAAGAGCGGGTTACATCCTTAGAAAAGGCTGCGTCTGAGGCAGCCGCCAAGTTGGTCACCCTGACCTCTGAACATGCAAAAGAGAAACAGCTTCTTGTTCAACGCGCCGAAGAAGCTGAAAAACGCCTTCTGCCTATCTCTGCAGAGCTCGGCGGCCTTAAACTTCACATCCGTCAAATGAGCCATGCAATCTTCGGTAAGCCGCCAGATTTCCTGAAGCTTTTTACACAAGTCTCCTAAATAATTTTTAAATTCTGACGTTTTCTTTGCAGGTCCCAGAAGCAATAAGCTGGAGAAGGATCCAGCCACACAGCTCAAAGCAGCTTATACTTTCCTCGAGCAACTTTATACTGGAAGCCGTCGCGCAATCCATGCCACTTTTTATGGGAAGGAAAAACCTTCCGCCATAAAGGGAGTTCTGGAGGCCTTGTCAACTCTTCCTGCTCAACTGAAGTTTGTGAAGGAATCCAGCGCCCATATCGCTACAATGCACACTATGGCCCGCGCAAAAGCTTATTATGAGGACTTGGAGCTGCAGACTCTTGTTGGCGGCTTTCCCGAAACTTACAAAGGGAAAAAGATCGATCAGGCGACTTACAACGCTCTGAGGAAAGAAACTTTCATCCCCGAAAGTCTGTTGGTGAAAGAAATGAAGCTTGCAAGAGTTCAACCGTCTTATGGCGAAGATGGAAAGAAGGAAAAACTCGACCCTCTGCCGCCTCTCACATTATCTCCTAAAGTCCGTAAGGACGAATTCGCTCCTGCTATTGACTCTTCAAACCTTATAGACGCTGAAGAGATCTTCGAGGCTTTTGCCGACGTTGACTGGGATGATGATCATGACCAGATAAATCCTTCAGCAGACGCGAACCGAGCCGGAGGTGACAAGACCCAGGAGTAAAGCTGGAACCTTGAAAGTCGCCAGCTGCCGAACCTCTTGTAATATATGATCTGAACCATGATTCTGAAATTCCCTCTAGTGGCCTTTTGTAATAGACTTTAGAAAGATCTTGGCCTCTTGCTTTTAAATGCACACTGGCTTCCTTGGGAAGCAAGCCTAATACCTTGGCATGAAGCTTCCTTATAAAAAATTACTCTTGCTGCTTCTGAAAGAAATTGAATCCTTCGTGGACGCTGGCGGCTCTTAGCCAAATATCAAGATAATCATAATACTTTGATAAGAGGTATGCATCATTTGAAACAAGTATTTAACCAAAAACTAATTAGTCATGGCGGCTTATAACCAGCAAAATTGCATAAACATACTGTAAACAGCGCAATAAACTGGCGGCTCTTGGCCAAATACGAACTTTTAGAACAGTTCATAAAAATCGTAAGACTCGCAAAGGCAATAAATCTCAAGAAAGTTTTGTCAAACTTGTAAAGACGTAAGAAAGGATGCGAAAGCCCCCAGTATGATGGCGGCTCTTGGATTACCAATAACCCCAACTAAACCAGTTCTTTTCTTCCCATATGGTGGCGACTTCCATGAAGTTCGGCCCATAAGGTTATTGATTTTAAGATGGTGAAGGCTTCTGGATTACCAGTAGCATCGTCACATCTAAGTTTTTTCCCCCGTACACGGATGAAGGTTCTGGATTACCAGTAACGCGACCCGTTTATTAGGTGCCTGTACACGGATGAAGGTTCTGGATTACCAGTAACACGACCCGCTTATTAGGACTTTAACCCAATATGGCGACTTCTGGATTACCAGTAAGTTCAGCCTCATAAGGGTTGAAGGTCCCAGGATGGTGAAGGCTTCTGGATTACCAGTAAGCATCATCCCATCTGAGTCTTTTAAGCCCGTACACGGATGAAGGTTCTGGACTACCAGTAACACGACCCGCTTATTGGGTGCCTGTACACGGATGAAGGTTCTGGATTACCAGTAACACGACCCGTTTATTAGGACTTTAACCCAATATGGTGGCGACTTCTGGACTACCAGTAAGTTCGGCGCATAGGGTGGAAGGTCCCAAGATGGTGAAGGCTTCTGGATTACCAGTAAGCACATCCCATATGGGTCTTTTTTATTCGACTAAGTGCAGGGTCCTCCATATGATGGATGGAAAACGACAGATACCCCGAGTTTCAGGGCCTCCAGCTTTTATTCATTATTGATAATATATACAGGAGAAGTATGTACATGATCCCCAGAGCCGGAACTCTAGGTGTAGTAGGGTCTTAGATGAGCTATGTTCCAGGGCCTGCTGGTCTCTTCTTCAGATGTTCGAGACTCCTTTCCAGGCCGGAGATCAATCAGATAATAAGACCCGTTATAAAGATTTTTGCTGACAACGAAGGGCCCTTCCCAGGGAGGCGAAAGCTTATGCATGCCTGACTGGTCTTGAATTAAACGAAGCACCAAGTGCCCTTCCTGGAAAGTCCGGCTTCTGATCCTACGGCTATGATAGCGACGCAGGTCCTGCTGGTAGATAGCAGATCGGGCGGCTGCCAAGTCCCGCTCCTCTTCCAAGGCATCCAGAGAGTCTTGACGAGCCAACTCATTGTCCTCTTCAACGTATGCTGAGACCCGGGGCGAGTCGTGGCGGATGTCGCTCGGTAAGACGGCCTCTACTCCATAAACCATGAAGAAAGGCGTGAAACCCGTCGATCTGTTGGGAGTTGTTCGTATGCTCCATAAGACGGAGGGAAGTTCTTCTACCCAACAGCCGGGTGTGCGCTGAAGAGGAACCATAAGCCGGGGTTTTATACCACGAAGGATCTCCTGATTGGCGCGTTCAGCTTGCCCATTAGATTGCGGGTGCGCAACAGCCGCCACATCAAGTCTGATATGCTCCTGATCACAAAACTGCTTCATGGCGCCTTTTGAAAGGTTCGTGCCGTTGTCAGTAATGATGCTGTGCGGGTATCCGAAACGGAAGATTAACTTTTTGACAAACTTAACAGCCGTCTCTGCATCCAAATTACTGATGGGCTCTGCCTCCACCCACTTGGTAAACTTGTCAACCGCCACCAAGAGATGAGTCTTTTTGTCACTAGAAGCTTTGAAAGGCCCCACCATATCTAGCCCCCAGACCGCAAAGGGCCATGTGACAGGGATCATCCGAAGTTCCTGAGCCGGCACATGAGCTTGGCGGGCAAACCTCTGACAGCCGTCACACTTCCTAACTATATTCTTCGCATCAGCATGAGCTGTGAGCCAAAAGAAACCGTGGCGGAAAGCCTTCGCCACCAATGACTTAGAGCCGGCATGATGACTACAGTCACCAGAGTGTATCTCATTGAGAATATTCCGGCCTTCATCAGGTGATACACAGCGCTGAAAGACGCCTGTGGCACTTCTGTGGTGTAACTGGCCATTGACAATGGTCATAGATTTGGACCTTCTCACGATCAGACGGGCTTCGATTTCATCAGCCGGCAGGATGCCTCGAGTCAGATAATCCAAGTATGGGACAGTCCAATCCGGGATTCCATGGAGAGCCGCCACCAGCTGGGCCTCCGGGTCTGGGACAGCAAGGTCCTCCTCCGTTGGCAACTTAACTGACGGGTTATGGAGCACATCCAGGAAAACATTCGGAGGCACCGGCTTTCGCTGTGATCCAAGTCGTGACAAGGCATCAGCCGCCTCGTTCTGCCGCCGATCAATGTGATCCACCTGATAACCTTTGAAGCAACCAGCCACATTAGTAACAGCTTGTCTGTAAGCCGCCATGAGCGGGTCTTTAGAATCCCAAGTCCCTGAAACTTGCTGTGCCACCAGATCAGAGTCGCCCAGGCACCTAACCCGGCTGAGATTCATCTCCTTTGCAATCCGAAGCCCATGGAGAAGGGCCTCATACTCCGCAGCGTTGTTAGTGCAAGGAAACATAAGCCGTAAAACATAGCAAAACTTGTCACCTCGAGGGGAAGATATTATAACTCCAGCCCCCGAGCCTTCCAGCTGCCTAGATCACCCATCAAAATATATGGTCCAATATGTATTGTCTGGCTTTTCCTCCGGGGCTTGAAGCTCTGTCCAGTCATTGATGAAGTCCACTAAAGCCTGAGACTTTATAGCTGTTCGAGGTACATATCTGATATCATGGGGTCCAAGTTCAATGGCCCACTTTGCAATCCTGCCTGTAGCCTCTCTGTTATGAATTATATCCCCCAAAGGAGCTGAAGAGACCACTGTGATAGGATGCTCTAGAAAATAATGCCTCAGCTTCCGGCTTGCCATGAATACTCCAAAAACCAGCTTCTGCCAGTGTGGGTAACGCTGCTTGGACAAAGTCAGGACCTCACTAACATAGTAGACCGGCCTCTGGACAGGATACTCCCGGTTTGCCTCCTTTCTTTCCACCACCATTGCAACACTAACAGCTTTGTTATTTGCTGCAATATACAGGAGCATTGGTTCCTTGGTGACAGGAGCTGCTAGTATGGGCGGCTCTGCCAGCTGCTTCTTTAAAGCCTCAAAAGCTTCTGCGGCGGCTTTCGTCCACTTGAACTCATCTGCTTTCTTCAACAGCTGATACAGAGGAATAGCTTTCTCCCCCAGGCGGCTTATGAAACGACTCAGAGCCGCCACGCGACCCGCCAAGCGCTGGACATCATTGATACACTTAGGCTCGGCCAGAGAGGTGATGGCCTTGATTTTCTCCGGGTTAGCTTCAATTCCACGCTCAGAAACCATGAAACCCAGGAGCTTTCCTGCAGGAACACCAAAAACACATTTATCTGGGTTAAGCTTCATCTGATAAATCCTGAGATTGTCAAAGGTTTCCTTGAGATCCTCCAGTAAAGCTGCTTTCTTAGCTGACTTGACCACAATATCATCCACATAAGCATGCACGTTGCGACCAATCTGCCCGTGGAAGCAATTTTGCACACAACGCTGGTAAGTCGCCTGGGCACTCTTGAGCCCAAAAGGCATAGAAACATAGCAGAAGGCGCCAAAATGGGTAATGAAGGCCGTCTTCTCTTGGTCCTCCACTGCCATCTTGATCTGATGATAACCAGAGTATGCATCCAGGAAACATAACCTCTCACACCCCGCTGTAGCATCAATAATTTGGTCAATGCGAGGGAGAGCAAATGGATCAGCTGGACAAGCTTTGTTAAGATCCGTATAATCAATACACATACGCCAAGTTCCATTTTTCTTCAGAACCAACACCGGGTTAGCCAACCACTCCGGGTGTAAAACCTCTATGATAAACCCGGCTGCCAGAAGCCGGGCTAACTCTTCCCCAATAGCCTTGCGTCTCTCCTCATTGAAACGACGAAGATACTGTTTGACAGGCTTGAACTTAGGATCCACATTAAGGCGGTGCTCGGCGAGTTTTCTCGGTACACCCGGCATGTCAGAAGGTTTCCATGCAAAGATGTCCCGATTCTCACGGATAAACTCGACGAGCGCGCTTTCCTATTTGGGATCCATATCAGACCCGATAGTGAACTTAGCAGAAGAGTCGCCAGGGGTAAACTCCACTTCCTTAGTATCTCTGTGAGCCTGAAATTTGAGAGCCGGCTCTCCCTCTATAGAGGGCTTCTTGAGAGGCGTCATATCCGCCGGGTCTACATTGCTGGTGTAGATTTTGAGCTCCTCCGTGGCACAAGCCGCCTCGGCATACGCGGCATCCCCTTCTTCACATTCTATGGCGACTTTCCGGTTTCCATGAATTGTGATTGGACCCTTTGGCCCCGGCATCTTGAGCTTGAGATAAATATAACAAGGCCTAGCCATGAACTTGGCATAAGCAGGCCGCCCAAAGAGAGCATGATAGGGACTCTTGATCCTGACCACCTCAAATGACAATGACTCGCATCTGGAATTATTCTCTGACGTCCCAAAAGCCACATTCAACTTGATCCTTCCAACAGGGTATGCTGACTTGCCAGGTATAATTCCATGAAAAACTGTGCTGGATGGTGTAAGGTTTTTCTCCGTCAACCCCATACGCCGGAAAGTGTCATAATACAAAATATTGATACTACTTCCGCCATCCATCAGAACCTTGGTGAGAGCATAGCCTCCCACCTGGGGTGCTACCACAAGGGCCAGGTGACCCGGATTATCAATTCTGGGCGGGTGATCCTCCCTGCTCCAAGTAATCGGCATCTCTGCCACTTTAGATATTCTGGAACTGCCGGCTCTACCGCATTAACAGAACGTCTCCTGACCTTGCGATCCCTTTTATCTGCACATGTAGTAAACACATGATACTGTCCACTACTTAACTGCTTAGGATTGCTCTGAAACCCGGTCTGATTATTCTGTTGTTGCTGATTGTTGTTCTGCGGGATCTGCTGAAAATGCTGGCCATTGTTGTATTGATTCCCTTGAAACTGCTGACCGCTGCTATTCCCCTGGAAGCCGCCACCAGACCCGCCCGGGTGGTGTGACTGTTGCTGAAAACCGCCAGGCGAGCCTCCACCAGGTGGTCCGAACCCGGGCCCGGAACCCGGTCCGTATCCTCCACCCCCACCACCTGGCGGGTTCTGGAAACGCTGAGCAAAAGCATCCATAATATGGCACTGTTCCCAGGTATGCTTGGCCGGACGCTCTTTAGTGCCGTGTTTTGGGCATGGCCCCTTCAGGAACTCCTCAAAATTTTGTGGCTTAAAAGTTCTGTTATCAGGACCACCCTTCTGAAATTTTGTACCTGCATTTGTATTAGCAACCAGCTCTGACCCGGCTTCTGGGCCCTTACGCTTCTTATCATTGTTCTGCTGCTGACTTTTGCCACCAATAGGCTTTTTACCCTTCGGATCAGGAGCCTCTGGCTCATCAACTCCTGGGTCCTTTGTAGGATCAGACTCGGCATACTTGGTGAGAGCATTCATGAGCTCCCCCATATCTTTGACACTCCGTTTGAGCCTCCCTAACTTCTGCGTGAGAGGCTCATAGTGGCAGGCCTTCTCCAGCACCAAAACTGCCTGAGGGGCAGAGATGTTGTCTGAAGAATGAATAATCTCCGCAACTCGGCCGACCCAATGGTGAGCCGACTCTCCCTGCCGCTGAACACAATGCTGAAGATCAATGATAGTCTTTGGACGCTTGCAGATACCTTGGAAGTTTTTGATAAAACGTTCCCTTAACTCGACCCATGTGTTGATGGAATTCGGGGGCAAATTCTTCAGCCATGTCCGCGCTGCTCCTTCCAACATCATGGTGAAGTATCTTGCACAAGCCTCATCACTGACTCCCTGCATATCCATGGCCAACTCATAACTTTCTATCCACTGTGCCGGGTTCTGGTCTGGTGTATAACTGGACACCTTCCGCGGGCCTTTGAAATCTCGGGGCAGGGGCGCGCTGCGGAGAGCCGGGCTCAAGCAAGGCACTCCAATGGATCTTCCTGTTGGGGTGACTGTTGTAGTCACGACTGGTGCGAGAGCCGCCTCCTGAGCGGCGAGAGCCGCCGCCTGCGCCGCTGTCTGATCTGCCGCGAGAGCCGCCGTGTGTGCCGCGTGAGTCTCATGTACTCTGTGTCCCGGGACCATAGGATTTGGTGAATATGGCAAGCCCCCAGGCGCACCCCGATGATGGCGGGTGCTAGACACTGCAGGACTTTCAGCATGGCGGCTTCTAGTGCGGCTCCTGTTAGGAGCAGGTGTGGAATGCAGTCGCTCCCGGCTGTAAGAATAATTTGCTTGCTGGACCACAGCGGTTTTCAGCTTCTCGATTGCGTTGCGAGCCTCAATCTCCAGGGGCTTGTTTCCATTGATTGGAAGTCGCGCCAGCGCGGTAGTGGCCGCATAAAGGTTATCTACAGGGTTCGTAAAATGCCCTTGCGCCGTAAGCATCGGCGCCTCTCGGCGTAAATTAGGCTCAACCCGTGGCGGCTCTTCACGACCCGCCAAGTGGCGGGCTTCCGGGTCTGGCGACCTCTGGGGAGTTCCTGTTGCAGGACCATGAATGCGTTCCCCTGGTGGGGTGCTGAACTGCAGGGCCTGACCTTCAATATTGGAGATATAGCGGCTCCGGTGTCGTCGGTGATGAACCGCATCCGACTCTGCCCGGCGTTGCTCCAGATGATAATTCTCCTGTTGCAAACGCGCCGTCTCTTCCTGTATCTCTCGTTCACGAGTCGCCAGACGGACGTTCTCCGCATCAATGCTAGCCTGAGCCTGCACCATCTGACCCTTGATCCTGGCGATTTCCGCATTGAGCTCTGCTTGATTCTCCGCTGTAACCTGTGTGGCCATCAATGTCGTCAACGTGGTCGCCAGCCCCACCAGGGCCTGCGCTGGCGAGACTCTTGGCATCGCATTAGAAGTTCCAGCATCTGCCGCCGGGTCTGGCATGTCAGCCGCCCCTGCCATGTAGACAACAGGGCGAGCGGGCGGGCCTAAAGAATCCTGCGACGGCGAGTTCTGCTGAAAGCCCCCAAGACCCTCCTGATGAAGAGAATAAAGCGACTCTCCGCCAGAGGAATAGCCACCATCATCGTAAGTCGCCGAGCCTTCTGTGGAAGCCGACGATCCAGAGTACTCCACCCCTTGAGTGAAGCCGATGAAGGCGTGCCTCTGCCTGGCGGGCTGCATGTACTGGACCGGCTTGAAGGTGTTGGCGAAGATATCCGGCCCAGATCCAGATCCGCCGGCGTGCACAGGAGCCGGAAGCCTCGGGGCGGCTCTCGCCACGGCGGGTTGCGTGCGGCGGGCCGTCTCAACGACCTCCATGGAGGTGACTGGCTTAGAACCGCCAGCCTTCCCAATGAAAACATGAATTCCACCAAAGGGGACCCGGAAACCATACTCCAGAGAGTCGGCCTCGGGGCCCCAGTCTGAGTCGTCGACGAGCAGATTGCCGCGCCGACTCCTGGTCATCCGGCCAATCACGTATCCCTCGAGTCCTCGGGGAGGACCCTTCGAATACTCAACACCACCATGTGATAGCCCCACGGTGGGCGCCAACTGTCGTGGTATTTTCACGGCAGATGTCCTCATAGGACTTAATCTCGAAGCCATCGCGTAAGTAGCAGATCGAAGGGGTCAAACGAGGAACACGGAAGGCAAGATTTACCCAGGTTCGGCCCCTCTCGAGGAGGTAAAGCCTACTCCTGCTAGATGTATTTGAAGATCTTGATTACAAGGGTTTTGAGACTTGTCTAGCCCTAGCTCTCGAAAGATTTCCCTCCCTTCTATCCCCGGGGGCTCCCCTTTATATACAGGCGGGGCCCCGGGGCTCACATAAGAGTCCGGGCCGGGATAACAATCCGAGCCCAACTCCCCTTACTTGTTTCCTAAGTTATACCCTTAGGCGGTTTGCACTTACCGCCTCTCTCGGCGGGTCTTGGGCCGGCCCCTCATTGGGCGGCTCTCCTTCTGGGCCTCCATAGAATACTCTACGGCCCACCTGGCCCTTCATGGTTTTACTCCTCGAGACCCGTCCCTGAACGGGCGGGTTTCACCCAAAGATATTTCCCTGACACGCCCCCTACAGACCATACATGCCCTAGAGGCTGGAGGGATCCTTCCGGACTCCTTCGGAACCCTCCGGAACATTCCGGAAGCTTCCCGGTACAATACCGGCAAAACCCGAAACTTTTCCGGTAGCCAAAATATGACTTCCCATATATAAATCTTTACCTCCAGACCATTCCGGAGCTCCTCGTGATGTCCGGGATCTCATCCGGGACACCGAACAACATTCGGTCACCAACGTACATATCCTAATACTACTCTAGCGTCACCGAACGTTAAGCGTGCGGACCCTACGGGTTCGAGAATCATGTGGACATGACCGAGACACCTCTCCGCTCAATAACCAATAACAGGACCTGGATGACCATATTGGTTCCCACATATTCCACGAAGATCTTTATCGGTCGAACCACGATGCCAAGGATTCAATCAATCCCGTATGCATTTCCCTTTGTCCAGCGGTATGTTACTTGCCCGAGATTCGATCGTTGGTATCTCCATACCTAGTTCAATCTCGTTACCGGCAAGTCTCTTTACTCGTTTCGTAATACAAGATCCCGTGACTAACTCCTTAGCCACATTGCTTGCAAGCTTCTTGTGATGTTGTATTAGCAAGTGGGCCCAGAGATACCTCTCCGTAATACGGAGTGACAAATCCCAGTCTCGATCCATGCCAACCCAATAGATACCCTCGGAGATACCTGTAGAGCACCTTTATAGTCACCCAGTTACGTTGTGACGTTTGATACACACAAGGCATTCCTCCGGTGTCCGGGAGTTGCATGATCTCATGGTCGCAGGAACAGATACTTGACATGTATAAAGCAGTAGCAATAAACTGACACGATCAACTGCTATGCTTACGGTTGGGTGTTGTCCATCACATCATTCTCCTAATGATGTGATCCCGTTATCAGATGATAGCTCATGTCTATGGTCAGGAACATTGACCATCTCTGATCAACGAGCTAGTCTAGTAGAGACTCACTAGAGACATGGTGTTGTATATGTACCGACACATGTATCTGAGTTTCCGATCAATACAATTCTAGCATGGATAATAAACGATTATCATGAACAAGGAAATATGATAATAACCAATTTATTATTGCCTCTAGGGCATATTTCCAAAACCTACACACTATAATACAGTAAGTGCATAGAACATATGTATGTTCAATAATGTGCTAGCTAGTACCATAAAGCAGTACATATATATACAACATTCGGATCGCCACCAAAACTATACATATTATGATGATTGCGAGACATCGTACCAAATATAGAGTTCTCGAAGTGCGGCTCCCAAAATTCCTAAAGAAATAGTAAGAACGCCTTTCCAGCTTGCATCCTTAACTCTGTGGCAATTTGAAGCCAATTTTGACCATGGGAATACGTTCTTCCTCCCTCGTTGGTGATATGAGGGTCAAGGTATGCCATTTTTAATAGCATCATGTCAAACTGAATTGTGCCGTCCACATCGATGGGCAAGTTGTCCAGATGCATGAATTCGGCTCTTCCCCAACAAGGGATACGTTGAGCATGATAAAAAGAAAAAAATATTAGACAATTGTGAGCGCAACATTACGAAACGTTAAGTTAGAACACAAACTGAATGAAACATACCGCCCATTCCATAAAGTCATCACGAAAATCTAGAAAGATTTCATTGCAAGTGAGGTAAACCTTGTTACAAGAATCTAGCCTCATGTCGTCACACTAGGGGCATGCTTCGATTCGTTGCCTATATTCATGTCACAGAATAGTTCAATAAGATAAGGTTTGAAATAAGCAGTAAAACTTGTGGATGGATGAAAAAAATTGGGCATGACTCACGAAACGGAAATTAGTCAACAATTCACGATATTTTCTACACTCATTTGAAGCCGTGTATGGTTGGAGCACTCCAAATAAATAATGCATGTGAGTACTCCATACGGATAAGCGATGAACAAAATAAAAGGCTACAAATTATGTCAATATATATACCTAACATCAACCAATATTAAAGAGTATGGATGGACAAAACAATTGGGCATGGCATGTGCTATATGAAAATATTGAGTGTCAAAAATGTTACAAAGCAAAAATTAATCAACGTTTCATGATATTTTGACACTCCTTTAAAGCCATGTATGGTTGGAGCACTCCAAATAAACATACATGTGAATACTCTGTACGAATAAGAGATGACTAGAATAAAAGGCTATCAATTATGTTAATATATTCAAAATCAACCAATATTAAAGAGTATGGACGGACAAAAAAATTGGGCATGACCTGTGCTAAAAAAATGAAAACATTGAGTGTCAAAAATGTTGCTAATTAATGAACGTTTCGCGATATTTTCGACACTCCTTTGAAGCCCTGTATGGTTGGAGCACTCTAAATAAATATACATGTGAATAGTCAATAAGGATAAGAGATGAATAGAATAAAAGACTACCAATTACGTAAATATATTCAACAACAATCAATATTAATGAGTATGGATGGACAAAAAATTAGGCATGAAAACACTGAGTGTCAAAAATGTTGCGAAACAGAAATTAATTAACATTTCATGATATTTTCGACACACCTTTGAATCCTTGTTAGTTAATTCATCAAATAATCATATGCAATCTACCGATAGTGCCATGAATTCATTATCACAACACATAGACAAAAACTGTTACACGGAATATTTTTATGAATCTATATTTTTTTTATCACAACACATACACGGAAATTATTATTATGATCTAACATTCATTCAAAATTTATAAATCCGTGAATCTATACTAATGTGCATCTAAACACTAACATTCATCTACAATCTATAAATAGAATCTAACATTCATCTACATATGTGAATCAAATATAAGTGCATAGTTACCCGCACACTGCTTAAGCGCGAGGCGGAGGAGGGATCGGTACTGGCCTCGGCGGAGGAGGAGTTGCCTGGTGGTGGCGGTGTCAGCCCCCCGCTGCCAGCGGAGGAGGCCATCGCGTTGGAGGAGCACAAAGGCGGGCGAGGGACGACCAGCAGATGATGGTCTCCACCACGAGGGGGCCACAAAGAATGAGGGCCCCAACGGACGAGGGCGGACTTGGTGGACGACGACGACCGTGGGACGGGGGCCACGGATGACGAGGGCCCTGGCGGACGAGGGCTGACACGACGGACGAGGACGGTCGGGTTGAGGGGGCCACGACGGATGAGGGGCCCACCGGACGAGGATGACCACGATGAGGGGGGGCACGACGAAGGAGAGCAGCCGCGGAGGAGGATCGCCATGACGTTCGAGGACGGCAGTGGCGACAAGGGGGGTGAGGGCGGATGCGACGAGGGGCAGGATTCGTAAGACTGGTGGGAAGTTTGAGTTTCCAGATGCAGTTCGACTTTTGGTGTCGCGATAGGGGTGGTTTTGAAGGGAAATTTGAAACGTCACCGCGGCCGGGAATAGCAGTGACATGCCTTGGCAAATTTCCGCCACGTCAACTAGCAGCGGCCGGCAACTGATAACGAACGCCACTGCTTTGTCATTGTAATAATTTAAAGCTTCAAAAAATTTGGGGCCGACATACGTGTGGCATGCGTCCCCTAGTATTCGCCACTGCTAACTTCTGGATATATAAAATTTATTTTTTGTGCGGTCACCATAATTTATCCGTGGCAGGCGTAAATATTGCCGGCCATTGATAGCTACCATAGCAGTGGCGGGTATTTCCAAGGTCCCTCCACTACTCAGTTTCAGCATGCTAGCAAATTTGAGAGAGTTCACTTTTGGCGGGTGGTTATTTTTGCCTCCCACTGCTATGGTAACTCGAGTGGCGGACCAATTTTTTTACCCGGCACTGGTGGGTGCCTGTAATGGGTGATCAACAATACAATGCATATCCGACTACAAAACTATGCATAACCGGCTAATGATTAACAAAATTATGCACATCCGGCCAAATGAACTTACTTGCTCGTGGATTTGCACACCGCTAGGCCATCATGGGATCAGATGCTTCAAGTGGCCGCAATACTTCAAGATGCCTCTTGGATGGTGTACTTTTATTCACGGTTGCGATCACTGCGTCGGATTAGGGTGCGAAATGCTTATGTTCATGGAACCATATGTGAATGTTGTTCTAAAAGGTTGTGTCTTTTGCTCCGTACCATGGATCAGATCGAGGGTAGTGACCAACCATGCACCGCACGACAACTCGTCCTCCCGTACATTGAAGCTTTCTCCTCTATCCCTCTTCTTTGGATCGACGACAATATTATCCGGATCATCGTCCTTGCCCTCATCTTCCTCCTCCTCCTCTTACTGCTGCTGCTGCTGTCCGGTAGCCCAATCTGCCTAATGGATGTCCGTCTGGGTGTTGGCCTACAGCGTGTCCGTCTGGGTTTAGTTGCCAGACTGGATGGGATCCGAGTCTTCCACCTGCCCATCCTCATAGACACATCCTCCTCCGCCCCCGTCATGAATGATGTCCATCATCTCCCGGTCCCCATCGTAGGCCGGCTCTACCGCCTTAGGCATACACGTGAATAGCGTGCGGACACCCTTCTGCTCCCCGCTCGCCGTCTGGGCCCGGACAAGCTACGATGAAGAACACTCCGTCGGGGACTGCCTACCCAGCTGCTTCGCGACGTAGAAGTAAGGACCCTTGTAATGCTCCGGCCATGGCGACGGCTGTACGGTGGACAACACCATCTACGCACCGCGGGCACGACCTTCGCCTCGTCCACGACCACCACGCCTGCCAGCACATCCTCCGCCAGCGGCCCGCTTCTTGAGGGTCTCCTCCTTTGCGGCTTTGCCGCGGCGATTTTGCCGCATCGGCGAGTTGATCTTCCGAGCGAGCGTGATACTCGGATTCTCCTACAGCTCCACCACCTCCATCTCTGATAGGTTCTCGTCTGGTTCCATATGTCGGCAACGGGAGCAAAGAAGAAAGTGGAAGAAAAGGACGAGGAATTGGATTGAGAGTGGTGGAATGGAAGAAAAGAATTGAGGATTTTGGCGCGGAAACAGTGCAGGATGCTATAAAAGTACGGGCTCGGTCCTCCTTTTGGATATGCCGTGGGTGTCAGAGTCTGACGTGTCTCGTATCCAGACTCCCGCAAAGCTTTTCACATTCTGTCGTGGTTTTGTCACGGCAGATGTCCGAAGACTTAGGTTCGAGGCCATCGCTAAGGCGGCGGACTCAAAGGGGTTGGTCGAGACGAGGGACACGAGTTTACCCAGGTTCGGCCCCTCAAGAAGAGGTAAAATCCTATGTCCTGCTTGTGTTGTATTGATTGGAGTATCGATTACAAGGGAGCGGATTCGCTTGACCTAGTTCTCGATTGATTGGTTTCTGTCTAAGCCGCCCCAGGGTCTTGCCTTTATATAGGAGGTCGAGGCCCTGGGTTACACGAGTCCCTAATCGACTCATACAATGTAGTTTATCCTGCCTCTAAGCCGCCTTGCCATCTTGGGCAAGCCGTCTCCGGGCGGCTCAACCGCCCGGGTCTCACACCATCTTCTGTCTCTGGGCCTTCGTCTTGGCCCGCCTGGTAAGCCGCCATGCGGCCTGGCCTTCATCTTCCGACCCACCTTAAGGGTCTTGCTTATGAGCCGCCAGGTATGACCCGGCCCCTCCTGGGCGGGTCTTACCATGGGGTTATATCCCCAACATTAGGCGCCAGGTTGATTTGAACCTGTTCATGTCAATCTTCAAAGTCACTTGGCGGCGAGTCTCATATTTCTGTCACCTGAAAAAGAAATCTTATAACCCGCCGTGACGTCACGCCGAATATGTTAAAAAGATTCTGTGACATCTGCAATGGATCCTTTCATTTAACGGTCGGCCCGAAAATCAAGGCGCCCCTTCCGGTCAATCATCACTGCACCTCCTCGACTTTCGCACGCACTGTTGCCATCCCACCTCATAAATAGGGATACGAGGGCCCCCCTTCCTTTTCTCCGCCGCCGCTGTCTTCTTCCTTCTTCAGACGCCCGCACCTCTGAAGCTCCGCTGCACCGACCGGACATCGCCATCACCCCCAACGCCGGCCGCTGCATCAACCTGAGTTGGTCCAGAGTTTCGCCGGCCCGTCCGCATCCGCAAGGTACCATTCTCAACCCTTACCTAATCTGTAGTTATCTCCATTAGGATCTCCCGAGTTCATCGGAGTTCCTTAGTGTTCTTCGCTGTTCTTCGTAATGTAGATTGCAAACGTCCCCTCAAATCTTATATCGCGGTCTAACTGTTGCGGTTGTCTTGTTAATGCCAATGCCCGCTTGCTATAGATCTGCATAGCAGTCTTCTCCACATGATGTCCGTCTGTTCTTCCACTCCCCCTTTTTCGGTTTTTGAATATATTTCCTTTATCTTCGCCCGTAGATCTTGCAGCCACGGTCGTAATATATGAAACCTGTTTGTCCATGCTTAACCCGCCGTTTCATTGCCGGCTCTCTGATAAAACATGTCGGCGGCTTAACACCTCATCATCATGCTGATCATAGCTGCCTTAATTATTTGTCGTTTCTCTAACCCGCCACACTCTGCGCCTTCTCGCAGTTTGACCCGCCATTATGTCGAGATCACCCTCGTCTTGCAATTGGGTCGGCTCCGGAGTCACCGAACAACTTCTACTTGACTTCGTAGAATCGGGTATCCTGCCGGCTCAAGACATTATACACTGGCGGGTTCCAGGGCCAGAAATAAGATCCACCCCTCGGGAAGGAGAGGTTGTCATGTTCACGGATCACCTCCTCCGTGGTTTTAGCCCACCCGGATCAAAAAAATTCCGGGACGTCCTTCATTCCTTCAAGCTTCACCCTCAAGATATAGGTCCGAACTCTGTCACCAATATGTGTCAGTTTCAAGTTTTATGTGAAGTTTACCTGCAAGAAGAGCCGTCTGTTGACCTCTTCCGTGACTACTTTTACGTCAACCGCCAAACTGAAGTGGCGGCTGGACCAAGTTTGGAGCTCGGCGGCATTTCTATCCAGAGACGGAGAGATTTGCCCTACCCAGCAGCTGTCTTACCAAGTCACCCCAAAGACTGGAACAAGACTTGGTTTTATTGCAAGGACACGTCTCCCAAAGAAGAGAACCCACTGCCGGGTTACCGTCCTACCCGACTTTGCACCTCCGGAGAGCTTCCAGACCGGATGTCTGCCGCAGAACGAGCGAACTATGCTCCGGCCTTCGCGAAGATCAGGGCCTTAATGGCGAACGGTTTGACTGGCGTCGACTTAACCCGCTGCTGGGTTAGCTGGAAAATCTTGCCACTGAGCCGGCGTGACCGACTCATGCACCAATTCACAGGTGAACCAAATGACCCTCTTTGCTTCAACGCCACCCCCTGACAGAGCAAGATATCAACTCTTCCGTCAAAACACTTCTCGGCGAAAAACAAGAGATTTGCAACAAGATTGGTCTGAAGCCTTTTTGTGTCAAGAACCCAGCTCCAGCTGTAAGAAACCTTTTTCCACAAAACTGATCATTCCTGTCTTGATCTTTTGCCTTGCCCCCTTTAACCTTTTTGGCGGTTTATGCACAGGCCGACTCTTCTTTCTCGAAGAAGAAATATAACCCTCCTGTGAGGAAGCCTAAGGCGGGTAAAACCCGTGCCCATAAGAAGAAACCTGCTGCTCAGGACCCGCCTGAGCTTGACGACTTGGAGGTAGAACTTGACTCCCTTGGCCGTCTCTTTATGCAACTTATTGACGATAATTATTCACAGGAGGAAATGGAGACAAGACATGCAGACGCCCCTGAGGTAACTTACATTTCCTCTGACTCAGAAAACTTTCCACCAGAGAAAATACGGCGGGTCATCCGGAAAGTCCCATTTTCTCATCCTCTTGCTTACTTAGACCCCAACTTTCTTTTGAAAAAGCAACAGTATAACTCCAGACGTCAGACCCGGAGCACCGGCTCTGAAGAGCTTTTGACCGGCTTACCAAACTCTCCGGCTCCTCGGAAACGGCCTGCTGAGGTACTCTTTTAACCAAGTCCAATATTTAAGTCTTTCATTGTAACCTTACTCAGTTTTCATCGTCTTAACCTTTCTTTAGGAGACGCCTCCTTCATCTGGCGACTCTACTGCAACCAAGCTGCCTCCTCTGAAGATCAACCCAGAGTGCGTACCTTTATACTTGTACCATATCCTTTAACCCTCCTTGTCCTCTATGTGACAATCTTTTTGTTTTCCAGGGCTCAAGCAAAACGAAGGAAGACCGGCGGGTCTACCGCTGCCCCTACTGCCCAAGAGCCGGAAACTGCTAAGCCGGATTCCCCTACACCTCATGTTGAGCCTACTGAGGCTAGGAAAGATGCATCTGCCGACATTCCTCAGCCCTCTGAGCCGGCTGATGATGACATGGCCACTCAGAGTCCTCCAAAGGCTGATCCTAAACCGCCCAGCCCTTCAACAGCCGCCAAAGACACAGCTCATCCAGACGTTGTTGTCACTGGGACGGGTTATCAATTCCCTGATCCCCATGTGTTAACGAAGCACACCTGCCAGGCTGAAACAGGCTCACCAGAAAAGCTTGATTTTGAATTCCCCGTGTTAGAAAAAATGACTGCAGATGAACTTCATGCTGGTTATCTGAATCGCCTCTCCACAAGCCGTAATATGGAGTTGAAACTTGTTGGACTGATGAAGAAAAAATATGAGGTACTCCTCCTCTCTTGTTTTTCCTTATACCCTTATGTAGCCCCCAAGAGCTGGTTTAATATTGCAAATAGTAGACCAGGTCTTGCAATCTTTGTCATACTCCAAATAACTTAACCAGTAGCCCCCAAGTATCGGGTTAATATAGATATGATGAGCCGGTACTTGAAAATTAGATCCGATTGTAGCCCCCAAGTCCGGGTCATTATAGTAATGATGAACCGGAGTTTCACTGTAGACTTGGAAAGCGCTGTGTGTAGCCCCCAAGTGCCGGCTTAACTTTAGGAAGATGGGCCGGAACTTCATTCTAGACTTGGAAAAAACACAGACATTAGCCCCCAAGTGTCAAGTATATTGCTTGCAATCTGCTTGAGACTTGTATCATAACATCTTCATCATTCTTGTCTAGTAATATCTCATCCTGGCAACATAAACCTCCTGAACTTTTTGTTTTTGCACAATACAGGAAGCTTTGGAGGCGGTTGAGTCTGATCTGTCCGGCGTAAAGGAAAACCTTGCTTCACAACAAGGCGCCCGGTCTGAGGCGGAAGAAAGATGGCGGGTTGCCGTTGAAGATCTTAAGAAGGTTGAAGCTGACTTTGCTGCCTTCAAAAGGACTGCTGAGTCTACACAAGCCGCCCTGACCAAACGCGCGGATGATCCTGACCAGTGGCTCAAGCTTGTGTCAGAAGAGCTATAGACCCTCAAGTGTCATATATCCCGGATGACTTCTGCTATCTTTGGTAAGTACTGAATACTTAACAAATTTCCTTGCCTTGTGGAAAAAACTGTTCGGGCGGCTTATAATGCCTCACATCCTTGTAGGTCAAAGAAGCCACCAATTATCTTCTGATAGCTTGCTGAAGCTGAAAGCAGTATACACCTTGACAGAACAGCTATACTGCGGGACCCTTTGCACCATCAAAGCGATGCTGAATGAAAAAAGCATCCCCAAATTCATGAAGGGAGTGATTGAGCTCTTGTCAACTCTGCCCAAGCAAATTGATGAGCTCAAACGATCAGCCGCTAGAAAGGGAGCAATGGCCGCACTAAGCCGGTCTCTGGGCTTTGCCCCTGAACTGACAGCAGAAGAAATGATGGATGGCTTTCCATCCAAGAAAGATGACGGCTCAGACTTTACCGAAGCTGACTATGCCAAGTGTATGAAGGCCTCTCGAGTACTCGCATCAACACTCGCCAATGAAATTGATCTGACCTCATACCAGGCGGCTTATGACGAGGATAACAAACGAGTGCGCTGCCCAACGTTTGAAGCTAGAGACTTGACTCCTGCACGCCGTAAGACACTCTTTGCTCCTGAAATTGACCCATCTCCTCTCTTTGACGAGGTCCAGTTTGAAGCTTTAACAAACTGCAACTGGGATGTGGACAATCTTCAGATTGAAGAGGTCGAAGACCCGCCGCAGGATGACCCGCCATCGAGCTGAACACTTGGTCCTGAATGTGATAATCCGGCTTTCTGAACCGCCGAGAATGGAAGTGTATAAAAAACTTTAAGTCCGTTGCATTTTGGGCACCCTGGAGAGCTTTGTAATAGGCGTAGAAAAACTTGATTGCCTGAGCTGTGCCATCGTGCACATATGAATCTTTGCACAACTTGATGCACTTTTATCTGTCTTGTGTTCTAATCACAATATCTTGTCATCATATTTCACGGCGGCTTATCTTAGGAGATAAGACCTGCAAAAAACAAGCAAGATAGAGTATGTTCTGTATTGTTGTGAGGGCGGCTTGAAAAAGCACAACCCGGAGATGTTAAATCTTGCATGACCTTGCTTTTTCGAAAACTCATATGCCGGCTCTTATGGCATGAACTTGTTGTTTGAACTCTTAGCAGTACATGGTCTCTAGTGAGAGTGACCGTCAACTCCTTTGAGCGGCTCAGGGTCTCTAGGCGAGATTAACTGGCAAGAGCAACAACAAACCATAAAGAGGCGCAGCAGGGCATGAGTACCCCTAGGGCCCATAAACTACTTCTCACGTGACATAAATCCGTCGTTTGAACCTTAAACAGTGCAGGGTCTTTAAAAGAGTAACTGTTTAAGAGTACGAACGGGCCACATAGCGGAGAGTATGCAGCAGATGGGTGAGTTTATCCTCGCTTTCCGTAAGCCGGCCCTCACGTGACTAGAGCCGCCGGTTTAACCTTGACCAGTACAGGGTCTCTAGCGAGAGTGACTGTCAAATACTTGAACAACTCAGGGTCTCTAATCGAGATTAATTGGTAAGAGTTCGGCGGGTCACCTGGCGGAGCAATAGCAGCATACAGGCAGGTTTAACTCGAACTTGCGGTGGCTGAAGAGCCGATCAAGAGGGTGTGTAAGCTAAACCCGGCGGGTTGGAAGCCCCCAAATGACCTTGTTGACGGAGTCAACTTGTTGGGTATATAACCCGGCCTGACGGTGGCTAAAGAGCCGATCAAGAGGGTGTGTAAGCTAAACCCTGGCGGGTTAGAAGCCCCCAAATGACCTTGTGGTTGAGTCGACTTTTGCACAATCTGAAGTATATAACAGGCAGAGGCCCCGGCTTGCAGGGATGCCAACTTTATTATATATATATGAAAAGGTATATACAATGATGGGAGTCGATGACTCAGGTGTAGTAAGGCCGTAGGTGAGAGACGTTTCACGGCCGGTGGGTCTCCTGCCCAGAAGTACGTGACTCGTCTCGTACGTCAATGAGATAATATGACCCATTGTTGAGATTTCTGCTGACCAAAAAAGGTCCTTCCCATGGAGGAGATAACTTGTGCACATCCGTCTGATCTTGAATCAAACGCAACACCAAGTCGCCTTCCTGAAACGTCCGGGTCTTAACTCTGCGGCTATGATAGCGACGCAGGTCTTGTTGATAAATCGCCGATCGAGCCGCCGCCAAATCACGCTCTTCATCCAAAGCATCTAACGCGTCCTGACGCGCTGTCTCATTATCTGTCTCAACGTAAGCCGCCACCCGCGGCGAGTCATGACGTATATCACTTGGTAACACAGCTTCTGCGCCGTAAACCATGAAGAAAGGCGTATAGCCTGTTGACCTATTGGGGGTAGTTCTGATGCTCCAGAGAACCGATGGTAACTCCTCCACCCAACAACCCGGCGTCCGCTGTAGAGGGACCATAAGCCGGGGCTTGATGCCTCTCAAAATCTCCTGGTTAGCACGCTCTGCCTGACCATTGGATTGTGGATGAGCAACCGCAGAGACGTCAAGCCGGATGTGCTCACTTTCACAGAACGCTTGCATAGCCCCCTTGGATAGGTTGGTGCCATTGTCCGTGATGATACTGTGAGGGTAACCAAAATGGTAGATCAATTTTTTGAGAAACTGAACCGCCGTAGCCGCGTCACACTTGCTGACCGGCTCAGCCTCAACCCACTTGGTAAACTTATGCACCGCCACCAAAAGGTGGGTCTTCTTGTCTTTAGATCTCTTGAAGGGCCCGACCATATCAAGCCCCCAGACCGCAAACGGCTAGGTAATTGGAATCATCCGCAATTCCTGAGCCGACACGTGAGCACGTCGCCCAAATTTCTGGCATCCATCGCACTTGGTGACCAAGTCCTCTGCGTCCTTATGAGCCGTCAGCCAGAAGAAACCATGCCGGAAAGCCTTGGCCACCAAAGATTTTGAGCCGGCGTGATGACCACAATTGCCGGCGTGAATTTCATTTAAGATCTCCTTACCCTCTTCAGGGGAAACGCAACGCTGAAAAACGCCAGTGACACTGCGCTTATGTAACTCGCCATTGATGACGGTCATGGATTTAGATCGCCTTGTGATTTGTCTCGCCAAGGTCTCGTCCTCGGGCAACTCGCCGCGAGTCAAGTACGCCAGGTAAGGCAACGTCCAGTCAGGGATAACATGCAGAGCGGCCACCAGCTGCCCCTCCGGGTCAGGAATAGCCAGATCCTCCTCTGAAGGTAGCTTAACAGAAGGGTGATATAACACGTCCAAGAAAACGTTAGGCGGTACCAGCTTACGCTGAGAGCCTAGTCTTGACAATGCATCAGCTGCCTCGTTCTTGCGACGGTCAATATGATCCACCTGATAACCTTTGAAGTGTCCAGCAATGATGTCCACTGCCTGACGATAAGTCGCCATCCGTGGGTCTTTAGAATCCCACGTACCTGAAACTTGCTGAGCCACGAGGTCTGAGTCGCCAAGACATCTAACCCGGCTCAGGTTCATCTCCTTAGCCACACGGAGGCCATGAAGTAAAGCCTCATACTCAGCTACATTGTTAGTACAAGGAAACATCAGCCTTAGCACATAACAAAACTTGTCACCTCTGGGGGAAGTTAAGACAACTCCAGCCCCTGACCCTTCCAACTGTCTGGATCCATCGAAGTGAATCGTCCAGTATGTGTTATCCGGCTTCTCCTCGGGCGACTGACATTCTGTCCAGTCGTTTATAAAATCCACCAGGGCCTGAGACTTGACAGCCGTGCGAGGCACATATTTCAGATTAAGAGGCCCAAGCTCCAACGCCCACTTAGCAATCCGGCCAGTGGCTTCTCTGTTTTGAATTATGTCTCCCAACGGGGCAGAACTGACGACAGTAATCTCATGTCCCAGGAAGTAATGCTTCAACTTACGATTTGCCATGAACACCCCATATATTAGTTTCTGCCAATGTGGGTACCTTTGCTTGGACTCGATCAGGACTTCACTGACGTAGTAAACCTGCCTTTGAACCGGGTATTCTTTCCCTGCCTCCTTACGCTCCACAACAATCGCGGCGCTGACTGCCCTGTTGTTAGCCGCCACATAGAGGAGCAAAGGTTCCTTCTCAGCCGGAGCGGCTAAGACCGGCGGCTCAGCCAGCTGCTTCTTGAGCGCCTCAAGCGCCTCACCTGCCGCATTACTACAGACAAAGTTGTTTATTTTCTTCATCATTTGATACAAAGGAATAGCCTTCTCACCTAGGCGGCTTATGAACCGGCTTAACGCAGTGATCCGACCCGCCAGTCGCTCAACGTCATTGATGCATGCCGGCTCAGACAGGGAAGTAATAGCCTTTATCTTGTCCGGATTAGCTTCAATGCCACGCTCAGAGACTAGAAACCGCAAAAGCTTGCATGCAGGTACACCGAAAACACACTTTGCCGGGTTAAGCATCATCTTGTAAACCCGAAAGTTATCAAACGTTTCCTTCATGTCGTCAAGTAGAGTCTCCTTCTTTCTTGTCTTGACCACAATATCATCCACATAAGCATGAACATTGCGCCCAATTTGACTATGAAGACAGTTCTGCACACAACGCTGGTAAGTCGCCTGGGCACTCTTGAGCCCAAAAGGCATAGACACATAGCAGAAAGCACCAAAAGGCGTAATGAAAGCCGTCTTCTCTTGGTCTTTAACTGCCATCTTGATCTGATGATACCCTGAGTAAGCATCCAGGAAGCATAAACTCTCGCAACCCGCCGTTGCATCAATAATCTGGTCGATACGGGGGAGAGCAAACGGGTCAACTGGACAGGCTTTGTTAAGGTCCGTGTAATCCATAGACATACGCCACGTGCCATTCTTCTTAAGCACTAGCACCGGGTTAGCTAACCACTCTGGGTGAAAAACTTCAACGATGAACCGTGCTGCTAAGAGCCGGGCCACCTCTTCTCCAATAGCCTTGCGCCTCTCCTCATTGAACCGCTGGAGGAACTGTTTGACCGGCTTAAACTTAGGATCCACATTAAGGTGGTGCTCAGCGAATTCTCTCGGTACACCCGGCATGTCAGAAGGCTTCCATGCAAAGATGTCCCGATTCTCACGGATGAATTCGATGAGCGCGCCTTCCTATGCGGGGTCCATGTTAGCCCCGATAGTGAACTGCTGTGATGAGTCGCCCGGCGTAAAGTCCACCAACTTGGTATCTTCTGCCACAAACTTGAGAGGTGGCTCAGATTCCGTGTTAGGCTTCTTCAGTGGAGTCATATCTTCCGGGTCAACATTTTCCTTATAAAACTTGAGCTCCGCCTCAGCACAACTTGACTCTGCGTAAGCTGCGTCACCTTCCTCACACTCAAGAGCCGTCTTCCGATCACCATGCACGGTAATCGTCCCATTCAACCCGGGCATCTTGAGCTGTAAGTAAACATAGCAAGGCCTAGCCATGAACTTGGCGTAAGCCGGCCGTCCAAACAGAGCGTGATATGGGCTCTTGATTTTGACCACTTCAAACCACAAAGACTCCACCCTGTAGTTGAATTCATCACCAAAAGCTACCTCCAAAGAAATCTTTCCCACTGGATAAGCCGACTTTCCGGGCACCACACCGTGAAAAACTGTTGAAGAGGGCTTAAGATCCTTATCAAGCAAACCCATCCGGCGGAAAGTGTCATAATATAGGATGTTGATGCTGCTGCCACCATCCATAAGTACTTTAGTGAACACGTATCCTCCCACTTGGGGGGCAACTACCAAAGCCAGTTGCCCCGGGTTATCAACACGCGGCGGGTGATCCTCCCTACTCCAAGTTATGTCATACTCGGACCACTTCAAATACTGCGGGAGAGCCGGCATGACTGCATTAACCGCCCGCTTGCGCACCTTCCGGTCTCGCTTGTCAAGGCTGGTTGTAAAAACATGATACTGACCACCGCTGAGCTGTTTCGGGTTACTCTGGTACCCCGATTGGTTATTCTGCTGCTGGCCTCCCCCGCCAGACTATTGATGATGACCACCTTGATTGCCTTGACCCTGGTACCCAGATCCTAAGCCGCCAGCACCAAAGCCGGCTCCTGATCCGCCCGGCCCTGAGCCGCCTGATGGACCATTACCGTTATTACGATGTTGTTGAAGGCTATAATCCCGAAACTGCCGCATAATACTGCAATCCCTCCATGTATGGCCTGCCGGCTTATCAGGCCGGCTGTGCTCTGGACAAGGTTTATTGAACATCTCTTCCAGGTTGAAAGGAGCTTTGCCCTTGTTAAAGGGTTGCCTGAAGTTCCCGTTGCCCTTAGCACGATTGTTTCCAGCGCTGGTGTTCGCCACCAATTCTAACCCGCCGTCCGGGTTCTTCCGCTTGCCAGAGTTGCTATTTCCGGCCGCGTTTTGCTGTTGACCCTTGCCATTGCTACCTTTCTTACCCTGAGACGATTTCTCATCATCGGAGCCAGGGTCTTTCGTGTTATCGGAGTCTATGTACTTGGTGAGAGCCGCCATGAGCTCCCCCTTATCTTGGCACGAGCGCTTAAGCCGGCCAAGCTTCTGCTTCAAGGGCGTAAAGTGGCAATTTTTCTCTAGAATCAAAACTGCTTGAGCCTCCGTAATCTGTTCAGAGGAGTGGATGATGGTTGAGACCCGCCGGACCCAGTGATGAGCCGACTCGTCGTCACGCTGCACACAATGGTCCAAATCCACAATCGTCATGGGCTGCTTGCAAGTTCCTTGGAAATTTTTGATGAATTTCGCCTTCAATTCGGCCCAGGAATTAATGGTGTTGGGTGGCAAGCCCTTCAACCACGTGCGAGCCGGCCCTTCCAGCATCATGATGAAATATTTAGCACATACTGCATCACTGACGTCTAACATCTCCATGGCCAGCTCATAGCTTTCGATCCAAGCCTCTGGAGGTAGGTTAGCAGTATAATTGGGCACCTTGCAAGGGCCTTTGAAATCCTTCGGCAGACGCTCGTTCCGCAGAGCCGACGCTAAGCACGGCACTCCCACAGCCCTGGAGGTTACTCCTGCTCCTACTGAGATGGAAGGTGCAACTGTGGGTTCCTGATAAGCCGCCGCCGGCGCCAGAGCCGCCGCCTCTCGCTGTGCTCTTGCCCGATCCACCAGCGCCTGAGCATCCAGAGCCGCCCGATCGACTCGTGGCGGGTTCCGATGTCGTTCACTGCTAGAAACCGCCGGTGACTCATAACGCCGGCTGTAGCTGCGGCTGGGGATGGGGGTTGAATGCACGCGACTCCGGCTATAAGTGTATTTCTCCTGCTGTGCCACCGCCGTCTGCAGGTATCCAATAGCGTTCCGCACCTCTTCTGCAAAAGGCGCCTCATCAGGGATGGGAATTGTACCAAGCCGGGTTGCCGCTGCCACCATGTTCTCAGCCGGGTTAGAATAATGACCCGGCGGTGTTGGAAAGGACGGTGGCGGGTTTTGGTTCTGTCGGGGCGGGTCTGGCCAGGCACTTCCGCCGTCCGGGTTACGGTCAAAGGCACATTCCGTCCCGTCCCTGGCGTGTTGAAAAGATTCCTGGCTTCATACTGATCCGGCAAGCGGGATTGATGCCTCATCCGATGAACCGCCGCTGCAGACTGCTGCTCTAACTCAAGGCGGAAAGCATCCGCCCTAAGGCGCTCCGCCTCAGCATCCATCTGGGCCTTCAGCGCGTTGATTTCCTGTTGGACTCCGGCCATCTGGTTCTTCAACCTCGTGATCTCCGCGTTACGGGCCGCTTGGTTTTCAGCAGTGACTTCGGTTTCCAACAGGGTTGTAAGCTCGTCCATCAGCTCCAGAAGAACTTGAGCCGGCGGCCTGCCAGCCCCAGACCCGGTCGCGCCGGCGGCTGTGCTGCTAGGGGCCGGCGCTGAACCCGCCATGAAGACGGCAGCGCGGCTCGGCGGCTCGTAATCCTCCGGCTCATGATACTCTGACTCGGGGTAAGGCTCGACGTAGCCCCCGAGCCCACCGTTATGAAGCTGATAGATCGATTCCGTCTCCCCGCTCGAGGAGCCATCCTCTGAGCAGATGAGCGTTTCTTCCCGTGACATAGAGCCCTCAAGCTCCATGCCCTGGGTGAAGCCGACGAAGACATGCTTCCTGCCCGGGTTAACACGGGCGAGTCGCACGCGCCGGGCGGGTTGCACGCGCCGGGCCGGCTCGACGATGTCGGTGCAGATGTCCGACCCGGGTTCAGATCCGCCGATCTTGCCGATGAAGACGTGGATTCCGCCGAAGGGGACCCGGAACCCGTACTCAATTGAGTCGGCCTCAGGGCCCCAGCCGGCGTCGTCGATGTAGAGCTTGCCGCGGCGACTCTTGGTCATCCTGCCAACAGCGTACCCCTCGATCCTTGGGAGAGAACCCTTTGAGAACTCAACACCACCGAGCGCTGGCCCCACGGTGGGCGCCAACTGTCGTGGTTTTGTCACGGCAGATGTCCGAAGACTTAGGTTCGAGGCCATCGCTAAGGCGGCGGACTCAAAGGGGTTGGTCGAGACGAGGGACACGAGTTTACCCAGGTTCGGCCCCTCAAGAAGAGGTAAAAGCCTACGTCCTGCTTTGTGTTGTATTGATTGGAGTATCGATTACAAGGGAGCGGATTCGCTTGACCTAGTTCTCGATTGATTGGTTTCTGTCTAAGCCGCCCCAGGGTCTTGCCTTTATATAGGAGGTCGAGGCCCTGGGTTACACGAGTCCCTAACCGACTCATACAACGTAGTTTATCCTGCCTCTAAGCCGCCTTGCCATCTTGGGCAAGCCGTCTCCGGGCGGCTCAACCGCCCCGGTCTCACACCATCTTCTGTCTCTGGGCCTTCGTCTTGGCCCGCCGGGTAAGCCGCCATGCGGCCTGACCTTCATTTTCCGGCCCACCTTAAGGGTCTTGCTTATGAGCTGCCAGGTATGACCCGGCCCCTCCTGGGCGGGTCTTACCACGGGGTTATATCCCCAACACATTCGATACCGGTTTGCGGAAAAATCGTAATCCGAACTACTCTGCGGACGAAAAGGGGTTGACGCTGGATGGCTTCCAGAGTCTAGAATGCACCCGGGGTTGGAGATGCCCTAACGTGTCCAGTAGTTCTGACGTCCATTTCTATGCTTAATTGGTTTGTGAGATTACGATTCGGTTGATCCTCTGCGTGCGTACCCTACAGCCTACACCGATAGAGTTCCTTTTTGGGTAAGGACGGGTGCTTACGTAAGGCAAATGATACTCCTCCGCCTAACTTATATCCTAACTAAATTCCTAGGGTGTCACTGTCGTTAGGCCGCAATAATCTACATATGTCCTTGATCACCGCTCGCTAAACATCAAAACGGCGTGGACCACCCGGATCTAATTAAAAACAATTAGAGCCTTCTAATCCAGTTATAGCGCGCCTAGGAAGAATATTGGTTAGCACGACATACCACCGGCAACACTAGAGTAATCAGTACGTACCGCTCGCATATATGCACGATGGTACGACGATCTCGTATAGCCAGCTTCGAAACGATTCCTTTCAGACACAAGCAACCAAAAAACGCACTAAAATCCATGACACGTACGTTTTTCTCGATTAAAATGTTGACAAACCAACCGACGTTATCTACTAATAGTACATGCAAAACATTTTCTTATTAGAACGTACTCCATCTGTCTCATAATATCATACTCCGGTGCATCAACGGCAAATGATGATCAAGAGCGAGCCAGGCAGAAAGGAGGAATGATATACGAACGCAGCCGGCAGCAGGGAGCAGGGGGCAGAGGATGAGATGAAAGCTGAGGCGCAAAATGGCTCTTTCTGGAAAAGCGGCGTGGCGCGGCAGTAGAGGAGGGAAAAGAGGGACGTAGGTAGTACCGCATGCATGCGCCGCGAGTAAAGGAGCTGCCGCTGCGCTGGACTGGAGTGGACTGAGCAAGAGCAATAGTAACAAGCATGTATGTCAATATGTGCCTCTACAGCCTACGCAAAGCTGCTGCTCATGTAGATGTAGTATGTGCTGATGATCGATGTATAGATAGATAGGTACACGGCGATTATGCATCGATCGATCTCCGGCTGCCGGCGACGAAAGTGATGAAGGAGGAAAAGCTGCTGCCGGCCGGGAGCCTGCCCGCATTTTGCAACCGTGCCCGCCCTCCGAACGCAGAGATTCCTCTCTGTCGCAAATGATGCAGGGAGGAGGAGGAGGAGGAAAAGGACGCGACGCGAGACGCATTATGTGGGCGTATGTGTGCTCCGTGGGTGTGCGTGCCGGCAGTGTTTAGTCGTTGCTTTACACTCATGATCCCTATGAAAGAGGGAAAGAATTCGCTGCGTGTATATGTCGATCGCGCTAGCTCCTCGGGCTGGACGCGCGCACACATGCGCCTTCCAGTTCCTGCCTGCCTGCCTATCTTTTGAAAAGAGGAATGCGCGCGCCAGTCCTGACAAAAGCGACCAGCCTAGCGAGCTATGCCGAGGTCAAAATCAGAGCCGGCGACAGCGAGACCTCCCTCGCAAAAGCTACTTATTAAACAGTACTAGCTGGCTAGGTCCTCTCCTCTCGTCCCTCCATCATGCGTGGTCATCTGCGGACTCATTCTGTCTACTACGTAGTACGTGCCAGCGCATCTACAATGTGCCGCTAGAGTCAGAGGCCATGCCCAACACATCAAAGTCTACTGGTATATTCAGTTTTGGCCTCTTCAACCGTAACCCGTAAATTTTCTCCCGCATCCGTCCGCGGACAAGGGGAACAATCCGCAGACACGGATGCAAAATGACGCCATTCAACGCTAGTATGTATATGTCCGTAAGTAAATTCAAATTCAAATGTACTCCGATCCGATCCACACAGCACGCATGATCGCATGCCCGATCAAAACAAAAATAGGGAAATATGCTTAGTTTTAAATGCCCGAATCTAAAAATACATAAGTCCGACAGTTCGTGCATTTCTGTCCTGCCGGATCGGCAATCCCACCTAGCATTTCAGTCCTACCGGATCGGCGATCCAACTCTAGTATGTATATGTCCGTAAGTAAATTCAAATTCAAGGAGGTGCCGTCACCGCCGCGTAGGCAGCCTCCGCCCTCGCCTCCGCCACAGGCGTTTCCTCATAGTCAGCCGCCGCCAACGCATCTTTCTGCCGCTGCAACATCTGGAAGCGGACGGATTGCACGATCATTCTTGCGTCGGCATCCAAAGAGTCGATATTCAAGGTCAACATCTTGGCGTTCTCCGCATTGGCGGCGATCTTCACCCCCTTTTCCTCGAGCGCGACCTTCCTCTCTTCGATCATGGTCCTCCTCTCTTCGACCTTGAGCTTCTTTTCCGTCGCGTCCATCAACAGTTTGAAACTCTCCGCCTTCTTCTCTTCCCTTATCTCCGAGCGCCTCATGCATGCCTCCTCCTTCGCCAATGTCCTCGAACCTCTCCGTCAGCTTGGCCGCCGCACCTTCTTGCTTCGCCCCCTCCTCCTCCCACTTCTATCCCCGTAGATTTCTTCTAACCTTCTTCGGCGGTTGTTTGGTTGGATCGGTAGGGTCACATGTTTCTTCCTCGTTGGCTTGGCCGGCGGTCTTGGCAATGAAAGGGTTCCACTTCGGTTGCCCATTTAACTTCAACCAACAATGCATAATGGTGAAAGACTTCTTATCTAACTTCTTGTACACCACACAAGCACGAGTAGGCTACAAAGTGAAACAATGTCGACAATGCATATCCGTCTAGTGAGCAACAAAACAATACATGCCCGGCAATGATCAACAAAACTAAAGCATATACGGCTAGTGATCAACAAAACTAAAGCATATCCGGCTACTGGTCAACTTACTTGCTCGGTGATTTGTGCACCGCTAGGCCACCGTGCGACGAGATGCTTCAAGTGCCTGTAACACTTGGACACGGCCTCTTGGATGGTGTACCATTGATGGTTGAGGGACTTTCATTCACGGCTACGGATGACCGTGTCGGAGTTGTGCACGAAATGTTTGTGTTCATGGAACCATATGTGAATGTTCCTCCAAAAGGTTGTGCGCTTTTGCTCCGTGCCATGGAACGGATCGAGGCTAGTGGCCAATCATGCCTCGCAAAGCAGCTCGTCCTCCCGCATGTTGAAGCTTTCTCCTTTTCCCTCTTTTTTGGATCGCCGGTTGTATCATCCAGATCATCGTCGTCATCGTCGCCCTCCTCCTCCTCCACATCGGGCTGCTGTTCTCCGGCGGCCTAATGTTGTTGTTGCTGTGTCCCATCGCTGGTCTAGATGTACGTCTGCTGCGTGGCCTTCTGGGTGTAGGACTGCTGCTGGTAGTTGCCAGACTAGATGGGATCCAAGTTTTCCACCTTCCCGTCCTCATAGCCCCCTCCCCCTCCCTCGGCTCTGTCATGGATGATGTCGAGCATCTCCCTGTCCGGGTCGTACGCCGGCTCCCCCGCTCTAGGCATTGCAACAAACAACGTGCGGGCACCCCGCTCAAATTAAGTAAGACTTCGTCCACGACACTGTCTGTAGTATGCGCGTGCCCGTCTGGCGGCGTCCTCCACGGCCGCACCAACCGCCATGACCTCCACACTGAAAGGAACGACATGTTCGACTAGAGGGGGTGGGGGGGGGTGAATGGACGACTAATAATTTTTAGCTTCTTTTTAACAAATTAGGCTCAACAATAAAATAGGTTGTCTACATATGCAACTAGGTGGACACCCTATATGATGAGCACAATAATAACAACAATAGCAAGCACAAGATACACACACAATAAAGCTTGCACAAAGTAAATGTAAGAAGTAACCACAAGTGGAGTCGAAGGAGACGAGGATGTGTTACGGAAGTTCCCTCCCTTTGAGGGGAGGTACGTCTCCGTTGGAGCGGTGTGGACGCACAATGCTCCCCAAGAAGCCACTACGACCATTCTCCTCACGCCCTCGCACAATGCAAGATGTCGTGATTACACTACTGGTGCCCTTGAAGGCGGCAACCGAACCTTTACAAACAAGGTTGGGGCAATCTCCACAACTTAATTGGAGTCTCCCAATGAGGGATTTATGGATTAGGGTGTCCCGGCCGAGGTGGTCTAATTCATGGGCCCAGCCGGAGGTCCATCGAGGGGAAGGACTTCGGAGGCCCTAGGAGGGGGCGTGAGCACACCAGATTCTACCAAACTTCGGAGGCCCTAGGAGGGGGCGTGAGCACACCAGATTCTACCAAAGACTTGGCATGCACTCCAGGAAGAGGATAGTTAGTTTGGCATGTAATCTACAGATGGTAACCGACATTCATGTAACCCTTGATACCCACGGTGCCTATATAAGCCGTAGGGTTTAGCCCGTAGAGGATACCCATACACAACATCATAACCCTTAGGGTTTAGACCACAAACTTACGATCTCGAGGTAGATCAACTATGTACTTACTAGAGTAGTAATACAACAAGAGCAGGACATAGGGTTTTTACCTCCATTAAGAGGGCCTGAACCTAGGTAAAAGCCTCATGTTCTCTGTCTCCTGTTACCCTCAATCCGATCTCACAGCTCGGTCCCCCTTACCCGAGCTCTGCCGGTTCTGACGCCGACATTGGTGCTTTCATTGAGAGCTCGATGTGTGATCATCAGGATCGATGGCTTCCCCGGTCGGCGATATGAATCCCTTTGAGGCTTTCGTCGTCCACACAACCCTCTGTGACGAGTCATCCAAAGAGACAGTGAGTCCCAATGCGCACTCCGCCATAGAGGCGACAGGATGCGATCTGGAGTTCCACCCGAAGAATTGCGCTCCTTCGAACTATTCGGCCGATGGGTCTCCCGTCGAGGAAACCCCTGTTCCGAACTGCCCTTTGAGAAACAAACGCCAGGCTAATCGGATAAGGAGGATGGAAGTTTTGGACGCCGAACCAAATCCCGTACAACCTGTCCACAGCAAACACGAGGGTGCAATAAAGTCCACCTGGATCGGATTGCAAAATTTGATCACACCCACCCCCACATCGAGTATTGCCCGAATAACTCGGGGCCTACCGATGTCTGGGACCTGATCTACATCAAGCAGCAACTTGAGACCGTCCGACAATTTTGGTCAAGATTTATGTCTGTTAAAAAAAATCGCCAACTGACAGGATGCCAAACTATTGGTTTCCTTCCTCCACAACTGTGGCGACGCAGGGGTATTAAATGCCCTTGCCCGACGCCGAGTTTAGACATTCGCCGAGCTCTTCGACCTGGTGGAAAAATTCTACACTATGGAGGACACTTGGCTGGCTAAACAACCTACCAGATCCGATGAGCCTGCATACTACCACTCAGCCTTGCAGAAGGCCCCTTCTAGGTGCTTTGCCCTAACTGCACCATCACCGAAGAAGAAGAAAACAGGGCCACGGACTACCCTCGACAGGCTGCTGGACAAGCAATGTCATGTACATTGAACACCACTCAACCCCAACCCAAACGAAAACCTTCGAGCCTGCTGTGTCATGAGGCAGGTAGCCAAGTATGGCGAGCCTCTCCTCACCGGTGACAACATTGTTAGTAATCTGACAAATAGCTCGGACGAAGCCGAAGTCATGATGATCTATCATACCTACGGATCAGGCAACCAACGAAAGCGGGCTCTGTGTGAGTTCGCTCCCCAAAGGTAGAAGCATCATCGGCCGCGTGGCTAGACACGCCGATCACATTTGAACAAAACGATTAGCTGATGGTGGACCTAAGCTGATGCCCAGCCGCCTTGGTCTTCGACCCCATAGTAGAAGGTAGCAGCCTAAACCTCATCTATGAGGGTACGCTCAAAAAAATGGAGTTGCATACAACCCGCATTCGACAAAGCTCCACTACGTTTCGAGGAATTATCCCCAGCAAAGAAGCACGATGTAAGGGAGAAATCACCCTTGATGTAGTCTTCGGCACCCCCGAGAACTATCGTTCCGAGGAATTGACATTCCATGTCGTACCCTTCCGAAGTGGCTATATCGCCCTCCTCAGACGGGACACATTCGCAAAGTTCCACAACATACCTCACTATGGCTACATGAAGCTCAAGATGCCAGGTCCTAACGGAATAATCACCGTCGCAAGCAACCCGGACATGGCACTCAGGGCCGAAAATAAAATGGCCTCCCTCGCTCTCGAGTCATTGGCTGAGGCCTTTGCAACCGAAGAATTACCATCACTTCGGGCCACATTCGACAGGGACGATGTGATCTTGGACAAGCGCTCTAAGTCAACCTCGTTCAAACCAGCAGACGAAATCGTAAAGTTCCAGGTACACCCGGCAGATCAAAATAAGACAGCGTCCATCGGCGCGCAACTTGATCCAGAAATTGACGAAGCCCTCCGTAATTTCCTTCGGGAAAATTGGGATATCTTTGCCTGGCACCCTTCCGATATGCGAGGAATCCCAATTGGCTTAGCCGAGCACAACTTGAACCTTATAAAGGGATTTAAACCAGTCAAGCAAGCACTATGGCGATTCTCCCAGCCCAAGCGATAGGCTATGGGCGAAGAACTGGCCAAATTATTGGAGGACAGATTCATGCAAAATGTCAAGCACCCCGAATGGCTGGCTAATATAGTGATGGTACCAAAGAAGGACAAATCCTGGCGGCTATGCGTCAATTTTAAAGATGTTAATAGAGCCCACCCCAATGATCCTTTCCCACTGCCATCAATAGACCAGATTATCGGTGCAACAATATGACATGATTCCCTTTGTTTCCTGGATGCATACTCAGGGTATCATCAGATTAATATGAAAGAATCTGATCAAGAAGCAATTGCATTCATCACGCCCTATGGGCCGTTCTGCTTCAACACAATGCCATTTGGGCTAAAAAAATGCAGGTGCCACTTATCAGCGCATGATCCAAACATGCCCGAGGACCAGATCAGCAAAACAACCGAAGCTTATGTCGACGATGTGGTTGTCAAAAGCAAAGACGTCTGACAGCTGGTAAAGGACCTCGGTGATATCTTCACCACTCTCTGGGTCTATCATATTAAGCTTAACCTAGAGAAGTGTGTCTTCGGGGTGCCAGCAGGGAAACTGCTCGGATTCATCATTTCCCACAGAGGAATCGAGGCCATCGCCGCTAGGTGGCGACTCAAAGGGGTTAAACGGGAATGGGAGGCGAGTTTACCAAGGTTCGGCCCCTCCGATGGAGGTAATAGCCTACATCCTGCTTTGTGTCTATACTGATGGTGATCTCGCTCGATTACAAGGGAGCGGAACCGCTAACCTAGCTTTCGAGGGGGAATAACTTAAGTCTTTCGGTCCTAGGGGCTCGCCTTTATATATAGGTTGAGACCCTAGGGTTTACAAGAGTCCGAGTCATAACATGAATCGTGACCTATCACATCTCTAACACCCCTTGCCTCTCAGGCAAGGAAACATCTGGCGTCTTCTGCCCACACGGGCCTTGAGTCGTCGTCTCCATGTGCTTGGGCTGTCCAGCGATTTACGTAGCAGCAGCCTTACTTGTCTTATCTTCACAATATGACCCATCTTGAGCATATTTCTAGAGCCGCCATTATACTGACCCGGCCCAGTAGGGCGGTTCGCGCCGTGGGGTTATATCCCCGACATTAGGCCCCAGATTGATTTGAATTCATTCATGTCAATTCTTCTTATCTTCTTTTGGCGGCTTACCATCTTCTTGCGTCTAATCTTCATGATCCTTAAGGCGCCGGCTCGTAGTCCTTCCAGACTTGTCATTTCTCCAGTGCCAGTCTGCTGATGATGTCATTCTGCTGACCGTTGTTTTCCAAAGTCATCATAACGTATCTTTTGAAAACTGCGCCAAATCTAGGCTGATGTGAAAATAGAGGCATCTCCTTAGTCACAAATTTACTGCAACCATTTCATTTTTCCCGGTGCTGTTCCGTTTTCCCTTATTAAAAATAAGCCCATTGAGCTTCCACAATAAACTTTTCATCATCTTCTTGCTCTCGCTTCGTCTTCTGTCGAACACCACCGGAGCTCCACAGGCGTCGCCAGGGTTCCTAGCTCCGTCGTCGATGACATTGATACGTCTCCAATGTATCTATAATTTTTGCTTGTTCCATGCTGTTATGTTATCATTCTTGGATGTTTTACAATCACTTTATAGCAACTTTATATCATTTTTTGGGACTAACCTATTGACATAGTGCCAAAGTGCCAGTTGCTGTTTTTGCTTGTTTTTTACTTCGCAGAATATCAGTACCAAACGGAGTCCAGTCGCGACAAAACTTTTTAGAGATTTTTTTGGACCAGAAGACACCCAGTGGGCCAAAGAAGTGCCAGAGAGGTGGGCCGTGGAGACCACAACCCACGAGGGTGTGCCAGAGGCCCCAGGCGCGCCCTGATGGGTTGTGCCCTCCTCGGGGCCCCTCTCCACTGCCTCTGATGCCTATAAATTCCGAAATATTCCAGAAACCCTAGAGAAGTCGACGAGAAACACATCTAGCCACTGCAAGTTCCAAAGCCTCGAGATCTAATCTAATACCATCACGGAGGGGTTCATCATCCTCATTGGTGCCTCTCCAATGATGCGTGAGTAGTCCAGCATAGACCTATGGGTCCATAGGAAGTAGCTAGATGGCTTCCTCTCTCTCTCTCTCTCTCTCTCTCTTTTGATTCTCAATACAATGGTCTCTTAGAGATCTATTTGATGTAAACTTTTGCGGTGTGTTTGTTGGGATCCGATGAATTTTGAGTTCATGATCACTTTCTATCCATGAATATTATTTGAGTCTTCTTTGATCTCTTATATGCATGATTAATTATAGCCTCGTATTTCTTCTTCGAATCTTTGGTTTAGTTAGGCCGACTAGATCGATTTTTCTTGCCATGGGAAGAGGTGCTTTGTGATGGGTTCGATCTTGCGGTGTCCTCTCCCAGCGACAGAAGGGGCAGCGAGGCACGCATGTATCGTTGCTATTAAGGATAACAAGATGGGGTCTATTCCTACATGAATAGATCTTGTCTACATCATGTCACCGTTCTTATTGCATTACTCCGTTTTTCCATGAACTTAATACACTAGATGCATGCTCGATAGGGTCGATGTGTGGAGTAATAGTGGTAGATGCAGGCAGGAGTCGGTCTACTCATCTTGGACATGATGCCTATATAATGATCATCGCCTTGGATATCTTCATGATTATTTGATCTTTTATCAATTGACCAACAGTAATTTGTTCACCCACCGTGTGCTATACTCATTAGAGATGCCACTAGTGAAACCTACGGCTCACGGGTCTACTTTTCCAACATATTGCTTTCCGATCTATCTTTTTGCCGCTTTTGTTTTCACATCTATTATTTCAAAAACCCAAAAATATATTGCTGCACTTTTTATTTGCTCTTTTTATTTTGTGTCCTTGAGATATCTATCTCTCCAATCTATAACTACCTAACTATCTTTTTACCGTAGAGAGATTGACAACCTCTCTTTCGTGTCGGGTTGCAAGTATTTCTTCTTTGTGTGCATGTGCTGCTTATTAGGTGGTGGTGATCCTCCTACTGGTTCGATACCTTGGTTTCATAACTGAGGGAAATACTTACCGTCGCTGTGCTGCATCATCCCTTCCTCTTTGGGGAAATACCGACGCAGTCTCAAGCCACGTCAAAGGAGTTTCTGGCGCCGTTGCCGGGGAAGAAGTGGTCTCTTCTACGTGCCAATCTCTGGCGCCGAGGAGACACCATCATCATACACCAGGTTCCTAATCATAAATCTCATCTCCTTGCAATTACATTATTTGCCATTTGCCTCTCGTTTTCCTCTCCCCCACTTCACAGAATTTGCTGTTTTATTCGCCCTCTTTTTCGTTTGCCTTTTTTCTTGTTTGCGATATTTGCTTGTGTTAGAATGTGCCTTCTATTTGCTTGCATATTCGCTTGCTAAAAATCTATTGATATGGATCCTCATCCACTTGCTAATCTTTTCAAAAGACCAAATTATGATGAACCAATTGCTAGTGAGTTGAGTGCACTTGATTATCTCCATGAGGTTTTGTTTGAAAATCATGAATCTGAAAATCTTGATGAAGTGTTGAAAGAAGAAATATAAAAGGTGATTCATGATAGCTCCTTGATTGAAAAACATGATTTCAATGTTGCTAGTATGAATTCTCTAAATATCCATGATGCTAATGATATGCAAAGCCACAAGCTTGGGGATGCTATGTTTGATGAAGATGATATTTTTAGTCCCCCAAGTTTTGATGAGCAAATTTATTATGATGATTGCATGCATCCTATTTATGATGATGGTGATGACACGTATGCTATAATGAGTAATGATAACCATGAAACTTACCATCATGGTTTTGATTTGCAATGTGGTTATTTCAATTAAGTGTTTCATGATAGTTATTTTGTTGAGTTTGCTCCCACTACCATGGATGAAAATGAATTTGCTTATGTGGAGAGTAATGAAAATTCTATGTTTGTGCATCATGAAAAGAATGATTTATGTGATAGTTATATTGTTGAATTCCTTCATGATTCTACTGAAATTTATTATGAGGGAGGAACATATGCTTGTAGGAATTGCAATAATATCAAGTTTCATCTCTATGTGTTCAAAGTTTTGAAGTTATGCTTGTTTTGCCTTCCTATGGAAGTTGATTCTTGTTCCCATAAATTGTTTGCTCACAAAATCCCCATGCATAGGAAGTGGGTTAGACTTAAATGTGCTTGTCATGAGATTCATGATGCTCTCTTGCATATTTCAATTACTACTCTTTATGCGAGCATCATTGAAATCATCATGCCTAGCTAGGGGCGTAAAACGATAGCGCTTGTTGGGAGGCAACCCAATGAATAAAATTATTTTCATATTTTTCTTTCTGTTTTTTAGTGTTGACACAATTATGCCTCTGTTATGATTGTGTTTTTATGTTTTATTTAGTGTTTGTACCAAGTAGAGCCATTAGGATGATTCATAAGATGAGTAGAAACAATGCTGAATCTGAAACAGAAACTTTTCCTCTAGTGTTTGAATTTTCATTTTTTACTGGAATGTGATATGGAGATGTAATTTTAACACAGTGTTTCTATACAAATTTTTTACGTTGTCCTAATTTTTCAGAATTTTTAGAGTTACATAAGTATGGTTAGAGTACAGATTACTACAGACTGTTCTGTTTAAGACAGATTCTGTTTTCGTTGCATTGTGTGCTTGTTTTGATGAATCTATGGGTTATATTGAAGGGTATGAGCCATGGTAAAGTTAAAATACAGTAGGTATAATGCAATAATAAAATATGAATGGGTTTGCAACAGTACTTAATGTAGTGATTTGCTTTATTATACTAACGGATGTCACGAAGATTTTGGTTAGTTTTGTGTGATTGAAGTTTTGAAGTTTTGGGTGAGATCACGATGGATGAAGGAATAAGGGGTGAAAAGAGCCTAAGATTGGGGATGCTATAGCACCCCCAAGATATATCCAAAGAGAAACAATCAACTAAGCTTGGGGATGCCCCGAGTGGCATCCCCTCTTTCTTCTAACAACCATCGGTATTTTACTTGGAGCTATATTTTTATTCGTCACATATCATGAGTTTTGCTTGGAGCGTCTTGTATCATTTGAGTCTTTGCTTGCTTTGTTTGTTAGTTTGTCACTTGTATCCTTGCTGGACACACCTATTTGAGAGAGCCAAAATTATGCTATGATTTGTTAGAATTGCTCTATATGCTTCACTTAAACTTTTTTAGCTATAGAATTGCTCTAGTGCTTCACTTATATCTTTTTGAGCATGGTGTGCTTGGAAGATTTTGAAAAAACACTCTCATGCTTCACTTAGATTAATTTGAGAGTTAGTAAATTTTGAACAAATCCTCTCATGCTTCACTTATACTATTTTGAGAGATGAAAACTTTTATGCTCATGTTCTTCACTTAAATTTGTTTGAGCTTGTCAAAAGAAATGGCAATATATGAAACTAGTCCCAAAGTGATAGATATCCAAGGAGGATTGTCGGTGCACTAGTACAGGGGTACCCAGCGCCCCTGACTTATGCACATGCGGTAGAAGCAAAAACCCGATGAATGATCAAGACCAGACTCCAGCAAACCCAATGCGGCAGCCCAAGCCTGGACTACAATGCGCCAAGCACGTCCCCGACGCTTGCCGGGGACCAAGACATGCACACCTTCCAGATGACCCGGCAAGCCACTCCCCGACAGGCGCGAGCCAACCGGCCACCGCTCCACCGCATCGCTACGCCTGTCACTTATCGATGCGGTGTAGAGCCCTCAGGCGGCTAATCAGCTCTCGCTAAGCACGTGGCGACACATCGGAATGCAAGTTACACTCGGTTGACACCCGCCCTGCAGCGTGTCAAGTCCATAAGCAACGACCGGCCAAGCGGTGGCAAGAGCTTGCCAGGGCTGCACCCCCGAGCGCCACCTAGGCAGGTAATCATTGCATTTTGTCCTAAATGCCAGAGTTAGGTATGATAGCTCTGCTTAGCTATCTAATCAATAGATAATGACTGTTTTGCCATTGTGGTAACCCCTTGCACTATAAAAGGAGGCCCAAGGCAACCTAGCTCAGGATTCGGACCCCCGAACACTTTTACTCGCATAGCAGTTCTTTCCCGACAGGAGTCCTTGCCGGGGTTAGGCATTGTGCGTTCTTCGTGTTCCTCCAATCAATCCACCAAAAAGCAGGAGTAGGGTTTTACGCTTAGCAGTGACCCGAACCTGGGGAAAATGCATGTGTCCTGATCGTCGCACCATCTCATGCTCTCCGCTCTTCGTGCAACGTGACCCCCCCTTGCCGAACCACAAGGGACCTCTGGTCCCATAGGTGATCGTGAGCATCCGTGCCCCGACATCTTTGGCGCGCCAGGTAGGGGGCATGCATCATTTGCGCGAACCCGAGTTCATGAACGGCGAATCGATCTTCATCATCATCTTCTTCAACAATGGCTCCCAAGAAGAAATCCGGTGCGGCCACACATCCCTCCGCTTCGAAGGCTCCCTCACACGCGGCCGCCGGCGCCGCAGACGCCGCGGCGGCTGTGGGCAAGGCGGGCATCGTGGATGATGCGGTCGGCGCACGTGGTGCCCCCGTCCAGTCCTTCGCGGCCGGAGATGGAGCAGGAGGCGACGGAGAGGAGAAACTACAACAACAACATGGCGAGCTCGGCCCCGATGCCACGGGCGAGGGAAACAGCCGTTCATCACCTCCCCGCCGCGCGGATGGCCGAGGCCGCCTCAGCGGCACCCGGTCCGGTGCGAGCCATGACCCTGCGGCCGCACCCGTCGCAGCGAGATTGTTGGGCGTGCACCTCGTGCAGAACGAGACGGAGCGCCCAGCGGAGCCATATCCCCGCGGGATCGTCCCACTGCCCACCAGAAAGCTCCGGCGAGTGCCGCACGACATCAAGGACGCGGCGACGCTTCTCTTGGCCCTACCAAGAGTCGAGCGACGTCGCGGTCCGCCTCTTTTGCCATGCCGAGCACCGCAGAGGAGGCCATGGCGCGAGTCCAGATGCTGCTCAACTACATGCCAGCGGCTGATAAGATGGACGAATGGAGAGCCACCATTCAGAGTTTGATTTCTTTCGTTGAAGCCAACAAGACCCAGCATGCAGAGCCGTCACGACGTACGCGAACAGCAGCAGTGGCCTGAGGCGGCGAGCTCGTCGAAGGGGCCACCCCAACGATGCAGTCCCCTCCGCGACAACAGGCCCAGAGGCAGCCGCAGCAAGCTTCACATGCTGATGAGCACGATGAGGCGTCCATAGTTTCGTCTGGCCCACGCGACCGCCAGGATCAGCGTCGTGTCCTTGAAGACCGGCGGAAAGAAGACGCGCGCATCACCATCGAGCGACGTCGGGAAGCGGACCGTTAATCCGAGAAGCGCAACGGTCCAGAAGTCGGCGACCCCGCGCCTAGTGCTGGCAGGTACCTTCCTTACGAGGTTGGTTGCCCTGCCTTCACTAGCGAGCTGCGACGGGTTCGCTGGCCGTCGACCCGAGCTTTCAAGCCTGAGCTACCTGAGAAATACGATGGGAAGCTGAATCCTACGGAGTTCTTGGGCATATACACGATAGCTGTCAAGCTGCAAGAGGGAGAAACCTTGAGAAAGTATATCCAGAGATTCAGCCGAGTGCACCGCAACATCCTAGAGATCCATCCTGCAGCGGTGATTGCCGCGTTCCACTCGAACGTGCGCAATAGGAGGATGCGAGCCAAGATGAATGTCAAGCTCCCCAAGACTGTTAATGAGCCTTACAGCTTGGCGGATAAGTGTGCTCGAGCTGAAGAAGGAAGGCTACTTCTCGGGGAGGAGGCGGGTGTCGAAGTGGACTCTGATGATGACGACGACGCACCCGGCCCAAAGGGAAGGAGCAGGAAGCGCAACAAGAAGTGTAAGGGAAAAGCAGTATTGGCTGTCGAGAGCTCCGGAGACCTCAGTGCAGGCAAGAAGGCTAAAGCCGAAACCCCGCTTAAGGGAGCTGCCACGTGCGCTAATTGCCGGGAGGCTGCTGCCGCTGAGAAGACAGGGAAGTCCGACGGGCCGTACTGCAAAATTCACCGCACCAAGGGCCATGATATCCAAGAATGCCGACAGGTCGAGCAACTTGTTGAGAAACAAAGGGCCGAGTACTAGAAGCACGACAAAGAAAAAGGCCAGGACATCGCTGCCAGGAAAGGCCGTGGCGGCAGAGGAGGTCGCCGCGGCAAAACCCCGCAGCAAAAGGAAAAAACCCGCCGGAGGCCGAGAGAAGAAGGAAACAGATGATATGAGTGAAGATGAGGATGATGTTGAGGATTCCAGCGACAGGGAGTTTCAGAAAGCAACCGAAGCCATGTGCGTTGACGGGGGTGCATCCTTGCATTCCTCTCGCCGCCAGCTCAAGCAGTGGGCACGCGAGGTCAATGCTGTGGAGCCTACTGCAAAATCTAGGAAGCCACTCAGATGGTCCCGCACGCCTATCATCTTTGACAAAGAGGATCATCCTGACCGTACCACTACGGTCGGATGTTTGCCATTGTTGATTTCCCCGACAATCCGTAACCTCAAGGTGTCTAAGATGTTAATTGACGGCGGGGCCGGATTGAACTTGATCTCCCCTAGAGTGGTTGAGAAACTGCAGATCCTTGATGAAGAGCTCAAAGCTACGGGTACATTCCAAGGAATCAACCCCGGCAGGAGCCGACCCAAGGGAAAGATCACACTGCCTGTGACATTTGGCGGGGAGTTGAACTTCCGGACAGAGAGGATAGTGTTCGACGTCGCCGAAATCCCGCTACCTTACAACGGAATCCACGGTCGCCCAGCTCTGGCAAAGTTCATGGCAACATCCCACTATGCCTACAATACCTTAAAGATGCCAGGGCCCATTGGGGTCATTTCCATCCCATCCGACAGGAAGAACGCAGTTATCTGCATGGACCAGAGGTATCATGACGCGGTAGCAGCTGAAACCATAGAAATCCCAGCTCCCGCCAAGGACACAGAGAAAATGAAGAAGGCTAGCAAGAACATCGGCAAGGACTCCGAGAAGCGCGCCTCTTCGGAGTGCGTCACACCCGACAATGACCTGCCGAAGAGTTCCGCTAGCAAGAAGACCAGGGTCACCTATCCTGAGACGAAGAAAGTCCCGGTAAGGGAGGATGGCACTGGTGGTACCTTCACCATCAGTGCTACCCTTACTGACAAATAGGAAAGCGCTCTCTTTACCTTGCTGCGGGAGAATGTCGACGTGTTTTCCTGGCAACCATCTGACATCCCCGGTGTTCCCAGGGAGGTAATTGAGCACCACCTTGCTGTCTGTCCTCATACCTGACCCGTCAAGCAAAAAGTTAGGAAACAGGCCTTGGAGCGGTAACAGTTCATTGCCGAGGAAATCAAGAAGCTTGAAGCAGCTGGTTTGGTCAGAGGGGTGCTGCATCCAACTTGGCTGGCAAACCCGGTGGTGGTACGAAAGGCAAATGGGAAATAGAGGCTTTGCATAGACTTCACTGACTTGAACAAGGCTTGCCCGAAGGACCCTTTTCCCTTGCCGCGCATAGATCAAATTGTTGATTCCACCTCCGGATGTGACTTGCTCTCCTTTTTGGATGCCTACTCCGGCTACCACCAGATATTTATGACTAAGGAAGATGAGGAGAAGACCGCATTCATAACTCCCTGTGGCACGCACTGGTTTGTGCATATGCCCTTTGGGTTAAAGAGTGCTGGTTCGACCTTCGCCAGGGCTGTTCCAATTGGTTTTGGACCTCAGCTGCACAGAAATGTGGAAGCCTACATGGATGACATCGTGGTCAAGACCAATGATTACATCGGATAGATCAAAGCGAAGATGCGATGCTCATTGTATTAAAGATCTAGAGATAGAGAGATTGCCATCTAGGTACTAACTACGGACCCGTAGGTCTATGGTGAACTACTCACACATCATCATGAGGGCAGCAGGGTTGATGAAGAGGCCCTCCGTGATCGATCCCCCCTCCGGCAGGGTGTCGGAACGGAGCTCCAGATGGCCTCCCGATGGAACAGAGACTTGCGGCGGCATAAAAGAAGTTTCAGGACTGCCTCCAGGGTTTTCACGATATTAGAGAATTTATAGGCTAGAGAACGAGGTCGGGGGAGCCGCCAGGGACCCACAAGCCATCAGGGCGCACCCTGTTGGCTTGTTGGCCCCTCATGTGGCTCCCGGCTTCCTTCCGAATCACCCAGGGCCTCTTCTGGTCCAGAAAAATCATCAAAAAGTTTCGTGGCAATTAGACTTCGTTTGGTACTGTAAACCTGAAAAGTGAAAAACATTCAGAAAACAACAACTGACACTGGGCACCGGGTCAATAGGTTAGTGCTCAAAAATAATATAAATTGGTAAATAAATACTTAAAAAGTATCCTAGAATGATATTATATCAGCATGGAACAATAAAAAATTATAGATATGTTGGAGACGTATCAATGATATTTAATACACCTCTGATCTTGAACATGAACATGATTTGTGAGTAGTTACTTTTGTTCTCGAGGACATGGGAGAAGTCTTGTTATAAGTAATCATGTGATGTTGGTATTCATTCGATATTTTGATGATATGTATGTTGCCCTTCCTTTAGGGGTGTCATGTGAACGTGGAGTACGTGACACTTCACCATATTTGGGCCTAAAGGGAAGCAATGGAAATGATAAGTAGATGATGGGTTGTGAGAGTGACAGAAACTTAAACCCTAGTTTATGAGTTGTTCCGTAAGGGGCTTATTTGGATCCACACGTTTAATGCTATGGTTAGATTTATCTTAATTCTTCTTTCGTAGTTGTGGATGCTTGCGAGAGGGGGTAATCATAAGTGGGTTGTTTGTTCAAGTAAGAATAACACCCTAGCACCGGTCCACCCACATATCAAATTATCAAAATAACGAACGTGAATGAACTAAACATGATGAATGTGACTAGATGGAAATATCCACGTGTCCTCGAGAGCGCTTTGCTTTATACAATAGAATTTTCAGGCTTATCCTTTGCTACAAAAACGATTGAGTCACCTTGCTGCACCTTTGTTACTATTATGACTTGTTACTTGTTTCGAATTATTCTGCTACAACTGCACCTTTCCTATTTGTTTAGAATTGTTACTTATAGCACTTGCAGAGAATACCTTGCTAAAAACCGTTGTCATTTCCTTCTGCTCCTCGTTGGTTTGACACTCTTACTAATCGAAAGGACTACGATTGATCCCTATACTTGTGAGTCATCAAGACTCTTTTCTGGCGCCATTGCCAGGGAGTGAAGCGCCTTTGGTAAGGAAACATTTTCGTTACGTGCTGAAATTTACAGTTGCTTGTTACTATTGAGGATAATCCTTTTAGGGGCTTGTTCGGGGTATCTTCACCTCGTCTGGAAGTGGCAAGAGAAAATGCTGCTAATCCTTACACAGGAGATGGAACAAAACATCCTTATATGCACTTGATATATAGATGACATTTGTGGATTATTTAAGCTTGCAGGTTTGTACGAATATGGTGTTAAGAAGAAGGCTTTCCCTTTATCTTTGGACGGAAAGGCATTTAGTTGGTATAGGCTATTGGATGATATCGGTACATGGGATTGGAACCGATTGAAGATGGAATTCCATCAGAAATTTTATCCTATGCATTTGATGGGGAACGTTGCATGGGAAACAAAAAATTTCCTACGCACACGCAAGATCTATCCATGTTGATGAGCATCTACGAGAGGGAGAGTGGATCTACATACCCTTGTAGATCGCTAAGCAGGAAGCGTTAAGAAACGCGGTTGATGTAGTCGAACGTCTTCGCGATCCAAATCGCTAGCCGTCCCGTGATGACCCACAAGTATAGGTGATCTATCGTAGTCCTTTCGATAAGTAAGAGTGTCGAACCCAACGAGGAGCAGAAGGAAATGACAAGCGGTTTTCAGTAAGGTATTCTCTGCAAACACTGAAATTATCGGTAACAGATAGTTTTGTGATAAGATAATTCATAACAGATAGCAAGTAACAAATGTAGCAAAGGTGCAGCAAGGTGGCCCAATCCTTTTTGTAGCAAAGGAAAAGCCTGGACAAACTCTTATATAAAGCAAAGCACTCCCGAGGACACATGGGAATTTCTGTCAAGCTAGTTTTCATCATGCTCATATGATTCGCGTTCGTTACTTTGATAATTTGATATGTGGGTGGACCGGTGCTTGGGTGCTGCCCTTACTTGGACAAGCCTCCCACTTATGATTAACCTCTATCGCAACCATCCGCAACTACGAAAGAAGAATTAAGATAAATCTAACCATAGCATGAAACATATGGATCCAAATCATCCCCTTACGAAGCAACACATAAACTAGGGTTTAAGCTTCTGTCACTCTAGCAACCCATCATCTACTTATTACTTCCCAATGCCTTCCTCTAGGCCCAAATAATGGTGAAGTGTCATGTAGTCGACGTTCACATAACACCACTAGAGGAGAGACAACATACATCTCATCAAAATATCGAACGAATACCAAATTCACATGATTACTTATAACAAGACTTATCCCATGTCCTGAGGAACAAATGTAACTACTCACAAAGCATATTCATGTTCATAATCAGAGGAGTATTAATTATAATTAAGGATCTGAACATATGATCTTCCACCAAGTAAACCAACTAGCATCAACTACAAGGAGTAATCAACACTACTAGCAACCCACAGGTACCAATCTGAGGTTTTGAGACGAAGATCAGATACAAGAGATGAACTAGGGTTTGGAGAGGAGATGGTGCTGGTGAAGATGTTGATGGAGATTGACCCCCTCTCGATGAGAGGATCGTTGGTGATGATGATGGCTTCGATTTCCCCCTCTGGGAGGGAAGTTTCCCCGGCAGAACAGCTCCGCTGGAGCCCTAGATTGCTTCTGCCCAGGTTCCGCCTCGAGACGGCGGCGCTTCATCCCGAAAGCTCCCTTCAGATTTTTTCCAGGTCAAAACCCTCCATATAGCAGAAGATGGGCACCGGAGGCCTGCCAGGGGGCCCACAAGCCACAGGGGTGCGCCCTGGGGGGTAGGGCGCGCCCCCAGGCTTGTGACCTCCTGGTGGGTCCCCTTTGGTATTTCTCTTGCCCAATATTTTTTTTATATTCCAAAATAATTCTTCATAACTTTTCAGGACTTTTGGAGTTGTGCAGAATAGGTCTCTCAGATTCGCTCCTTTTCTAGTCCAGAATTCCAGCTGCCGGCATTCTCCCTCTTTATGTAAACCTTGTAAAATAAGAGAGAAAAGGCATAAGTATTGTACCATAATGTGTAATAACAGCCCATAATGCAATAAATATCAATATAAAAGCATGATGCAAAATGGACGTATCAACTCCCCCAAGCTTAGACCTCACTTGTCCTCAAGCGAAAGCCGAAATCGATAAATATGTCCACATGTTTAGAGATAGAGGTGTCGATAAAATAAAATACGGACATGAAGGCATCATGATCATCTTTAGAACAGCAACATATGTTGACATATAATTTCTTATGCTAAAGTAACAATTCATTCACAAGGTAAAGTATGAATCAAGAACTCTATTGAGAACCAATAAACTATGATCTCAGTCATTGAAACAATTGCAATTTATCATAACATCGGAAAGATTCAATATAAGAGCTTGTAAAGCAAATCCACATACTCAATCATCTTTTAGACTTTCATAATTTCTAACACTCACGCGGTACCTATGAGGTCAAAGCTTCAATTGGACACAGAGAAAGATAGGGGCTTATAGTTTTGCCTCCCGACTATTTACCTCAAGGGTAATGTCAACAGAAATAACTCATGATCACCCACATCCGAGTGGATATATGTGTCTAGATCATTCCCCAACACATGACGCTTGCCAAGAGAGAATGGCGAAATAAAGGAAGTGTTGAGGATCACCACGACTCTTGCATAAAGGTAAGTACTAGAAAGTAAAAGTAACAGATAGGCCCTTCGCAGAGGGAAGCAGAGGTTGTCATGCGCTTTTATAATTGGATGCTCAATCCCTTAATGCAAAAGAATGTCACTTTATATTGCCGCTTGTGATAAAGAACTTTATTATGCAGTCTGTCGCTTTTATTTCTTCCATATCACAAGTTCGTATAAAGTTTATTTTCCTCACACTAATAGATCATACATATTTAGAGAGCAATTTTTATTGCTTGCACCGATGACAACTTACTTGAAGGATCATACTCAATCCATAGGTAGGTATGGTGGACTCTCATGGCAAAACTGGGTTTAGGGTGTTTGGATGCACAAGTAGTATCTCTACTTGGTGCGGAAGTTTTGGCTGATATGGGGTGGAAGCAAGCGTCACATGTTAAAGGATCTATAACCATATAACTTCTATTCGGAACTAAGCAAACATAACCCATTATGTTGTCTTCCTTGTCCAACATCAACTTCTTAGCATATAGTATTTTAATGAGTGTTCACAATCATAAAAGATGTCCAAGATAATATATTTATATGTGAACCTCTCTTTCTTTATTATTTCCTTTCAATTGGGACAATGACCAATCGCTATGTTTGTCACCTCACAACAAATTGCAATCGACATACTTCTTATATGTGAAGTCATCACTCCCCATAAGATCATCATATATACTTTTTGCTTGTATTCTATACTTCTTTCTATTTCTTTTTCTCAAGATCATAGCAAGCAAGCAAAGCCCTCAACTCAAAACTAATTTTTATTATATAACTCTCGGACTCGCTTACATAGGGGGAACATAAAGCAAAACTCGAAACTAGATCACACTAAAAACTTTATTCTACTAGATCAAGATATAACCAAAAGGATCGAACTAAGAAAAACGATGAAAGTAAAAGATGGGATGGTGATACGATACCGGGGCACCTCCCCCAAGCTTGGCACAAGCCAAGGGGAGTGCCCATACCCATGTGTTTAGTTGTCTTTCTTCGGAGGTGGTGATGTTGGAGTTGTTGATGAAGTTGGAGGCTTGTCCTCCGTCTTCCAAGGCATAGGCTCACCATCATAAAAAGATGAACGAGTCTTCGGGATCCTCAAATCTGCAGCCAAACTCATTCTCTTAAATCTGTATTCATACTCACAGTTTTGGTTTTGCAGGTCATAGATCTAGGCTTGGAGATGCTCGATTTTCTCGTAAAGCTTGAAAATGTCCTCCCCGATGTCCTTGGCGTCTAGCTTGTGCTTATGGGTAAACTCCGCGATCATCATGTGATTGGCATTGATTCCACGTTCCACCATCCCTTGGCACTTGAAGACTTGCTATTCCATTGCTTCGAGCCGTGTCTCCATGCTCCCGGTCTTCTTCGGCCCCTCAACATCACGGATGTGCAGCACCCCCTCACGCATCTCAATGGTTTGAGGGTGTCGCAGCACCTCCGCAAGGTAGGGGTTAATGACCTTCTCGAAGAACTTGTCCTTCGAAGCACTTGGGGACGTCATGGCGATCTAAATCTGTCTGAGAAAACAACAACGAAAAAGAACAGAGGATTTTTCCGTGGTACGGTGGTTAAAACCTTTTGGAGATTATATAATGAATTTTTACCCACCAACAGGAGTATTGCCACAGGAAAACGGAGTCCGGAGGGTGCACGGGGTAGCCACAAGCCACAGGGGCGCGCCCAGGGGGGTAGGGCACGCCCCCCTGGCTTGTCGCCTCCTCGTGCACTTTTCGGACTACTTTAAATTTTCCTAATTTATTAAATATTCCAAAACGGAGAAAAAATGCTATTGGAAAAGTTTTGGAGTTGGTTTGCTTACCGTACCACATACCTACTCCTTTTCGAAGTCTGAAACGTTCTGGTAGGTCTCCCTAATGTACTCCTCCGAAGTTATGGTATTGATAATATTGGTTTCAACATTTATGGGAGTACCTGAGATATAATGTTTGATTCTTTGCCTGTTTACCACCTTCGGGTTTGTGCCTTCGGCGTTGTTGATCTTGATGGCACCGGAACGATATACTTCCTCAATAATGTAAGGCCCTTCCCATTTAGAGAGAAGTTTTCCTACAAAAAATCTTAAACGAGAATTGTATAGCAAGACATGGTCACCTACATTGAATTCACGCTTTTGTATCCTTTTATCATGCCATCTCTTAACCTTTTCTTTAAACAACTTGGCATTCTCATAGGCCTGGGTTCTCCATTCATCAAGTGAGCTAATGTCAAATAAGCTCTTCTCACCAGCAAGTTTGAAATCATAGTTGAGCTCTTTGATTGCCCAATAAGCTTTATGTTCTAGTTCTAGAGGTAAGTGACATGCTTTACCATAAACCATTTTATACGGAGACATACCCATAGGGTTTTTGTAAGCAGTTCTATAAGCCCATAATGCATCATCAAGTTTCTTAGACCAATTCTTTCTAGATCTATTAACAGTCTTTTGCAAGATCAATTTAATTTCTCTATTGATTAATTCTACTTGACCACTAGACTGAGGGTGATATGGAGATGCAATTCTATGATTAACATCATACTTAGCAAGCAATTTACGGAAAGCACCATGAATAAAGTGTGAACCACCATCGGTCATTAAATATCTAGGGACTCCAAATCTAGGGAAAATAACTTCTTTAAGCATTTTAATAGAAGTGTTATGATCAGCACTACTAGTTGGAATAGCTTCTACCCACTTAGTAACATAATCAACAGCAACTAGAATATGAGTATACCCGTTGGACTTTGGAAAAGGTCCCATATAATCAAAACCCCAAACATCAAATGGTTCAATGACAAGAGAGTAATTCATAGGCATTTCCTGATGTCTACTAATATTAACAATTCTTTGACATTCATCACAAGACAAGACAAACTTACGAGCATCCTTGAAGAGAGTAGGCCAATAAAAACCAGATTGTAGTACCTTGTGTGCAGTTCTATCTCCAGCGTGGTGTCCTCCGTAGGCCTCGGAGTGACACTTGTGTAGGATCTGTTCATGTTCATGCTCAGATACACAACGTCTAATAACACCATCTACTCCTTCTTTATAAAGGTGTGGATCATCCCAAAAGTAATGTCTTAAATCATAGAAGAACTTTTTCTTTTGTTGGTATGTGAAACTAGGCGGTATAAATTTAGCAACAATGTAATTAGCATAATCAGCATACCATGGAGCATTACGTGAAGCATTTATGACAGCTAATTGTTCATCAGGAAAGCTATCATCAATAGGTAGTGGGTCATCAAGAACATTTTCTAACCTAGACAAGTTGTCTGCTACGGGGTTCTCAACTCCCTTTCTATCAATAATATGCAAATCAAATTCTTGTAGCAAAAGAACCCATCTAATAAGTCTAGGTTTAGCATCTTTCTTTTCCATAAGATATTTAATAGCAGCATGATCAGTGTGAATAGTTACTTTGGAATCAACAATATAAGGTCTGAACTTATCACAAGCAAACACAACTGCTAAAAATTCCTTTTCAGTAGTAGCATAGTTTCTTTGAGCACTGTCTAGAATTTTGCTAGCATAATGGATAACATTTAATTTCTTATCAACTCTTTGTCCTAGAACAACACCAACAGCATAATCACTAGCGTCACACATGACTTCAAAGGGTAGGTTCCAATCAGGTGGTTGAACAACATGTGCAGAAATCAAGGCTTTCTTAAGGATTTCAAATGCTTCTACACAATCATCATCAAAAACAAAAGGAATATCTTTTTGCAAGAGATTAGTGAGAGGCCGAGAAATTTTAGAGAAGTCTTTAATAAATCTCCTATAGAAACCAGCATGACCAAGGAAACTCCTTATACCTCTGATATCCGTAGGACACGACATTTTTTCAATAGCATCAACTTTAGCTTTATCAACTTCAATACCTCTTTCGGAGATTTTGTGTCCCAAGACAATACCTTCATTAACCATAAAGTGGCACTTCTCCCAATTCAAGACAAGATTAGTTTCTTCACATCTCTACAAAACTCGATCAAGGTTGCTCAAGCAATCATCAAAAGAAATTCCGTAAACGGAGAAGTCATCCATGAAAACCTCAACAATCTTTTCACAAAAGTCAGAGAATATAGCAGTCATACATCTTTGAAAGGTAGCAGGTGCATTGCATAAACCAAAAGGCATACGTCTATAAGCAAAGGTACCGAAAGAACTAGTAAAAGTGGTCTTCTCTTGGTCCTCTTTTGACACAGGTATTTGAGAGAGCCAGAATAACCATCTAGAAAGCAAACGTGTGTGTGTTTGGATAGTCTTTCTAGCATTTGATCAATAAAAGGCAGAGGGTAATGATCTTTCCTAGTAGCTTTATTTAATTTCCTAAAATCAATTACCATTCTATATCCTGTAACAATTCTTTGCGGGATCAATTCATTTTTATCATTAGGAACAACGGTAATACCTCCCTTCTTAGGGACACAATGAACTGGACTAACCCATCTACTATCAGCAATAGGATAAATTATACCTGCCTCCAGAAGCTTTAGTATTTCATTTCTTACCACTTCTTTCATTTTAGGATTTAACCGTCGTTGGTGATCAACAACTGGTTTAGCATCAGGCTCCATATTAATTTTATGCTGACATAGAGTGGGACTAATGCCCTTAAGATCATCAAGAGTATATCCAATAGCAGCACGGTGCTTCTTTAGAGTTTTCAATAATCTCTTTTCTTCATGCTCTGAAAGGTTAGCACTAATAATAATAGGATATATCTTCTTTTCATCAAGATAGGCAAATTTCAGAGTATCCGGTAATTGTTTAAGCTCAAACACGGGATCACCCTTGGGTGGAGGAGGATCCCCAAGTATTTCAACAGGAAGGTTGTGTTTCAAAATAGGATGCTGATCAAAGAAAATCTTATGTATTTCATTCCTTTCATTCATATGCATATCGTTTTCGTGGTCTAGCAAATATTGTTCTAAGGGATCAGTAGGAGGCACAACAATAGAAGCAAGACCAATAATTTCATCCTTACGAGGCAATTCTTTATCATGGGGTTGTCTACGAAATTTAGAGAAATTAAACTCATGGGACACATCTCCAAAATTTACAGTAACAGTTTCCTTCTCACAATCTATCTTAGCATTAACAGTATTCAAGAAATGTCTACCAAATATAATGGGACAAAAATCATCTTGTGGGGAACCAAGAACAAGAAAATCAGTAGGATATTTTACTTTCCCACACAAGACTTCAACATCTCTAACAATCCCAACTGGTGCTATAGTATCTCTATTAGCAAGCTTAATGGTAACATCAATTTCTTCTAATTCAGCTGGTGCAATATCATTCATAATTTCTTGATATAAGGTAAAGGGAATTGCACTCACACTAGCACCCACATTACATAAGCCATGATAACAATGATCTCATATTTTAACAGAAACAACAGGCATGCCAACAATAGGTCTATGTTTATCTTTAGAATCAGGTCTAGGAATTCTAGCAGCTTCATCACAGAAATGAATAACATGCCCATCAACATTATCAACCAAGAGATCTTTAACCATAGCAATACTAGGTTCAACTTTAATTTGTTCAGGGGGTGTAGGTGTTCTAGCATAACTCTTACGAACCACAGTTGAACCACAGTTGCGTTTAATTCTTTCCAATAAGTCCCATTTGAATTCAATATCTTTCTTCATAAAGGAACCAGTACAAGAAGTATCGAGCATGGATTGATCTATACGAGAAAGCCGAGCATAAAAATTCTGAATAATAATTTCTCTTGAGAGCTCATGAATGGGGCATGAATATAACATTGACTTAAGCCTCCCCCAAGCTTGAGCGATACTTTCTCCTTCACGAGGCCAAAATTTATAAATATAATTCCGATCACGATGAACCAGATGCATAGGATAAAACTTCTGATGAAATTCCAATTTCAATCGGTTGTAGGTCCATGATCCAATATCATCACATAGCCTATACCATGTCAATGCCTTGTCCTTCAAAGATAAAGGAAAGACTTTCTTCTTGACATCATCCTCGGGAAAACCTGCAAGCTTAAATAATCCACAAACTTCATCCACATAGATTAGATGCAAATCAGGATGTAGTGTTCCTTCTCCTGCATAAGGATTAGCTAGCAGTTTCTCTATCATACCCGAAGGAATTTCATAATAAATATTTTCAGTAGGTTCAGTAGGTTGAGGAGCAACTCTTTGTGCTTCCGGTCGAGGTGAAGATACCCCGAACAAGCCCCTCAAAGGATTATTTTCCATAGTAACGAGTGACAGTAAATTTCAGCACACTATATAAATTTTTCCTTACCAAATTCCACTCACCAAAGGCGCTTCAGTCCCCGGCAACGGCGCCAGAAAAGAGTCTTGATGACCCACAAGTATGGGGGATCTATCATAGTCCTTTCGATAAGTAAGAGTGTCGAACCCAACGAGGAGCAGAAGGAAATGACAAGCGGTTTTCAGTAAGGTATTCTCTGCAAACACTGAAATTAGTGGTAACAGATAGTTTTGTGATAAGATAATTCATAACAGATAGCAAGTAACAAATGTAGCAAAGGTGCAGCAAGGTGGCCCAATCCTTTTTGTAGCAAAGGACAAGCCTGGACAAACTCTTATATAAAGAAAAGCGCTCCCGAGGACACATGGGAATTTCTGTCAAGCTAGTTTTCATCATGCTCATATGATTCGCGTTCGTTACTTTGATAATTTGATATGTGGGTGGACCGGTGCTTGGGTGCTGCCCTTACTTGGACATGCCTCCCACTTATGATTAACCTCTATCGCAAGCATCCGCAACTACGAAAGAAGAATTAAGATAAATCTAACCATAACATGAAACATATGGATCCAAATCATCCCCTTACGAAGCAACACATAAACTAGGGTTTAAGCTTCTGTCACTCTAGCAACCCATCATCTACTTATTACTTCCCAATGCCTTCCTCTAGGCCCAAATAATGGTGAAGTGTCATGTAGTTGACGTTCACATAACACCACTAGAGGAGAGACAACATACATCTCATCAAAATATCGAACGAATACCAAATTCCCATGATTACTTATAACAAGACTTATCCCATGTCTTGAGGAACAAATGTAACTACTCACAAAGCATATTCATGTTCATAATCAGAGGAGTATTAATTATCATTAAGGATCTGAACATATGATCTTCCACCAAGTAAACCAACTAGCATCAACTACAAGGAGTAATCAACACTACTAGCAACCCACAGGTACCAATCTGAGGTTTTGAGACAAAGATCGGATACAAGAGATGAACCAGGGTTTGGAGAGGAGCTGGTGCTGGTGAAGATGTTGATGGAGATTGACCCCCTCTCGATGAGAGGATCGTTGGTGATGACGATGGCTTCGATTTACCCCTCCGGGAGGGAAGTTTCCCCGACAGAACAGCTCCGCCGGAGCCCTAGATTGCTTCTGCCCAGGTTCCGCCTCGAGACGGCGGCGCTTCGTCCCGAAAGCTCCCTTCTGATTTCTTCCAGGTCAAAACCCTCCATATAGCATAAGATGGGCACCGGAGGACTGCCAGGGGGCCCACAAGCCATAGGGGCGCGCCCTGGGGGTAGGGCGCGCCCCCCAGGCTTGTGACCTCCTGGTTGGTCCCCTCTGGTATTTCTCTTGCCTAATATTTTTTATATATTCCAAAATAATTCTCCGTAACTTTTCAGGACTTTTGGAGTTGTGCAGAATAGGTCTCTCAGATTCGCTCCTTTTCCAATCCAGAATTCCAGCTGCCGGCATTCTCCCTCTTCATGTAAACCTCATAAAATAAGAGAGAAAAGGCATAAGTATTGTACCATAATGTGTAATAACAGCCCATAATGCAATAAATATCAATATAAAAGCATGATGCAAAATGGACGTATCATCCCGCGATACAATCACGATCTAGCGCCGAACGGACGACACCTCCGCGTTCAGCACACGTACAGCTCGATGACGATCTCCGCCTTCTTGATCCAGCAAGAGGGAGCGGAGAGGTAGATGAGTTCTCCGGCAGCGCGACGGCGCGGCGACGGTGGTGGTGGAACTATTCCGGCAGGGCTTCGCCTAAGCACCGTCGGAATCTATTTGGTGGAGGAACTAGGGATTAGAGAACTAGCACGTGGACTTGTGTCTTTGGGGGCTCTATTCCTCTAGTATATATAGGAGGGAGGGGGAGGAGGCACCCGCCCTAGGGTTTCCCCTAGGGGTCGGCCGAACCAGGAGGAGGTGGAGGAGTCCACCTCCAATCCTACTCCAAGTAGGATTCCAATCCTACTTGGAAAACCTTCCCCCCTCTTGGGCTTTTTCCTTTTCCCACCTCCTAGCTGCATGGGCCCTTATGGGCTGGCTTGCCAGCCCACTAAGGGCTAGTGCGCCACCCCTAAGGCCTTGATACGTCTCCAACGTATCTTTAATTTTTGATTGTTCCATGCTATTATATTATCTGTTTTGGATGTTTTATACGCATTAATATGATATTTTATATTATTTTTGGGACTAACCTATTAACCTAGTGCCCAGTGCCAGTTTCTATTTTTTTCCTTGTTTTTGAGTATTGTAGATAAAGAATATCAAACGGAGTCCAAACGGAATAAAATCTTCGCGATGATTTTTCTTGGACCAAATGAAAACTACCAGACTTGGAGAGGAGGGCAGGAGACCTGCCGGGAGGCGACAAGCCACCAGGGCGCGCCCCCCTGGCTTGTGGCCCCCCAGGAGGCCTCCTAACCCTATTATTTCTCCTATAAATTCCCAAATATTCCCCCAATACCAAAGAGAGCCACGATAATACTTTTCCATCGCCGGAAGCCTCTGTTCCCGTGAGATCCCATCTTGGAGCCTTTTCCGGTAATCTGCCGGAGGGGGATTCGATCACGGAGGGGATCTACATCAACTCCATTACCCCTCCGATGATGCGTGAGTAGTTTACCTCACAGCTTCGGGTCCATAGCTAGTAGCTAGATGGCTTCTTCTCTCTCTATGTTCTTCAATACCATGTTCTTCATGATCTTCATGGAGATCTATTCGATGTAATACTCTTTTGCGGTGTGTTTGTCGAGATCCGATGAATTGTGGATTTATGATCAGATTATCTATGAATATTATTTGAATCTTCTCTGAATTCTTATATGCATGATTTCATATCTTTGCAAGTCTCTTCGAGTTATTGGTTTGGTTTGGCCAACTAGATTGGTAATTCTTGCAATGGGAGAAGTGCTTAGTTTTGGGTTCAATCTTGCGGTGTCCTCACCCAGTGACATAGTAGGCGTAGCGAGGCACGTATTTGTATTGTTGCCATCAAGGATAAAAAGATGGGGTTTTAATCATATTGCTTGAGTTTATCCCTCTACATCATGTCATCTTACTTAATGCGTTACTCTGTTCTTCATGAACTTAATACTCTAGATGCAGGCAGGAGTCAGTCGATGTGTGGAGTAATAGTAGTAGATGCAGAATCGTTTCGGTGTACTTGACACGGACGTGATGCCTATATGCATAATCATTGCCTTGGATATCGTCATAACTATGCGCTTTTCTATCAATTGCTCGACAGTAATTTGTTCACCCACCGTATTATTTTTCTTCAAGAGAGAAGCCTCTAGTGAAACCTATGGCCCCCGGGTCTATTTTCCATATTATATTTTCAGATCTATAAACCAAAAATACCAAAAATACTTTGCTGCAATCTTTTTACTTTCTTTTTACTTTTCGTTTTAGTAATCTTTTATATCTATCTCTATCAGATCTCATCCTTGCAAATAACCGTGAAGGGATTGACAACCCCTTTTCTGCGTTGGGTGCAAGTGTTTGATTATTTGTGTAGGTACATCTATTGGGGACTTGCTTGTATCTCCTACTGGATTGATACCTTGGTTCTCAACAACTGAGGGAAATACTTATCTACTTTGCTGCATCACCCTTTCCTCTTCAAGGGAAAACCAACGCAAGCTCAAGAAGTGGCAAGAAGGATTTCTGGCGCCATTGCCGGGGAGATCTACATCAAGCCTACCAAGTACCCATCACAAACTCATCTCTTGAATTTACATTATTTGCCATTTGCCTCTCGTTTTCCTCTCCCCCACTTCTAAAACGATTTTCAGAAAAAACCAAAAAGATTTGCCTTTTTATTCGCCCTTCTTCCGTTCCTCTTTTCCTTTGCTCTTCGTTTGCTTGTGTGCTAGATTTCTTGCTTTGTCACGATGACTCAAGAGAATACCAAGTTGTGTGACTTCTCCAGTACTAATAATAATGATTTTATTAGTACTCCGATTGCTCCCGCCACTAGTGCGGAATCTTATGAAATTAATGCCGCTTTGCTTAATCTTGTTATGAAAGAACAATTTTCTGGCCTTCCTAGTGAAGATGCCGCATCCCATCTAAATAATTTCGTTGAGTTGTGTGATATGCAAAAGCAGAAAGATGTGGATAACGATATTGTTAAATTGAAGCTATTTCCGTTCTCACTACGAGATCATGCTAAAACTTGGTTTTCATCTTTGCCTAAAAATAGTATTGATTCATGGAATAAGTGTAAAGATGCTTTTATTTCCAAGTACTTTCCGCCCACTAAGATCATCTCCCTTAGGAACTATATAATGAATTTTAAGCAACTTGATCATGAGCATGTTGCACAATCTTGGGAGAGGATGAAACTAATGATTAGAAATTGCCTCGCACATGGTTTGAGTTTATGGATGATTATACAAATTTTTTATGCGGGATTGAATTTTGCTTCTAGAAATCTTTTAGATTCCGCCGCGGGTGGTACTTTTATGGAAATCACATTAGGAGAAGCTACTAAACTCCTAGATAATATTATGGCAAATTATTCTCAATGGCATACCGAAAGATCTCCTACTAGTAAAAAAGTGCATGCTATTGAAGAGATAAATACTTTGAGTGAAAAGATGGATGAATTAATGAAATTTTTTGCTAGTAAGAGTACTCCTATTGATCCTAATGATATGCCTTTGTCTTCTTTGATTGTAAATAATAATGAATCTATGGATGTGAATTTTGTTGGTAGGAACAATTTTGGTAATAACGCGTATAGAGGTAATTTCAACCCTAGGCTGTTTCCTAGTAATTCCTCTAATAATTATGGTAATTCCTACAACAATTCTTATGGAAATTATAATAAGATGCCCTCTGATCTTGAGAATAATATTAAAGAATTTATTGGTTAGCAAAAGGATTTCAATGCTATGATTGAAGAAAAAATGCTCAAGATCGATGATTTGGCTAGGAACGTTGATAGGATTTTGCTTGAGATTGATTCTTTGAAAATTAGATCTACTCCACCCAAGTGTGTTCTCGTGATAATAATGATGAAGATCTTAAAGTGATTGATGTGACTCCTATTGAATCTTTGTTTTCCAATATAAATCTTGATAAAGATGGGACTGGAGATAAGTCAACTTTAGTTAAAAGTCGTCCCAATGATTCGGAGTTTATAGATCTTAATGCTAAGATTGATAAAAGTGGGATTGAAGAGGCCAAAACTTTAAATAGCAATGAACCCACTCTTTTGGATTTCAAGGACTTTAATTATGATAGTTGTTCTTTGATTGATTGTATTTCCTTGTTGCAATCCATGTTGAATTCTCCGCATGCTTATAATCAAAATAAAGCTTTTACTAAACATATCGTTGATGCTACGATGAAATCTTTTGAAGAAAAACTTGAGTTGGAAGTTTCTATACCTAGAAAGCTTTATGATGAGTGGGAACCTACTATTAAGATTAAAATTAAAGATTATGAGTGCCATGCTTTGTGTGATTTTGGTGCTAGCGTTTCCACAATTCCGAAAACATTATGTGATGTGCTAGGTTTTCATGATCTTGATGATTGCTCTTTAAATTTGCATCTAGCGGATTCCACTATTAAGAAACCTATGGGAAGGATTAATGATGTTCTTATTGTTGCAAATAGGAATTATGTGCCTGTAGATTTCATTGTTCTTGATATAGATTGCAATCCTACATGTCCTATTATTCTTGGTAGACCTTTCCTTAGAACGATTGGTGTAATTATTGAAATGAAAGAAGGAAACATTAGACTCCAATTTCCGTTAAGGAAAGGCATGGAACACTTTCCTAGAAAGAAAATTAAATTACATTATGAATCTATTATGAGAGCTACTTATGGATTGCATACCAAAGATGACAATACCTAGATCTATTGCGTTATGCCTAGCGAGGGGCGTTAAACAATAGCGCTTGTTGGGAGGCAACCCAATTTTATTTTATGTTCTTATTTTTGCTTGTTTTTTGTTTCTGTTTTTGAGTGCTTTACACATTATTACCTCTTTAGTAATGGTGTTTTTTTTGTTTTAATTAGTGTTTGAGCCAAGTAAGACCTTTGGGATGGTCTACGGTGATTGTTGATTTGATTTTGCTGAAAAACAGAAACTTTTGCGCTCAGTCCAGGAATTTTATAAATTCACCAGAGCGTCGAATGAGTCTGAAATTTTTACACAAGATTTATACACAAATTTCCCAGACTTTCCTAATTTTTAAGAACTTTTTGAGTTACAGAAGTATTCGAAGTCTACAGATTACTACAGACAGTTCTGTTTTTGACAGATTCTGTTTTCTTTGTGTTGTTTGCTTATTTTGATGTATCTATGGGTTGTATCGGGGGGGTATGAACCATGGATAAGTTGGAATACAGTAGATATTACACCAAACTAAATAAAGAATGAGTTCACAACAGTACCTAAAGTGGTGATTTATTTTTCTTATACCAACAGATCTCACGAGTTTTCTGTTGAGCTTTGTGTTGTGAAGTTTTCAAATTTTGGGTAAAGATTTGATGGACTATGGAATAAGGAGTGGCAAGAGCCTAAGCTTGGGGATGCCCAAGGCACCCCACGCAATATTCAAGGATACCAAAGAGCCTAATCTTGGGGATGCCCCGGAAGGCATCCCCTCTTTCGTCTTCAATCCATCGGTAAATTTACTTGAGGCTATATTTTTATTCACCACATGATATGTGTTTTGCTTGGAGCGTCTTGTATGATATGAGTCTTTGCTTTTTAGTTTGCCACAATCATCCCTGCTGCACACATATTTTTAGAGGGACACGCATAAATCGTGAATTTGTTAGAATGCTCTATGTGCTTCACTTATATCTTTTGAGCTAGGCAATGTTGCTCTAGTGCTTCACTTATATCTTTTTAGAGCACGGTGGTGTTTTTATTTTATAGAAATAATTGAACTCTCGTACCTCACTTATATTATTTTGAGAGTCTTTAAACAGCATGGTAATTGGTTTAGGTTATGAATTTGGTCCTAATATAATGGGCATCCAAGAGGGATATAATAAAAACTTTCATATGAAGTGCATTGAATACTATGAGAAGTTTGATTCCTTGCATATAGTTTTGAGATATAAAGATGGTGATATTAGAGTCATGCTAGTGAGTAATTGTGGAATGGTAGAAATACTTGTATTAAAGTTTGTGATTCCCGTAGCATGCATGTATGGTGAACCGTTATGTAACGAAGTCGGAGCATGATTTGTTTAATGATTGTCATCCTTTGTGTGAGGGTCGGGAGCGCGTGATGGTTAACTCCTACCAACCTCTCCCCTAGGAGCATGCGTCTAATACTTTGCTTCGATAACTAATAGACTTTTGCAATAAGTATGTGAGTTCTTTATGACTAATGTGAGTCCATGGATTATACGCACTCTCACCCTTCCACCATTGCTAGCCTCTCTAGTACCGCGCAACTTTTGGCGGTGCATTAAACCCACCATATACCTTTCCTCAAAAGAGCCACCATACCTACCTATTATGGCATTTCCATAGCCATTCCGAGATATATTGCCATGCAACTTCCACCGTTCCATTTATTATGACACGCACCATCATTTTCATATTGCTTTGCATGATCGTAAGACAGCTAGCATGATGTTTTCATGGCTTGTTCGTTTTTTGATGTCATTTGCTAGGCTAGATCGTTGCACATCCCGGCACACTACCGGAAGCATTCAAATAGAGTCATATTTTGTTCTAGGTATCGAGTTGTAATTCTTGAGTTGTAAGTAAATAAAAGTGTGATGATCATCATTATTAGAGCATTGTCCCATGAGAGAAAAGGATGAAGGAAGCTATGATTCCCTCACAAGTTGGGATGAGTCTCCGGACTTTACAAATAATAAAAGAGGCCAATGAAGCCCAAAAAAAAGAGGCCAAAGATGCCCACCAAAATAAAAATAAAAAAATGAGAGAAAAGAGAGAAGGGACAATGTTACTATCTTTTTTCCACACTTGTGCTTCAAAGTAGCACCATGATCTTCATGATAGAGAGTCTCCTATTTTGTCACTTTCATATAACTAGTGGAATTTTTCATTATTATGCACACCCACTTAGTTTCTTTTTGAGCTTTCATACACTTATAGCTCTAGTGCATCCGTTGCATGGCAATCCCTACTCACTCACATTGATATCTATTGATGGGCATCTCCATAGCCCATTCATACGCCTAGTTGATGTGAGACTATCTTCTCCTTTTTCCTCACAACCTCCACCATATTCTATTCCACCTATAGTGCTATATCCATGGCTCACGCTCATGTATTGCGTGAAAGTTGAAAAGATTTGAGAACATAAAAGGTGTGAAACAATTGCTTGACTTGTCATCGGGGTTGTGCATGATTTAAATACTTTGTGTGGGGAAGATGGAGCATAGCTAGACCATATGATTTTGTAGGGATAACTTTCTTAGGCCATGTTATTTTGAAAGGACACAATTGCTTTGTTAGTATGCTTGAAGTATTATTGTTTTTATGTCAATATTAAGCTTTTGTTTTGAATCTTACGGATCTGAATATTCATGCCACAATAGAGAATATTACATGGATAAATATGTTAGGTAGCATTCCACATCAAAAATTCTGTTTCTATCATTTACCTACTCGAGGACGAGCAGGAATTAAGCTTGGGGATGCTTGATACGTCTCCAACGTATCTATAATTTTTTATTGTTCCATGCTATTATATTATCTGTTTTGGATGTTTTATATGCATTAATATGCTATTTTATATTATTTTTGGGACTAACCTATTAACCTAGTGCCCAGTGCCAGTTTCTGTTTTTTTCCTTGTTTTTGAGTATTGTAGATAAGGAATATCAAACGGAGTCCAAACGGAATAAAATCTTCGTGATGATTTTTCTTGGACCAGAAGAAACCTACCAGACTTGGAGAGGAGGGCAGGAGACCTGCCGGTAGGCGACAAGCCACCAGGGCGCGCCCCCCCTGGCTTGTGGCCCCCCAGCAGGCCTCCTAACCCTATTCTTCCTCCTATAAATTCCAAAATATTCCCCCAATACCAAAGAGAGCCACGATAATACTTTTCCGCCGTCGGAGCCTCTGTTCCTGTGAGAACCCATCTTGGAGCCTTTTCGGGTAATCTGCCGGAGGGGGATTCGATCACGGAGGGCATCTACATCAACTCCATTACCCCTCCGATGATGCGTGAGTAGTTTACCTCACACCTTCGGGTCCATAGCTAGTAGCTAGATGGCTTCTTCTCTCTCTATGTTCTTCAATACCATGTTCTTCATGATCTTCATGGAGATCTATCCAATGTAATACTCTTTTGCAGTGTGTTTGTCGAGATCCGATGAATTGTGGATTTATGATCAGATTATCTATGAATATTATTTGAATCTTCTCTGAATTCTTATATGCATGATTTCATATCTTTGCAAGTCTCTTCGAGTTAATGGTTTGGTTTGGCCAACTAGATTGGTAATTCTTGCAATGGGAGAAGTGCTTAGTTTTGGGTTCAATCTTGCGGTGTCCTCACCCAGTGACATAGTAGGGGTAGCGAGGCACGTATTTGTATTGTTGCCATCAAGGATAAAAAGATGGGGTTTTCATCATATTGCTTGAGTTTATCCCTCTACATCATGTCATCTTACTTAATGCGTTACTCTGTTCTTCATGAACTTAATACTCTAGATGCAGGCAGGAGTCGGTCGATGTGTGGAGTAATAGTAGTAAATGCAGAATCGTTTCCGTCTACTTGACACGGACGTGATGCCTATATGCATAATCAATTCCTTGGATATCGTCATAACTATGCGCTTTTCTATCAATTGCTCGGCAGTAATTTGTTCACCCACCATATTATTTTCCTTCAAGAGAGAAGCTTCTAGTGAAACCTATGGCCCCCGGGTCTATTTTCCATATTATATTTTCAGATCTATAAACAAAAAATACCAAAAATACTTTGCTGCAATCTTTTTACTTTCTTTTTACTTTTTGTTTTAGTAATCTTTTATATCTATCTCTATCAGATCTCATCCTTGCAAATAACCGTGAAGGGATTGACAACCCCTTTTCTGCGTTGGGTGCAAGTGTTTGATTATTTGTGTAGGTACATCTATTGGGGACTTGCTTGTATCTCCTACTGGATTGATACCTTGGTTCTCAACAACTGAGAGAAATACTTATCTTTGCTGCATCACCCTTTCCTCTTCACGGGAAAACCAACGCAAGCTCAAGATGTAGCAGGCCTATGTGGCCTTCCGGCGTGGGTGGCCCCTCCCGATGGACCCCCGGAACCCTCCCGGCACTCTCGGTACACTACCGGAAATACCCAAAACTTTTCCGGTGACCAAAACTGGACTTCATATATATCAATCGTTACCTCAGGACCATTCCGGAGCTCCTCGTGACGTCCGGGATCTCATCTGGGACTCCGAACAACCTTCGTCCACCACCATTCATAACTCAATACTACCGAAACGTCACCGAACGTTAAGTGTGCAGACCCTGCGGGTTCGAGAACTATGTAGACATGACCGAGACACCTCTACGGTCAATAACCAATAGCGGGACCTGGATGTCAATATTGGCTCCTACATATTCTACGAAGATCTTCATCGGTTGAACCTCTATGTCAAGGTTTCAGTCAATCCCGTAAGCTGTTCCCTTTGTTGTTCGGTATGTTACTTGCCCGAGATTCGATCGTCGGTATCTGTATACCTAGTTCAATCTCGTTACCTTCAAGTCTCTTTACTCGTTCCGTAATACAAGATCCCGTGGCTAACACTTTAGTCACATTATTTGCAAGGCTTATTGTGATGTTGTATTACCGAGTGGGCCCTGAGATACCTCTCCGTCACACGGAGTAACAAATCCCAGTCTTGATCGATGTCAACTCAACAGACACCCTCGGAGATACATGTAGACCATCTTTATAGTCACCCAGTTATGTTGCGACGTTTGATACACACAAGGCACTCCTACGGTGTCAGTGAGTTGCATGATCTCATGGTCATAGGAACAGATACTTGACATGCAAAAAACAATAGCAATAAACTGACACGATCATATGCTACGTTCATAGTTTGGGTCTTGTCCATCACATCATTCTCCCAATGATGTGATCCCGTTATCAAATGACATCTCATGTTTATGGCCAGGAAACCTTGACCATCTTTGATCAACAAGCTAGTCTACTAGAGGCATACTAGGGACACAGTGTTGTCTATGTATCCACACATGCAATTGAGTTTCCAATCAATACAATTATAGCATGGACTATAAACGATTATCATGAACAAGGAAATATAATAATAACTACTTTTATTATTGCCTCTAGGCCATATTTCCAACAGTCTCCCACTTGCACTAGAGTCAATAATCTAGCTCACATCACTATGTGATTTACATTGTAATGAATCTAACACCCATACAGTTCTGGTTTTGATCATGTTTAGCCCTTGGAAGAGGTTTAGTCATCGGGTCTGCGACATTCAGATCCGTGTGTACTTTGCAAATATTTATGTCCTCCACCTTGATGTAATCGCGGATGGAATTGAAACGTCGCTTTATGTGTCTGGTCCTCTTGTGAAACCTTGGTTCCTTGGCCAGAGCAATGGCACCAGTGTTGTCACAGAATAGAGTCATTGGGTTTAGTGCACTAGGCACTACTCCAAGATCTGTCATGAACTCCTTCATCCAGACACCTTCCTTCGCCGCCTCCGAGGCAGCGATGTACTCCGCTTCGCATGTAGAATCAGCTACCACGCTCTGCTTGGAACTGCACCAGCTTACCGCACCCCCATTGAGAATAAATACGTATTCGGTTTGAGACTTAGAGTCATACGGATCAGTGTCAAAGGTTGCATCGACGTAACCCTTTACAACGAGCTCTTGATCACCTCCATAAACGAGAAACATGTCCTTAGTCCTTTTCAGGTACTTAAGGATATTCTTGACCGCCGTCCAGCGTTCCATTCCTAGATCACTTTGAAACCTTCCGGCCATACTTATGGCAAGGCTGACATCGGGTCTTGTGCACAGCATTGCATACATGATAGAGCCTATGGCTGAAGCATAGGGGACGACACTCATCTTTTCTCTATCTTCTGCAGTCACTGGGCATTGAGTCTTACACAACTTCACACCTTGCAATACAGGCAAGAACCCCTTCTTGGCCTGATCCATTTTGAACTTCTTCAAAACTTTGTCAAGGTATGTGCTCTGTGAAAGTCCTATTAAGCGTCTCGATCTATCTCTATAGATCTTGATGCCTAATATGAAAGCAGCTTCTCCTAGGTCCTTCATTGAAAAACTCTTGTTCAAATATTCCTTCACGCTCTCCAAAAGTTCTATATTGTTTCCAATCAGCAATATGTCATCCACATATAATATTAGAAACGCTATAGAGCTCCCACTCACTTTCTTGTAAATACAAGCTTCTCCGTAAACTTGTATAAACCCGAACGCTTTGATCACCTCATCAAAGCGAAGATTCCAACTCTAAGACGCATGCACCAGTCCATAAATGGATCGCTGGAGTTTGCAAACTTTGTCAGCATTCTCTGGATCGACAAAACCTTCTGGTTGCATCATATACAACTCTTCCTTAAGGAAACCGTTAAGGAACGTTGTTTTGACATCCATCTGCCAAATTTCATAATCGAAAAAGGCAGCTATTGCTAACATGATTCTAACGGACTTAAGCATCGCTACGGGTGAGAAGGTCTCATCGTAGTCAACTCCTTGAACTTGTGAAAAACCCTTTGCCACAAGTCGAGCTTTATAGACGGTGATATTATCGTCCGCGTCTGTCTTCTTCTTAAAGATCCATTTGTTCTGAATGGCCTTTCGCCCTTCAGGTAATACTTCCAAAGCCCATACTTTGTTTTCATACATGGATCCCATCTCGGATTTCATGGCCTCTAACCATTTCTCAGAATCCGGGCCCATCATCGCTTCTCCATAGCTCGTAGGTTCATCGTTGTCCAACAACATGACCTCTAAGACAGGGTTGCCGTACCACTCAGGAGCAGTACGCGTCCTTGTCGACCTACGAGGTTCGATAGCAACTTGATCTGAAGCTTCATGATCATCACCATTAACTTCCTCTTCAACCGATGTAGGCTCTACAGAAACATCTTTCTGCGCTGCGCTACTCTTTGGTTGAAGTAAAGGTTCAACAACCTCATCAAGTTCTATTTTCCTCCCACTCAATTCTTTCGAGAGAAACTCTTTCTCAAGAAATGTTCCATTTTTAGCGAAAAACACTTTGCCTTCGGATCTGAGATAGAAGGTATACCCAACTGTCTCTTTTGGGTATCCTATGAAGACACATTTCTCCGCTTTGGGTTCCAGCTTTTCAGGCTGAAGCTTTTTGACATAAGCATCACATCCCCAAACTTTAAGAAACGACAACTTTGGCTTCTTGCCAAACCACAGTTCATATGGTGTCGTCTCAACGGATTTCGATGGTGCCCTATTTAAAGTGAATGCAGCTGTCTCTAATGCATAACCCCAAAACGATAGTAGCAAATCGGCAAGAGACATCATAGATCGCACCAAATCCAATAAGGTTTGATTACAACGTTCGGACACACCATTACGCTGTGGTGTTCCAGGCGGTGTCAATTGTGAAACAATTCCACATTGTCTTAAGTGACTGCCAAACTCATAACTTAGATATTCTCCTCCTCGATCAGATCGCAGGAATTTGATCTTCTTGTTACGATGATTCTCAACTTCACTCTGAAATTGCTTGAACTTTTCAAATGTTTTAGACTTGTGTTTCATTAAGTAAATATACCCATATCTACTTAAATCATCAGTGAAGTTGAGAAAGTAACGATAACCACCGCGCGCCTCAGTGCTCATCGGACCGCACACATCAGTATGTATGATTTCCAACAAGTCACTTTCCCATTCCATTGTTCCAGAGAACGGGATCTTAGTCATCTTGCCCATGAGGCATGGTTCACATGTGTCAAGTGATTCAAAATCAAGTGACTCCAAAAGTCCATCAGCATGGAGCTTCTTCAGGCGTTTTACACCAATATGACCTAAGCGGCAGTGCCACAAGAAAGTGGTGCTATCATTATCAATCCTACATCTTTTGGCATCAATGTTATGAACATGTGTATCATCACTATCGAGATTCAATAAGAATAAACCCCTCACATTGGGTGCATGACCAGAAAAGATATTACTCATATAAATAGAACAAGCATTATTCTCTGATTTAAATGAGTAACCGTCTCGCAATAAACAAGATCCAGATATAACGTTCATGCTTAACACAGACACTAAATAACAATTATTCAGGTTCATCACTAATCCTGATGGTAATCGAAGAGCGAGCATGCCAACGGCGATCACATCCACCTTGGAACCATTTCCCACGCGCATCGTCACTTCGTCCTTTGCCAGCCTCCGTCTATTCCGCAGTTCCTGTTTTGAGTTGCAAATGTGAGCAACCAAACCGGTATCAAATACCCAGGCACTACAACGAGAGTTGGTAAGGTACACATCAATAACATTTATATCATATATACCTTGTTTGGTGTTGGCCGCCTTCTTGTCAACAGGATACTTGGGGTAGTTCCGCTTCCAATGACCAGTTCCCTTGCAATGAAAGCACTCAGTTTCTGGCTTGGGTCCAACCTTGGGTTTCTTCATGGGAGGGGCAACTGCTTTGCCACTCTTCTTGGAGTTACCCTTCTTACCCTTGCCATTCTTCTTGAAACTAGTGGTTTTATTGACCATCAACACTTGATGCTCCTTCTGAATCTCAGACTCAGCGACTTTCAACATCGCAAACAGCTCGGCGACTGACTTCTTCATCCCGTGCATGTTATAGTTCAACACGAAGCTCTTGTAGCTAGGTGGCAGTGATTGAAGAACTCTGTCAGTGATCGCCTCTGGCGGAAGGGGCATACCCAATTCAGCTAGACGGGTGGAATACCCAGACATTTTGAGTATGTGTTCACTGACAGACCCGTTCTCCTCCATCTTGCAAGCATAGAACTTATCGGAGGTCTCATACCTCTCGATCCGAGCATTCTTCTGAAAGATAAACTTCAACTCCTGGAACATATCATATGCTCCATGACGTTCAAAACAGCTTTGAAGTCCCGGTTCTAAGCCATACAACATTGCACATTGAACTATTGAGTAATCATCAGAACGTGCCTGCCAGGCGTTCGCAACGTCTACAGACTCTACTGGAGCGGCTGGTTCACCGAGCGGTGCATCAAGGACATAAGCCTTTTTGGAAGCCGTAAGGATAATCCTTATATTACGGGCCCAGTCCACAAAGTTACTTCCATCATCTTTCAACTTAGCTTTCTCTAGGAACGCATTAAAATTCAGGGGTGCTACTGCGCGAGCCATTGATCTACAACATAAATTTTGCAAAGACAACTTAGACTATTGTTCAAGTTAATGAGTTTAGTTAATCATATTACTTAAAAACTCCCACTCAAATTGACATCCCTCTGGTCATTCGAGTGTCACATGATCCAAATTCACCAACTCAAGTCCGATCATCACGTGAGATGAGGTGGTTTCAATGGTGAACATCTTCATGTTGATCATATCTACTATATGACTCATGTTTGACCTTTCGGTCTCTTGTGTTCCGAGGCCATGTCTGTACATGCTAGGCTCGTCAAGTTTAACCAGAGTGTTCCGCATGTGCAACACTGGCTTGCACCCGTTGTATGCGAACGTAGAGTCTATCACACCCGATCATCATGTGGTGTCTCGAAACGACGAACTTTCGCAACGGTGCACACTCGGGGAGAACACAATTTTATGTTGAAATTTTAGTGAGGGATCACCTTATAATGCTACCGTCGTCCTAAGCAAAATAAGATGCATAAAAGGATTAACATCACATGCAAATCATAAGTGATATGATATGGCCATGAACTTGTGCTTTTGATCTCCATCTCCAAAGCACCGGCATGATCTCCATCGTCACCGGCATGACACCATGATCTCCATGATCTTGATCTCCATCAACGTGTCGCCATGAGGTTGTCACGCCAACTGTTGCTTCTACGACTATTGCTAACTCATAGCGATAAAGTAAAGCAAAAACGGCGAAAATAAATTAAAGACAACCCTATGGCTCCTGCCGGTTGCCGTACTCATCGACATGCAAGTCGTGATATTCTATACAAAACATGATCATCTCATACATCACATATATCTCATCATGTAATTGGCCATATCACATCACAACATACCCTGCAAAAACAAGTTAGACGTCCTCTAATTGTTGTTGCAAGTTTTACGTGGCAGCTACGGGTATCTATCAAGAACGATTCTTACCTACGCAAAAACCACAACGGTGATACACAAATTGCTATTCAACCTTCTGAAGGACCGCCTTAGTCGAATCCGATCCAACTAAAGTGGGAGAGACAGACACTCGCCAGCCATCTTTATGCAACAAAGTCACATGTCAGTTGATGGAACCGGTCTCTCGTAAGCGTACGAGTAAGGTTGGTCCGGGCCGCTTCATCCCACAATACCACTGAATCAAGAAAAGACCAAGGGAGGAAGCAATCTGAGCATCAACGCCCACAAACTCCTTTGTGTTCTACTCGTGATCTCATCTACGCATAGACCTACCTCTGATACCACTGTTGGGGAACGTTGCATGGGAAACAAAATTTTTCCTACGCACACGCAAGATCTATCCATGGTGATGAGCATCTACGAGAGGGAGAGTGGATCTACATACCCTTGTAGATCTCTAAGCGGGAAGCGTTAAGAAACGCGGTTGATGTAGTCAAACGTCTTCGCGATCCAAATCGCTAGCCGTCCCGCGATCCAATCACGATCTAGCGCCGAACGGACGGCACCTCCACGTTCAGCACACGTACAGCTCGATGACGATCTCCGCCTTCTTGATCCAGCAAGAGGGAGCGGAGAGGTAGATGAGTTCTCCGGAAGCGCGACGGCGTGGCAACGGTGGTGGTGGAACTATTCCGACAGGGCTTCGCCTAAGCACCGTCGGAATCTATTTGGTGGAGGAACTAGGGAATAGAGAACTAGCACATGGACTTGTGTCTTTGGGGGCTCTATTCCTCTAGTATATATAGGAGGGAGGGGGAGGAGGTAGCCGCCCTAGGGTTTCCCCTAGGCGTCGGCCGAACCAGGAGGAGGTGGAGGAGTCCACCTCCAATCCTACTCCAAGTAGGATTCCAATCCTACTTGGAAAACCTTCCCCCCTCTTGAGCTTTTTCCTTTTCCCACCTCCTAGCCGCATGGGCCCTTAGGGGCTGGCTTGCCCAGCCCACTAAGGGCTGGTGCACCACCCCTAAGGCCTATGTGGCCTTCCGGCGTGGGTGGCCCCTCCCGATGGACCCCCGGAACCCTCCCGGCACTCCCGGTACATTACCAGAAATACCCGAAACTTTTCCGGTGACCAAAACGGGACTTCCTATATATCAGTCTTTACCTTCGGACCATTCTGGAGGTCCTCGTGACGTCCGGGATCTCATCCGGGACTCCGAAAAACCTTCGGTCACCAACACATATATCTCAATACTACCGAAACGTCACCGAACGTTAAGTGTGCAGACCCTGCGGGTTCGAGAACTATGTAGACATGACCGAGACACCTCTACGGTCAATAACCAATAGCTGGACCTGGATGTCCATATTGGCTCCAACATATTCTACGAAGATCTTTATCGGTTGAACCTCTATGTCAAGGATTCAGTCAATCCCGTATGTTGTTCCCTTTGTTAAGAAAAGAGATTACTTAAAACTCTAAAGAAGCACCGAGCTATTGGATATACTCTTGATGATCTTAAGGGCATTAGCCCTACATTATGCCAGCACAAGATTAATATGGAGGCGGATGCTAAACCCGTTGTTGATCGTCAATGTCATATTAATCCTAAAATCAAAGAGGTGGTAAGAACTGAAATATTAAAGCTTCTTGTTGTAGGTATTATTTATCCCATAGCTGATAGTAGATGGGTAAGTCTTGTTCATTGTGCGCCTAAGAGAGGAGGAATAACCGTTGTTCCTCATGATAAAAATGAACTCATTCCACACAGAGTCGTAACTGGTTATAGGATGGTAATTGATTTTAGGAAATTAAACAAAGCTACTAGAAAATATCATTACCCCTTGCCTTTTATTGATCAAACGTTAGGAAGATTGTCTAAGCATACACACTTTTGTTTCCTTGATGGATATTCAGTTTTTTCTCAAGTACCAGTGTCAAAAGAAGATCAAGAGAAAACCCTTTTTACTTGTCCTTTTGGAACTTATGCTTATAGACGAATGCCTTTTGGTTTATGTAATGCACCTGCTACCTTTCAAAGATGTATGATGGCTATATTCTCTACTTTTTGTGAAAAGATTGTTGAGGTATTCATGGATGATTTTTTCGTTTACGGAACTTCTTTTGATGATTACTTAAGCAACCTTGATCGAGTTTTGTAGAGATGTGAAGAAACTAATCTTGTCTTGATTTGGGAGAAGTGCCACTTTATGGTTAATGAAGGTATAATACTTGGGCATAAAATCTCCGAACGAGGTATTGAGGTGGATAAGGCTAAAGTTGATGCAATTGAGAAAATGCCATGTCCTAAAGATATTAAAGGTATACGAAGTTTCCTTGGTCATGATGGTTTCTATATATGGTTTATTAAGGATTTGTGTAAGATTTCTAGGCCTGTTACCAATCTTTTGCAAAAATATATTCCATTTGTTATTGATGATGATTGTGTAGAAGCCTTTGAAATACTTAAGCAAGCTTTAATTTCTGCACCTATTGTTCAACCACCTGATTGGAACCTACCCCTTGAAATAATGTGTGATGCTAGTGACTATGCCGTCGGTGCTGTTCTAGGACAGATAGTTGATAAGAAATTAAATGCTATCCATTATGCTAGTCAGACCCTAGACAATGCTCAAAGAAATTATGCTACTACTGAGAAATAATTTTTAGCAGTTGTGTTTGCATGTGATAAGTTTAGACCATATATTGTTGATTCAAAAATTACTATTCACACCGATCATGCTATTATTAAGTACCTTATGGAAAAGAAAGATGCTAAACCTAGATCTATTAGGTCGGTTCTTTTACTTCAAGAAATTGATTTGCACATTATTGATAGAAAGGGGGCCGAGAATCCTGTAGCAGACAACTTGTCTAGAATGGAAAATGTTCTTGATGACACACTCCCTATTGATGATAGTTTTCCTGATGAGCAATTAGCTGTTATAAATGCTTCTCATAATACTCCTTGGTATGCAGACTATGCTAATTACATTGCTGCTAAATATATACCACCCAATTTCACATACCAACAAAAAAAGTTCTTTGATTTGAGACATTACTTTTGGGATGACCCACATCTATATAAAGAAGGAGTAAATGGTATTATTAGACATTGTGTACCTGGGCATGAACAGGAACAAATCCTACGAATGTGTCATTCCGAGGCATATGGAGGACACCATCAGGAGACAGAATCGCACATAAGGTATTACAGTCTGGTTTTTTATTGGCATATTCTCTTCAAGGATGCACGTAAGTTTGTCCTTTCTTGTAATGAATGTCAAAGAACAGGTAATATTGGTAGACATTAGGAAATGTCAATGAATTATTCACTTGTTATTGAACCCTGTGATGTTTGGGGCTTTGCTTATATGGGACCTTTTCCTTCCTCCAATGGATATACTCATATTCTAGTTGTTGTTGATTATGTCACTAAGTGGGTAGAAGCTATTCTAACTAGTAGTGCTAATCATAACACCTCTACTAAAATGCTTAAAGAAGTTATCTTTCCGAGGTTTGTAGTCCCTAGATATTTAATGACCGATGGTGGTTTGCATTTTATTCATGGCGCATTTCGTAAACTCTTAGCTAAATATGATGTTAATCATAGAATTGCTTCCCCATATCACCCTCAATCTAGTGGTCAAGTTGAATTGAGTAACAGAGAACTAAAATTAATTTTGGAATAGACCGTTAATAGATCTAGAAAGAATTCGTCTAAGAAACTTGATGATGCATTGTGGGCATATAGAACTGCTTATAAAAAACCCATGGGTATGTCTCCATATAAAATGGTTTATGGAAAGGCTTGCTATTTACCTCTTGAGCTAGAACATAAAGCATATTGGGCAATTAAAGAACTTAACTATGATTTTAAACTTGCCGGTGAAAAGTGGTTATTTTATATTAGCTCCCTAGATGAATGGAGGACACAAGCTTATGAAAATGCAAAGTTGTTCAAAGAAAAGGTTAAAAGATGGCATGACAAGAGAATAAAAAAATGAGAATTTAATATTGGTGATAATGTTCTATTATACAATTCTCGTTTCAGATAATTTGCAGGTAAAATCCTCTCCAAATGGGAAGGACCCTATATTATGGAGGAGGTTTATCGTTTCGGAGCCATCAAGATAAATAACGCGGAAGGAACAAATCCTAAGGTGGTTAATGGGAAAAGAGTTAAACAGTATATTTCAGGTACACCCATTAACAAAGAAATCGATGTTACTCAAACAATGACACTGGAGGAGCACACAAAAGAGACCTTCGAGAACACTCCGAAACCCTGAAAAAGGACACGTACATGATACGGTAAGTAAACTGACTCCAAAAATTCCATAAAAAATATTTCAGTCCGTTTTGAATGGTAGAAAAATTACAAAAATAAGAACCAGCCGAGGGGACCCACGAGGAGGTCACAAGGCAACAGGGTGCGCCGGGTTGCCTTGTGGGCCCGTCGTGTGCCTTCCCGACTCCGTTTTCTTTTCGTTTACTTGTCGTGCACTTAGAAAAATTCATTATATATGCTCCTCGATGTTTTGACCACCGTATCGCAAGTTCTCCTTTGTTCTTGTTTCGGGCTATTTTCTGGCAGAATTTTCAAGACAAGAGCTATGTCATCGTCCTCCTCCAAAAACATTGAGGACGAGGCTTGGCTGCTGCATATGGAGCTCCTAAGAGAGGGAACCGAGGAAGTCATCACAGGGGAGGAATCTATGGACTCCATGGAAGTGCATCCCCCTGCTTCGGATCGTGGAATGTTGGCAGGCAGCTCCACTTCTCCAAACCCTTGTCCGCGAATAGGGAGGATATCTCAATCAATTCAAGAAGTACAAGGTGAATCCAATCCGAGGCGGCCCCTCGACAGGTTACATGCAAATAACTTTCAAAATTTGATCCATAACTATGGGTTTGAGAATATTTCGTGCTCTCATATACCGTCCAATTGGGACATCCCTCGCCCAAGTGAAAGTGATTGATATGTCTCAAACGTATCTACTTATCCAAACACTTTTGCTCTTATTCTGGACTCTAATTAATTTGCATGATTTGAATGAAACTAACCCTGAGTGACGTTGTTTTCAGTAGAACTACCGTGGTGTTATTTTTGTGTAGAAATAAAATTTCTCATAATCAGACAAAACTTTTTGTGAATTATTTCTGGAATAGATGAAGAATTATGGAGCGAAGACCTGCCGGAGGGGGGCTGCCTGTGGGACACAAGCCAACAGGGCGCGTCCACCCCCTAGGCGCGCCCTGTTAGCTTGTGGGGCCCCAAGGCTCCCCCGACCCTAATTCCAGTCCTATAAATTCACATCTACGGTGAAAAAACCCGGAGAGAAGATATCATCACGTTTCACGAGACGAAGCCGCCGCCACCTCCTGTTCTTCCTCGGGAGGGCTGGTCTGGAGTCCGTTTGGGGCTCCGGAGAGTGGAGATCATTGTCGTCATCATCACCAAACCTTCTCCATCAACAATTCCATGATGCTCACCACCGGGAGTGAGTAATTCCTTTGTAGGCTTGCTAGGCGGTGATGTGTGTTGATGAGTTTGATCATGTAATCGAGTAATTTTGATAGGGCTTGATCCCTAGTATTGATACATCTCCAACGTATCTATAATTTTTGATTGTTCCATGCTATAATATTATCATTCTAGGATGTTTTTTAGGCATTTATTTGGCAATTCATATTATTTTTTAGCACTAACCTATTAACCTAGTGCCCAGTGCCAGTTGTTGTTTTCTGCATGTTTTTGGCTTTTCAGGTTACAGTACCAAACGGAATCCAAATACCACAAAACTTTTTGACGACTTTTTCTGGACCAAAAGAAGACCTCGAAGCTTCGGGAGAAGGCCGGGGGCCACACAAGAGCCCCATGAGCCAACAGGGCGCGCCCGGGGGTGGCCGCTCCCTGTTGGGTCGTGGGCCCCTCGTGGCTCTCCTGACCTCGTTCTCTCACTTTTAAATTCTCATATTCCCCAAAAACCCTAAGGGATCTCCCATAACAAGTTTTCCGCCGCCGCAAGTCTGTGTTCCGCCGTGTGCCCGTCTGGAGCCCTGTTCCGGTGCCCTACCGGAGAAGGGATCGATCATGGAGGGCCTCTTCATCAACCTTGCTGCTCCCATGGTGATGTGTGAGTAGTCTACCACAGATGTACGGGTCCATAGCTAGTATCTAGATGGATCTCTTTCTTTGCTCTTCAATACAAAGTTCATCGCATCTTCGCGATGATCTATTCGATGTAATCACTTTGTGCGGTGCGTTTGTTGGGATCCAACGAATTGTGGGTTTATGTTCAGATTATTCATGAAAAATATTTGACTCTTCTCTGAATTATATGATTCTTATTTGCATGATTATTATAGCTTCATAAATCTCTCTGATCTATTGATTTGGTTTGGCCAACTAGATTGATCTAGTTTCAGTGAGAGGGGTGCATTGTAGTGGGTTCAATCTTGCAGTGCTCTATATCCCAGTGACAAAGTAGGGGACAAGACATGTATTTGTATTGTTGCCACTAAGGATAAAACAATGGGGTTAATTCATATCAATTGGATTCTCTTTGTCTACATCATGTCATCGTTCTCCAAGCACTACTATGTTTGTCCTGAACTTAATACTTAGAGAGACAAGCATAGAAGCGCTCTCAACATGGAGTAATAGTAGTAGGTGCACGCAGGAGTCGGCCTATTTTCTTATGGACGTGATGCCTATATACACATGACCATTGCCGTGAATATCACATAACTATGCACTTTTCTATCAATTGCCCAACAGTAATTTGTTTACCCACCGTATGCCTTCTCCGAGAGAGATGCCACTAGAGAACATTATGGCCCCCGGGTCTATTCACTTATAAATTTACAAACCCTAGTATTTCCTTTATGCCATTATTTACTTTTTATTTATTTTTCACTTTATATTTATCCAACTATCAACTACACTACTTGTCTACTTGCGAGAGACTAGTTCAAGGGTCTTGACAACCCTCTTGCCCGCGTTGGGTGCAAGTGTTTGCTCTTTTGTGTGTGAGCGCTGAAGACGGGGGTTGCGTGGTCCTCCTATTGGTTCGATAACCTTGGTTCTCACTCAGGAAAATACTTATCTATACTATGTTGCATCATCCGTTACTCTTCACGGAAAAACCCAATGCATATCACAAGTATCAGGAAGGATTTCTGGCGCCGTTGCCGGGGAGTATCACCACCTTACCAGCAAGTACCTTTGCACAAGTTATCATTCACTTGTTCTACTTTTTATTTTTTATTATATTTTGCTTGCTATAAAAATAAAAAATACAAAAATATTTACCTTTGGTAGTTTGCTAGCTACTTTACTTGTTTCATTTGTTGCTTGTTTGCTTGAAGTTTCTATCATGTCTGAATTTGAGGATGTTATTATTAAAAGTGCTAGCAAAGATAGTGCTAGTGATTCACAGGAGGAAAGGCCAAAATTTATTGATGCTACTCATGATCGTCCTAAAAATCAAGTTCCTAAAAGTGATACTCACACGGTTCTAAAATCTAAAATCTATGATGTTGGTAGTGGGAACATTATTGGAAAACTTGTTACTCAAGAATTTTTTGAGTGCTCGGGAGCTATTCCTTTTACTAAAGGAACCATTCTTTACGACACAAATTTTTATGTGGATGCTATTACCATGCTAATATTGAAGCTAGAAAGAAAGTTTGTGCATCTCCATCCTATGCTTCAAAAGATATTTTTGGGACTTCCGAGTATACATAATCCTAAGACTAAGAAAATTGCTACCATTATCCTTATGCATGAATTTCATTATATAGTGTAGGAAGCGAGAGAATATTTTCTTTCTATAGAATAAAATCTGAAGCTCCTCCCATAGAAGTGATCCTACATAATAAATGTGCTTTGCGTATGTTGGAATCTAGTAATTGCTAAAGTTTTAGTGAGAATATGAGGAGGAATGTCCCTCCCGAAGAATTAACGCAAGCCTTGTTCCTCCATACTTGTGATAAATTTGAATGGATTGCTAAAGGAATTAATGAAGGGTTTAGTGAAGATTGGCTTGAAAATACTATTAGAGAACTTATCAATGATGAAATTCATTTCTTATATGAAGATCCCTATGATGATTATGATGTTAGTGATGATATTATAAATCCTTTTCAACACTTGAGCCCTTCAACTAGATTTGAGAAAGGTGATTTAATAAGGAAGATTTTGGAAGAGCTAGTCTTGAAGGACATGAAGGGGTCCAACACTTGAACATATGCATTATGCCTAGCTAGTGGCGTCAAACAATAGCGCTAGTTGGGAGGCAACCCAATAGTTATCCTATTTTTCTTGCTTTTACTTTCTGTTTTGGTTTGATAACATGATTTTATTCTACTGTAATGATTATGTTTTTATGTTTTAATTAGTGTTTTTGCCAAGTAAAGCCTTTGGGATGACTTGCATGATGAGTAGAATTGATACGGTGCAAAAATAGAAACTTTAGCATCCAGTGCATAATTTCTATGATTTAACTGGAACATGTTTTTGATCTAAATTTTTTCCACAATATTACTTTACAAATTTCCCAGGTCATCCTAAGTTTTCAGAATTTTTGAAGTTAAAGAAGTATAGTTTCTCTACAAATCATTACAGACTGTTATGTTTTAGACATATTCTATTTTTGCTTGCATAGTTTCCTTGTTTTGATGATGCTATGAATTATATAGGGGGGTATAAGCCATGGAGAAGTTAGAATAAAGTACCTTATTAAATAATAAAATATGAATCAATTTATAACAGTACCTAAAGTATTTGATAAGTTTATGATACTAACGGATCTCACGAAGGTTTCTGTTGAGTTTTGTGTGCTCAAGTTTTCATGTTTTGGGTGTTATCATGATGGATGAAGGCAGGAATACTAAAGTGTCTAAGCTTGGGGATGCCCTGGACGACATCCCCTCTTTCGTCTCAATCCATCGGTATGTCCCTTGGAGCAATATTTTTATTCATCACATGATATGAGTTTTGCTTGGAGCGTCATTTGCTTTAGTTTTCTTTTGTTTTAGTTTACCACAATCATTGTTTGCTAGACACACCTACTTGAGAGAGACACACTTTCACCATGATTTGTTAGAATACTCTATGTGTACTTCACTTATATCTGTTTGAGCACAGTGGCGTGTTATTCTAGTACGAACTCTAGGGCTGTTTGTGACACCTATAGGAATAACTCAATATATTGATCGGAAAGGATAACTTTGCGGTGGTTCTACTACCTACAGCAATTTCATCTTATGTTCTCCGCTACTTATGAACTTCGGAGTGATTCTTTGTCGCACGTTGAGGGTTGATCATATGATTCTATTATATTAGTGTTGTTGAGAGATTGCACTAGCGAAAGTATGAACCCTAGGCCTTATTTTCAAGCATTGATATACCATTTTTCTCGCTGTTTACTACTCGTTACCTTGCTGTTTTTATATATTTAGAGTACAAAATCCTATATCTACCATTCATATTGCACTTGTATCACCATGTCTTCGCCAAACTAGGGCACCTATACAATTTAATTGTATTGGGTGTGTTGGGGACACAAGAGATTTCTTGTATTTTTTGCAGGGTTGTTTGAGAGACACCATCTTCATCCTACACCTTCCACGGATTGATAAACCTTAGGTCACCCACTTGAGATAAATTTGCTGTTGTCCTACAAAACTCTGCACTTGGAGGCTGATACGTCTCCAACGTATCTATAATTTATGAAGTATTCATGCCATGTTTACAATAATTTTATATGATTTGGGTATGATTTGATTAGAACTAACCCGGACTGACGCTGTTTTCAGCAGAGCTACCGTGGTGTTGTTTTTGTGCAGAAATAAAAGTTCTCGGAATGGGCTGAAAATTTACGGAGAATATTTTTGGAAAATATAAAAAATACTGGAGCAAAAAGATACCGGAGAGGAGTCCCGAGGCAGCCACAAGCCTAGGGGGCGTCCCCCCCTAGGGCGCGCCCCCTGGCTTGTGGGCCCCTCGGGAGTCCCCCTGACTTGATTCCAACGCCAAGCACTCCTATAAATCGAGAAACCTCCAGAAAGAAACCTAGATCGGAAGTTCCGCCGCCGCAAGTCTCTGTAGCCACGAAAGATCAATCTTGGTCCTCTCCGGCACCCTGCCGGAGGAGGTCACCATCACCGGAGACCATGGAGGAGGAAGACGGAGGGGCCATCATCACCATGGAGGCCAAGGACCAGAGGAAGAACCTCTCCCCACCTAGGGGGGAGGCCATGGAGGAGGAATCACAAGGGGGAGACTCTCTCCCCCTCTCTCTCGGTGGCGCCGGAGTGCCATCGGGGGAACCATCGCCGTGGTGATCGTCTTCATCAACATCACCCTCTTCATCACCGTCCTCATATCTTTCCAGCGGTCCACTCTCCCGCATCCCGCTGTAATCCCCTACTTGAAAATGGTGCTTTATGCCACATATTATGATCCAATGATGTGTTGCCATCCTATGATGTTTTGAGTAGATTTCTTTTGTCTTATGGGTTGATTGATGATCTAGATTGGTTTGAGTTGTATGTTTATTTTGGTGTTGTCCTATGGTGTCTTCCGTGCCGCGCACACGTGAAGGATCCCCGCTGTAGGGTGTTTCAATATGTTCATGATTTGCCTATGGTGGGTTGCTTGAGTGACAGAAGCATAAACCCGAGTAGGTGGGTTGTTGCGTATGGGATAAAGGGGACTTGATGCTTTAATGCTATGGTTGGGTTTTACCTTAATGATCTTTAGTAGTTGCGGATGCTTGCTAGAGTTCCAATCATAAGTGCATATGATCCAAGTAGAGAAAGTATGTTAGCTTATGCCTCTCCCTCATATAAAATTGCAATAATGATTACCGATCCTGTTAACAATTGCCTAGGACAATTCCGCACACCGACTCATCATTATTCCACACTCGCTATTTGTAATATATTGTAATATATTCTAACTTTATGATAACAGTACCTATTTTTATATTTTAGTTCTCCGATATCATGCAAAGCTATTCTCTTCATACCCACAACGTAGTTTTATTTCTCGTTTCTAGTTGGAAGCAAACGTTTGGCGTACGTAGAGTCGTATCAGTGGCAGATAGGACTTGAGAGAATATTGATCTTACCTTTAGCTCCTTGTGGGTTTGACACTCCATACTTATCACTTCCACCTTTGGAAATTGCTACGATGATTCCTTGCACTTCGGGATTATCAAGCTCTTTTCTGGTGCCGTTGCCGGGGAGCAATAGCATGGGGTTGATATTCTCGTGTTTGCTTGTTTGCTTTCTTCACTAAGTAGATTTTGTTTTCCCTTTTTGCTTTCTTTATTAGTTGTGGGTGAAACAAACAAAAAAATTAAATAATGAAAAATACTAAAAGAATTACTTGCCTCTTATGCCTAAGAAGTTTTTCAAAAAGAGAAGTGATTGGAAGGTTGTGCATTGGAGAAGTGAGGGTCGACCTTGAACACTTGTGTTAATGCTCATGGAAACAATGTTGAATATTTCATGGAAGCTTCTCAAAACTAATTATCCCCTTGTGTATATCCATTGTATTATAAAAATAATGTGCCAAGATTTTCTTTTAGGATGATTAGATTGCTTGTTTGCTTTGTGCGGTGCAAAAACAGAAACTTTGACTGTAGTGCATGAATTTACATTTCTAACTGGAACGTCAAAAGTTTCTGAAAATTCTTACACAGTACCTCCATACAAATTTTTTAATTTGTCCTAAATTTTCAGAATTTTTTGAGTTACAGAAGTATACGAAGTTTTCAGATTGCTACAGACTGTCCTGTTTTTGACAGATTCTGTTTTCTATGCATTGTTCTCTTATTTTGATGAATCTATGGGTAGTATCGGGGGGTATGAACCATGGTGAAGTTGGACTACAGCAGATATAATGTTAATATGAATTTGGAATGAGTTCACAATAGTACTTAAAGTAGTATTTTGCTTTATTATACTAACGGATCTCACGAGGGTTTTGTTAAGTTTTGTGTGAATGAAGTGTTCAAAGATCGAGGAGGTATCGATACAAGAAGAATACGGAGAGACAAGAGTTCAAGCTTGGGGATGCCCAAGTCACCCCAAGTAAATATTACAAGGAGACTCAAGCATCTAAGCTTGGGGATGCCCCGGGAGGCATCCCATCTTTATTCTTCAACAATTATCGGTATACCTCGGTTTTTGTTTTGTTCACATGATATGCGTCTTTAGTGTTTTTCTTTTCCTTTTATGCACCGTTCTAGTATGAGATAGTCCTTCATTGATTTGTAGAATGCTTCATGCGCTTCACTTAAATCTTTTGAGTATGGCTTTGTAGAATGCTTCGTGTGCTTCACTTATATATTTTGAGCTTGGATATTGGTTAATCTATATTAATTGTAGAATGCTCTATGAACTTCACTTATATCTTTTAGAGTATGAATAAAATTATCATCGGAATTAGGCTTGGAAGAGTATCATTAAAATGTCATGCCTAGTTAAAAAGACATTAAAGAAAAGCGCTTGTTGGAAGACAACCGAATATTTACCCCTACTATTTTTGTGTGTTATCATGATTATGCTACTGTAGTAAGTATGTTTTATATATTTTCTTTCAATAAAGTGCCAAGTAAAGCCTTTGGAATGACTCACAAGATGAGTAGAATTGATGCTGAACCAAAACAGAAACTTTTGACTCCAGTACAGGAATTTTCGTTTTTACTGGAGTGTGATAATGATCTGAAATTTTTACACAGTCTTAATATACAAATTCTTCAGGTTGTCCTAATTTTTCAGAATTTTTCGAGACAGGGAAGTATGGTTACACTACAGATCTTCACAGAATGCTCTGTTTTTGACAGATTCTGTTTTGCATGCATAGTTTGCTTGTTTTAGTATTTCCATAGCTTATATTTAGCGGTATAAATTATGGGAATGATAGAATACAGTAGGTATCATGTGGGAACAATTATGAATCTTGTCTTGACAGTACCTAAGTGAATTATTCATCTTTATTACACTAACCCTTCTCACGAAGTTCCGTTAAGTTTTGTGTGATTGAAGTTTTCAAGTTTTGGGTGAGACACCGATATGAGGAGAATAAGGAGTGACAAGAACCTAAGCTTGGGGATGTCCAAGGCACCTCCAAGGTAATATTCAAAGAAGACTCAAGCGTCTAAGCTTGGGGATGCCCCGGAAGGCATCCCCTCTTTCATCTTCAACACTATCGGTATATCTTACTTGGAGCTATATTTTTATTCGTCACATAATATGAGTTTTTCTTGGAACGTCATTTTATTCTGTTGTTCTCTGTTAGGTGTTATTTATAATCTTGTTTTTCAATAAAAAGTTCCAAGAATTGCCTTAGGATGCTTGCATTGCATCTTTGATGTGTGCTGCGTAAAAACAGAAACTTTTGCTGTAGTGTTTGAATTTTCATATTTTACTGGGACGTGGAAAGTTTCTGAAATTTTTACACAGTATTTTCATATAAATTATTTAGCATGTCCTAAATTTTCATAATTTTTTGAGTTACATAAGTACACTGTTTTCATAAATTTCTACAGGCTGTTCTGTTTGGACAGATTGCTGTCATAGTTTTGTTATCTACTTATCCTCTAGTTTCCATAGCCTATATTGGTAGATATAAATTGTGGAAATGATAGTAAACAGTAGATGATGTTTGAAAATTATCGTGAAACTCGTCTTTGCAGTACATAAAGAGTTGAATTATTATTATGTGTACTAACCTATCTCACGAGTTCTTTTCGAGTTTTGTGTGGATGAAGTTTTTGAGAATAGGTGAAACCATGATATGAGAGGATTGAACGAGATACAAAAGCTCAAGCTTGGGGATGCCCAAGGCACCCCAAGTAAATATTTCAAGAAGTCTCAAGCATCTAAGCTTGGGGATGCTACTCATCCCACCACTCTTCATCAACAATTATCGGTTAGCCTATGTTGAGCCTAAATTTTTATTCGTTCACATGATGCGTGCTATTCTTGGAGTGCGATTTTTATTTTTCATGCTGTGTAATAAAATGCTTAAGATCTGAAATTCTTAAGAGAGAGAGTCGTCACATGGCTATTTAACTAATTGACTACGCATTGATCTTCACTTATATCTTTTTGGAGTAGTTTGTCATTCACTCTCGTGCTTCACTTATATCCTATGAGTAAATGGTTGAATGAATTGAATATCATAAATCTGAAATTAAATATGCTTCATATACTTATCCCATGGGGAGTAATGACTTCACACATAATAAGTATATGTGGTAAAATTTATTGAAAGTTAGCAAACACCGCATTGGTCACTTGAACAATTCATGAAAGAATATTAAAGGAAGAGAGATTACACATATAAATATACTATCTTGGACATCTTCTATGATTGTGAGGTCATTAATTATTTTCAAACTCGAGCAAATTAGTTGAAATTGGACAAGGAAGACAACTTAATGAGTTATGTTTAGGTATATTTGTATAGAAGTTATATTGTTATGGATCCTCCAACATGTGTTGCTTGCTTCCACCTCATACTAGCCAGAACTTCCGCACCAAGTAGAAATACTACTTGTGCATCCAAACACCCTTAAACCAGTTTTGCCATGAGAGTCCACTATACCTACCTATGGATTGAGTAAGATCCTTCAAGTAAGTTGTCATCGGTGCAAAAAGCAATAAAAATTGCTCCTAAATATGTATGATCTTTTATTGTAAGGGAAAATAAGCGTTGTACAAACTTGTGATGGTAAAGAAATAAAAGTGACGGACTGCATAATAAAGGTTGCTATCACAAAGGGTAATACAATGTGACGTTCCTTTGCATTAAGGGTTGCACATCCAAAAACAAAAAGCGCATGACAACCTCTGCTTCCCTCTGCGAAGGGCCTATCTTTTACTTTCTAGTACTTACCTTTATGCATGAGTCATGGTGATCTTCACCACTTCCTATATTTCGCCTTTTTCTCTTGGCAAGCGTCATGTGTTGGGGAATGATCTATACATATATATCCACACAAATATATTTGATCATGAATTATTATTGTTGACAATTATCTATATGATAAATAAGTTGGGAGGCGAAACATTAAGCCCCTATCTTTCTCTGTGTTCGATGGATGCTATTTGTTCTAAAAATATGCTTTGAGTGTCAATAATCATGGAAGACTATATGATAGTTGAGTATGTGGAATTTGCTAAATCAAAGCTCTTACATAGACCCTTCCTGAAAATAAGATGAATTGCAATTGTTCGATGACTAGGAATATGGTTTGTTAGTTTTCAAGAACTTTCTGGTCTATACTTAACATGTGAATAGCTTGTTACTTGATCATGAGAAGTTTTATGAGATGAGCTACTGTTTATGCTTTATATTGATGCTAGAAAAAGTGATTGGAATTATCATTGATCAAACTTGTGCACTTGCTAGCATTCACACTTCATAAATTATTTCTTTTATTATTTGCCTACTCGAGGACGAGCAGGAATTAAGCTTGGGGATGCTGATATGTCTCCAACACTACTGGAATCAGGATCTTTGCCGTCTGCCATGGCTGACGGCAAAGGCATGCATGGCGGACGGCAAAGGTCTTTGCCATCAGCCAGCAGACGGCACCACATCCGGCTGAACAAGCCACGGTAAAGGGCACTTTGCCGTCTGCTGGCAGACGACAAAGATGCAAAGGTCTTTGCCATCTGCCAGCAGACGGCACAGGGCATGGACGTCACACGTGGCAGCTTAGGTCCGTTAAGGGGTTAACGACGTGCTTTGCCGTCTGCTAGCAGACGGCAAAGTGGCCAAATAGGCCAGCCCAGATTCCCCCCAGGTAGCTGCCACGTGGCTCGCTATGTCGTCTGCTGGCAGACGACAAAGATGCAAAGTTCTTTGCCGTCTGCTAGCAGACGGCAAAGCAACCACATAGGCCAGCCTAGTGCCCCCCAGGTTGCATAGGTAGCTGCCACGTGGCAGCTTTGCCGTCTGCCGGCAGATGGCAAAGAACTTTGCTGTCTGCCAGCGGACGGCAAAGTGCCTGTACTGCCCCTGTTTTGTCTGTTTTTTCTTAAATTCAATCAATTTCACAGATATATATATATATATATATATATATATATATATATATATATATTTGTAAATACTTTCAACAAGCATACATATCCCTGCCATATGGATATGATCATCCAACACATATACATACCAACTCAAAAGTCCATATCCAACATATATATATAGCCAACATATATCCAACAACAAGCATACAATGGTTTCATCCATACATACATATATAGGTAGCAAGTTTCACATTGTTCATCCTAGAAAATCAAAACAAAAAGGAAGGACAAGGAGAAGAGTAGACTCCATCAACGCAAGCTTCCGTAATCTAAAGCAAATCTGCAAATTGGGAAAGAAGAAAGTTTGAAGAAGAACAAGAAGAAGAAGAAGAAGAAGAAGAAGAAGATGTAGAAGTAGAAGAAGAAGAATTTTTCTTCTCTTCTTTATCTTCTTCTTCTTCTAACGAAGGTAACTTAGGTAATTATGCCATTTTTTAGCTAAGCTAGGTAAAAATGCTAAGTGTAGGTCATTATAGAGCTAAGCTAGGTAAATAGGTCATTTTGGAGGTTAGTAAGGTTATTATGTCATTTTCGAGGAAAATAAGCTAAGTCAATGTCATTTTGGAGGTAACCAAGATTATTATGCCATAAATGACCTAAGTATGCTAAGTATGTCATAAATGAACTAAAGAAGCTAAGTATAGGTCATTTTTGACGAAGAAGGACCGGTCGGGGTTGCGGCAGACGCAGAAGAATCGGTCGATGCTTGTCGGGAGGCATGCTGCACCAAAGATCATTTGCAATATCTCGTTAGCATGATGCAACTCAAATGTGAATACTAGTAACTAATGACCATTCAAATGAAACTCACCGTGGGTGCTATACCAATCTGGGGCATCGGCGGAGGGGTCTGACCGTTGTTCTGGCACACGGTCTGCACATTTTGTTTTCACGAGTCAGTCATATTAGTTAGTGATGAAACGAACATTACGTGCATGATTTGGCTAATATGCAGGAGAAACTTACCACGAGGAGCTCGTATAGGGCCCGGTGAGATGCGTCGTTCCGGTTCCTCTCCTCCTCCCACATCCTAGCCGTCCTCTCCTCCATGTCCCTCTCCCTCTCCGCCGCCTGCCTGTTTGCCTCTGCCAGAAGCTCCTGGGCCCTAGCCGATGGCGAGCTCCATTGGCCGTGGACGAGGCCTTATCTCAGGATCGGAGCTCGTCTGGCGCTTCTTGATCTCCGGGAGAGTTCTAGGACAACGTATCAGTCCATCCCCAATGGCTATCGAGCCATGGGGCCTCCCGCCACCAGATATCATCACGAGCTCTAGATCAAAAGGACTCTGGCTCAGGTTGAAGTCCTCCCCTTTCCTCATCTTCCCCTCATCTCTGTACCTCACGAGCTTGTTGTGGGAGGAGATGTTGCTGAAGCTCTCTGGATGATCGAGGTCATCCTCAGAGAATGCCTTGGCCTTCTTGTACGGGGCAGTATGGGCCATGGCATAGAGGTCGAACAGCGGTGGCACCTCCTTCTTGTTGTGTCGCGCCTAAAAGAGAGGAACAAAATATTAGTTAAGGGCTCAAGCTAGCATGAAGAATGAAATTGCATGAATCATGAAGCAAACCACATACCCAGTGATCCCCGAACTCAAACAGGTTGGAGCTCCCTTGATGGTGTGGCACACCTTTCATTTGGGCACGCTTATCCTTGGCCTTGTTGTGGACGGCTAGCCATTGGGGAGAGCACCACTCATCCACCAACGCCTCCCAACAGTCCATCCTATCCGCACACCATCTCGGGGGCACCTAAGTTAGACAAGAGAAATTTCAGCGCTACGCCTACGAATCAAATCAAGGAAACTAAGTACAAGGCCTTAAGAATAGGTAATTACCTTCATGTACTTCTCCTTACTCAGAAACTTGGCGCGGCACTTCTTCTTGGCCCTCTTAATGTTAGTCGAGGCATAGTAGTCTCGAACAGCCTGCACCCGAGTCTCGTGCCGTAAGTTCTGAAATAGGCGCTTGCACTCGGCTACGAGAACAATAGCCGCGTCCGCCTCGTGTTCGTCAAGACACCTGTAGAAGGTCTGCAATCAAACAAGACAACACTGATTAGTACAATCACTAGGTGCTGTTGATTTTTAATTCCATAAAGGAGAAATTACCCAAAACCGCCGGATCACAATGTCGGCCACCGTCTCGCACAAGACACCGTCGACCCTCTCCTCCGGCGGGGCCGGGGCAGCCACGTACAGCTCCCAGCTCAGTGCTAGCTGTCGAACCTCACCCTCACCGGGCAACGTGACCCACCCCGGGAAATGGTGCCGGCAAAGCACACCAAGGACCTGGTTGGGCCTGCGGACACCAGGGGCGTGTTTCCAACCCCTGCAGTATGACAAGGCCAACACATTAGATATTAATTTGAAGAAACATGAAGGCAAAAGGTTAAAAAAGAGTAAATGCACTTACTTCTCCCCATTAGGCACAATCAACCACCTCTAATCGCGGGTCGCCGGCACGGGCGGGAGCTTTGTACCACCACGCTGGTCGACCTTCTTACCCTCCTCAACCAGCTCGCCCTCGCTATAGCTATCCTCAGAAAAGCTGTCCTCGCCACCATCAGCATGGCCACTAGCCTCCGGAGTCAAGTGGGACGAAGACTCTGGGAACGGAGTCTCCTGGGACGAAGACTCTGGGACCGGAGTCTCCTGGGACGAAGGCTCGGCGACCCGAGGCTCGTCGGCCCAAGGCTCGTGGACCGGAGTCCGAGACGGGTCCAAGTCAGACTGGTCCACCTGAGACGGAGCACTCCAGTGGTTGGGAGAATCAGCTGGGGGTGGCGGCGAGGAAGGCGCAGCAGCCTTCCTACCTCTCACGCCGCCACGTCCACCTCTAGCACCCCTCTTCGTCTTTCCCCGACCTCTCCCGACCGAAGAAGAAGCGCCCGCCGGTGTCTGTATACTGTGTACCAGCGCTCTCCGGAGGTGCTCGGGTGGAATAATAGCACCCCTAACAGCACGCGCCGAGGAAGGAGGCTCGGAGCGCTCTCGACCCGCGCCCACCATCTGTCAACACCTGTAATGACAAAGAGTAAACGAAATTAGTACAACATAAAAAAATTGAATACCTAATAACATGAACTATTTAATAATATATATGTACATAATAATAATTGAATACCTGACATTACTAATATTAATCTTCATCAAACCATATTCATCAGTTAATAGAGTTTGTCAGTTTTATTACATCCATGCAACCTAGACGCTAGTAGGTAAAGATAGGTCCTAATCCCACCCGAGTATGTGTAGATTGGGTTCGTTTTCCCATGCTCTGCTCCGGATCCGACGCAAAATTTCGGCAGCACCTCCCCGCTGTTCTCCTGATACACGTCTCGGCAATAAGCAGAGAGAATGTGTACCCGGAGAACAACAGGGAGGCACTGACGAAATTCTGCATCGGATCCGGAGCAGAGTATATGGGAAAACGAACCGAATCTACACATACTCGGGCTGTCCATGGATAACGTTGGACAATTCGAAAGAATCACGGTTATAAATATGCTAATGCATGCATATTTATAGATGTAACCCTTTCGAACGGGAGACGCATAGTGGTCATGCATACTGATGATTGAAGACACCTATAGCTAGAAAGTTTCATCGGCACAAAGACCGGAACAGAGGAAATGAAGGGGGGAGGAGGAGATGTCATTTGTGATCACCCACGAACGCAGGGGCGGAGCTCGTCAAACGCACGGGGAGGTCGTCGAACACCAGACCCTCGCAGCGACAAAACAACTGCACATTTAAATCCACCTGATCAACATAAATATGATGTTTTTTATAACAAAATCGAAAAATATATGACCTAACTCATAATTCACAAATATATGACCCCGTCGGCCTCTAGAAGGCCGAAGAGCACCTTTTTCGGGATCGGGGTGTCGGGGGTGTCGTGTCGGGGTCGGGGTGTCGGGGGTGTCGTGTCGGGGTAGGGGTGCTGTGTCGGGGTCGGGGGTGCTGTGTCGGGGTGTCGGGGTGTCGTGTCGGGGGACGGGGTGTCAGTGGTGTCGTGTCGGGGTCGACCCTCAACTCCTTTTCCCCTCGATCCACGACCCCTCGACCACTCGGCGACCCTCTTTTCCCTCGGCGACCCTCGACCATCGGCGACCCTCTTTTTCTACTTTTCCTACTTCTTTTTTTCATCTTCTACTTCTACTTCTTTTTTTTCATCTTCTTCTTCTTTCTTCTTCTTCTTCTTCTTCTTCTACTTATTGTTCTTTTTTTTCATCTTCTTCTTCTTCCTCTTCTTCTTCTTCTTCCTCTTCTTCTTTTACTTCTTTTTTCATCTTTCTTGTTTATTCTTAAAAAACAGAAGAAAAAAAACCTAAACTAAACTAAACTAAATGTAACCTAAACTAAACTAAACTAAACTAAACTAAACTAAACTAAACTAAACTAAACAAACCTAAACTAAATCTAAAAAAACAGAAAAACTCACCACGGGGAGGGGGCGCGGGTTGAGGAGGCAGGCCACGGGGAGGGGGCGCGGGTTGAGGAGGCCGAGGGGAAGGGCGGCCGGCGACGGTGCGGCTCCGGCGGCGGGGCGGGGCGGCGCGGCGCGGCTCCGGCGATGGGGCGGGGCAGGGCGGCCGCCGCGGCCTGCGTCCGCTGGGCGGGGCGGGCGGGCGGCGACGGGGCGGGCTCCGAGGGGCGGGGCTGGCCGGCGGCGCCTCGGGCTCCGGGGGGTGGCGCGGGGCGGCGGCGGCTCGGGCATGGGGGCGGCGCGGGTGAGGTGAGGAGAGAGAGAGAGAGGGGTGGGGCTCGAGGCGGGCTCCGGGGGGCGGGGCTGGCCGTCGGCGCCTCGGGCTCCGGGGGGTGGAGCGGGACGGCGGCGGCTCGGGCACGGGGGCGGCGCGGGTGAGGTGAGGGGAGAGAGAGAGGGGTGGGGCGCGGGGCACTGACTCTTTTAGATAGGTCAAATCTCTTTGCCATCTGCTAGCAGACGGCAAAGAGCCTAGCTAGTGGGGTGGGGCCGGGGGGGGGGGGAACGGACGTTAGTTGGCCACTTTCTTTGCCGTCTGCTAGCTGACGGCATAGAAGCTTTGCCGTCAGCTAGCAGACGGCAAAGAAAGTGGCCGTTAGGTGGTTCTCGTTAGTGGGCCACCCTTCCTCTTTGCCGTCTGCTAGCTGACGGCAAAGCTTCTGTGCCGTCAGCTAGCAGACGGCAAAGAGATGGCTGACGGCAAACATGATCTTTGCCGTCAGCGCTTTGTTTGCCGTCAGTTTTCTGTGAGCTGATGGCAAAGACCTTCTTTGCCGTCAGCTAGCTGACGGCAAAGAGCTGGCTGACGGCAAAGATCCTGATTCCAGTAGTGCAACGTATCTATAATTTATGAAGTATTCATGCCATGTTTACAATAATTTTATATGATTTTGGTATGATTTGATTAGAACTAACCCGGACTGACGCTGTGTTCAGCAGAGCTACCGTGGTGTTGTTTTTGTGCAGAAATAAAAGTTCTCGGAATGGGCTGAAAATTTACGGGGAATATTGTTGGAAAATATAAAAAATACTGGAGCAAAAAGATACTGGAGAGGAGTCCCGAGGCAGCCACAAGCCTAGGGGGCACCCCCCTAGGGCGCGCCCCCCTGGCTTGTGGGCCCCTCGGGAGTCCCCCTGACTTGATTCCAACGCCAAGCACTCCTATAAATCGAGAAACCTCCAGAAAGAAACCTAGATCGGAAGTTCCGCCTCCGCAAGTCTCTGTAGCCACGAAAGATAAATCTTGGCCCTCTCTGGCACCCTGCCGGAGGGGGTCACCATCACCGGAGACCATGGAGGAGGAAGACGGAGGGGCCATCATCACCATGGAGGCCAAGGACGAGAGGGAGAACCTCTCCCCACCTAGGGGGGAGGCCATGGAGGAGGAAGCACAAGGGGGAGACCCTCTCCCCCTCTCTCTCGGTGGCACCGGAGTGCCATCGGGGGAACCATCGCCGCGGTGATCGTCTTCATCAACATCACCCTCTTCATCACCGTCCTCATATCTTTCCAGCGGTCCACTCTCCCGCATCCCGCTGTAATCCCCTACTTGAAAATGGTGCTTTATGCCACATATTATGATCCAATGATGTGTTGCCATCCTATGATGTTTTGAGTAGATTTCTTTTGTCTTATGGGTTGATTGATGATCTAGATTGTTTTGAGTTGTATTTTTATTTTAGTGCTGTCCTATGGTGCCTTCCGTGCCACGCACACGTGAAGGATCCCCGCTGTAGGGTGTTGCAATATGTTCATGATTTGCACACGTGAAGGATCCCCGCTATTTGTAATATATTGTAATATATTCTAACTTTATGATAACAACACCTATTTTTATATTTTAGTTCTCCGATATCATGCAAAGCTATTCTCTTCATACCCACAACGTAGTTTTATTTCTCGTTTCTAGTTGGAAGCAAACGTTCGGCGTACGTAGAGTCGTATCAGTGGCAGATAGGACTTGAGAGAATATTGATCTTACCTTTAGCTCCTTGTGGGTTCGACACTCCATACTTATCACTTCCACCTTTGGAAATTGCTACGATGATTCCTTGGACTTGAATGATCAGAATGATTACAATGTTAGTGTGTCTTCTCTGAATTACCATGATGCTAATGATATGCAAAGCCACAAGCTTGGGGATGCTATGTTTGATGAAGATGATATTTTTTGTCCCCCAAGTTTTGATGAGAAAATTTATTATGATGATTGCATGCCTCCTATTTATGATGAATATGGTGATGACATGTATGCTATAATGAGTAATGATAACCATGAAACTTGTCATCGTGATGTTAATTTTCAATTTGGTTATTACAATCAAGTGTCACATGATAGTTATTTTGTTGAGTTTGCTCCCACTACCATGAATGAAAAGGAATTTGCTTATGTGGAGAGTAAGAAATTTTCTATGCTTGTGGATCATGAAGTTGCTTTATGTGACAGATATATTGTTAAATTCCTTCATGATGCTGCTGAAAATTATTATGAGGAAGGAACATATGCTTGTAGGAATTGCAATAATATCAATTTTCCTCCCTATGTGTTGAAAATCTTGAAGCTTGTTTTGACATCCTATGCTAGTTGATTCTTGCTCCCATAAATTTTTTGCTCACAAAATCCCTATGCATAGGAAGAGGGTTATACTTAAATTTTCTTGTCACATGCTTCATGAGCTCCAATTGTGTTTCAATTCTTTACTTTTATGTGAGCACCATAGAAATCATCATGCCTAGCGAAAAAGGCTTTAAAGAAAAGCGCTTGTTGGGAGAAAACCGAATATTTATACTTTCTGTTTTTGTGTGTGTCGGTGTCAAAACCGGCGGATCCCGGGTAGGGGGTCCCGAGCTGTGGGTCTTGGATCGGTGGGTAATAGGAGACAAGGGAGACGGTGTTTACCTAGGTTCGGGCCCTCCTATGGAGGTAAAACCCTACGTCCTGCTTTGTTTGTATTGATGATGGTGTATCGAGTACAGAGTTGATCTACCACAAGATCGTATGTAGTGGTCTAAACACTAAGAGCTATGCTCGTATGATGATATGATCTATGATGATCTGATTGGCCCTAATGAATAGCCTGGCCTCGGCTTATATAACACACCAGAGGCCTAGGATAACAAGAGTCCTAGTCGGCTACGTCGGTGGAGAGGAGTCCTTGTCTTGATCACCAAGTCTTGTGGAATCTTCCTCGTATGCATCATGGGCTGTCCGAAGTGGCCTATTAGTGAATCATCATGGGGGTCCTCGGCCTGACCCACTGGTCGGGAGACGGCGTGGTGAGTACCCCCTAGTCCAGGACACCGTCAGTAGCCCCCTGAACCGGTCTTCAAGTTGAGGACACTCCTCAGTTCTTCCGAACAGTTCTTTGTCTTCGGTCGTCGGTCTTGAAAACTGGTTCAACAAATCTTACCATCCTCGATCTTGAGGATCGCCGAGCTGAATCCAAAGAGTTCACACGTCGGGCATCCGAGGAGCCCCTTTAAGTTCTCGGCCTTTATCAATGCCTTGTAATTTTTACGCCATACTTTGGGGTCGAAGTGTTTCCCGTGTGGCGGTATCCTCTTGTGTCCGAACTCCAACGCCGAACTGTATCTGAGGTGTCTTTCTGAGCCCGAGCTCCAACGCTGGTCGGCATCCGAGGTGTCATAGGATACCTCGGTCTCTGAATATTTGAAGTAGTTCATCTGAGCTTAAATATCGGGATTGTCTTTTATGGAGCCAGCCGTTCGCATTCGAGCTTTATGCCGGACTTCTTCCGAAGTGTCTTCGATCTTGAGCTTTATCCCGGAATGCTTCCGAGCTCCAACCCCGGACCGCATCCGAGCTCCAACGATGATCAGCGTCCGAGGTGTCATAAACTACCTCGGTCTTTAAAAGATTGAACGAATTTAGTCGAGCTTAATGCCGGAAATGCCCTCTATGGAGCCAGCCACTTGCGCCCGAGCTTTATGCCGGACTGCTTCCGAGGTGGTGCACCACCTCGACCGCGGGCTGATTTTTTGTGGATATTTTCGATTGGTGCAGTTTATTCTCTGCTGAGATATATAGCCAGTAGCCCTCAAGGTGCGTGTCGGTCTAAACCTGAGATGCCCCTGAAGGAAAAAATAATAATCAAAATAAAACCACTAATCCCAGTAGCCCCTGAGACTTAGGTCGATTTGCAAAATCGGCTGAGGATCAAGTTCTTGCTCGGCGGCATTGGTTAGGGATGTAAAGGCGGTACGCAGTAGTTTCCGAGACTTGGGTTGGGTGCGGCCGACCAACCTAAGGATCGAATCTCCTCAGAAACCGTATTGCACTTTGAATTTGCTGCATTGAATATGCAATGCAGTAGCCCCCGAGCCTTAATTTGGGCACGGGTGGTCGAATTAAGGATCGATATTCGTTTGACACAAACTTTGTTACGTTTGACACAATTTATGTGTAATGATTCTACGTATCCAAGTACTTTACATCATTAATGCTCAGATCCGCATTGTACAAGACTTTGTTGACCGACCATCGGTTTCAACCTCCTTGGCTAGTAGCCGAGGAGTGTTTGTCCTACTTTATAAAGCCTTTATAAGGGCAATGATTTACGGCAAACAAGGCAATCCGGCCATGCGGTTTTATAAACAAAGGTACGCGGAGAGATATGTTATAAGAAACATCTTCTGGGAAAAGTAGTTCATTTATAAGTTCCTTTTCCTAGGATATTATGTTGACCATGATCGTGAAACCTCAACTCCGATCAATGTGGGAGGAAAATATTGAGGATTTAGTTCGGGGAATGTTCCCGAACTCTGTGGTCTTTAATGAACCAAAATTTTCACTTCCGTCGTTGCCGACCAATTATATTCTTAAGATGGCTAGCTTTCGGCTTCACCCAGTCTGAGGTACTAACCCGGATGACCCGGAAGTAACAATCGCAAAGGTGCTCCCTTTACCCCCTAGCCGAACAATCGGGAACGTAGGGGGTAAGCACAGGAGCCAGACAACCCAGCTTGGTCAAAATCTTAAGTTAAACTAATGCATATCTATGGCGTTATAACGATCACTATGGAAGGCAGCGTTCGTATATTAAATACAAACGCTGATGATATGTTGGGCTCTCCAGGAATCCCAATGTATCTATGCCGAGGTGCCACAAGGAACCCTCGGTATGGTTTATTTTGACTCCGTCGCGACTGTTTATAATCTGAAAGTGGCCGATCGTCGGCTTCCACCCCTTTGTAGATGCTACGTAGGGTGTTTCTGTACAAACAAGACAACCCTTAGCCGACGTCTCGGTGCCCGGAGGCGGTTGTGTTAGTGGAAACGAGGCAATCAGATATTTAGGCTTTATAACTTTCACTTAGTCATAGGAGCATATGTTTGGGGGCAACTTAATAGCCCCCAGTATACGTCGACTCCTCGGATTATTCGAGGTCGAACCACCCACAACTTGGCCTTTTCAAGAAAGAAAGGCCCTTCGTTTTACTCCGATAACCTCGATCGGCTATATTTGGTTGAACACCGCCTGCGGTTCGCTGACCGATTTACGCTTGTTGTGACAGTCAGCTTTCGGCTTTCTCCAACTGAGGCACTTAACCAGTTAAACCGGAAGTGACAATCGCAGTGGTTCTCCCTTTACCCCTTAGCCGAACAAAGCAAAAACGTAAGGGGTAAGCACAGGAGCCGGGCAATCCAGCTATAGACCAAAGACACAACTCGAAATCAATGCATATAAATGCGAAATACCGAGGACATTTTGCCGAGGACTGCATGGAGTACCTCGGTGTTTTGTGGGTTCGGTGTTAACCACAGACCCCCTTTAATATTGCCAATGCGTGAAATGCATCTGGCATTGTACTGCAAGAGTTATGCTCGGAAATAGCAAAAAACTTATGCAAAAAACTTTATGTTTTAGATAAAAGAAAATTGTGCCAATCCAAAATTGGTCTAAAATTTAATTTGTGCTTCGGTCGTGTTTTAACCTGATACATCCGATCTCCGGACTCCAAGCGGGTCAGCCTTTGGCTTCAACCTCCATATCCCGACGGCGGAGTGTTTCTCTTAGGCCTGTTTAGCAAACTAAACTCGAGCGGCTTTAGAAAGAAACCAGGCTATCCGGCTATTGACGACACGCTAGTGTCGGAAAAAGGAGTAGTAGAAAAAGACTTTGCAACGACTAAGAAGAAAACACTGTTATTATAAAACGGCTCATACAAATTTAAGAGCCCCCGGTTAAATCGGGTAAATAAATTTTTAACAAACAAAGTTTTTTTGTTTAACAAAAAATAAAAATTTTGGTTGCACCGAACAAAAAATAAAATTTCAAAGAGAGCAAAGAGAACCCAGCACGAAAACGACTTAGCTGGTTAATGTGCTCGGTGCGGTTCGGGGTTGTGGCGTGACGAAGACGTAGTCCTCGGCCTGGCAGAGGTCCCAGCACCCAAGCCCAAGGTAATCGAGCGAAGAGCTCGGGTCGAGAAGTGGCAACGCAACACGGTTGCTGCGGCGAGGCGAAGCCCCCGGTCCAGCCGAGGAGAGTAATTCGGCAGCGTGACAGTGAAGCCCCCAGGTCCGTTGACCATGTCGACGACACAATTTTGTTGATGGAGGCGGGACGACGATGTAGGCACGCCAAGGTGACCGCATGACACAGCCGAAGTCTGTCACCTATGCACACAATAAAGGTAATAATATATATATATATATAAAATCTTCTACTGAGTTAATTTAAGTGAAGCAAATAAGTAAAGGAATATGGCCTGGGCACCGAGGTGCCTGAGCGAAGAGTTCGGCTTGACGAAGTGGCAACGCTGCACGGTCGATGTGGAGAGGCGAAGTCCCTGGTCCAGCTAACATGGCGAAGCTGGTCGGCTGGTGACGCCGAAGTCCCTGGAGCAGGTTGATGAAGAGATGGCAAAGCCCCCGGTCTAGCCGAGGTGACAGAGCAGGTCGGCTGGTGACGCCGAAGTCTCATGCCAGCCGAGGTGTCGAAGTAGGTCGGCTGGTGATGCCGAAGTCTCATGCCAGCTGATACGTCTCCAACGTATCTATAATTTTTGATTGTTCCATGCTATTATATTATCTGTTTTGGATGTTTTATAAGCATTAATATGCTATTTTATATTATTCTTGGGACTAACCTATTAATCTAGAGCCTAGTGCCAGTTTCTGTTTTTTCCTTGTTTTTGAGTATTGCAGATAAGGAATATTAAACGGAGTCCAAACGGAATAAAATCTTCGGAATGATTTTTCTTGGACCAGAAGAAACCCAGCAGACTTGGAGATGAAGGCAGGAGACTTGCCGTGGAGTCACAAGCCACCAGGGCGCGCCCTTGGGGAGGGGGGCGCCCCCTGGCTTGTGGCCCCACGGCAGCCCTCCTAACCCTATTCTTTGGCCTATAAATTCCCAAATATTCCCTGGATACCAAAAGGAGCCACAAAAATACTTTTCCGCCGCCGGAAGCCTCTGTTCCCGTGAGATCCAATCTTGGAGCCTTTTCCGGTAATCTGCCAGAGGGGGATTTGATCACGGAGGGCATCTACATCAACTCCATTGCCCCTCCGATGATGCGTGAGTAGTTTACCACAGACCTTCGGGTCCATAGCTAGTAGCTAGATGGCTTCTTCTCTCTCTTTGTTCTTCAATACCATGTTCTTCATGATCTTCATGGAGATCTATCCGATGTAATACTCTTTTGCGGTGTGTTTGTCGAGATCCGATGAATTGTGGGTTTATGATCAGCTTATCTATGAATATTATTTGAATCTTCTCTGAATTCTTATATGCATGACTTCATATCTTTGCAAGTCTCTTCGAGTTATTGGTTTGGTTTGGCCAACTAGATTGGTAATTCTTGCAATGGGAGAAGTGCTTAGTTTTGGGTTCAATCTTGCGGTGTCCTCACCCAGTGACAAACTAGGGGTAGTGAGGCATGTATTTGTATTGTTGCCATCGAGGATAAAAAGATGGGGTTTTCATCATATTGCTTGAGTTTATCCCTCTACATCATGTCATCTTACCTAATGCGTTACTCTGTTCTTCATGAACTTAATACTCTAGATGTAGGCAGGAGTCGGTCGATGTGTGGAGTAATAGTAGTAGATGCAGAATCGTTTCGGTCTACTTGACACGGACGTGATGCCTATATGCATAATCATTGCCTTGGATATCGTCATAACTATGCGCTTTTCTATCAATTGCTCGACAGTAATTTGTTCACCCACCGTATTATTTTCCTTCATGAGAGAAGCCTCTAGTGAAACCTATGGCCCCCGGGTCTATTTTCCATATTATATTTTCAGATCTACAAACCAAAAATACCTCGCTGCATTATTTTTACTTTTGTTTTACTTTACGTTCTAGCAATCTTTTATATCTATCTCTATCAGATCTCATCCTTGCAAATAACCGTGAAGGGATTGACAACCCCTTTTAGCGTTGGGTGCAAGAGTTTGATTGTTTGTGTAGGTGCAAAGATTGGGGACTTGCTTGTATCTCCTACTGGATTGATACCTTGGTTCTCAGCAACTGAGGGAAATACTTATCTACTTTGCTACATCACCCTTTCCTCTTCAAGGGAAAACCAACGCAAGCTCAAGAAGTAGCAAGAAGGATTTCTGGTGCCGTTGCCGGGGAGATCTACACCAAGCCTACCAAGTACCCATCACAAACTCATCTCTTGCATTTACATTATTTTCCATTTGCCTCTCATTTTCCTCTCCCCCACTTCTAAAACGATTTTCAGAAAAACCAAAAAGATTTGCCTTTTTATTCGCCCTTCTTCTGGTCGTCTTTTCGTTTGCTTTTTGTTTGCTTGTGTGTTAGATCGCTTAAACTCATGGCTAGCCTTGCTACTATCGCTAGTACTCCCGAGAATGAAGTTCTTAATTTTAAGCAAAGGGAGGGAGAAAACTTAAAAGATGCTTGGTATAGAATTTGCAATGCTCAAAATAGATCTACTCGTAAGCAATCTACTACTGTTCTCCTTCGCAATTTTTATGTGGGTGTCTCTCCTTGGAATAGATATTTATTGGATTCCATTATGGGAGGAAACTTCTTGGGTAGCCATACCTTTGATTCTTATAATGCTATGACAAATTTGTAGGTTCACCCCCACTCATGGTTAATGAAACATGCTTAACTTTGGAACATGTGATGCGAAGGCTTGATATTATTGAAAATAAAGTTGCTACTATAGAGCTCATTGAAAACTTGGATAAAAAGATTCATAATCATATTACTCAATTTGGATCCAAGGTAGGAGTTACTTTAAAAAACCTAAGGGAAAAGGAACCCATAGTTAATGAAAAACTGGATCAAGATTCCTCTAGAATTGGAAAACTAGAGGACATTATTACCAACTTGGGTTCCGCTTTTGCCTCTGTTCCAACCAGTCCAAAACTTCCTCCTCCTAAGACTGCCAAGTTGGTTTATGTTGCCAAAAATAAGGGTGAATCCTCTAGAAAAGGGGATGAAGATCTCAAGATGATAAGTGCTCACCCTAGCTTTATCAATATTGTTAGGGAACCTATTACTACAAGTGAATTTCTTAATTTCGTGCCTAGGAGTATGATTATTGATAAAACCAAAGGATCTCCTAGGGTTTACAAGTGTGCAATTGAGGAGTTGCATACCAAAGATGACAATACCTAGATCTATTGCGTTATGCCTTGCTAGGGGCGTTAAACAATAGCGCTTGTTGGGAGGCAACCCAATTTTATTTTTTATGCTTTTGTTTTTGCTTCTGTTTTTGAGTGTTTTACACGTTATTACCTCTGTAGTAATTGTGTTTTCTTGTTTTAATTAGTGTTTGAGCCAAGTAAGACCTTTGGGATGGTCTACGGTGTTTGTGATTTGATTTTTCTGAAAAACAGAAACTTTTGCTCTCAGTCCAGGAATTTTGTAAATTCACTGGAACGTGCTTTTGATCTGAAATTTTTACACAAGATTGATATACAAATTTCCCTGATTTTCCTAATGTTTAAGAATTTTTGGAGTTACAGAAGTATTCGAAGTCTATAGATTGCTACAGACTATTCTGTTTTAGACAGATTCTTTTTTCTTTGTGTTGTTTGCTTATTTTGATGTATCTATGGGTTGTATCGGGGGGTATGAACCATGGAGAAGTTGGAATACAGTAGATATTACACAAATATAAATAAAGAATGAGTTCACAACAGTACCTAAAGTGGTGATTTATTTTTCTTATACTAACGGATCTCATGAGTTTTCTGTTGAGTTCTGTGTTGTGAATTTTTCAAGTTTTGGGTAAAGATTTGATGGACTTTGGAATAAGGAGTGGCAAGAGCCTAAGCTTGGGGATGCCCAAGGCACCCCAAGACATAACCAAGGATACCAAAAAGCCTAAGCTTGGGGATGCCCCGGAAGGCATCCCCTCTTTCGTCTTCAATCCATCGGTAAATTTACTTGAGGCTATATTTTTATTCACCACATGATATGTGTTTTGCTTGGAGCGTCTTGTATGATATGAATCTTTGCTTTTTAGTTTGCCACAATCATCCTTGATGCACACATATTTTGAGGGGGACACGCATTAATCGTGAATTTATTAGAATACTCTATGTGCTTCACTTATATCTTTTGAGCTAGGCAATGTTGCTCTAGTACTTCACTTATATCTTTTTAGAGCACGGTGGTGTTTTATTTTAGAGAAATTATTGAACTCTCGTACCTCACTTATATTATTTTGAGAGTCTTTAAACAGCATGGTAATTGGTTTAGGTTATGAATTTAGTCCTAAGATAATGGGCATCCAAGAGGGATATAATAAAAACTTTCATATTAAGTGCATTGAATACTATGAGAAGTTTGATTCCTTGCATATAGTTTTGAGATGTAAAGATGGTAATATGAGAGTCATGCTAGTGAGTAATTGTGAATTGGTAGAAATACTTGTGTTAAAGTTTGTGATTCCCGTAGCATGCACGTATGGTGAACCGTTATGTAACGAAGTCGGAGCATGATTTGTTTAATGATTGTCAACCTTTGTGTGAGGGTCGGGAGCGCGCGATGGTTAACTCCTACCAACCTCTCCCCTAGGAGCATGCGTCTAATACTTTGCTTCGATAACTAATAGACTTTTGCAATAAGTATGTGAGTTCTTTATGACTAATGTTGAGTCCATGGATTATACGCACTCTCACCCTTCCACCTTTGCTAGCCTCTCTAGTACCGCGCACCTTTCGCCGGTGCATTAAACCCACCTTCCTCAAAACAGCCAGCATATACCTTCCTCAAAACAGCCACCATATACCTTCCTCAAAACAGCCACCATACCTACCTATTATGGCATTTCCATAGCCATTCCGAGATATATTTCCATGCAACTTCCCCCGTTCCGTTTTTCATGACACGCACCATCACTTTCATATTGCATATAGAGTCATATTTTGTTCTAGGTATCGAGTTGTAATTTGTGAGTTGTAAGTAAATAAAAGTGTGATGATTTTCATTATTAGAGCATTGTCTCATGAGAGAAAAGGATGATGGAAGCTATGACTCCCTCACAAGTTGGGATGAGTCTCCGGACTTTACAAATAATAAAAGAGGCCAGCGAAGCCCAAGTAAAAAAAAGAGGCCAAAGATGCCCACCCCAAAAAAAATGAGAGAAAGAGAGAAGGGACAATGCTACTATCTCTTTCCACACTTGTGCTTCAAAGTAGCACCATGATCTTCATGATAGAGAGTCTCCTATTTTGTCAATTTCATATAACTAGTGGAATTTTTCATCATATGCACAACCACTTAGTTTCTTTTTGAGCTTTCATACACTTATCGCTCTAATGCATCCGTTGCATGGCAATCCCTACTCACTCACATTGATATCTATTGATGGGCATCTCCATAGCCCGTTGATACGCCTAGTTGATGTGAGACTATCTTCTCCTTTTTCCTCACAACCTCCCCCATATTCTATTCCACCTATAGTGCTATATCCATGGCTCACGCTCATGTATTGCGTGAGAGTTGAAAAGGTTTGAGAACATAAAAGGTGTGAAATAATTGCTTGACTTGTCATCGGGGTTGTACATGATTTAGATACTTTGTGTGGGGAAGATGGAGCATAGCCAGACCATATGATTTTGTAGGGATAACTTTCTAAGGCCATGTTATTTCGAAAGGACGCAATTGCCTTGTTGGTATGCTTGAAGTATTACTGTTTTTATGTCAATATTAGACTTTTGTTTTGAATCTTATGGATCTGAATATTCATGCCACAATAAAGAATATTACATGGATAAATATGTTAGGTAGCATTCCACATCAAAAATTCTGTTTTTATCATTTACCTACTCGAGGACGAGCAGGAATTAAGCTTGGGGATGCTTGATACGTCTCCAACGTATCTATAATTTTTGATTGTTCCATGCTATTATATTATCTGTTTTGGATGTTTTATAAGCATTAATATGCTATTTTATATTATTTTTGGGACTAACCTATAAATCTAGAGCCTAGTGCCAGTTTCTGTTTTTTTCCTTGTTTTTGAGTATTGCAGATAAGGAATATTAAACGGAGTCCAAACGGAATAAAATCTTCGGAATGATTTTTCTTGGACCAGAAGAAACCCAGCAGACTTGGAGATGAAGGCAGGAGACCTGCCGTGGAGTCACAAGCCACCTGGGCGCGCCCTATGGGGGGGGCGCCCCCCTGGCTTGTGGCCCCATGGCAGCCCTCCTAACCCTATTCTTCGGCCTATTAATTCCCAAATATTCCCTGGATACCAAAAGGAGCCACGAAAATACTTTTCCGCCGCCGGAAGCCTCTGTTCCCGTGAGATCCAATCTTGGAGCCTTTTCCGGTAATCTGTCGGAGGGGGATTCGATCACGGAGGGCATCTACATCAACTCCATTGCCCCTCCGATGATGCGTGAGTAGTTTACCACAGACCTTCGGGTCCATAGCTAGTAGCTAGATGGCTTCTTCTCTCTCTTTGTTCTTCAATACCATGTTCTTCATGATCTTCATGGAGATCTATCCGATGTAATACTCTTTTGCGGTGTGTTTGTCGAGATCCAATGAATTGTGGGTTTATGATCAGCTTATCTATGGATATTATTTGAATCGTCTCTGAATTCTTATATGCATGATTTCATATCTTTGCAAGTCTCTTCGAGTTATTGGTTTGGTTTGGCCAACTAGATTGGTAATTCTTGCAATGGCAGAAGTGCTTAGTTTTGGGTTCAATCTTGCGGTGTCCTCACCCAGTGACAAAGTAGGGGTAGCCAGGCACGTATTTGTATTGTAGCCATCGAGGATAAAAATATGGGGTTTTCATCATATTGCTTGAGTTTATCCCTCTACATCATGTCATCTTACCTAATGCGTTACTCTGTTCTGCATGAACTTAATACTCTAGATGCAGGCAGGAGTCGGTCGATGTGTGGAGTAATAGTAGTAGATGCAGAATCGTTTTGGTCTAATTGACACGGACGTGATGCCTATATGCATAATCATTGCCTTGGATATCGTCATAACTATGCGCTTTTCTATCAATTGCTTGACAGTAATTTGTTCACCCGCCGTATTATTCTCCTTCATGAGAGAAGCCTCTAGTGAAACCTATGGCCTCCGGGTCTATTTTCCACATTATATTTTCAGATCTATAAACTAAAAATACCAAAAATACCTCGCTGCGTTATTTTTTACTTTTGTTTTACTTTACGTTCTAGCAATCTTTTGTGTGGAGGTCGGGATCGCGCGATGGTTAACTCCTACCAACCCTTCCCCTAGGAGCATGCGTGTAGTTCCTTGTTTCGATGACTAATAATTTTTTGCAATAAGTATGTGAGTTCTTTATGACTAATGTTGAGTCCATGGATTATACGCACTCTCACCCTTCCACCATTGCTAGCCTCTCTAGTACCGCGCAACTTTCGCCGGTGCATTACACCCACCATATATCCTTCCTCAAAACAGCCACCATACCTACCTATTATGGCATTTCCATAGCCATTCCGAGATATATTGCCATACAACTTCCACTGTTCCATTTATTATGACACGCACCATCATTGTCATATTGCTTTGCATGATCGTAAGATAGCTAGCATGATGTTTTCATGGCTTGTCGATTTTTTGATGTCATTGCTACGCTAGATCATTGCACATCCCGGTACACCACCGAAAGCATTCATATAGAGTCATATTTTGTTCTAGGTATCGAGTTGTAATTCTTGAGTCGTAAGTAAATAAAAGTGTGATGATCTTCATTATTAGAGCATTGTCCCGTGAGAGAAAAGGATGATGGAAGCTATGATTCCCTCACAAGTTGGGATGAGTCTCCGGACTTTACAAATAATAAAAGAGGCCAATGAAGCCCAAATAAACAAAAGAGGCCAAAGATGCCCACCAAAAAAAATGAGAGAAAAGAGAGAAGGGGCAATGCTACTATTCCTTTTTCCACACTTTTGCTTCAAAGTAGCACCATGATCTTCATGATAGAGAGTCTCCTATATTGTCACTTTCATATACTAGTGGGAATTTTTCATTATAGTACTTGGCTTGTATATTCCAATGATGGGCTTCCTCAAATTGCCCTAGGTCTTCGTGAGCAAGCGAGTTGGATGCACACCCACTTAGTTTCTTTTTGAGCTTTCATACACTTATAGCTCTAGTGTATCCGTTGCATGGCAATCCTACTCACTCACATTGATATCTATTGATGGGCATCTCCATAGCCCGTTGATACGCCTAGTTGATGTGAGACTATCTCCTTCTTTTTGTCTTCTCCACAACCACCATACTCTATTCCACCTATAGTGCTATATCCATGGCTCACGCTCATGTATTGCATGAAAGTTGAAAAAGTTGGAGAATACTAAAGTATGAAACAATTGCTTGGCTAAAACCGAGGTTGTACATGATTTAATACTTTGTGTGATGAAGATGGAGCATAGCCAGACTATATGATTTTGTAGGGATAACTTTCTTTTAGCCATGATATTTTGAGAAGACATGATTGCTTTATTAGTATGCTTGAAGTATTATTGTCTTAATGTCAAATGATAGACTATTGCTTTGAATCACTCGTGTCTTAATATTCATGCCATGATTAGATTATATGAACAAGATTATGCTTGGTAGCATTCCACATCAAAAATTATCTTTTTTCTCATTTACCTGCTCGAGGACGAGCAGGAATTAAGTTTGGGGATGCTGATACATCTCCGTCGTATCTATAATTTTTGATTGTTTCATGCCAATATTCTACAACTTTCATATACTTTTGGCAACTTTTTATACTATTTTTGGGACTAACATTTTGATTCAGTGCCCAGTGCCAGTTCCTGTTTGTTGCATGTTTTTTGTTTCGCAGAATATCCATACCAAACGAAGTCCAAACGCGATAAAAACTTACGGAGATTTTTTTGGAATATACGTGATTTTTGGGAAAAAGAATCAACGCGAGACGATGCCCGAGGGCCCCACAAGCCATAGGGGCGTTCCCTAGGGGGTAGGGCGCGCCCTGGACCCTTGTGGTCACCCCGTAAGGTGGTTGGTGCCCTTCTTTGGCCGCAAGAAAGCTAATATCCGGATAAAAATCATGTTAAAATTTCAGCCCAATCGGAGTTACGGATCTCCAGGAATTTAATAAACGGTGAAAGGCCAGAATCTGGAAGGCAGAAACAGAAGAAAACAGAGAGAGAGATCCAATCTCGGACGGGCTCTCGCCCCTCCGCCGCCATGGAAGCCAAGGACCAGAGGGGAAACGCTCCTCCCAACTAGGGGGGAGGCCAAGGAAGAAGAAGAAGGAGGGGGGCTCTCTCCCCCTCTCTCCCGGTGGCACCGGAACGCCGCCGGGGCCATCATCGTGACGGCGATCTACACCAACAACTTCGCCGCCGTCATCACCAACTCTCTCCCCCTCTATGCAGCGGTGTAACACCCCTTCTCCCCGCTGTAATCTCTACTTAAACATGGTGCTCAACGCTATATATTATTTCCCAATGATGTATGGCTATCCTATGATGTTTGAGTAGATCCGTTTTGTCCTATGGGTTGATTGATGATCATGATTGGTTAGAGTTGCATGTTTTATTGTTGGTGTTGTCCTATGGTGCTCTCCGTGTCGCGCAAGCGTGAGGGATCCTCACTGTAGGGTGTTGCAATGTGTTCATGATTTTCCTATGGTGGGTTGCTTGAGTGACAGAAACATAAACCCGAGTAGGTGGGTTGTTGCATATGGGAGTAAAGAGGACTTGATACCTTATAATGCTATGGTTGGGTTTTACCTTAATGATCTTTAGTAGTTGCGGATTCTTGCTAGAGTTCCAATCATAAGTGCATATGATCCAAGTAGAGAAAGTATGTTAGCTTATGCCTCTCCCTCATATAAAATTGCAATAATGATTACCAGTCTAGTTATCGATTGCCTAGGGACAAATAACTTTCTTGTGACAAAAAGCTCTCTACTAAGACTAAATTAGTTGTTTCTTTATCTAAGCAGCCCCTAGTTTTTATTTACGTGCTCTTTATTATCTTGCAAACCTATCCTATCACACCTACAAAGTACTTCTAGTTTCATACTTGTTCTAGGTAAAGCGAACGTTAAGCGTGCGTAGAGTTGTATCGGAGGTCGATAGAACTTGAGGGAATATTTGTTCTACCTTTAGCTCCTCGTTGGGTTAGACACTCTTACTTATCGAGAAAGGCTACAATTGATATAATACAGTAGGTATTATATGACAAAACTTATGAATCTTCTCTTGACAGTACCCAAATGAATGATCTATATATATTATAACCCATCTCACGAAGTTCCATTGAGTTTTGTGTGATTGAAGTTTTCAAGTTTTGGGTAAGACACTGAGATGAAGAGAATAAGGAATGGTAAGACCCTAAGCTTGGGGATGCTGAAGGTACCTCCAAGGTGATATTCAACTAAGACTCAAGCGTCTAGCTTGGGGATGCCCTGGAAGGCATCCCCTCTTTTCGTCTTCAACACTATCCATATATCTTACTTTGAGCTATATTTTTATTCATCACATAATATGTTTTTTGCTTGGAGCGTCATTTTATTTTGTTAGTATTTTCTTTCCATTCTTTATATCTTGTTTTTCAGTAAAAAGCTCCTAGAATTGCCTTTTAGGATGCTTGAATTACATGTTTGATGTGTTCTGTGTAAAAACAGAAACTTTTATGGTAGTGTTTGAATTTTTCATATTTTACCGGAACGTGTAAAGTTTCTGAAATTTTTACACCATTTTTTAGGATAATTGTTTTATCTTTTTTAAAATTTTCAGAATTTTGGAGTTCATAAGTGCCGTTTGTAAATTAATTGCTACAGACTGTCCTGTTTAGACAGATTGTTGTCATAGTTTTGTTATCTACTCCTCCTATAGTTTTCATGACTTATATTGGTAGATATAAATTGTGGAAATGATAGTATTCGGTAGATAATGTTTGAAAATTATTATGCAACTTGTCTTGCAAGTAGATAAAGAGTTGATTTATTCTTATGTGCACTAACCTATCTCACGAGTTCTTTTGAAGTTTTGTGTGGATGAAGTTTTTGAGACCTAGGTGATACCGTGATATGAGAGGAATTACCGATAGACAAGAGCTCTAGCTTGGGGATTACCAAGGCTCCCCAAGTCAATATTACAAGAAGTCTCAAGCATCTAAGCTTTGGGATGCTATGCATCCCACCTCTCTTCATCAACAATTATCGGTTAGCCTATGTTGATCGTAGGTTTTTATTCGTTCACATGATATTTGTTGTTTTTGGAGTGTATTTTGTTTTGTTTGTTGTTTGAATAAAATTCTCAGATCTGAAAGTCTTTATTGAGAGAGTGTCCTCACATAGCTACTTAATTGTTTAACTACTCATTATTTTTCACTTGTATCTTTTGAGAGCAGTTATATGTTCACTCTTGTGCTTCACCTATATCCTAAGAGTAAATTGTTAATGAATGAAATATCATAAATACGAAATTATCAATGTGCTATATTCTTAGTAGCAGGTTCACATTTTGTTTAGAAAGTAAAATCTATTGAAGTTTGACAATCACAATATTGGTCATACAAGCAATTCATGAATGATTAGTATAAGAAAGAGAACTTTCACATACAAATATATTATCTTGGACATCTTTAATGATTGTGAATACCCATTAATTATTTTCAACCTTGATCAAATTGCTGAAGTTGGACAAGGAATACAATGTAATGGTTATGTTTGGGAATATTTGCATAGAAGTTATATTGTTATGGATCCTCCAACATGTAGTGCTTGTTTAGAACCTTTTGCTAGCCAAAACTTTCTACTAAGTAGAGATAATACTTGTACATCCAAATCCTTGAGCCAAGTTTCTTCCACGAGAGTCCACCATACCTACCTATATATGGTATTTCACTGCCATTCCAAGTAAATTTGCATGTGCCACCTTTAAAACCTTCAAATAAACATCCGTTTTGTGTGCCTGTACCGCTCATGGCGATCGGGACGGTCAATATCTTCCATGCTAAGCGGGTTATTCTCATGATGAGTGCTTATTCACTTGTGATTGCACGAGAGAGGCTGGTAAAAAGGATTCCCAGTCCTTCATAATATAAAAATAAATAAATAAGAACTCCCCCTAGAAAATCGATTGTTTGGAAGGTACCCGTGGATACGGCTAGCCATGGAATGCGTTTGAATGGTTGAACGGGAGTAAATTTTCAATTTTGTTTGGGAACTGCCAATAATGTGATTAGCATGGAAGATATTGAAATCTCTTGACGTAACGTTGACAGGAAAGGCACACCACCCAAACTATATTCATCTATGTTTTAAACAATGAGCTCTGGCACCTCTGCAAATCTCTGCTCCCCTCTGCGAAGGGACAATCTATTTACTTTTATGTTATTTAGTTTTCATGACGAGTCAACGTCTTATTTCAACCTTAATCTATTAGTTGGCAAGCACCATGTTGTGGGGAAAGATCTAAACACATATATCCAGTCAAATATATTTGGTCATGATTCATTATTGTTGACAATTATCTTCATGATAAGTACGTTGGGAGGCGAAACATTAAGCCTCTATCTTTCTCTGTGTTCGATGGATGTTGTTTGTTCTAAAAATATGCTTTGAGTATTAGCAATCATAGAATACTATATGATAACTGAGTATGTGGAGCTCTTACTTAGACTTGATGATGCATTGAAATTGTTTGATGACTAAGAAGATATGTTGTAAAGTTTCAAGAGAATGCATTGTTTGAACCATGACATGTGAATTGATTGCTACTCCATCATAATGAGTTTCATGAGAAAAGGTTGTTGGTTTTGATGCTAGAAAAGTGACTGGAATTATCCTTGGTCAGTATTATACACTATGCTAGCATTCACACTTCATAAATTATTTCTTTTATCATTTACCTACTCGAGGACGAGTAGGAATTAAGCGTGGGGATGCTGATACGTCTCCAACGTATCGATAATTTATGAAGTATTCATGCCATATTTACCTATGTTTACAATACTTTTATATGGTATTGATGTATTTTATATGATTTAATTAGAACTAACCCGGACTGACGCTGTTTTCACAGAATTACCGTGGTGTTGTTTTTATGCAGAAAATAAAAGTTCTCGGAATCGCTCGAAACTTTTTGACGATTTTTCCTGGACAATATGAGAAATACCAGAGTGAAAAACCACCGGAGGGCGGCCACCTGCTGGCCACAAGCCAACAGTGCGCCCACCCCCCTGGGCGTGCCCTGATAGCTTGTGGTACCCTCGTGGCTCCGGTTAGTGTGATTCCTACCCCAAAAAATCCTATATATACATAAACCTCAAAAAATAAACCTAGAACTTCCGCTCCGCCGCCGCAACTCTATGTATTGAAGAAAAACCCATCTGTAGCCTTTCTGGTACCCTGTCGGAGGGGGAAACCATCATCAGTGGCCATCTTCGTCATCCCGGGGGAGGCCATGACGAGGAGGGAGTAGTTCACCCTCGGGGCTGAGGGTATGTACCAGTAGCTATATGTTTAATATCCCTCTCGTGTTCTTAAGATAGCACGATTTTGATGTATTGCGGGCTTTGTTAATATAGTTGGATCATATGGTGTTCTTCCCTTGCTATCTTGTTGTGATGAATTGAATCTTTCCCTTTGAGGTTTTGTTATGTCGGATTGAATATTGAATTTGAGATCACTTGATATATGTCTTGTATGTGGATACCCGTGGTGACAATGGGTGTTCTATTGGTTCACTTGATATATGTTTTGGTACTCAACTTGCGGATTCCCGAGGTGACATTGGGGTAATCTATGCATAGGGGTTGGTATGCGTTCTTGTCCTACTTTATCCGATAGAAATCTTGGGGTACTCTTTGAATTTCTTTGTGTTGGATTGAATATGATGAATCTGAAATTGTTTGATGCATGTCGAATAATTAACCCACGGATACTTGTGGTGACATTGGGGTATCTATGTGACATTAGGGTTGATTGATGCGTATCATATAGTGTTATTCTAGTTTGAACTCTAGGGCTGTTTGTGACACCTATAAGATTAGCTCAATATATTGATCGGAAAGGATAACTTTGAGGTGGTTCTACTACCTACAACAATTTCATCTTATGTTCTCCGCTACTTATGAACTTTGGAGAGATTGTTTGTCGCACGTTGAGGGATGATCATATGATTCTATTATGTTAGCATTGTTGAGAGATTGCACTAGTGAAAGTATGAACCCTAGGCCTAATTTCCAAGCATTGCTATACCGTTTTGCTTGTTGTTTACTACTCCCTCTATCCCATAATATAAGAGCATTTTTTATACTAGTGTTATGTAAAAAACGCTCTTATTTTATGGGACGGAGGGAGTACTTGTTACCTTGCTGTTTTTATATTTTCAGATTACAAAAACCTATACCTAGCATCCGTATTGCACTTGTGTCATCATCTCTTCGCCGAACTAGTGCACCTATACAATTTACCATTGTATTGGGTGTGTTGGGGACACAAGAGATTTCTTGTATTTGTTTGCAGGGTTGTTTGGGGAGTGTCGGTCAGTCCGGACATTTGGGATAAAAATAGGGCGCCCGGTTGGATGGCGTTTTTTCGTCTGGTCACGAACCGGGCAGCCCATCCGAGCATTTGAGGCGGGTATGGGGGTCTGGTTGTAGATACTCTAAGAGCTTCTATGTCAAATTGGGCCAATTCGTTCCCTAACTGTCATCGAACAACGCCGGGAGAACTACTCATTTATCCTCTTGGACAACCACACCCCTCATATTCATATAGCACACAAATTCATCATCAACTCAACAATGCAACAAAGCAAAATAAAACACAATTCAACACATGCCAAAAAATATGACAATTCATAAATAGTCTATACAAGAAAGAATCATTCTTTCTATGAATATATGATATACACGCATGTGCGTATTCTAGAAAAAAAAAGAATGAATCATTCGGGGCCCTTTTGTTCGCAGCTTCCTTCACCATAGCCTCCTACTCATGCTGCTTCCTTCGTCGCTCCTTCCAAGCGACGTTCTCTTCCAGGCAACTGCCCCTCCCCCCCCCCCCCCCCCCCACACACACAGGCGGGAACCACACAAAGGATGTTGAGGCATCATCCATGTCACCGGTGGGAGACAGGGGGGTACTCGGTGATGACATCTATGGTAGATCGGACACGGGCAGCGGCGTGAACAGTCAACAAGGATGGACAACAGTGACAACCCAGACATGGGAACTGGAGGCGAACGCGGAAGGAGGACGGTCGATTTTGGTGAAGTATGTCATTTTGAAGGGATTCAGTGTGGATCTGGTTTGTCGGAGCCGACGTGACATGCCCAAGCCTTTCCATATCCGCCCCAGTATGGGATGAGTTTGAGAGGTATCGGACAACCCGGGAGTATAAAGTCGGTTTGATGGGGGCGGTTGGGTCTCGTTTTCGCGGCCGGTCACCAATCGGGCCTTCCGCCCGATTATAAAATCTCAACCCAACTCCATCCCTCATACCATCCCTATACGTCCGGGTTCACCGGCACCCCTCATATCCAACCCATATCTTGGGCGGATATGGGGATGTTTGGACGTGTCCTGGCAAGTCCATCACGTCGGATCCGACACACGCTAGCCTACCCCGACCCCATATATATTTGTCACAATCTGCATCCAAGACCAAACCCTAACCACTCCACTCCCCTTCACGCAGCCCCTAAGTACCATTCTGGTGATCCCAGGCCTTCTCCACATCCGACTCCAAGATCTCCCGATCTGTCGACTTGAACTTCGTCCCATGCTGGGATGAGGAGGAGATGGCAGTCCGCATGGCTCTCCACCACTCCCTGGATGAGTGTGATCAACCGCGGTCGGACTCGATTCAACGGAATCTGTTGCTTCCTCGCAAATGACTCCTGGATACGCCGGGGAGCTGGCTCGAGATGTGCGACCAAAACATCGCGTAGACACAGTGACGAGTGCCTGGCGGCGCAACCCCGGGGTTGGCGCAATGTCCCCACTGTGTCGGGCTCCGAGTCGGAGGTGAACAATGATGACATGCCTCCCGTTCATTGAGGATGCAAGGCGTGCATGCCGTGTGAGGCATAGGGCGCGGGAGGCAGCAGCTCTCGTGGCCGATGCTTCGGAGGCGGAGTTGCACGCCGCTGCGGAAGCGAAGCTCTAACGGGTATCCGACACCCCTTGGCGCCGTAACCGCAAGTCGGCCTATCCACGTCTGTCATGGACCTCACCTCGATCGGCAACGTCGAGGCCATGGGCGCCGACGAGAAAGAGTAGGACATGCGAGAAGGTGGTGCCTCGTCTCTCATGTGGGCCCGTTCGTGTACAATGTCCTACTCTTCTTCGCCGGTGACGGGACCTTCATTGAGGCTCACGACCGCCGGACATGGACATGCACGGGGAAAACAAGTACTTCGAGCATGACGCCAGCAAAGATATAGATTAGGTTTTACATTGCATGTAATCATATGAATATGAGGATTTACTAATGAGGTATTCGATTGTGAAAGCGTACATTTAAAAGGTGATTGATCGCTGTCCAAGGATGTGTCCGCCTCTCTATGGACGTTTAGGGGCCGGATTAGGTAGGTCTAGATGCTCCAAGTGCCATCACCTTAGAGACCGGTCAAGCACAAGCACTGGTAGCAGACGGGTGAGCGAAGAGGATATTGTACAGGTCATGTGGTTATGGCAGGGCACTGAAGCAGCAGCAGGAGGAGGCAGAGCCATTAGCTAGTATAGGAGGGGAGGAGGGTAGGGCACTCAATGCGGCCAATCAGCCCAACATGTGAGGGGCTCCAATTTGGGTCAGAGAACAACCGACAGCTCCAGCACGTTATTGGTCTCATCCTGCAGCGCTAGCTCTCCTTTTTCCCACCAGCACACTGCATGCGCCCGCATTGTGGCTAATTATGTGGCCATGCCCATGCATCATCCCGCCCATCCAACCATCCAGTGCAAGGACGGCTATATGTTTGCAGTTAAACCCATCATCATATCCTGCTCGATCGATCGGCAAATCCTCCATCAATGTCCACACATGAATTATGAATGAATAGTTAGCCAGCTAGCTAGCTGTCTGCACCTGAAATAAGCTGCATGCATCGATCTACCAGTGTCGGTAAGTTAATCTGCTTACTTAATTTTCAACGGAAACTTTAGCTAGACGCTGGCGCCGACCGAACTCGATTAGTTGACGATGATAGGAAGGAGTATTACAACTAGAGTACTTCTTATGCCTCCTTTGATCCATAGGATATATAGGATTATCATAGAAACAGAAAACTTATAGGAAATGAGATGATATGCATCTTAGATCCCATGAGTAATATGAGAAAAAGAGATGTCATTTGGTTCACATCATAAGAATTTTTCCATTAAGTCTAAGCTCTTTTTTATTTTTTTTAAAAATGTGGAGGATATGAATCAATCCTATGTAGGAATATGAATACATTCCTATGAACCAAAGGACTCTAAAGGAAAAATTCCTAGAAGAATCATATCCTATAGAATCCCTGTGAAATTCCTCCAAACCAAAGGAGGCCTTAGAGCATCTATAGCCGGAACTTGCAAATCCGGTCCCTCAAACGCCCGCGGACGCGCCCGAGCGCGTCCGCGGACACTGATCAGTCACACCTCAAATAATGCATTCTACATCCGGATACCTCAAATTAGAAACCTCAAATCCATATTATTACATGCAACGTAAACCTAATACTAAGCAGAGCTCGTCCGGCTCTGCCATGCCCATGTCCGGCGGCGGGTTGCGCCCCTCGTAGAGTCGGACATGGAACACGGGCTTGCTCAGGGGACTAGAGCTCCCGCCGTCTCCCATGCCCTACTCTTCCTTGTCGGAGCCCGTAACCCGAACGGTGCCGATGGACGTGAGGTCAATGACGGATCCTTCCTGGGTGGAGCTGACGTCCACCACGACGCGGTTGCGGCGCCGAAACTGGTGTACCCTACGGGGCGCCGGAGAGTGTGACTCCGCCTCTCCAACGTCCACCGTCGTGAGGCCCTCCGCCGCCTCCCGCGCTCGCTGCGTCGCACGGCGGGCATGCCGCGCCATGCTAGTGTCCACGGCCGCCCATGGCGCGTCCTCGACGCGCCAACGGAGGGGTTGCGCGTCCGCCACGGCGTTCGGACGCCAGACGAACCGCACCGCCTCCGGTGAGGCAGCGACGCCGGATACAATCACCAATTGTGCCGACGCAATGGATTCCCGACGTTGCGAGTCCGAGCGCTGCCGAAGGACGGCGGCCTCCCGGGAGCGGCGGAGCGCAACCCGGACGGCCATCTCCTCCTCGGGCCGCGTGGGATGAGTTCGTGGTTGACGGATCTAGATGTGAAGAACTCGGATCCGCTGCCCGCCATGCCGGAGAAGGCCGGAGATCGCCGGATGGGGGCTTGGGTGGCAGATGGGAGTGGAGGGGAGTGGAGTGAAGTGGCTAGAGTTTGGCCGGCGAACGGATGAAGACAAATATATGTGGGATCGATGCGGGCCATTGCGGGCAAGGTGGGCGTGACCGGGCATCCCATATCCACCTCATATTTGGGCTGGATATGAGGGGTGCCGGTCAGCCCGGGTGTTTGAGGCCGGTTTAAGAGGCCCGGCTGGGTCGAAATTTTGTGACCGGTCTGTGACCAGGCGACCTGCCCGGGTGTTTGAGACGGGTATGAGCGGTCTGGTTTAGAGCATCTACAGTCGCAATGTACAAATAATGTCCCTCAAATGCCCGCGGGCACGCCCGTTTAGTGACCGAGCTTGTCCGTTATGACCCCTCATATTTACTTACATTATCCACACCCCCTGCTTTGACCCCTTATTTTTTCAGACATTTCAACGAGCACCTTGTGGGCGGCATTAGGAGAGCAGAGCACACCTGCCCGCGCCCCCGGAGCCAGCACGCTTGCCTGCCCGCGCCCCGGCCCCGTCCGCATGCCCGCGCCCCGACCTCGCCCGCGCGCGCCCCAGCCACGCCCGCCCATCCTCCGCGCCCCTGTCGCGCCCGCGCACGCGCCCTGCACCCGCCCATGGTCGTTGTCGGTGTAGAGCACAGAGGAAGAAAGCTTGAGTGGCTGCATGTGGGGTCAAGTGGAGGTGTCCGGGCGTGACCGGGCGTGATCGGACAGCCTCATATTACCCCCAGATTTGAGACAGGTTTGAGGTGTGCCAGTCAGTCCGAGCGTTTAGGGAGGGAGTGGGGTCCGGTTGGATCAACTATTTTTGACCGGACACTAATCGGGAGGGCATTTCAGACGTTTTAGCAGGATATGGGGGTAGATGCTTTTAGATGCCTTAGAGCATCTACAGCCGGTGTAAGAGCACATTTATCCATGTGTGGTTTTGGTAATTGATGACAATCCCTATGGACTAATGGTTGCCTTGAGTTATATTCGAAGGATTTGTCCGTAGGTACTTCTTGAAGTCCATCTGTTGGTTTCAAGGAGTTTATATGGTGACCAAGGTGGTATTCAAGGTTTTATCCAAAGATTGGTCATGTGAGAGTTGAGCCTATTGCAAGCATGTCTTGAAGAAGAAGATTGTGTGAGCATTCATGTTTACCTTCAAGACATCATCTTTATGAAGAGAGAAGATAAGATACAAGGTTGATCAAGACTAAGTCAAAGAGTGAACCAAGTTGATCAACACACAAAGCGTACAAGATACACCAAGAGGGATCAAGTGATCCCATGGTATGGTAAGCGTTGTCCATTACGCTTTGTATACTAACCCATGGTCTACGTGAGTGTTCTTTGTAGGGTTAGGTATATTTCCATGGGATTGCATCAAGAGGAAGATCCCATACAACCCATGGAAGATGACATCAAGTGGTGATCGTCATCAAGGTTGTGGTGTGCAAGTTCAAGTGAAGAATCACGGAGAGATCATGCTTGAAGCTTGCCGTCCATTGTGGTGACAATGGACTTGTGAAGATGTGCCGAAGAGTGGCTCACCCATAGTGGAGTATGGGGGAGCAATCTACTAGTCTTCATCGAGCCGGCGCAATCAAGAAAGGTGGTCCATCTTGAGAAGGACAAGATCGTCATCATCTAGCTCAAGTGGACTATGCGCAAGGCAAAGGTTTGACCTTGACAGGGTTTTCTATTTTACCAGTCTGATGGTGGTAGTTGGGAGACCGGGTTATAGGATCGATAGCCGTACTATCAAGGGGGGCTCTCAAGTGAGTAGCTTGATCGTATCGTTCGTTGAGATCTCAAACCATTGCATTCTTGGCATCATCATCTTTCTTGGTTCTTGGTTGGTTTTTCTCTATGTGGGATCTTGAGCTTATGGTCAGCTTCATGACAAGCTCAAGTTCATCGAAAACGGAGTCCATATGCATCTTCCATGATGTTTTCGATGTTGGAGTTATGGCCGGTTCTTCATTCATAGAGGTTTCACATCTCTATATCATTGGCATTTTCATACTGCCTCCTCTTAGCTCTTGTCATCCTGAATCCAACAAGCTTGAGTTTGCTCAATTCAGAGCTCATTTGCAGAGGTTATGGCAGTTCTGGTCTTACCTTTTTTCTTGATACGGTTACACCGCTGTCCCGACCTGATGCACCGCTCGCTCCAGACATCCGGTTTGACCACCACTCCAGGGGTGATACCCTGGAGGTGCTGTCACTGAGAGGTCCCCAACGGTTGTACCGCTGCCCCCGGGCGATTGTACCGCCCACAGCTGGGTGACCCAGGGTGGCAGCTCTGGGCGGTTGAACCGGCCCAGCACCGGGCTCCAACCGGACATGGTTCTGTTGGGCTCTGGTTGTTGGGTGGACCTGGACCAGTTGTACCGCTATATTATATAGCCCGGTACTACCGGTGTCCCAAGCGGTTGTACCGCTAGGGACTTTGCCTGGTCCAGCGCTCAGGCCGAGCTGTTGCATCTTGGTGAAACCACCGGCCACCTTTCTGTTGTGGTCCGGTGGTTGGGCGGTTATACCGCTATCTCTCTATAGCCCGGTTCTACCGCCCGCATCACCGGTTCTACCGCCCCTGTGCAATTCTGCACATAACGGGCAGATTTGTGGGGACCTATTTAAGGGGGTCTTCTTCCCCAATGGTCCCCAACTCTTGAGCTCGTGTTTGCCCCCATTGTTGACCTTCTTTGAGCTTGCTAACTCTCAATCCCTCCAATGATTCTTGCTAGTTCTTGAGGGAACAGAGAGAGGAGATCTAGATCCACATTTCCACCAATCACTTTCTCCTCTATGTGAGGGGAACCCCTTGGATCTAGTTCTTGGAGTTCTTGGTGTTCTTCTTTGTTCTTCCTCTCATTTTCCTCCCTAGCATTAGTTGCTTTGGTGGGATTTGGGAGAGAAGGACTTGGGCACTCCGTGTACCCTTGCCATTGCATTTGGTGCATAGGTTTGAGTTCTCCACGGTGATACGTGGAAGTGAAGTTTGAGAAGCTTATTACTCTTGGGTGTTTGAGCACCCTAGAGCTTGTTCCTCTTGGGTGCCTTGGCGCCCTAGACGGTTGGTGGTGCCTCGGAGCTCAATCATTGTGGTGTAAAGCTCCGGGCAAGCGTCGGGGTCTCCAATTAGGTTGTGGGGATTGCCCCAAGCAATTTGTACGGGTACTGGTGACCGCCCCCAAGGGTTGCCAAAGTGTACGGGTGCCGGTGACCGCCCCCAAGGGTTGCAATTTGTACGGGTTCGGTGACCGCCCTCAAGGGTCCCTTAGTGGAATCACGGCATCTTGCATTGTGCGAGGGTGTGAGGAGATTACGGTGGCCCTAGTGGCTTCTTGGGGAGCATTGTGCCTCCACATCGCTCCGAACGGAGATTAGCATCCGCAAGGGTGTGAACTTCGGGATACATCATCGTCTCCACGTGCCTCGGTTATCTCTTACCCGAGCCCTTTACTTGTGCACTTTACTTTGTGATAGCCATATTGTTTCTTGTTATATATCTTGCTATCACTTAGTTGTTTATCTTGCTTAGCATAAGTTGTTGGTGCACATAGGTGAGCCTAGTTGTTTTAGGTTTTGTGCTTGACATATTAAACGTTAGTTTTATTCCGCATTTGTTCAAGCCTAAACCGTAATTATTTTAAAGCGCCTATTCACCCCCCCCTCTAGGCGACATCCACGTCCTTTCAAATTGTATCAGAGCTAGGTCTCTCATTATTAGGTTTAACCACCTAGAGAGTAAGGATGTCGACAAGGGGATTAGGATTCTCTGACACTCTTAGTTTCGATGGCAGAAATTTTGATGTTTGGATAATTCGCATGCTTAATCTCTTTAGGGTCATGGACCCAAATTTGGAGCGAATTGTAGATATGGGTTTTTCTCCTTCAAAGGATTCTCAACACATATCTTTAGAGGATGAGAAAAACTCTTATCTCAATGCTCAAGCTTCTAATGTGCTTTTCGATGCTTTGAGCAATGTAGTTATATTTCAACTCATGCCGTTCCGGGATGCTCATGAGTTGTGGACAAAGCTTCAAGATAAATATGGTATGTCCAAGATTTGTAGGGATGATTGTTCTCCCTCCACCTCCGGTTGTGTTGTCTTCTCAACTTCATCTACTTCACCTACATGTGGATTGACACAAGGTAATGATATGGTGAGTAGTGGTGATAATTGTAATGATGATAGTGGGCTTATTGTTGATGATGCTTCATCACTATCTTGTTGCAATGCTTCATCTTTGGACTTTAACACTTCGAGCACTCTAAATGTTTCACATGCTTGTGTTGATAGTCCTTGCATATCATGTAGAAATTGCTTGACTAAATCTCATGATGATATGCTTGCCATGTCTTGTTGTCGTGATAAAAATGCATCACTTTCCTCGAGTTGTTGTGCTAACAATGTAGGGGAAACCCAACACTCCACGAAACAAGATGTGGTCTTGAATGGTGCTTCAAGGTATCCCACATCATCATCTATTATTTTTCACTTTTACCTTATGGCTAAGGCTTCAAAGGTATCTCCTACTTTGAATCCCAATATATCTCATGATGATGATGTTAATGATAATGAGGATGATGATAATGATGAAGAGAGTTATAATATTGCTTCCTTAAAAATTAAGGGAGAAATGGTTTTTAAAGCTCTTCATAAGAATAAAATTGCTCGTTCCAACTTCATGGAAATCATGTCTATTGCCATTGAGGGCAAGAAATATATTGAGGAGTTGGAGGCTCATCTCGAGGAGCATGAGGCCACCATTGATAAAATGGAAGGTCATGAGCGTGATTACGCTAATGAGATCGCGGAGCTATCTCAAGCTCTTGAAAATGAACAAACCACCAAGGAATCTCTTGAGGAGACCTTTGCTCTAGAATTATCTAGATTAAAGGAATCCCATGATAGAGCTCTCGAGGTGGCTAATGTTTTTAGAACTAAAAATGATAAGCTTGAAGTTGCACATGCTAAACTCCTTGAGGACTTTGAGCACATCGAAAATGGCTCAAGGGTCATTAAGAGTTCGCTCATTGAACTCACCGAGTCTCATGCTCAACTTAAAGTTTCTTATGCTAAAGAGCTTTCCAAGTTGCCTTCTCCTCTTGTTGTTAATGATGATGCTTGTGCTAACTCTATTCCTTGTGAAGCATCCATTTTGAAGGAGAATGTTGAGCTAAGAGCTCAACTTGAGTTGCTATCTAGCAATTATGGGAAATTGGAAGAAAGTCATGAAAAGCTCTCGAGCTCTCATGGTGATCTTCTAGTATCCCATAATGTGCTAAAAATAGCTCATGAGGCTAGTACTACTAAGGTAATATCTAGTGAGCCTCATGTGGACATTAGCACTACATCTAGTAGAAATGCTTTATTGCCACGTGCTAGTCCTCGTAGTTCATCTACTCATAATGTTGCTACATCTTGTGATGAATTACTTTCCTTGCCTTGTTGCTCTAACGATGAAGCTTATACTTCCTCTAGTACTTGTATTGATACTAACCATGTAGAGGATATCAAAGAGCTCAAGGCCCAAGTCACTTCTTTAAAGAAAGACTTGGAAAAGTGTCATGAAGGGAAGTCCACACTCAACAATATCTTGTGTGGGCAAAAATCCCCAAATGACAAAGGTGGACTTGGATTCAACTCCAATAAGAAGAAGAAGTCTAAGAGCAACTACAAGAAGGGCCAAGAACAAGTCAAGAACTCGGCTAAGATTGTTTGCTTCAAGTGCAAAATAGAAGGGCACCATGTTAGATCTTGCCCATTGAAGAAGAAGCCCCATAGTGACAAGCAACAAGGGAAGCGGCCACAAGTTCAATCTCATGCTCAACGTCAAGTTGAAGAAAGGCCACTTCCCAAGAAGACCCAGGTCAACGCTCCTCAAGTTGAGAAATGAATTGAGAAGAAAGTAAAGGGTAGATGTTGCTACTTATGTCGTGAGAAGGGTCACTTTTCTTCTTCATGCACTAATGGTAAAGTATCCAACCCAATTATCATTGATGACATCTATTCTCTTGGGAAGGATAAGGTTGGCAATGTGTTTGCCAAGTTTGTTGGTACTCAAAGGGGTGTCAAGAAAAGAACCATTTGGATTGCCAAGCCTATTGTGATTAACCTCTTAAGACCCAACTTGGTTGGGGACCAACAATCTCAACCTTGATCAATAGGTATTGTTGGAGGGCATTGGTGACTTGGCGACATCATGAAGAATTAAGGGATCTTCATCATTCATATTATCTCAAGCCAAGTCATTTGGATTATCGAGTTTCTATCTTATATCCAATGTGCCTCCTTGCGGTAACTTGTACTTTAATTGTTTACATTGTTAGTTACTTGCCCCTTTGCATGTTGTGGTTTTGTACCTTGCATGTGTTTGTATACGGTGTGCCTCCGGCTTGCTTATCTTGAGTAATCAAGTATGGGTATGTTGGTTTGCACATCATGTACGTGTGCGTATTTTGTTGAGCCTTTTTGCATCTTGTCTTATCTTAGTTGGCTCTTGTGAGGAGTTAATGGATTATACCATTTTGGGGGAGTGATGTGCTTTGTGCACTTCACGATCCTACAAATGTGTGTACATGAGGAATACCACCTAGTTTTGATATTACAAGATTATCTAGCTTCTATGTGGTATGTATTCTCATGAGAAATTCAAATTCTAAATGGTCCATTAACTATCTCTTGTTGGATTTCATTTGCCACTTGTCAATTATTTTGGGTTATCACATTATCGGGGAGTAATATGCTATGTGCATATTACAAGCCTAGAAAATGTGTACATTTGAGGTATTGCCACTTAGAATTCATATTGTAAATTATCTTGTTCCTATGTGGCATGTTAGCTCTACAAGTGTCATTTGCTTATGATTTAGGTGTGAAGATTATGTTGGATATCTTTGCAATCTACCAATAGGAATTATTTCAAAATACTTCTTGACCTTTGACAATTGGTATTCGTTTATGTGGTAGAAATTGCTAATCATCATCATATGATTTTGTTTATCCGTTTGTCTTCCTTACCTCTTGTGGATCTTTTTGAACATGTCTAGTGTTTCTATAGATATAGGGAAAGTGGTGATCCCATATTGTGCATTTTATATTCAAATGCAAATTCTATATAATGCACATCTCTTGGGGGAGCTATCCTATTTTCTTTAGAACATTCTCTTTATGCGTTTATCATAAAATCTTTTGATCCCTATCAAGTGTGTGTTGCTGGAAGGCAAGCCTTTTCTTTTTGGTGCTTTGTGCCATCATGAAAACCTACCGAGGGTTTGGTTTGTTTGGAACCTATCTCTCTTTTTGGGAACTTGATACCTCGTATTTGTTTTCCTTCTATTGGTATCTTGTGTCCTTTTATTTGGCATGTGTCAATGGATATCTCATTCCTTGATGTATCTTTTAATCGGTATCCTTCAAGTGATAATCCTTCGTTTGGTATCTTCTTTTCACTTGTTACCTTGTCTTTTGGTATCTTATCAACTATGTGTTGATTTGACTCTTGAAAGTCGTAAGCATGCATATTTACTATGTACTTTCTTTGGCATGCTTTCTTTCTTCGACCCAATATATAGGAGAAACTCAACTATGTCACAAATTGGCTAGAGTGTGCATGAAATTCAAGTTCATATCTATATGCACATAGTTATGTGGAGTTTGTCCTATGTATTGTTTTTCTACTAACTCTTTGGTCCCAATGAGTTTGGGTACCATTTTGTTTGTGTTGTTGTTCTAGGAACAATTGGAGATGCATTGGATGCTCGACTCACTTACAAGGAAGGTGTTGACACCATGTGCTTATTGGAGCCAAGCTAGGATGATCGATGAACAATTATCTACTACATCAATCCAATGCTATCTCGATAACAAGTATCTACTTCATGCATACATTTCTTGCATTCAACTTCTTGTAGGTTGCAGCATGGCATGAACTTCTTGAGTCTTTCTTGTGGTACTTGTTTACTTTCTCAAAGCGTCTCAACGATGATGTCATATTGCTAGTTGTGATGTCTTTGATGTTCGTGTATTGGGAGTTCATTTATGTACAATAAGAAAATATTAGGCTATGTGCTATGCTTTCAAGCAAAGATCTTATTGGTATAATTATGACTTCCTTTTGGATATCTTGTTCGTTCCTTCTTGTAACTATTTCGTGTGTACATCATTCTTTGTGGATATATCATCATGATTGTCCTCTACCTAAAATCTTATACACATGAGAGAAGTTACATATCTAGTTGATATCCTCTTTTCTTTCACGTCCACCGTTGCATTCCCTTTTTATTTCCTCGGTGGTTTCGTGAAAGAATTTGTCTTGAGTGTGGATCTTATATCCTTGCATCTTGATGCACTCCTTGGTGGTGAATATTATTTTCCTCATGCTTGTCTTCACGAGGGTTTTGCCATCTCGATTGGTATCCCTCATCTTGACAAGGCTATTATTTCCTATCTTCACCATGGGTTGTCACAAGCTTTGGTTTTTAATTTTCTTATTAGTAAGCTTGTGAACCCATTTGCTAAAGTGCTTTGTGTGTGTGGGAAGGATATGTCTTGCACTTTGTGTCTCATTTCATCAAGACTATATTGATGCTTAATGCTCATCCTTATAATAGTCTTCTCAAGTGCCTTGCCATGACTCACACACATCATTTTGGTTGAGCGTATTATTAAGTTGCCTCTTTTACATGTTGCTCAACCATATGTTTGGTGCAAGTGATATTCTTATTGTCTTATCTACGTGCTTGCACTTATTGTGTGTTTCTATTGATTTTGGGGTAGTGATGATCCTATTTTGTGCTCTTGTATCCAAATAAAAAAAAATCTTAATAGTGCACAAATCATGGGGAGCTTCCTTAGTTTCTCTAAAACACTCTATTGCCCATATCATAATATCTTTTATTCATGTGGCTCGTAGGTCCATGTGATTGTTTGTTCCAATTGGTATCTTTTGATTGCTTGCTTCTCTTTTGTATGTCTTTGTGCCATACGATACTTTTGACAATCTTTGGATCCTCAATATAGTTTGTCTTCCTCCAACTACTTATCATTGGACATGTGTATGTCATTGCACTCATATTTTGAGCAATACACACCTTTTTGAGGAGCACCTATTATATTGGCTTTCTAAGCTTTTCGCCCATTTTTGCAATCGATGCCAATGGGGGAGAAGTTTAGAGAGTTTAGTTTGGAAAGTTTAGCGAGTTTTTCTTTTGATTGCTTAAGCATTTGCATCTCATATCCATGCATTATTGATTTGCATGTGTGTGCTTGGTTGTGCTTATTTCCTAATATAAACTCTCTTGAAAGTGGTTGTCATCAATTACCAAAATGGGGGAGATTGTAAGAGCACATTTATCCATGTGTGGTTTTGGTAATTGATGACAATCCCTATGGACTAATGGTTGCCTTGAGTTATATTCAAAGGATTTGTCCGTAGGTACTTCTTGAAGTCCATCTGTTGGTTTCAAGGAGTTTATATGGTGACCAAGGTGGTATTCAAGGTTTTATCCAAAGATTGGTCATGTGAGAGTTGAGCCTATTGCAAGCATGTCTTGAAGAAGAAGATTGTGTGAGCATTCATGTTTACCTTCAAGACATCATCTTTATGAAGAGAGAAGATAAGATACAAGGTTGATCAAGACTAAGTCAAAGAGTGAACCAAGTTGATCAACACACAAAGCGTACAAGATACACCGAGAGGGATCAAGTGATCCCATGGTATGGTAAGCGTTGTCCATTACGCTTTGTATACTAACCCATGGTCTACGTGAGTGTTCTTTGTAGGGTTAGGTATATTTCCATGGGATTGCATCAAGAGGAAGATCCCATACAACCCATGGAAGATGACATCAAGTGCTGATTGTCATCAAGGTTGCGGTGTGCAAGTTCAAGTGAAGCATCACGGAGAGATCATGCTTGAAGCTTGCCGTCCATTGTGGTGACAATGGACTTGTGAAGATGTGCCGAAGAGTGGCTCACCCATAGTGGAGCATGGGGGAGCAATCTACTAGTCTTCATCGAGCTGGCGCAATCAAGAAAGGTGGTCCATCTTGAGAAGGACAAGATCGTCATCATCTAGCTCAAGTGGACTATGCGCAAGGCAAAGGTTTGACCTTGATAGGGTTTTCTATTTTACCGGTCTGATGGTGGTAGTTGGGAGACCGGGTTATAGGATTGATAGCCGTACTATCAAGGGGGGCTCTCAAGTGAGTAGCTTGATCGTATCGTTTGTTGAGAGCTCAAACCATTGCATTCTTGGCATCATCATATTTCTTGGTTCTTGGTTGGTTTTTCTCTATGTGGGTTCTTGAGCTTATGGTCAGCTTCATGACAAGCTCAAGTTCATCGAAAACGGAGTCCATATGCATCTTCCATGATGTTTTCGATGTTGGAGTTTTTGCCGGTTCTTCATTCATAGAGGTTTCACATCTCTATATCATTGGCATTTTCATACTGCCTCCTCTTAGCTCTTGTCGTCCTGAATCCAACAAGCTTGAGTTTGCTCAATTCAGAGCTCATTTGCAGAGGTTATGGCAGTTCTGGTCTTACCTATTTTCTTGATACGGTTACACCGCTGTCCCGACCTGATGCACCGCTCGCTCCAGACATCCGGTTTGACCACCGCTCCAGAGGTGATACCCTGGAAGTGCTATCACTGAGAGGTCCCCAGCGGTTGTACCGCTGCCCCCGGGCGGTTGTACCGCCCACAGCTGGGTTACCTAGGGTGGCAGATCTGGGCGGTTGAACCGGCCCAGCACTGGGCTCCAACCGGACACGGTTCTGTTGGGCTCCGGTTGTTGGGCGGACCTGGACCGGTCGTACCGCTATATTATATAGCCCGGTGTAGGAGATATGCCCTAGAGGCAATAATAAATGTTATTGATTATCTCCCTGTTCATAATTAGGTTTATGTTCCATGCTATAACTGCTATGGTTCTCGAGTCTGCAATAACCACGAGGCTCGGAGGAAGACTCATATGCACGTGTGGGATAATAAACGGTAAAATATATTCCTAGTCAAGCCTCTAGGACTGGCTCATGTATTGCATGATGATCCTGTTTTCCTGATCATGGGCATGGCTATGCCGGCAATTTTGAGGGCACAATTGTTGGTAGAACACTTGTGTTGAATCGACCTGAATTCATGTTATGCTATGAGATACATTCGTCATAAGTTAATGGTTAATAACACAGAGATGGTTAACGTTTGCATGATTCCTTAGACCATGAGAGTATCGAGTTTCTTCATGCTTGCTTCATGAACTTTGGGGTTTGTTAAACGTCTTCCGTAAATGGGTGGCTATTACGGCGGCTTACGAGTTCATGGAAAAGTGTGTCAAGTAACTTGATAGCTCGAGATTGGGATTTGCTCCTCCGACGATGGAGAGATATCTCTGGGCCCTCTCGGTGTTACGGTATCCATCATCGTCTGGCCAGACACATTGTGATTTGATCACAGGGATGCCGGAACACGGGAACGAGAAAAGAGAAAAATACCGGCAACGAGGTAACTGGCATAGTGGACAAGTTGTTGATCCACGAGGATGCCAACATGTCTCACCTCGGGTATTTGTAACATATCGTGAAGCAACAGGAATAGCACACGGCAACTGGAGGTTCACTCGAATATTCATTCGTGTGGGTATAGGGGTCAATATGGGTGTCCACGGCTCCGATGTTGATCATTGATCGGAAGGGGTTCCGGGTCATGTCTATGCTTCACCGAACCTATAGGGTCACACGCTTAAGGGTCATCTATCTGTTGAATACTAGACAGGGAGTCTGAGAGAAAAACACCGAAAAAGTTTCGGACACCGGAAAAGTTTCGGACAGCGGAAAAGTTCCGCAGAGAGGTCACCGGATGAGTTCCGGTGAAACTGAAAAGTTGTTTCAGAGGATACCATAAAGTCAAATTGGTTTTGGCACATGGCTGATAATTCTTGGAGGGTGCCAGAATCATTCTGGAAACTTTCTGGAATTTTCCGGGATGAAAACCGGAAATGTTCCGGAGCTGCCGAAACCGCTTCAGATGCTTTTCGCAGATGAAATCACTAAACCGGAATTGTTCCGGCTTGCGTTGAAAATTATTTTGGTGGGTACTAGAATTGTTCTAAGCCTACATGAATATTTTCAGTTCGATCAGACGCTGAAAAATGTCGTCGTGAATAGTGAAAGTGCTTTTTGGGATATTTTTGGAAAGCCACCTTTTGGGGCTTTGCTCCAAAAGATCTTGGGGATGACATGGATGGATAGGGGCCAATTTTGGGGCCCCACATGAGGGTGTGGCCGGCCACATGGTGGACTCCTTCATGGAGTCCCCCTTGTTCCTTGGTTTCACCTTTTAGCTCCTTGGGAAGGACTCCTTTCCATGTGGGTTTTGGGTTTTCTTGTAAAACCACCCTACCCCTTGGGTTTCCTATAAATAGGAGGTGTGTGGGCTGCCATAAGACACACTCTTGCTCTCATACACAAAGCCATGCATGATCTGGCATTCTTCTCTCCCTCCCAGCGAAATAGTTTCGTAGAGCCGAAAGGTTGTCTGGGTTCCGGCAGGAACTAGTTCTGGACGGCGAAGCCCTGCTGGATAGATGACACCGTATGTGTGCAACTCTGTAGAGAGATCGTAGTTTCGGTCTTAGTTCGAGAGTGCCTCCCGAAGGGCTGTCCGTGTGACCGTCCGAGTTTTGGAGGTCCTCCCGAAGGGCTGTCCGAGTGACAGTCCGAGTTTCGGAGGTCCCCCCGAAGGGCTGTCCGCGACACCGTCCGGGGGACTGTGCGACCGCCTCCCGGAGGGCTGTCCGCGGGGCAGATGAGGGTATACATCCTCGCGGTTGGGAGGTTGTAAAATCCTAGCTGCGGGGATCTGCACCGCCGATTGTCATCGACTCTACTTCCGCTGCGCTACGAGTCGGTAACGAAAGTGATCAAACCTTGTATGCAGTCTCCATAGTGGTCCTGGGCTGGTGCGTAGGTCGGAAATTTTTTGTTTTCTGTCGCGTTCCCCAACAGTGGCAACAAGAGCCGTGCTATGCGTAGATGCAGGTTGCGATCTAGAATACATAGAGATGTATGGGTGTTGCACAATATAATTAGGTAGTAGATGAGATCTATTGCTGAAAATTATTTGTGCGGGTAGCAGATGAAGTCTGTTACCCGATGTTCTTGTTGCTTCCCTCGAATTTGCATATTTCTGATCTTGATAACAGTATGGTGGAGTTTCAATGTTCTGGCAATCCGCGATCCTGATTGATCAACGAAGTGCTAACAGTTCATTGAATTCTACCGTAGTTAAAAAGAAAGATGAAATTTTGCAGACGAAAGGGCAATGCAGATGTGATCTGCACGGGGGTCACGCGTATGACAAAGTTTAGTATGGGGCTCGAGATTTTATTATCTCGTGTTTCATACACCCTGGAATGTTAATCTAGCGACTTGGATTATCATGCTTGATGATGGACGTTGGTAGCTTCGGTTTGTTTCTAAACCTTAGAAGCCACGTAAAATAAAATTTTGCATGAACCGATTAGAGGCGTCTAACTTGGTTTTGCAGGATGGTTTGCATGTGCATGTGATGTGGTATAGCAGTGTTCATAATAATTTGATTATGTATGAGATGACTATATGATGTAAATTGATTAACATGACCTGCGTGTCATGATTCGGCATGATGGCTGGAGCCATATGATTGCACTTTAATGACCTGCGTGTCAACCTTATGTAATGCACTTATTTTATTAGCTATAGAGATAGCAATATTATCTGGTGCACCGACAAGGTGGTGGCAATCTTCGCGAAGGTGAATACCGACGTGAATGCCGAAGACGAAGAAATACAAGACTTCTCCGTCGGAAGGGCTATACCATATCATGCTATTATGAATTGCCTGAGATGTTTATCCCTTATGATGCACCCTTCTTGATTGCGCGGTAGTCGCTTTTATTAGGGTGATCTCTCACAAAAATATCAAGTAGTTAGTGTTCTCCCAAGTGTAGCACCGTCACGACACCTATCTTTTCGGGGTGCGCCGTGTCACACGGGTACGAACGATTAGGAATGTGTGAGGCGGGTGAGTTGAGACCTCGCAGCGAGATCACTTGGTTGTCTTGACATTCAGGCATGACCGTCATGAGCTCGGAACACACGCATCGAAAGATGAACAAGAGTCGCATGGAAGATGTGATTGGCAAGTTTGCCTACCGGTTGAGATTTTCGTCATCAGTGGTGTTACACCAATGGCGAACAATTGATACGTGGGTCTTGTATCACTCACAATCAATTATGAGAGATATTGATTTGAGTGGGAGCGCACTGTTGAATTAACTTGTTTAATTCTCAGTGCAATTAATTTTGAACACTGTCTAAGTGTGATTTGCATAATAGTTGTAGAAGAATGGCTCGCGTTTCCACCTTTCCTATTAAAATTGAATAGCTGTTTAATATCTGGTTAAAACTTTACGGTTGGTAAACGTAATGTGAGGATTGTCCTCTAGAGTGCCGAGAAGGACTTTGTCCTATCGCATATTTTCGGTATTCTCCCGCTAATGCTATGGATCATGTGACTCACGTCCTTCAATCCAAAAGCTAAAATTCCGTTACGGTCGAGTGAAATATGTTTGCTTCCATGAGACCCGAACTTCAAAAGTTTTGGGATAGTTATGTGATATTCATGGAACTGAAAATTAATTTTCAGATACAAACAAAGGCTGAAAGATATGAGATATCTAAAGCCATGTTTGTTTGCAAACTATTAGTAAAAGTGTTTACTGGGCATTTGACTGATAAGAGAGGGATCCAGAAGAACGCCTGTCATATGATGATGGTAAATAAAACAACAACTTAAAGAGAAAGGAAGTATCCGAAGGGTGTTAGTGAAACTTTCACGCCTAGGAAATCCGGGGCTAACACCACTCTTAAGTTGGGTGCTTCTTCTGAGAGTAGGAGAAATACTGAAAGTTAAACTGTTAGAAGTATAATGGCAAAAGGATAGAAGACTGGAATATCCAGCTCATGTATGAATGTCATACAGGTTTTTTGATGTATAAAAGGCTGGTCAAAGATATAGTTCTTGGGAATTATGGTTAAACATGTTAATCACTAATTCTTGGGTATTGTGAGTTAATCACAAAGATACCCGCTCGATTGCATTCTGTTGCAACTCGATGTAAGAACTACTATGGCCTGAGAGACTAGCCAGGAATGAGGTTTAGATACACGCAGGGAACATAGTAAATGTTACTATGCCTTCCATCGGTGTATTCCCTATGTATTTACTTTCATAATTCATTTTAGAGTTTCACACTCTAGCCCTTTGCATAAGGTATCTTGCAAGAAGGTTATTCATAAGAGAACTTTTAATGTTCGGTGTTATGAATAACATAAGGGCCATACTTTCATTATGAATGAGACGTATGTTATGAATATTGATAATAATACATTACCTCTGGGTTTACTTTCATAATTCATTTTAGAGTTTCGTACACTCTAGCCCATTGCACAATGTTTGTTGCAAAAGAGTTGTTCATAGAAACAACAATTGTTGTTCAGTATTATGAATAAAATGAAGGGCCATGCTTCCATCGAAGATGGGATGTATGTTATGAACATTGATGCAAATATGATACATCCATAACACTGACGCTAAATGTCGCAAGACTAAAAGAATACCACACAAGTGTGGCACTGCATTTGGTCACATTGGAGAAACCCGCATGGAAAATTCCATTATGATGGATTTTGAAGTCGTTTGATTTTGAATCATCTGACACTTGCAACTTTCCTCTGAAAGGTAAAGTGACTGAAATACCGTTCACAGGCCATAAGGATTGAGCAAAGAACATATTGGTAATCATACATTATGATGTGTGTAGTCCAATAAATGTTGTTGCAAGTAGTGGATTTATCTGTCTTCAGAAATGACTCAAGTAGATATATGGATATTTACATGTTGAGACGTAAGTCTGGATCTTTTGAATTCATTCAGAAGGTTTTCAAAAATGAAGTAGAAGTTATTGTAACAAGAAAATTATGTTTCTGCAATTTGATTGCAGAAAGGAATATTTGAGTTACAAGTTTAGCGAATGTCTGATGAGTTGTGAAAGGGGTTTCATAACTTGCACCTCCCGGAACACCGCTGCAAGTGGAAAGTCCGTGAAGATGTAATCGAACCATTTATGACATGGTAAGATCAAAGATGACATAAATAAATTTTCCATTACCCCTTTTATAGAGTGATGCTTTAGAGACTGCGGCTTTTACACTGAAAAGAGCTCCATCAGGTCTGTTGAAATGACGCCATGGTATGGTACGCCCAACCATGTTATATCTTTTCTTAACATTTGGAATATGGGGCTTGTGTAAAAGGTTACAAACCTATTCCAAATCAGACAAGTGCTGCTTTGTAAGGTTATCCCAAGTCATTGGGAATTCCCCCACCACTATACCGAGGCAAAGGGTTTTGCCGCAAAACGGTATGCTTTTAAAGAGAATAGTTCTTTCAAAAAGGTGAGTGGGAGGACAGTGCAAATCGACGAGATAAACAGTATCTTCGTCATCAGATCAAAGGAAAGAAACCTTGGAAGTGATTCCGGAGTTTCCTACTGCGACTGATATGGAAGTCTCTACAATAAAATGTATGGACTTCGGTCGAACTTGCAGCTGAACCACGTAGGCAAAGCTCGTGCAAACCTATCAGGTGCGCAAACGAGATATTGTTGTTAGACAACAGTATACCTACAATACACAAGGAAGCGTTGATGGGCCCTGACTCCGGAATTGGCTAAATGCCAATACAATCTGAGATAGTTTCCATATATATGATTCAAGATTAAAATCTTGATACACCTTTCGGAAGACTTAGAGTCTAACGAATATTTATGGAACTAAAAACTGATATGGAAAAAAAATGTTTTATCCATAAAGCTCGACTTGTTGCAATAACAAGTTCAAGGAGTTGACTACGATGAGATTGTTTCACCGTAGCGATGCTTAAAGTCGGTTCGGGTTGAACTAGCAATTAATACATATTTCAATCATGAGATATGAAACATTGATGACAAAGGGATTTCCATCTGATGAAAATGAAACCTAGGACTTGTATGTGATACAGTCCAAAGTAATTTGTCGATCCAGAAGATGCTAGTAAGTATGCAAACTTCAGAGTTCCAGCGATGGACAGAAGAGAGCAAAGTGGAGTTGGAATCTTCGTTTTTTATGGAATGGTCAAAGGGGTTTGACTTCATCAAATGGGTATCGAAGATGCTTGTGATTCAAGAAAGTAAGTGGGAGCATAATAATATTTCTAAAAACCTTGTGTACTTGACACATTGTTAATTGGAAATAAATTTCTTGACACGAATTAGGACTTCATTTGAAAATAGTTTTTCAATGAAGTGCTTAGGCTAAATAGCCTCAATATTAGGCATGATGATCTATGGAGATAGATTTACCTAATGGGGCTAAGCAATGAATACATATTGACAAGATGCTAAAACCTTTTAGCATTTAAAACGCCAAGGAGTGATTCTTGCCGAAGTCACATGGAAAGAGTTTTTGCAAGACTCGGTGTCCCAAAACACTGATGAGTAAAATACATGATGGAGATTCCACACACTCTTGTGTTTGGATTAATCATGTATTCCATGGTATGTAAAAACAAACAGATATGTCCAATACTCCAAAGTTGTTGCGAGTATAGATACCATAGTGATCAAAGTACTGATCATAGGACAACAGTGAAAGATGTCATTAAGTGCTAAGAGTAGTGCTGATGACATGTTTTCTCGCAAGTAGAGATTATGAAGTGCTCGTTGTAAGTGATTACATCGATACAGTCTTCATCAATGCTCCATGCGATTTTCGATTTAAATTGAGGGTTTTGTGTGATACACAATATGGTGGCACGGTAGTTGGAAATTGTTCCAAACAAGATACTGTGGCGAATTCTATAACAAAGGCTAAGTATGTTGATGCTTAAGAAGCGACAAAGAAGTTGTTGAATCATATAGTTCATTCATGAACTTAGTATGGTTCCAAGATGACTTTGGTCTATGGGACACTATTGCAGATAGTTGCTCCATAGCTCAGTCTGAGGAATCAGGTTTCGACCAATGATTCACACATATGCAAAGCCAAGTCCACACAAAATATGAATTTTGTGAAAGCGTGAAAACGCGAGGATATGCAAAGTTACACACGGAGCTGAAGTCGTCAGATCCGTTGGACATCAGGCTATACCACATGCGAAGCATATTTTACACCAGTATGCCATAGGTGTAAAGTGCATTAGCGTTGACTAGATTATTGACTCTAGTGCAAGTGGGAGTCTGTAGGAGATATGCCCTAGAGGCAATAATAAATGTTATTGATTATCTCCCTGTTCATAATTAGGTTTATGTTCCATGCTATAACTGCTATGGTTCTCGAGTCTGCAATAACCACGAGGCTCGGAGGAAGACTCATATGCACGTGTGGGATAATAAACGGTAAAATGTATTCCTCATCAAGCCTCTAGGACTGGCTCAAGTATTGCATGATGATCCTGTTTTCCTGATCATGGGCATGGCTATGCCGGCAATTTTGAGGGCACAATTGTTGGTAGAACACTTGTGTTGAATCGACCCGAATTGATGTTATGCTATGAGATACATTCGTCATAAGTTAATGGTTAATAACACAGAGATGGTTAACGTTTGCATGATTCCTTAGACCATGAGAGTATCGAGTTTCTTCATGCTTGCTTCATGAACTTTGGGGTTTGTTAAACGTCATCCGTAAATGGGTGGCTATTACGGCGGCTTACGGGTTCATGGAAAAGTGTGTCAAGTAACTTGATAGCTCGAGATTGGGATTTGCTCCTCCGACGATGGAGAGATATCTCTGGGCCCTCTCGGTGTTACGGTATCCGTCATCGTCTGGCCAGACACATTGTGATTTGATCACAGGGATGCCGGAACACGGGAACGAGAAAAGAGAAAAATACCGGCAACGAGGTAACTGGCATAGTGGACAAGTTGTTGATCCACGAGGATGCCAACATGTCTCACCTCGGGTATTTGTAACATATCGTGAAGCAACAGGAATAGCACACGGCAACTGGAGGTTCACTCGAATATTCATTCGTGTGGGTATAGGGGTCAATATGGGTGTCCACGGCTCCGATGTTGATCATTGATCGGAAGGGGTTCCGGGTCATGTCTATGCTTCACCGAACCTATAGGGTCACACGCTTAAGGGTCATCTATCTGCTGAATACTAGACAGGGAGTCTGAGAGAAAAACACCGAAAAAGTTTCGGACACCGGAAAAGTTTCGGACAGCGAAAAAGTTCCGCAGAGAGGTCACCGGATGAGTTCCGGTGAAACTGAAAAGTTGTTTCAGAGGATACCATAAAGTCAAATTGGTTTTGGCACATGCCTGATAATTCTTGGAGGGTGCCAGAATCATTCTGGAATTTTCCGGGATGAAAACCGGAAATGTTCCGGAGCTGCCGAAACCGCTTCAGATGCTTTTCGCAGATGAAATCACTAAACCGGAATTGTTCCGGCTTGCGTTGAAAATTATTTTGGTGGGTACTAGAATTTTTATAAGCCCACATGAATATTTTCAGTTCGATCAGACGCTGAAAAATGTCGTCGTGAATAGTGAAAGTGCTTTTTGGGATATTTTTGGAAAGCCACCTTTTGGGGCTTTGCTCCAAAAGATCTTGGGGATGACATGGATGGATAGGGGCCAATTTTGGGGCCCCACATGAGGGTGTGGCTGGCCACATGGTGGACTCCTTCATGGAGTCCCCCTTGTTCCTTGGTTTCACCTTTTAGGTCCTTGGGAAGGACTCCTTTCCATGTTGGTTTTGGGTTTTCTTGTAAAACCACCCTACCCCTTGGGTTTCCTATAAATAGGAGGTGTGTGGGCTGCCATAAGACACACTCTTTCTCTCATACACAAAGCCATGCATGATCTGGCATTCTTCTCTCCCTCCCAGCGAAATAGTTTCGTAGAGCCGAAAGGCTGTCTGGGTTCCGGCAGGAACTAGTTCTGGACGGCGAAGCCCTGCTGGATAGATGACACCGTATGTGTGCAACTCTGTAGAGAGATCATAGTTTCGGTCTTAGTTCGAGAGTGCCTCCCGAAGGGCTGTCCGTGTGACCGGCCGAGTTTTGGAGGTCCTCCCGAAGGGCTGTCCGAGTGACAGTCCGAGTTTCGGAGGTCCCCCCGAAGGGCTGTCCGCGACACCGTCCGGGGGACTATGCGAGGGCTGTCCGCGGGGCAGATGAGGGTATACATCCTCGCGGTTGGGAGGTTGTAAAAGCCTAGCTGCGGGGATCTGCACCGCCGATCGTCATCGACTCTACTTCCGCTGTGCTACGAGTCGGTAACGAAAGTGATCAAACCTTGTATGCAGTCTCCATAGTGGTCCTGGGCTGGTGCGTAGGTCGGAAATTTTTTGTTTTCTGTCGCGTTCCCCAACACCCGGTACTACCGGTGTCCCAAGCGGTTGTACCGCTGGGGACTTTGCCTGGTCCAGCGCTCAGGCCGAGCTGTTGCATCTTGGTGGAACCACCGGCCACCTTTCTGTTGTGGTCCGGTGGTTGGGCGGTTGTACCGCTATATCTCTATAGCCCGGTTCTACCGCCCGCATCACCGGTTGTACTGCCCCTGTGCAATTCTGCACATAACGGGCAGATTTGTGGGTACCTATTTAATGGGGTCTTCTTCCCCAATGGTCCCCAACTCTTGAGCTCGTGTTTGCCCCCCATTGTTGACCTTCTTTGAGCTTGCTAACTCTCAATCCCTCCAATGATTCTTTCTAGTTCTTGAGGGAAAAGAGAGAGGAGATCTAGATCCACATTTCCACCAATCACTTTCTCCTCTATGTGAGAGGAACCCCTTGGATCTAGTTCTTGGAGTTCTTGGTGTTCTTCTTTGTTCTTCCTCTCATTTTCCTCCCTAGCATTAGTTGTTTTGGTGGGATTTGGGAGAGAAGGACTTGGGCACTCCGTGTGCCCTTGCCATTGCATTTGGTGCATAGGTTTGAGTTCTCCACGGTGATACGTGGAAGTGAAGTTTGAGAAGCTTATTACTCTTGGGTGTTTGAGCACTCTAGAGCTTGTTCCTCTTGGGTGCCTTGGCGCCCTAGACGGTTGGTGGTGCCTCGGAGCTCAATCATTGTGGTGTAAAGCTCCGGGCAAGCGTCGGGGTCTCCAATTAGGTTGTGGAGATTGCCCCGAGCAATTTGTACGGGTACCGGTGACCGCCCCAAGGGTTGCCAAAGTGTACGGGTACCGGCGACCGCCCCCAAGGGTTGCCATTTGTACGGGTTTGGTGACCGCCCTCAAGGATCCCTTAGTGGAATCACGACATCTTGCATTGTGCGAGGGCATGAGGAGATTACGGTGGCCCTAGTGGCTTCTTGGGGAGCATTGTGCCTCCACACCGCTCTGAACGGAGATTAGCATCCGTAAGGGTGTGAACTTCGGGATACATCATCGTCTCCACGTGCCTCGGTTATCTCTTACCCGAGCCCTTTACTTGTGCACTTTACTTTGTGATAGCCATATTGTTTCTTGTTATATATCTTGCTATCACTTAGTTATTTATCTTGCTTAGCATAAGTTGTTGGTGCACATAGGTGAGCCTAGTTGTTTTAGGTTTTGTGCTTGACATATTAAACGTTAGTTTTATTCCGCATTTGTTCAAGCCTAAACCGTAATTATTTTAAATCGCCTATTAACTCCCCCCCTCTAGGCGACATCCACGTCCTTTCAGCCGGACCTTGCAAATCCGGGTCCTCGAACGCCCGCAGACGCGCCCGGGCGTGTCCGCGGACACTGACCGGTCACGCCTGAAATAATGCATTCCACATCCGTACACCTCAAATCTCATATCTCGAATCCATACAAACTCATGCAACTACTACGTCGATGCATTACACACATCGTCCAGCTACTCCATCACTACTAACATGCCATCTGACTACCAAAATTTGACATGTTTGGCTATGGTGGAGATCATCCACAGCTCCCCTTGCCCTTCCCGACGCCATCGTTCTCGTGGAAGTATTGGTCGAAGACACAGTACGGATCGAGCCGGATCTGCTCGTCGCCGGAGCTCACCTCCTTCTCCTCCTTCGGTGGCAGTCCGGCCAATTCACGAACCGCCCGATTCTGTTCACAGGCGAGGGCGCGCGTGTTCCTCTGCTGTCGTTTCTTCAAAATGCGGGCGCGGATGGCTTCCTCCTCTGCGGCCGCCCATGCTGCCGCATCAGCCGCCTCCGCCTCTGCCATTTCCTCCGCGAGAAAGGCCTCGGCGATCCTTATCCGCTCCTTCCCACGGCGGGCAGCCCGTTCCCGGTGGGACTCGAAGGCCTCCGGATCCGCCCGCCGGGACCTTGACGATCCCTCGGAGGAACCGAGCGCCCGTTGAGCAGACGCTATGGAGTCGCGGCGGACAGAGCCTGCCGTCGGTCGAGCGCTGTCCTCGCGGGAGCGGCGCAGTGCAATGCGAACCGCCATTGCCTCCTCCAATCCGCAGGGGACGACACCCCAGTCGACGGATCCGGACAGGTCATAGTCAGATCCGCTGCCCTCCATGCCGGAGACGGCCGGAGATCGCCGGAGGTGAGCAAGGGTGGCGGACGGGAGTGGAGGGGGTGGAGTGAAGTGGCTAGGGTTTGGTCCGGCGAGCGGATGGGGACGAATATATGTGGGGTCAATGCGGGCCAGTGCGGGCCGCGCGGGCGTGCCCTGGCGCGCCCGGACTCCCTTATACCCGCCCCATATTTGAGCTGGAAATGAGGGGTGCCGGTTTGAGAGGCCCGTCTTAATCGATTTTTTCTGACCGGACAGCCTGCCCGGGCGTTTGAGAAGGGCATGAGGGGTCCAGCTGTAGAGGCTCTTATACACCTGGATGGTGGGAGTACTAATCCTCTGGGGCGTGCACTGGTCGTTGGTGTATGTTGACCGTGGACGTGTACACGTAGGCCACTTGGTATGAGCGTGATGGACTGACGTCGAACCTCGAAAATAATACAGTCCCCACGAGCGCTTTTCCTCGTCCTAGTCCACCGCACGCGGTCAAAGCGCGCGCAACTTGCACTGCGCACGTACGGGCCGAGCTGTCAATGGTAGCATATACTCTAGATCTCACGAGGGCGCTGCTGGTCCGTGTACCGTGCATGTGGCACGTAGCCGGAACAAGACGGATCGGCCGATCGAGCAGGGGCGGGTCGATCGTGTACTCCTAGCACCAGCGGCGATTCAACCCGGGCCCGTGGGGGGCGACAATAAGGGCAACCCTGGCGCGCAGCGCAGCGCAGCTAGGACCACGCCCACGCCCTGCTTTACATATGGGGTAAGTCGCAGGGGCAGCGCGTGCGCCTGTCGCCCGATCCCGCTCCCGTGCTCGCGCGCGCGCGCACGGGCCGCCTCCATCGTCGCCGTCACTCTCACGGCTCATTCTCCGGGCCAGCGGCCGGTCGACCGGGCGAGCTCCTGCTCCCCGCGCGTCGGCCCCGTCGGGCTGGTGCCGCGCCGTGATGCAAGGACGATGAGTACGTACGTGCGGGAATCGTCGGTGGCGCGAGCCTAACCTGCTGGCTGAAGCATTGGCAATGATTTCATGGGCGGCCGTACGTTGCCTTGCCCCCGGCCCGGTGCGCGCTACTGTTGGACGCCACTGTCGCGCCCTCACTCCTTCCGTTTTTTTTCTTTTTTGGCACGCTTCGCTGGTGCTACAGTAGGGCAGTACCGGGCGCTCATAGGCATTCAAACCAAAGGGGCTTTTTTACTAGGTATATTGATACCGGTACAGTTCGAACCAAACAAAGAGGTTACCACCCTACCACACCCTAGCTAGCTTGTCCTTCACATTGAAACGACGGTGCATGTAGTGGTTTTCCTAGACAAAACCAGCGCGGAGCCCCCACGGAAAGGAAAGGGTACGTACGTTTAACGTGTGAACTGTGAAGGTTGGATGTTATGTACGTATATGCTTACACAGTTGGACGAGACAAGAGTGCAAAGTGCTGGACAATGGCATGGCAGCCATGCTTTGTTAATGCCCCTGAGCTTCTCTCCTGTAGAACAAAGTGATGGATAATGAAGGGGGCAACTATATATCAATTACTACCTCTATACCAAAATGTAAGACGTTTTTAGGCTAAACTAGCCTAAGAAAATATTTTATGAACCGAAGTTGTAGTTGCCTGAAATAAAAACAGTTCAAGCGAATTTCTCGTTGTCCGATCTCCACCGAACGGTTTAGGTGCCTTCTTCTTCCTTCAGCAGTGCCAACCCCTGTGATGCCCTCCGACGCTGGCCTAACCGCGTGCCACCGACAGCACTCTCGTGCCGGCTCACCCCCACCTTGCCATATTTGCCGCCACTACCCCGGCCTTCCCTCTAAATCCCATTGCTCTCCACGCCGGCGACCACCCCTGCCCCCTTGCATCGGCACCGGTCAAGCCTCTGTCGGGCACGACCTTCGCTTTAAAACCCATCGTCTTCCACATCAACGTCCACCTCACACCCAAACCAGTCAAGCCTCCACCTCGCTTTCGCGTCGTCCCCGATTCTGTCTCGTTCTTGGCGAGACCTCCCCAGCGAAGCCGCGGCCCCGTCCCAGGCCTTGGCTCTATGCGTGGGGAGGAATCGATTGTGGTGCCATTTTTCTCCAGTTGCGTGCTTATTAGTAAACACCAACAATTAATGGGCAGCCATGCTTTGCATAATGTCTCTTATCCTAGAATTTGGACAAAACCCTAATTGGCAAGATCTCAAGGATACAAAGAGAAAAACAAAGTTTTCTAGATCGATTGGTGATCCACCTATCTCGCTTGCAAAGATTTAATAGCAAATAATTTGCCCTGATGCAATGAAATGCAAGCTGTAACCGTGTGATCGGTGCAAGAATTTGGAGGAGGGACAAAGCCATAACAAGCGATCGAGTCAAGAACAGAAACAAACCAAAGAAGAACAAATCGAAAGACGAAAATTGGTAAGCCAAAGCTGTCGAACAGACCAGCGGTCACGAAGCCCTACGAGTCGCTGCCGCTCATGCTCTCGTTCGGCTCGCCACCCCCGTGCTGCAGATGCTGATGCTGATTCTGATGTTGATGGTGAGTAGTCCCTTCGGCTGCTCCATTGTGCCCCGCCACAGTGACCTCCGACGCCGATGCATGTTGCCCACGGTACGCGTTGAGCGCGGCGAGGATCCCCATGTGCCCCTCGCTCGCTGCTGCTGATCCGCCGCCGCCGGCCTGGCCGAGTCCCAGCTGCTGCGCGTGCACTCCCATCGGCGCGGGGATGTTCATGAAATGTAGCCCGCTCGGCACGCCGCGGTACACGGTCGCGGAGCCGCCGCCGCCGCCTCCACCGCTTCCAGGTTGCGGGAACGTCCAGATCGATTTGCCGCCACCGGCAGGCTCCGCTCCGACGCCCTGAGCGTTGCTCGTCGGCACCATCCACACAGTACCCGGCATTTGGCTCTGCGTATACCCGGCCATCTGCTGCTGGTACTGTTGTTGCTGTTGCTGTTGGTGTTGATGATGTTGTTGTTGCTGCTGCTGCATTTCTTGCTCCCAACGCCGCTTCCTGGACAGTTCCGTGTTGGCTACGGCCGCCGAAGACGACGGCGAAACGTCGAGGCCGACGCTTCCAGAGTGGAAGCTCAGCAGCAGCGGGGACGAGGAGGAGGTGGTGGTGGAGGCCGGGCTCTCGAGGCCGCCGCCGAACCCGAGACCGACGAAGCGGTCCCACGCGTCGGCCCGTGGGCCACCTCCAAAGCAAGAGCCCGGCAGGCCAGCGGCGCGGAGGTGGGCGGGTATGGTGGAGAGCATGGAGCCGGAGGAGCGGAGGGAGATGTTGAGAGAGGTGAAGTTGGCCGGGATGGTGCCTGTGCCGGTGGCCGCGATCACGGCGGGCTCCGCCTGCTGCAGGAGCCACTCGATGGTCTCGCCGTCCGTCTTGTGCCCCAGCTCCCGCGTCAGCTGGAACACCCGCGCCGCGCAGATCGCCGGCATCCGGATGCGGCGGCCGCGCCCGTCCACCTTCGTATGCCGGTCCTTGCTCGTGGTCCGCTTAGGCGGCGCCGCCTTCCGCACCTGCAGCTCCCCCGTCGCCGACCCGTTCGTGCCGAGCCCAGCAGCCGGGGAGATGGAGCACGGATGCTCCTCCTTCTTCTCGAGGAGCTGCAGGGGGAAGTTTGGGCGGCGACCACCACCGGCGTCCCCGGTAACGTCCATGGTCTCGATTAGGCCATAGACATATACACACAAGAATACACGGTGCTGTCTTTCGGTTGGGGGAGGTTGAGCGGTTGTTTTGGTGACGTACCGAGCTGTTCTTGTGGGGTTTTGCTCAGCTGGTTTGGTGATGTGGGGACGGCGGTGGTGGCGGCGGCGGCGGCGCTAAGAGTGAGAAAGAGATCGAACAGGAGAGAGAGAGAGAGCGCGAGCTAGCTGTTAGGGAAACACTCTAGCTAGGTTGGCGAGAAATATTTTTCATATGGTAGTAGTATGATGATGAGAGAGAGATGGGTGCCTGTGGAGATCAATCAACAAGCACTATTTTATGGTGTTTTGGTGGGTGTGCCTCGTCTGTGCGCTGCAGGGAAGACGATGGCTGGAGGAGGGCCGGGGAGGAGCGTATGATAGGGGAGCGAAGGTGGAGAGAGAGAAGGGGGGAGAGAGAGCGAGGGAGAACATCAAGGCAGGAGATGATGGGGTACTTTGTCGGGATTGGAGGAGAGAGATCACGACGCATTAAAGGTATGTTTTTAGAGAGGATAAGGAGGACGGGAGCGAAATCATTAGCTACACTTTAGCTCTTGTTCGCGGTAACGAAAAGGCCCGCCAGAAAAAAGAATCGCTTCTCTATATAGATCTCACACATACATGTATTTCTTTTTTTGTGTCTCAGAAAAAAACATACATGTATTTTTTCTTTTGCCAACAAATACCTGGGCTCCTATGAGATCTCCAATAAAATGAGCCGGTTGTCTTAAGATAAAAAAGGCTAGACTTACGCAAACTTTTTACAGAATCCTAACATAAGCTTATGTAGGCGCAGTGAAAGTCGTCCTAAGATTGATGAAGTCATTACATGCGTCTTGTCAACAACGAGAACATTGCCTGAAAGCATATTTCATCTTTACAAGACATCAAAGCGTCCAATCTGGGTTTGATCCCTCATGAGCTGCGGTACCATTGCCTCTTAGTCATGTTCTCACATCAAGACGGGTTACTAAACATAATAAATGTCAAAACCGAATGTTTCGTAACCCCTACATGGGGTTACCAAGATATCGTCAAGACACAATAGCAAACTCACATCATCTCGTCGGAATCACCGACCAATAAACCAACTACATACTACATTTTCATCCAAAAACACATGTATCAGCGCCCATAACAATCATTCTGAAAGAGAACATACTAAAATGTTGTATCCATAAATAAGTTTTACAAATTACGTTGTTTACCAGAAAACATTTACATGTTAAGATTTAAGTATTTTTTACTGGATTTTCTACTATATTTTCTGCATTGTTTCTACTACATCACGTATTTCAATGCATTCCATGTTTCACATGGTGTTGCATGCATCTTAGAGGGTGTTTCAGCCGCATTGTTTCTAGTATGTGTCTCTGCTGTATTGTGTGTGGATACTGCATTATATCACTACCGGGAAAGGGCTTAGAGGTGAACCCCAATTAGTGACGGACGCAGTACGCTACCCGCCACAGCTAATTTTAAAAACAAGTACCTCGAGTAACAAAAACACCCGCCACTGCCGAAAGGGTAGCTGTGGCGGGCGTTCTCCATTACCTGCCACAAATATACCCTTCCGAGCCGGACTATTTTTCGTAATCAAGCAGTGACGGGCTCTACCTAGCGCCCGCCACATGTAGATGACCTGTCAGTGGCGAGCTGTGACTCGCAAGCGCCACTAGATATTCGTGCCAAAGGACTAATTTTTGCAGAACATAGTTGCGGCGGGCTCTGCGCACTACTCGCCAGTGGTAGGTTAGACTCTAGTGGCGAGCAGTTTTTACGCCCGCCACAAAACATTTCCCCGCGGGGGTGCGGTTTACGTCACTTACCATTGGCGGGAACTTATAGGCGCGTGCGAGTGATAAGATTGTCTAATGTTTGCTGACTGTTTCAGTACCTTCCCCCGCCCCCAATTCTTCTTCCTCTCCAACAAGGCCATCTTATTCTTCTTCCTCCTACTCCTGTCACCATTGGTCATCCTAGACACTACTCTTTAGCCTTAATTATTGGACCCACTTCTCCATTACATACTTACTCCACGGGCCCACATGCATCCACCTAATTAATTATCATTTGTGGACCCACCACCCTCTCTAAACGTCAAACCACCACATCTCTCTTTTCATTATTTCACTACTGCAGAAATGCCTAGTAGTGGCGGGCGCAAAAATCCCAGTAGTGGCGGGCAAGGCTCTGATAATCCCCAAGTGCAAGGAATCATCGTAGCACTTTCCAAAGATGGGAGTGATAAGTATGGAGTGTCGAACCCACAAGAAGCTAAAGGTAAGGTCAATATTCTCTCAAGTCCTATCTGCCACCGATACGACTCTACATACACCACACCACTACTAGGAGAAAGCCTAGTAGTAGCGCTTGTTTTCCCCTTAGTAGTAGCGCTGGTGGCAGCGCTACTGCTAAGGCGCTACATCTAAGTGTTTAGCAGTAGCGCTGAAAAACCAGCGCTACTGGTAAGTATTGATAGCAGTAGCGCTGGTTCACAACAAGCGCTGCTGATAAACCAGCGCTACTGCTAAACCAGCACTGCTAAGATTTCATTCCCCTCTACGTATTTGTGCATGCTCTATACGGTAGTTTCATCATATCATAATAAACATACATTATTCTCATCATATCATACACATACAGGAGACTCGTCATACCACCACCTCCAACACAAATATCATCACATCTCGAAAATAGCGATACACAAGTCATGTCATGTCTCGAATAAATGCAACTGCATAGTCATGGCACACACACAAGTTTCATCATCTCTATCTCTAAACCATGATGTAGAAGAGAAGAGCGATCAGTATGAGCAAGAGCGCGACTAAGTAGTACTTCTTGAGGCACCGGTTTCGCTCCCTCTCTTGCCGGAGCGTCCACCTCAAGTAACTATTTTCCACTTCGGCTCTGCTGTCGAACCCTCTGTGGCTAGCGCCCGGGTACCTGTCCACCTGGGCCTGAGCGTCTGGCCAGTGGTCGTACACTCCTGGAACCCTCCCAATGAATACGGCGTAGCAGTCCTTCGCCATCTCCGGTCTATGTACCTGCATCGTAAGTTGATGAATTCAACGATAATATGCAACATAATGTACTTGAGAAACATAAAGAGGCATAGTTAGCAAAATACAAGCAACCTATAGTAAACATAAATAAGGAAGTTCCTCATACCCAAACTAATTAACTAGAGCGATCTACGCTAGTTCATAGAAAGATAGTAGTACTAATTAAACATACACATTGTCATCGTCAATCACTCCTCCATGTCGGCGCTCCAATCTTCATAGTCAGGGAGGAAGCACCCGAGCTTCGTGAAAGGCTTCAGGTCCAGACGCTGAGCGCTGAGCAGTGTTCGGACATCCTCCCGACTCATTGGCCCATGGTAGAACATCCCTGATTTTTCGAGGACCTCCTTCATGATCACTTGGGCAAGTTCACACTGTACGTGATAAAACTCAGCTCGGATTCGATGATCCGGTGTCCTTCCTATGCTTGTGGCCCAGTTGACAATCTCGGCATCGCTGGAAGTAGCTGACATGCGAAGGTGTTGATTATCCCTTCTGTACTCGATCATGGGATGCATGAGGTAGAATCCATCAGCCTTACTATCTTTCGGTTGCTGGATGCAGCAGAAGTCGGTCTTATGGCCGAAAGCCGGCCCTCTATTGTCGGTGCCGGTGTTGGTGTCGGTGTCGGGGTTGGTGTCGGTGTCGGGGTTGGTGTTGCCACTATCACCCTGCACCCGCAACTGGTGTTCGTCCAGGTAACTGAAATAATTGTTTGCTGCCTCGACGGGGTCTTCTTCAAGGCGAGCAGAACCCCCGGCTTCCGCGTGGTCAGACATGTTTCCTACGATTATTTAAGTATGCTCGTTCAATTATTTGGTCGGAATGAAATGAATAATGAAAAGAAAAAGGGGCCTATATTTGGTCGGAATGTTGATTCATTCCCCTTCCGGCAAATCCCGGGCACTCCATATGTCCTAGCTAGTTTCTAGCACAAGTCATGCCGAAAATCACGAAAATTTTCGGTATGACCTTTGCTAAAAAGTGGACATATGGAGCGCCTGAAATTTGCCGGAACGGAAATGAATCAACATTCCGGCAAAACATAGGCCACTCGGAGCATATGACATCAATGACACAGGGTTCATATTGTAAAATGACCTCACTAAACATTTGCAAAATATAAAACAAGTACACATAGGGTTCATATTGCAAAATGACCTCACTAAACATTTGCAAAATATAAAGCAAGTACACATAGGGTTCATATTGCCGGAACGGCGAAGGGAGCTACTGTTTTTTATTTATAGCTATTTTATATACCTACAAAAATTGCCCTAGCTAATTTCCTAAATAAAATTGCCCCTCTTTTCTTCTTCCTCTCTTCTTTTTCTTCTTCTTCTTCTTCTCTTCTTTTTCTTCTTCTTTTCCTTTTTCCTCTTCTCCTTCTCCTCCTCTCCTCTTTCTTCTTCTTCTTCTCCTCTTCTTCTTCTTCTTCTTCTTCTTCTTCTTCTTCTTCTTCTTCTTCTTCTTCTTCGTTTTCTTCTTCTTTTCCTTTTTCCTCTTCTCCTTCTCCTCCCCTCTTTTCCTTCCTCTCCTCTTTCTTCTTCTTCTTTTTCTTCTTCTTTTCCTTTTTCCTCTTCTCCTTCTCCTCCTCTCCTCTTTCTTCTTCTTCTTCTCCTCCTCCTCTTCTTCTTCTTCTTCTTCTTCTTCTTCTTCTTCTTCTTTTTCTTCTTCTTTTCCTTTTTCCTCTTCTCCTTCTCCTCCCCTCTTTTCCTTTTTCCTCTTCTCCTTCTCCTCCCCTCTTTCCTAAAAAAATCCTAAAGGCTAAAAAAAATCCTAAATCCTAAATTGCCCTAGCAGGGGAGAAGAGAGGGAGAGGGAGAGGAGGTCAGGGCAGGGGGAGGAGGGCAGGGCAGGGGAGAGGAGGCGGCGGCGGGGGAGAGGAGGGAAGGGAGAGGGAGAGGAGGGCAGGGCAGGGGAGAGGAGGCGACGGCGGGGGAGAGGAGGGCAGGGAGAGGGAGAGGAGAGGGAGGCATATGGCGCGGCGGCGGGCAGGGGAGACGGCGGCTGCGGCGGTTCGGGCGGCTGTGGGCGGCTCGGGCAGCGGCGGTCGAGGGCGGGCTCGGGCAGCGGCGGTGAGAGAGAGGAGGGCAGGGAGAGGAGAGGGAGAGGCTTACGGCGCGGTGGCGAGGGCAGGCTCGGGCAGCGGCGGTTGAGGGCGGGCTCGGGCAGCGGCGGCGAGGTCGAGGGCGGGCAGGGGAGAGGGCGGCGGAGGCGGCGACGGCGGGCAGGGCGACGGCGGCGACATGGGAGTGGGGACTTGAGAAAATTTTGAGCCCGGCCACGCGGGGGTTAGCTCAAAATAGCAGTAGCGCTGGATTAAGACCAGCGCTATAGCTAACTTAGCTATAGCGCTGGTCTTAATCCAGCGCTACTGCTAAATCTTTTCTTTTTATTATTTTCCTTTTCTAGTTTTTAGTTTTCTTTTCTTTTTATTATTTTCCTTTCCTTTACTTTACTTTTTCTTTTGTATTGCTTTCTCCCTTTTGTTTTTGTTTTTTGTTGATCTCCCGACGTCCTGACACGCAGTCGACGAGAACGTCGATCTCCCTCTCCCCACACTGCGCGAATATCATAGGAACCATGTATACAACATTTGACCGATAACGGTTACTTAAGTGCGTACACAAAATAGATACATATATATAGATAATGGTTTCTGAGCTACGTCGACGATGTTTCACATTGAGCTTCTTCCCTTTCTTGTTCATTGATGTATAATTGAGCCCCTCTTTATGACTTTTCCGGCACCATGGAGTACGATCTTTCTTACATAATGTAGTCTTGATTCTTCTTTTCACGTATTCTTCATCGTCATCGTCATCTTCCCTCATAGGGTTGCCGTATTGGTCGTAGTCTTCCTCGTTGGCGACTCCATCCATTCCGACGATGCTCCTTTTGCTTCTCCTCACGACAACACGGCCGGGATTGGTCTGGTCAGTTATGAAGAAGCATTGTGTCACGTGCTTAGCGTGTACCCATGGCTCAGTTTTGGCGATGACGTTAACGTTCATGGTAGCGCTATTCGCGTCGGGTATACACATGGTAGTGAAATACTTGTTTTCTCTTACGACGACCTTAGCCCATCTGACACGGAACATCGTCGCAGCGTGCAATTCAGCGTAGTCAAGCTCCCAGATCTCTTCGACCCTTCCGTAGAATCTTTCAGTTGTGCCGTTGGCATCGGTCACGCATTCAATCGTCACCCCTGAGTTTTGGTACTCACTGTCCATGTATTTGGCCTCCGTGTAGAACGTGTACCCGTTGATATCGTATGCCTGATAGGATGCGAGTTTGGGCGCGGGGCCATGTGCTAAGGCGTGTATGAGCAATCCGTCCGAACTGCCCTCTTCAGGGGGATTAGCAAGAATTTGCTCTTTGAACCAACGCAAGAAAGTGGCATTGTGCTCTACAGTAACTTCGTCGTCCGTCTTGAGCATCCCCTGATCACAGTACTTCTTTGCGATGGTTTCTTTGTGCAGTGTCACATAATCATCTACCATATCTAGGTGTTGTAGCACTACTAAGTTAGCCCTGTCAAAGTCGCCCCGTCGATCCGAGTAGTCCACGTGCAATTCCCTCCGGCCGTTGTTGTGACCTTCTCCTCCGAGCCTCCCATAGTGCTTATTGACGGGCAAACCAACAACAGGGTCTCCGCCGCCTATATAATTCTCGCAAAAGGAGATGCACTCTTGGGTCAGATAACCCTGGACGATGCTCCCATCGGGACGGGACATGTTACGAACGAATCCTTTGATGACCCCATTCATCCTCTCGAACGGCATCATGCTGTGAAGGAATGTCGGCCCGAGGTCGATGATGTCATCCACGATGTGGACACACAGATGCACCATGACGTCAAAGAACGCGGGCCGGAAGTACATCTCAAGCTCACATAGTATGACAACGATCTCTTCCTATAGCCTTCGGAGCTGCTTCACACTGATGGACTTTCGAGAGATAACGTCGAAGAAGTTGCAGAGACCAGTAAGCGTGTCACGGACGTGCTTCTCCATTATCCCTCTAATGGCAACCGGGAGTATTTGCGTCATCATCACGTGACAATCATGAGACTTCATCCCGCTGAACCTTTTCTTCTTGGTGTCTAGAAATCTGCTTATCTTCCCACAGTAACCGGAACTGACTTTGATTCCCGTAAGGCACTTGATGAATTGATTGATCTCCTTTGGACTTAAAGTGAAGCAAGAAGGGGGGCAATAATTCTCCTCCTTCTTCTTGACTTTTCTGCCCCTTGGCCCCGCCTCTGCCTCCATCTTCGTCTCCTCCGTCGACTTTTTACGGGGCATGTGGAGATCTCTCCTGATCTCCAAATCTTCCAAGTCTTTCCTTGCCTTCGGCCCATCCTTGGTCTTGTCCGGCATGTTCATCAGTGTGCCAAGCAAGCTCTCGAGGATATTCTTCATGATATGCATTTGATCAAGGAAATGAGGCATGTTGTGATTGTGCCAGTACTCCAAGTCCCAGAAAACAGACCTCGTTTTCCATACCTTCAGCAGCGGCTCCGGTGCCTTTTCCATCTTTCCCGGTGCCGGGCACTGTTCCCAGTTATTCAACAGCTGGTTGATTTCGGCGCCGCTCCTCTTACGTGGAGGTCCTTGATACTCAGCCAAACCATTGAATAGATCTCCACGTTTACTCCACGGGTCATCCTTCTCGAGCCATCTACGATGCCCCATGTACACGATTTTCCCAGACCCGCCATCTTTCGTTGACGTAAGCTGCTGAGACATTGTATCATCCATGCACCTCGTGCATCCACAGTATCCGTGGCACACCTGGCCTGAAGTGTACCCATAATCGAGATAGTCGTGCACCGTCGTCATCAGCGCGGCTCTCATATAGAAATAATCTCCTGTGCTGGCGTCCCATGTCTTGACCGGCGATTTCCATAACGTGTCTAACTCCTCTTTAAAAAGGACCATATACAGGTTAATATTATTTCCCGGTTGTTTCGGCTCTTGAATCAGCATGCTCATGTGTATGTACTTTGTCTTCATGCACAACCATGGGGGGAGGTTGTACATCCATACAAAGACGGGCCATGTGTTGTGGTTGGTGCTCTGGTTTCCAAACAGATTCATGCCATCGGTACTCGCACCAAGCACGATGTTCCTTGCATCTTCTCCAAAAAATCGATATTCGGCGTTGAATGCTCTGCACTGGCTAGCATCTGCGAGGTGTCTCAGCTTCGGATCATCTCCATCGTCGGGTTTCTTCCTCTCCGCGTGCCAGCGCATGGGCTTTGCTTCCTTAGGATCTACAAAATACCGTTGCAGACGGGGAGTGATCGGAAAGTACCATACAACTTTCCGAGGAGCTTTCTTTCCTGCCTTCTTGTATCGAGAAGCATTGCACACTGTACAGCTGGTTTTTTCCGCATGCCCCCCCCCCCCCGATAAATGATGCAATCGTTGATGCATGCATGGTATCTAATGTGCGGCAGATCAAGAGGGCAAACAATTTTCTTGGCCTTCTCGACACTAGTAGGACACATGTTTCCCGTGGGAAGACCTTTATTATGTAGATACTTCAAATGCTCATCGAGGCTTTTGTCTGTCCATTTGTTTTTGGCCTTCGTCTTTAGAAGTTCGAGCGTGAAACTCAAGCGGGTCACCTCGGGATCGCAACTGTCATACAATGGAGTCTTCGAGTCTACTTCAAGTTGCGCCAGCTTGGCCTCCTCTCTAGAAGCAGCTCTGCCGCTAGTCGTACTCTTGCGAAGGAGGTCTCGAACATGAGGGTCCTGCACGACTGAACTTAGTAGCGTCAAAGACTGCGGCGTGTCCGTCGCCTCTTCTCCGCCATGTCCGGACTCTTCTTCGCCGTGTCCGGAATCTTCTCCGCCGCCATGTCCGGACTCTTCTTCGCCGTGTCTGGAATCTTCTCCGCTACCATGTCCGGACTCTTCTTCGCCGTGTCTGGAATCTTCTCCACTGCCATGTCCGGACTCTTGCCCACCGCCATGTCCGGCGCCATCGTCTTTGTGTCGATCGGTCATCTCTTCGTCTAGCCCCATGTCGTTATTCCCTGCCATGTGGAAGTCCTCATCATCATCTTCACTTATCCACCGAGTATAGTCATCCATGAAACCATACATCAGCAGGTGCGCCTTCAAAGTGCCATGCTCAAAAAGGGTCCAAAATGAGTCCTTCTTTGCATCTTGTACACGGACATCCAATCCCAGTCCGATTATTTGCATACATGTCCATCACCGCGGATTGCAAGTATCGCTCCACCTTCCTTCCACTCACCTTCATGACTGCACGGTATAACAAGCAAAACGGTTATAAACAAAATGCATGCATGCATCAAATTCATATAAAAAATTGGCATGACCTTGCCTAAAAATAGGACATATCGAGTTTTCTCGAAATTCGCCGAAACGAAAATAAATCAACATTTCGGCAAAACATAAGCAACTCACGGGGCATGTCACTCACACAAATCCCTTCATAACGCAAACACACATATTCCCATTCTTGAAATGCACAACATTTTACTCACCTATACCCCGAGAGAGATTGTGCACGGTTAATTAGATCATTAGGCCTTCACTACCTATAGGGATCGAAAGTGGATGGCTAAATAGCTAGCTAGATCTAGTTGTTGGGAGGAGAGATGAGAATCTAGCTATGGAGAGGAAGAGAGATGATCTAGCTAGATCTATATGTATGGAAGGAGGGAGAGGCAAATAAATGTGGAAGATAGAGCTAGAAGAGGCCATTTATGGAGGAGAATTATGGTGGAGGGGGCATTAATGGGGAGAGAAGAGAGGTAGAAGGAAGAGTGAAGAAGGGCAATAATGGTGGAGAAGAAACTTAGAGAGGGGAGAGGGGAAAGGAGGGGAGAGGGCGGTGGGTGAAAAGGCAGCTCTGCCACGATTAGTAGTAGCACTGCCACGATTAGTAGTAGCACTGCTTTCAACAGGGCGCTACTGCTATGGGGCTGAGTAGTAGCGCTTTCTAGGAGCATCGCTACTACTAAGTGGGGGCCCATAGCAGTAGCGGTTTCCTCACAGCAACCGCTACTACTACGAGGCTTAGTAGTAGCGCTTTATTGTGGGCAGCGCTGCTACTACCAATAGTGTCGGTGGGCTCCGGGTCCCTCTTAGCAGTAGCGCTCTTTACGTTTCGAGCGCTACTGCTAAGTCTTTACTTGTAGCGCTGCCGAAATCCAGCGCTACTGATACTTAGCAGCAGCGATTGTTACTTTCCAGCGCTACTACTAGTGTCCTGCCTATAAGGTTTCTCCTAGTAGTGCACGTTTGCTTCTATCTAGTAACGAGAAGTAAAACCGCGTTGTGGGTATAAAGAAGATAGCTTTGCATGATATTGGAGAACTAAAATGTGAAAATAGTTGCTGCCTAAATAAAGTTAGAATATATTACAATATATTACAAATAGCAAGTGTGGAATAATGATGGTATGATGTGCGGAATCATCCTAGACAATTGATAACAAGATCGGTAATCATTCTTGCAATTTTATATGAGGGAGAGGAATGAGCGAACATACTTTCCGTACTTGGATCATATGAACTTATGATTGGATCTCTAGCAAGTATCCACAACTACTAGAAATCATTAAGGTAAACCCAACCATAGCATTAAACATTAAGTCCCCTTTACTCCCACATGTAAACAACTCCCTTACTCGGGTGTAAGCTTCTGTCACTCTAGCCACCCACTATAAGCGAATCATCAACATATTGCAAACCCTACAGCGAGAATTCCCTCACATGTGCACGGCACGAAGGGCACCGTAGGAGAGCACCAAAATAAAACATACACTCAAATCAATCAAGATCATCAATCAACCCAAAGGATAACATAGATCTGCTCAAACATCATAGGATGGCAACACATCATTGATTAATAATATGTGGCATGAAACACCATGTTCAAGTAGGGGATTACAGCGGGGTGCAGGAGAGTGGACCGCTGAAAAGAGATGAGGAAGGTGATGAAGACGGTGATGTTGATGAAGACGATCAACGCGGCGATGGCTCCCCCGGCGGCACTCCGACGCCGCCAGAAGAGAGGGGGGAGAGTCTCCCCCCTTAGGCTTCCTCCTCCATGGCCTCTCCCCATCTAGGGAGAGGTTCTCCCTCTGTTTCTTGGCCGCCATGGCTCCCAGAGGGGCGAGAGCCCCTCCGAGATTGGATCTCTCTCTTTGTTTCTCTCCTATTTTTGTTGCTGGTTTTTGGCCCTTCGCCATTTCTTAAATATCCGGAGATCCGTAACTTCGATCGGGCTAAAATTTTGAGGGGATTTTTATCGTGAAAATATCTTTCTTGCGGCGGACGGAGAGCCCCAACGGACTTAAGGTGGAGGCACAAGCCATCAGGGCGCGCCCTCCTGGGCCGTGCCCTGTTGGCTTGTGCCTCCCTCGGGCACCGTCTTGCATTGATTCCGACTCCCAAAATTCACATATATTCCAAAAAAATCTCCGTAATTTTTTATCACGTTTGGACTTCGTATGATATGGAATTTCTGCAAAACAAAAAACACACAACAAACAAGAACTGGCACTGGGCACTGGATAAGTAAGTTAGTCCCAAAAATAATATAAAATGTTGCCAAAAGTATATAAAAGTTGTAGAATATTGGCATGAATACTTCATAAATTATCGATGCGTTGGAGACGTATCAGGTTCTCATGGGCGCCCGCCACTGACCTCCCGCCACTGCTTATATGCCATCAGTGACGGGGCCCGCCCGCCAGTGGTACGTACCTAGCAGTGGCGGGCTTTTCCTAGAGCCCGCCACTGGTTTTGACCACTAACGGCGCTAAAAACACACTCTCAGTGGTGAGCTGTTCTTGATGCCCACCACTACTAATAATTTAAGGAATTAAAACAAATACAAAAACTACACTATTAATATGTGACATCACATTACAAGTCATGTAATACAAGGTGTTCATACGTACATACACACACTACGACAGAATGGTCCAAAGACGACACATCAATCAGAGACCCTTCGTGGAAACTGTGTGCGATCCATCAATCGCAAACAGTATAGTTCAAGCTCCGTCGCTAATGACACGAACTGTGTGCGATGGCGGATCCATCAAATACGATTCAGAAAATAGTTGCGTGTGTGATGTTGGGCATACAGTTGGTGTTTATGAACTGTTTGCGATTAGACAAGATAACACAAACGGTTCTCAAAATACTTATGTGTGTGAAGTACGACATACAGTTCATTCAGACAAACTGTTTGCATTGATCGAGCTAGAACACAAACGAGTTACCATAACAAGGTGTGTGTGATACCAGGCAAACAATTCATTCGTCAGAATTGTGTGGGAAGACCAATAATAACACAAACGATTCATACTGACAAGCTGTGTGGGTTGTTAGTAGGCGGTTGCTGCCAAACAGTTGTCAGCGATGGATGAAATCATTACCGATGCTTTGTTGGGAAGTGTCGTTTGCCTGTATTAATATCGCAAATGTTTATAATTATGACCCGTGTGCCTGCGCATCACCCCGTCCTCCTCTTTCGCGTCTTGTCACCGCGTTGCCGCCCGAGGATTCCAGTGCACGCTTCGGCACCGCTTTTGGCCACGCGTCCGCTCGATGAGCCCGTTCCCGCGCACATCCGCGTAGGTTCCCGCGCACAAAACTGTCCTACGGCTCTAGCTTCCCGCTCGGCTCGGTGAAATCCCCAATGCTTGCCGGCCTGCTATATAAACCCTCTTGGCCGGCGACTCCACATTGCCTTCATCCCCTCCCTCCCCGTAGCTTATCTAGTTTGATTCTCCCCCAATCGCCAATGGCACCGGCCATTCGTCGTCGCGCAGCCACTCCGCCAGAGGACAGCTCCAGCCGGGAGGCTTCACTGCGTCGGCGCGACAGTCCTCTGAAGTGTGTGGTGCACGTGGCGTCCCTGGTGGGTGTGCACATGCCACCAACTACATGCTCAACCACCGCTGCCCGAAGGTAGCTGCTGCCGGTGGCCGTCGTGGCCACCAACACGCCGGCAGCCGCCAGGGCCGCCACCCCACCGTCGTCCTTCTTTGCCACGACCTCGCCGTCAGGCGGCGGGGTCATCACCCACTCCGCCACCATGTCCCGAATGCAGGAGGTGGAGGCCGCCAAAGGCCCGCCGCTGGGCTTCTGCGTGGCAACCCTTGCGCGCTACATCTACTTCCTAGAGAAGGAGGTGGAGCGCCAGGTCGCGCACGCGAAGAAGCTCACCGACGCCATGGCCACAGGAGATGCCGCAGCGGCAGCGCGGAATGCGGAGATCTACGCCGAGTCCCGTCGCTTCGAGGAGGGGCGTCTTGAGCGTTGAAGGGCAGCACTGGCAGGCCACGGACATGACTCCAGCAACTCGTCGGCAGGCTCCTCCTTCACTTGCTCTTACTAAGCGCGCTCGATTCTGCTGGAAGTGGTACAAAGCCCCTCCGTAGTACTAGTATTTAGGGGCTATTTTGTTCAGTTCATCTAACTATAGATATGGTTGAATTGTACCACGTACTTTAAATTAGCTAGTATATATAGTTGAACTAGCTATTTCAGTACGTGGTTGGCGACAATTGGGGAAAAGTTTGTTCAATTCAGCTGTCGAGTTGAACTATTTTGTACAAAGAACAATGGTTAATCTATGAATGAAATCCATGTTTGCTGAATTTCAGTTGCAAAAGTGCACTGTAATAGTGATTTTGTTCCTGCGAAATTCGACAAATGCCAATGCTACAATGTTGACAAATGCCAATGTTACTAGATCGACAGATGCCAATGCTTCCGATTTGACACATGGCAATTTACCCAATACGATAGATGCAAATCTTCCTGGATTGTCTGTACTAGGCACACGGGTCATATTAGAGAAACGTTTGCGATGACGCATTGCACCAATCCTGCGCGCCAATATTTTCACTTGGCTTACGGGCGAAGGAAAGATAGCTGTCGATCTGTATACGGGTATTCAACCTGAACCGTTTGTGATGAGTGTTTATTCAAAGAAAACGATGATGGTTTTTTGTTTGCTATATGAATTCAGAGATAAATACATAGTTCATCAAACCATAGATTTCATTTAGTCAAGCTTTGACTTTGCATTCATACAATCGAGATAAAATATAAAGAAAACTAGTTGCGGCGGCAGCGGCGGCGTCCTACGGTGGCGTTCTCGTGCTCCGGGGCGAAGTTGTATAGTTCTTCAAACGAGACCAGAATGTTATGGACTTCACAATCAAAGAGCCGTTCGTCGCACGATCGACGGGCTCGGGGCCGGGGGGCTGTGACTAGCGACGCTGCGAGGAAGCTGTCGACGGCAGCGTCCCAATCCGCTGAGGGGCCCATGACGGGTGCAGGCGCGCGCACGGGGTCGGGCGCCGTGGGTGCGGGCACGCGCACTGGCACCGGTGTGGCGTGTGCAGGGGCGCGCACGAGCACGGGCGAGGGAGGGGGCGCTGGTGCTTGCACGTACATGAGCTCACGTGGGTCCGCGGGGACCTCCCTGAACCCGCGGTTTCCAACGCTGCGATGATGTGATAACCCACAAGTATAGGTGTCGTGGATTTGTCACGGCAAGATGTCCTCGTGAGAGAACTTGGGTGTGAGGCCATCGCAACTATGTGGCAGCTTGAGAGGGGTCGGTCGGAATCGAGAGACGTGAGTTTACCCAGGTTCGGCCCCTCCGAGGGAGGTAAAAGCCTACGTCCTGCTTTGTGTCTATATTGATGATGATGACGATCTCGATTACAAGGGTGCGGAGTCGCCACCTCTAATCTCGAGAGCCTCTAATCTGTCTATCTCTAATGACTTGAACCTTGTTAACTTGTCCCTCTCGGGGTGCCTTACCCCTCCTTATATAAGTGGAAAGGGTACGTTTACATGTAGAGTCCTACTAGGAGTAGGATTAGGACTAGTCTCTCTTGAATCCTAATCCGGGTCTTGTTTCCTTTGTGAGGGAATCCTTTCTCTCCTTTAATTGGGCCTTCTCTTGTAAGCCGCCCCTCCAGGCCCGTCCACGAGCCACCTTGCGCCGGCTTGCTCGCTGGGCCCTGGGCCTTGTCACTCGTCTGACCCGCCTGCCGGGTCACCAATGAACCGCCAAGTCTCGACCGGGTCACCAATGAGTCGCCAAGTCCCGGCCGGGTCATACTTCCGGCCGGGTTATACCGCGGGGTAATATCACCGACATTAGCCCCCAGGTTTGCTTGAATTTATTCATGCTAAGCTCCTGAAATAAGAATAAATATGTTAAGTGACCGGCTCGCCCCACTGGCCGGCTTAATGAAGTAGCTCCTTAAAAATCCAGGTTTCTTCGTCATATGAACGAGTCGTCTTATCAATCGTCTTGCTTATCAGTGTCCTTTGAAATAAAATATTGGGAATACAACACCCATATGCCATTGAGTCGGCCTCCAATACTCTTCAACTTGTAAAACCGGGTTGCTTATATAAACTCTGTCGGGTTATGATCTTTTGATAAAGCCGGGTCATGATTGTTGGTGACGCCGGGTCAAACAACTGGACTCCAGCTGACTTGATAAAAAATATTGGGATGAAAATCCATCTGATGTAGAGCCGGTCTTCCAATGCTTCAGCTCCATGAAGAAATGAGACCTAGCTCACTCAAAATTTGATAGCTTAAAAATGTCCTACTATTTTTATCTCCATATTACCTGTAGCCCCCAAGCTCCAAGTTTATCCATGATGACTTGGTGCTTTGCAATAATATCTTTGATTGTGTAGCCCCCAAGTACCAGGTTGCCTTGCCTGCAGCAGCCTGGGACTTGTAACTGTCTTATACTTTATAAAGCTTCGGCTGGTGTAGCCCCCAAGGACCGGGTTGTTTTGCTTGCAACAACCTGGGACTTTTGAACTTGGTGTTGAATGTTGAGAAATCTGGGTTGTCATCTGAGTCGCCAGATATATACTGAGTGTCTTGTATTTCACAAGTGTAGCCCCCAAAGGCCGGCTCATCAGCGTGTGATGGGCCGGGTCTTTCAATTTGGACCTTATAATCTGCTTGAACAGCTGAATACTGTAGCCCCCAAGTGCCGGATCGCACGCCTGCGGCGACTTGGGACTTTAGCAATTTTGATCTGAACAGTGTAGCCCCCAAGTGCCGGGCCAGTAAGAAGTACTGGGCTGGGACTTAGAAAAAGATATAAAGGCCAGATCATCTCCTTGAGATAACAGGGTCTGTTGACAATGTAATGACTTGAAAAACAGCTTGCATTAGCCCCCAAGTGCCGTGGTGCATGCTTGCAGTGACATGGGACTTGCATACTTGATATAAACAGGACTTGAATGATGTAGCCCCCAAGTGCCGGGTTGCATGCCTGTGGCGACTCGGGACTATTCCTTCCATTGCAGAATAAAATCTTATCCACTCTCCAGATGATGTTGCTGAAAGCCTTGCATATCAATGTTGAACCATGCTCCTTGCTGTAAGCTGGTATTTCTTGGACGAAGGAATTATAGCCATTACTCTGAAGGGGCTTTGAAAACCTCAATCACCCAATGCTGGTTATGACAACCATAATGAAAAATCCAGCCATGTTGGCTATTTAAAATTTGAATAACATAACCCGGTTTGAAAAAACCGGTTCCTGCAATGTAGACCAGGATACCCATGCATATATGATGCATGGTAAGATGATGCAATGATGATGCAATCTATGATGCAATGTATGATGCAATGTATGATGTTCTTGCTTTGAAGGGACAACTAGAAGAGATCAACTCTTGTGTATGTTCTTGCTTTTTTCTTTTTCGAAAACTCATATGCCGGTTCTTCTGGGTGAACTCGCTGCTTGAACTCTTAACAGTACAGGGTCTCTAGTGAGAGCGACCGTCAATTCCTTTGAGCGGCTCAGGGTCTCTAGGCGAGATTAACTGATAAGAGCGCAGCGAACCAGAGAGAGACGCAGCAAACGGCGGGTCATGCCCCTAGGGCCCATAAGCTACCTCTCACGTGACATAGATCCGTCGTTTGAACCTTAAACAGTGCAGGGTCTTTAAAAGAGTAACTGTTTAAGATTACGAACGGGCCACATAGCGGAGAGTCGGCAGCAGATGGGTGAGTTTATCCTCGCTTTCTGTAAGCTGGCCCTCACGTGACAAGATCCGCCGGTTTAACCTTGATCAGTACAGGGTCTCTAGTGAGAGTGACTGTCAAATACTTTGAACAGCTCAGGGTCTCTAGTCGAGATTAACTGATAAGAGTTCGGCGGGTCACCTAACATAGCAGCAGCAGCATACAGGCAGGTTTAACTCCAACTTGCGGTGGCTGAATAGCCGATCAAGAGGGTGTGTAAGCTAAACCCGGTGGGTTGGAAGCCCCCAAATGACCTTGTTGACGGAGTCAACTTTTTGGGTATACAACCCGGCCTTACGGTGGCTGAAGAGCCGATCAAGAGGGTGTGTAAGCTAAACCCGGCGGGTTGGAAGCCCCCAAATGACCTTGTTGACGGAGTCAACTTTTTGCACCATCTTGTAAGCCGCCATCTTGTATGAAGAAACGGCAGAAGCCTCCAAGTGACTTTATGATGATCCAATAAATCCGGGCACCCATGTTTGAATGGTGCATCACGGCGGTTCGTCCTCGGAACCAAGTTAACTTCCTTGCAACGACCCGGGGTTCTTGTTGAAAATGACCAAATGTGTCGAGCCATGTCTGTAGCCCCCGAGTCTTAAGTCGGCTCGAAGAGGCGGCTTGAGAGTCTTCATAGTTGACTGTGGCATAAGCCGGTATATGGTTGATGGCTGACAACTAAAGCCAAAAGCGTGTGCCGAGTTGATGATTTTTGCGACACTCATTGTATGCCCTTGGCACAACATGAACCCGCGGAATGTTGAGATGGCGGGTTATAAATGATCCCATATGAGTTTTGTTAGTGACTCGGCCGATGGTTTGACCCGGCTGGCTGTTGAAGTTAACCAAACCGTAGTGGCGGTAATTTGTACGCCTATTCATTGAACCATCTGGTGGAGGCAGAGGCTGATAATGACTTGCTTCAGAGTCGTTGGAATAAACCGGATCACAGGGGCGTCATCTTGCGCGCGTCTATTGGGCGGCTCGTATAGGCGAGCACTGCACCGTTATGTTGATGTAAATCAGACTACAAGAGGCGGACGGTAAAGACGGCCGCGGCGTTCGAAACGGTACGGCTGCGGGCGTGGACAGACATGTCAGCCGCCCGGTTGTAAACTTGCATGGTCGGGCGAGTCGATCGCGGGCGCGGACCCAATGAGTTGATGTAGACCGAGCCGCCGGGGCGGCAACTTGCGCACGTCCATTTAGTAGCGAGCAGGCGCGGACCCGATGAGTCGATGTAGTCCGGGCCGCGGGGGCGGTGACTTGGCCACCCCCATTCATCAGGCAGGCGCGGTCCCGGCGTTCTCAGCTAGCGCGGACCTACGAATCGGCCGCGGTGTCAGAATCCAGCGTGAATGCGCGAGTCGGTCAAGACGCGTTGACGTAAACTGAACCGCACGGGCAGCGGCTTGCGCACGTCCATTTCTATGGTATGGCATCACTTGTCCTGCATATTAAAATATACAAGCGACAGTAACTATTCTCAGAGGAACTATAACATACTGCTAAAATAAATAAGACAGATAGCACCTGATTTAAGACGACAAATTATCCATTTGTGGGTCCGCTGCATGCTCAGACTTAACTGTATTATTTTTTGCTTAATACCACTTTTTATCTGGCTCCCACATCTTTTCCTAACGAAATCCCCACTTATTTTTTCTCCAGCCGGTTCCCAACTCCCCTTCTTCCCCGCAGCCAAGTCTCCAGAAAGCAGCCGGAAGAGCCGACGATGGGAGGAGTGGCCGAGGTGACGGCGGCCCATAGGAGCGCAGTGGCTGGCGGGGCGGAGCCGGTGTAGTATGACTCGGCTAGGGGGAGCCGGCGACGGAAGCACAACAGCATGAGCCGGCGGGCAGAAGTGAGTCACGGTGCCGCGCGCAGGTAGGAGCGGCGGCTCAGCGGCGGGCCGGCTCGATGAGCACCATGGCGGTGGCACGGTCAGGAGATGGATTGTGATGGATCTTTTTCTCCCCCTATTGCGTGATGGATAAATGTTTCTGTAGCATGAGGATGTATGGATCTCTGGTTTCTCTTGAGGTGGTTCCTCCTGCCGGCTTGACTTAACACTTCCTTCCTGATCTGCTTCTTGTAACTGACCAGGCAGGGCCAGCACAGCGGTGGAGCAAGGCGGCGGCGGCTCATGGTGAGGTGAGGCCGCGGCGACGAGAGCCGGCAGGAGCAGCACCGCGGGGCGACTGCTGGTCGTGGCGACGTCGGCAGGGGTGGCAAAGTATTGCCGCGGCCGCAGGGCTAGCTCAAAGCGTGGCCGGCTCGAGGCAGAGCGGGACACCAGCGGCGGCTTGGGGTGCGTCCATTGACCCGTCGCAGGAGGCGGCTTGGTGGCAGAAGTCGGCTCAACGGCGGCTCTAGGCGCAGAGGAGGCCATGGCGGCTGGTAGTGGTGGAGGCACCCGGGTCACCGGCCGGGGCATTTGAGAGTCGGACGAGCAGACGAGGGCGGCCGACGCAGCTGGTCGAGCAGCGGTCGATGGGCGGCTCGAGGGTGAGGAGGTACGGCGGCGGAAGCAGGTGAGGTGGGCGGATGTGGTGTGCAACCAAGGCGGCTTGAAGGCACCGGCCCGCGGATCAGTGGAAAACCGCGGCAGAGGCAACTTGGAGGCGAGGTGGAAAAACGCGGTGGCGGCTCGGCCACGGCGACGGCGGGGTGCGGCTAGGGCGGCTCGGAGGCACCGGTCCATAGCAGAGACGGAGGTCGCGGCATCGGCTCGACCACGGCGGAGGCGGGAGCCGGTGGGCGCGCGCGGGAGGCGGATCGGAAGCACGGGGGAGCCGGCAGGCGAGTCACAGCAGCGGCTGGTGGGTGCGGCGAGGCAACGGCCGGCGGGTGCGGCGAGGTGACGCGAGGCGGAACTGCAGCGGCGAGCTGGCAGGTGTGGAGGCGAGGTGACGCGAAGTGGCCCATGAGCCGGCCGGGGCGCAGCGCGGCGGTGTGAGGCCGAGGCGTGGAGACGGCTCGTACGTGGGCGAGGCGGACGGTGAGGCAGGCGCAGGGCGCAGCGGCGAAAACCGAGTCGGGGGCGTCTCACTTTTTCCTTTTTTTCTTTCTTGTCCGACTCAGCCAGGTCTAGGAAGATACGTGTTGACCATGGAATTTTATATGATGGTGGTGGTAGCTAGCCTCAGCTCGATCCCTCGCGTGCCTGGACTGGTGCTGCTGGCTTCTGCCCGACGAGCCGGTTGTGTGTGGCTGCCAACCTCGTACGCCATGGCCGCATATGCTAACGGTACATACGGTGGCTTGTGCGTCATCTTCTTTTCTCAAACTTTGTTGATCATGCGTTGACCGGCGTATTGGATGTTCAGATGGCCATCATTACGTAGTAGTGCCGTGTTTGTTTTTGTTGGCTGATGTTGCCGATCTCTATGTATCTTCACGCTGCCGTCCACTCTATATATAATCTTTTTAATCCTTGACTGATGAATTCGGGCTTGTTGTAGATCCTTTCGAACCGGCTCTTCTCCATCCGGTCAATCACGAGCTTCTCGATCCTTGGAAGAGCTCCCTCCAAGAACACAATACCATCGTGCGAAAGGCCCCACGGTGGGCGCCAACTGTCGTGGATTTGTCACGGCAAGATGTCCTCGTGAGAGAACTTGGGTGTGAGGCCATCGCAACTATGTGGCGGCTTGAGAGGGGTCGGTCAGAATCGAGAGACGCGAGTTTACCCAAGTTCGGCCCCTCCGAGGGAGGTAAAAGCCTACGTCCTGCTTTGTGTCTATATTGATGATGATGACGATCTCGATTACAAGGGTGCGGAGTCGCTACCTCTAATCTCGAGAGCCTCTAATCTGTCTATCTCTAATGACTTGAACCTTGTTAACTTGTCCCTCTCGGGGCGCCTTACCCCTCCTTATATAAGTGGAAAGGGTAGGTTTACATGTAGAGTCCTACTAGGAGTAGGATTAGGACTAGTCTCTCTTGAATCCTAATCCGGGTCTTGTTTCCTTTGTGAGGGAATCCTTTCTCTCCTTTGGGCCTTCTCTTGTAAGCCGCCCCTCCAGGCCCGTCCACGAGCCGCCTTGCGCCGGCTTGCTCGCTGGGCCCTGGGCCTTGTCACTCGTCTGACCCGCCTGCCGGGTCACCAATGAACCGCCAAGTCTCGACCGGGTCACCAATGAGTCGCCAAGTCCCGGCCGGGTCATACTTCCGGCCGGGTTATACTACGGGGTAATATCCCCGACAATAGGGGATCGCAACAGTTTTCGAGGGTAGAGTATTCAACCCAAATTTATAGATTCGACACAAGGGGAGCAAAAGAATACTTGAGAGTATTAGCAGTTGAGTTGTCAATTCAACCACACCTAGAGATTAAATATCTGTAGTAGAGTGATCAGTAGCACGGTAATATGATAGTTTTGATAGGAGTAGCAATAGTAACAGTAGCGGTAACAGTAGTAGCAATAGTTTTGTAGCAGTTGGAACAGCAGTAACAGCAGTAGTAACTTAGCAAGAACAATAAGTGGAAAGGTCGTAGGCACTGGATCGGTAACTCGTTGGATGATATTCATCATGTAACAGTCATAACCTAGGGCGATACAGAACTAGCTCCAGTTCATCAATGTAATGTAGGCATGTATTCCGTAAATAGTCATACGTGCTTATGGAAAAGAATTTCCATGACATCTTTTGTCCTACCCTCCCGTGGGAGCAGGGTCCATAAGGAAACTAAGGAATATTAAGGCCTCTTTTAATAGAGAACCGGATAAAAGCATTAACACATGGTGAATACATGAACTCCTCAAACTACGGTCATCACCGCGAAGTATCCCAAATATTGTCACTATGGGGTTGACGGATCATAACACGTAATAGGTGCATATGACTAGGCAAGATCGGATCAAGAACATTGATATAGAGATGATAACATAAACGGTTCAGATCTGAAATCATGACACTCGGGCCCTAGTGACAAGCATTAGGCATAGCAAAGTCATAGCAACATCAATCTCAGAACATAATGGATACTAGTGATCAAGCCCTAACAAAACTAACTCGATTACATGATGAATCTCATCCAACTCCTCACCGACCAGCAAGCCTACGAAGGAATTAGTCACTCCCGGTGGGGAGCATCATGGAATTGGCGATGGAGAAAGGTTGATGATGACGAAGACCAAAGATTCCCCTCTCCGGAGCCCCAAACGGGCACCAGATTTGGCCTCCCGATGAAGAACAGGAGGTGGCGGCGGCTCCGTATCGTGAAACGCGATAATTCTTTCTCTTTGATTTTTTCTCTCCGAATTTAGGAATTTATAGTGGCGGAGATAGGACAAGTGGGGCCACGAGGTGGGCACAACCCACTAGGGCGCGCCCTGGTGGGTGATGCTCACCCTGGCCCCCCTCTTCTGTGGATTTTGGCTCCAATAATTCTTATTTATTCCAAAATAATTCTCAAAAAAGTTTCGTTCCATTCCGAGAACTTTTATTTCTGCATAAAAACAACACCATGGTAGTTCTGCTGAAAACAGCGTCAGTCCGGGTTAGTTTCATTCAAATCATGCAAATCAGAGTCCAAAACAAGGGCAAAAGGGTGAGGAAAAGTAGATACGTTGGAGATGTATCAACTCCCCCAAGCTTAAACCTTTGCTTGTCCTCAAGCAATTCAGTTGATAAACTGTAAGTGATAAAGAAAAACTTTATGAACTCTTTTGTTCTTGTTTACATATATATGCTTAAGTGGCACCCAGGTTTTCAGCAAAAAATATGACTAACCATGTCAACAATAACTCTTAGGAATTATATTTACTCATATCAATAACATAAGCAACTAGTGAGCAATAATAAGATATCTCAAGCGCCAACACTTTGTCAAAACAATCATGATACAATATGACAATAGTGGTATCTCGCTAGCCCTTTCTGAGACCGCAAAACATAAATGCAAAGCACCTCCAAAGTTCAAGCAGCGACTAAACATTGTAATTCATGGTAGAAAAGATCCAGTCATGCTGCACCCAACATCAACTATACACAATACATGATGTTGGCAATAGTGCTCTCGGGTCTGGCGCTTATTTGAGAAGGTGATGACTCAACTTAAAAGTAAATAGATAGTCCCTTCGCAGAGGGAAGCATGGATTTGCAGTGGTGCCAGAGCTCAAAGTTTAAAACAGAGATAGATATAATTTTGGGAGGTACACCCTTCCTGTCAACGTCACGACCAAGAGTTATCAATATCTTCCATGCTAAACAAATTAGCGGTGGTTCCCAAGCGGTAAAAGTAAAGGTTTACTCCCCCTCCACCAACAATCACAGTCCACGGCGAGCCGCATCCACGGGCACCGTCCAAACCAACAACATTCCTGGGGGAGTTTTGTTTAATTATTTTTGATTTTTGATTTTGGGACTGGGAATCCCTATTACCGCCCCTCTCGTGTAAGGACAAGTGAATAAACACTCGTCATGAGAATAACCCGCTTAGCATGGAAGATACTGACTGCCCCCTGTCGCTACATGAGCGGTCCAGGCACACAAAACAGATGTTCATTTGAATTTTTAGAGGTGGCACATGCAAATTTACTTTGGAACGGCAGGGTAATACCGCATATAGGTAGATATAGGGGACTCATCTGGCATAACTTGGTTTAAAGGTTTTGATGCACAAGCAGTATTCCCGCTTAGTACAGGCGAAGGCTAGCAGTTAGATTGAGAAGTGGCCAACTAGAGACCGAAGACGGTCATGAACATGCATTACATATAATCAACATTGAATACTAGCATGAGTAGGATATGGACACCATGAACATAAATATCATGAAGGCTACGTTGGTTTTGATTCAACTACATGCGTGAACATGTGCCAAGTCAAGCCACTTGAAACATTCAGAGGAGGATACCATATCATCATACCGCATCACAACCATTTTAATGCATGTTGACACCCAAGATAAATCATTATCCACTCCTAGCTACTTAGGCATGGAATGAACAACTATAATCTCTAATGGTCATTACACACATGTTTGGTCATAATGAGCTGGATCAAGGGGTACTAGGTTAAACATATTTACAAAAACAAAAACAAGTTGAGTTCATACCCGCTTTTCTCTGCCACAGTCAATTCATCAATGTCATCATTATTGCCATTCACTTGCACGACCGAATGAGAAGAAAATAATAATAGTGCAAGAATGCCGCGGACGAAGCTGGAATCTGCAAACATTTTATTCAAGAGGAGAAGACAAGGTAATGTGGGTTCTTCATTAAATAAACGATAATGCGGATGAGAACCACTCAACAATTTCATCGTGGTATTCTCCTAGGTACGACTCAAAATAAAAAGAAAATAATTTTAGAGAAACATACTGAAATATTTTTGGGAGTTTTTGGTTTTTCTTGAAGAAAGCAAATTAAAGAAGAAAAACAAAAACGAGAAAAACTATTTACATGGGATAGCTCCCAACAAACAAGAGAAGAAGCGGGAAATCTTTTTGGGTTTTCTTTTGATGCAGCAATTAAACTAGGCTAGAAAGAAAAACTAAAAAGAAGTAGGAAATGTTTTTGGGTTTTCTCAAAGTTTTTCAAACACACAAGAAGAAAGCGAGAAAACGAATCTAGCATGGATATTACAATGGAAAAGTATGAACACCGACAACTGGAATGAAATGTGTGAACATGAATGTAATGTTGGTGGAAATATGTATTCCCCCAAGCTTAGGCTTTTGGCCTAGCTTGGTAATCACCATCCGTATGAATAATAATCTGGGCGATGGCTCATTGAGAACCTCGGAGCAGACTCCACGGCCCTCCTGGCAGCTTCAACCTCCGCGTTGTACTCATAAGCTTCGCTCTCAAGAACATAATATCTTCCCCTAGTGTGAAAATATAAGAGAGCAGAAGCAGGCAAAACAACAGGCACAACAGGTTTCTTATTGAATCTCACGTTATAGGTGTAGTTGGTGGCCATACCCGTAAGGAACTTATGACACTTCATGGCATCAAAGTCTAAATAATAAGTGGGTAGGATGGGGTCATTAGGCCAAGGTAAAACATTTAATCTCTCATCTACACGGGAGCCATAAATTCCTCCATAAAAATTACCACTAGCAGCATTAAGCTGCAACCTCCGTGCAACAATTGCACCAAGATTATAATCCTTATTCCCAGTTATGGCAGTTTGTAAGAGACTCAAATCATGAGCACATAATGTGCTACAGTCTTGTTTGCCTACAATACATTTACCATTAAAGAGCGCAAAATACTGGAGTGATGGAAAATGGATGCTGTTAATTCTCCCTTGTGTAACCCCCCTATCTTCGCCAAAGCAAAGATTTACTAAAAATGATTCGTACTCGGATTTTGTTGGTTCATCGAAGGAACCCTCATATGGTAGTTTACATGCATCGCTAAACATTTCTAATGGCATTGTAAAGGAATGATCGTATAGGTTGAATGAAACTCTAGACTCACGCGGAAAATATTTAAATTTCTTTTTGAAGGTTTTTGTAAGTTCGAGGTGTTGGGGGCACTTATCAGTGATGAAGGAAGCAAGCCCTGTGTTGTGGATAAATTGATAAAACTCCTCCTTAATACCTGCACCTTCCATGAACTCGTCGCAAGGCCACAAGCATGATTTGGTAGCGGCATCTCGCATTGAGCTTTCGCTTGGTTCTACATAAGACTGTCGAACTGAGATTCCACTTGACGAGGCTCCCGAGGATCTCCTCCTCGAAGAACTCCTAAAGAATTGCATTTTTATTCCTATAAAATTTCTGAAAAATTTTAGTCCACAAAAATTTGTCAACAAAACTTTGTAAGATTGTTAGCAACAACTCCCAAGCATGCATAGAGGCCATATTGAGCATCCAAACTACTTAGAACTCTAAGAATTCAACATGCAAGCTCATCTACAACAGCACCAAGAGTAGCTAATTACTCTAAAAATAACCCACTAGATCAAAAACTAATTGGAGCAATGGAGGAGGCATATACCAAGTAGCAATCCCTCCAAACAGTTTCAGAAACGGAGCTTCGAGCAAAGAGATCGAAATTCGCGGGTTTGAGAGCAAGAACACGAGAATGGTGGCTGTGGTGATTTTTTTCTGGAGGTAGGGGATGATGTGAGCTAAAGGGATAAGTGAGGGGGCCCACGCGGGGGCCACAACCCACCAGGGCCCGCCTGGGGGTGCTGGCGCGCCCTGGTGTCTTGTGGGCACCAGGTGCACCCCCCTCTGGTGTTATTTGCACCAGAAATTCAAAAATATTCGGAAAAAACCGTGTTAAATTTTCAGGGCATTCTGAGAATTTTTATTTTTGGGTCATTTTTTATTGCACAGAGAAAACAGAAAACATGATAATCATGGCAATTTATTTTATTTGACTAATCTAAAATAGGAAAATAAAAGGTGGGAGCAGAGAGTTATGCTTACTAGATTCATTGACGTCATACCTCTCAAAAATGATTCATTAATAAGGTTGATCAAGTCTTGTTAACAACCACTTCCGATTAGCATGAAACCGAAGAACTTTCGTAAAACACTAAGTTACCTCAATGGGGATGTGCATATCCCCTACAATAAGTATATCATATTTCTTTTTGGCAGTAGGTAGAGGTAGTTGAAAACTTCCAATAGTGATGGTCGGAGATTCTTCAATAACATTTATACCATTCACTTTGAATTGTTTCTTCGGAAAGTGCACCGTGTGCTCATTACCATTGATATGAAAAGTGACTTTGCTTTTATTGCAATCAATAACAGCCCCTGCAGTATTCAAAAAGGGTCTACCGAGGATAATCGACATGCTGTCATCCTCGGGCATCTCAAGAATAACAAAGTCCGTTAAGATAGTAGCATTTGCAATAACAACGGGCACATCCTCACAAATACGAATAGGTATGGCTGTTGATTTGTCAGCCATTTGCAATGATATCTCAGTAGGTGTGAGTTTATTCAAATCAAGTCTTTTATATAAGGAGAAAGGCATAACACTAACACCGGCTCCCAAATCACACAAAGCAGTTTTAACATAGTTTCTTTTGATGGAGCAAGGTATAGTTGGTATTCCCGAATCTCCAAGTTTTTTAGCTAATCCATCCTTAAAAGAATAATTAGCAAGCATGGTGGAGATTTTAGCTTCCGGTATCTTTCTTTTATTAGTGATGATGTCTTTCATATACTTTGCATAAGGGGCCATTGATAATCCCCAAGTGCAAGGAATCATCGTAGCAATTTCCAAAGGTGGAAGTGATAAGTATGGAGTGTCGAACCCACAAGGAGCTAAATGTAAGATCAATATTCTCTCAAGTCCTATCTGCCACTGATACGACTCTACGTACGCCGAACGTTTGCTTCCAACTAGAAACGAGAAATAAAACTACGTTGTGGGTATGAAGAGAATAGCTTTGCATGATATCAGAGAACTAAAATATAAAAATAGGTGCTGTTATCATAAAGTTAGGATATATTACAATATATTACAAACAACCAGTGTCGAATAATGATGGGTCGGTGTGCGGAATTGTCCTAGGCAATTGTTAACAAGATCGGTAATCATTATTGCAATTCTATATGAGGGAGAGGCATAAGCTAACATACTTTCTCTACTTGGATCATATGCACTTATGATTGGAACTCTAGCAAGCATCCGCAACTACTAAAGATCATTAAGGTAAAACCCAACCATAGCATTAAAGCATCAAGTCCCCTTTATCCCATACGCAACAACCCACCTACTCGGGTTTATGCTTCTGTCACTCAAGCAACCCACTATAAGCGAATCATGAATGTATTGCAACACCCTACAGCAGGAATCCTTCACGTGTGCGCGGCACGGAAGGCACCATAGGACAACACCAAAATAAACATACTACTCAAACCAATCTAGGTCATCAATCAACCCATAAGACAAAAGGAATCTACTCAAAACATCATAGGATGGCAACACATCATTGGATCATAATATGTGGCATAAAGCACCATGTTCAAGTAGGGGATTACAGCGGGGTGCGGGAGAGTGGACCGCTGAAAAGAGATGAGGATGGTGATGAAGAAGGTGATGTTGATGAAGACGATCACCGCGGCGATGGTTCCCCCGATGGCACTCTGGCGCCACCGAGAGAGAGGGGGAGAGGGTCTCCCCCTTGTGCTTCCTCCTCCATGGCCTCCCCCCCTGAGTGGCGAGAGGTTCTCCCTCTGGTCCTTGGCCTCCATGGCGATGATGGCCCCTCCGTCTTCCTCCTCCATGGTCTCTGGTGAAGGTGAGCCTCTCCGGCAGGGTGCCGAAGATGGCCAAGATTGATCTTTCGTGGCTACAGAGACTTGCGGCGGCGGAACTTCCAATCTAGGTTTCTTTTCGGAGATTTCTATATTTATAAGAGTTTTTGGCGTTGGTCCCACGTCCGAAAGGTTCCCGAGGAGGTGACAAGCCAGGGGGGCGTGCCCTAGGGGGGGGGGGCGCCACCACCCTTGTGACTTCCTCGGGCTTCCTCTCCGGTGACTTTTCGCTCCAGTATTTTTTATATTTTCCAAAAATATTCTCCGTAAATTTTCAGCTCATTCCGAGAACTTTTATTTCTGCACAAAAACAACACCACGGTAGTTCTGCTGAAAACAACGTCAGTCCGGGTTAGTTCTAATCAAATCATACCAAAATCATATAAAATTATTGTAAACATGGCATGAATACTTCATAAATTATAGATACGTTGGAGACGTATCAGCATCCCCAAGCTTAATTCCTGCTCGTCCTCGAGTAGGTAAATGATAAAAGAAATAATTTATGAAGTGTGAATGCTAGCAAGTGCACAAGTTTGATCAATGATAATTCCAATCACTTTTTCTAGCATCAATATAACCCATAAACAGTAGCTCAACTCATAAAACTTCTCATGATCAAGTAACAAGCTATTCACATGTTAAAGGATAGACCAGAAAGTTTCTTGAAAAGTAACAAACCATATTCCTAGTCATCGAACAATTGCAATTCATCTTATTTTCAGGAAGGGTCTATGTAAGAGCTTTGATTAGCAAATTCCACATACTCAACTATCATATAGTCTTCCATGATTATTGACACTCAAAGCATATTTTTAGAACAAATAGCATCCATCGAACACAGAGAAAGATAGGGGCTTAATGTTTCGCCTCCCAACTTATTTATCATATAGATAATTGTCAACAATAATAATACATGATCAAATATATTTGTGTGGATATATATGTCTAGATCATTCCCCAACACATGACGCTTGCCAAGAGAAAAAGGCGAAATATAGGAAGTGGTGAAGATCACCATGACTCTTGCATAAAGGTAAGTACTTAGGAGGTAAAGGATAGGCCCTTCGCAGAGGGAAGCAGAGGTTGTCATGCGCTTTTTGTTTATGGATGTGCAAACCCTTAATGCAAAGGAATGTCGCGTTGTATTGCCCTTTGTGATAGCAACCTTTATTATGCAGTCCGTCACTTTTATTTCTTTACCATCACAAATTCGTACAATGCTTATTTTCCCTCACAATAAAAGATACATATTTTGGAGCAATTTTTATTGCTTTTTGCACCGATGACAACTTACTTGAAGGATCTTACTCAATCCATAGGTAAGTATAGTGGACTCTCATGGCAGAACTGGTTTAAGGGTGTTTGGATGCACAAGTAGTATTTCTACTTGGTGCGGAAGTTTTGGCTAATATGAGGTGGAAGCAAGCACCACATGTTGGAGGATCCATAACAATATAACTTCTATACAAATATACCCAAACATAACTCATTAAGTTGTCTTCCTTGTCCAATTTCAACTAATTTGCTCAAGTTTGAAAATAATTAATGAGCTCACAATCATAAAAGATGTCCACGATAGTATATTTATATGTGGAATCTCTCTTCCTTCAATATTCTTTCATGAATTGTTCAAGTGACTAATGCGGTGTTTGCTAACTTTCAATAAATTTTACCACCTATACTTATTATGTGTGAAGTCATTACTCCCCATGGGATAAGTATATGAAGCATATTTAATTTCAGATTTATGATATTCAATTCATTCAACCATTTACTCATAGGATATAAGTGAAGCATGAGAGTGAATGACAAACTACTCCAAAGAGATATAAGTGAAGATCAATGAGTAGCCAACAATTAATTAACTATGTGAGGACTCTCTCATCTAAGAATTTCAGATCCAATGATTTTATTCAAACAGCAAAACAAGAAAAAAAAATAGCACTCCAAGAATAGCACGCATCATGTGAATGAATAAAAATTTAGGCTCAACATAGGCTAACCGATAATTGTTGATGAAGAGAGATGGGATGCGTAGCATCCCCAAGCTTAGATGCTTGAGACTTCTTGAAATATTTACTTGGGGTGCCTTGGGCATCCCCAAGCTTGAGATTTTGTATCTCGTTCAATCCTCTCATATCATGGTTTCACCTATTCTCAAAAACTTCATCCACACAAAACTCGAAAAGAACTCGTGAGATAGGTTAGTACACATAATAATAATTCAACTCTTTATGTACTGCAAAGACGAGTTTCACGATAATTTTCAAACATCATCTACTGTTTACTATCATTTCCACAATTTATATCTACCAATATAGGCTATGGAAACTAGAGGATAAGTAGATAACAAAACTATGACAGCAATCTGTCCAAACAGAACAGCCTGTAGCAATTTATGAAAACAGTGTACTTATGTAACTCAAAAAATTATGAAAATTTAGTACATGCTATAAAATTTAGATGACAACACTGTGTAAAAATTTCAGAAACTTTCCACGTTCCAGTAAAGTATGTAAATTCAAACACTACAGCAAAAGTTTCTGTTTTTTACACAGCACACATCACACATGCAATACAAGCATCCTAAGGCAATTCTTGGAACTTTTTATTCAAAAACAAAATTATGAATAACACCTAACATAAAATAACAAAATATAATGACGATCCAAGCAAAGCACATATTATGTGATGAATAAAAATATAGCTCCAAGTGAGGTTACCGATAATGTTGAAGACGAAAGAGGGGATGCCTTCCGGGGCATCCCCAAGCTTAGTTGCTTGGATATTCCTTGAATATTACCTTGGGGGTGCCTTGGGCATCCCCAAGCTTAGGTTCTTATCACTCCTTGTTCTCCTCATATCGGTGTCTCACCCAAAACTTGAAAACTTCAATCACACAAAACTTAACGGAACTTCGTGAGAAGGGTTAGTGTAATAAAGATAAATAATTCACTTAGGTACTGTCAAGACAAGATTCATAATTGTTTCCACATGATTCCTAGTGTATTCTATCATTCCCATAATTTATACCTCTAAATATAAGCTATGAAAACACTAAAACAAGCAAACTATTCATGCAAAACAGAATCTGTCAAAAACAGAACAGTCTGTGAAGATCTGTAGTGTAACCATACTTCCCTGTCTCGAAAAATTCTGAAAAATTAGGACAACCTGAAGAATTTGTATATTAAGACTGTGTAAACATTTCAGAAACTTTTTACTCTATGGTGAATTTATAAAAATCTGGACTGGGCACCAAAGTTTCTGTTTTTGCACAGAATCAAGTCAACTATCATCTATACTATCCCAAAGGCATTACTTGTTACTTTATTGAAAGAAAACATATAAAACATGATTACTACAGTAGCATAATCAGGATAACACACAAAAACAGTAGGGGTAAATATTGGGTTGTCTCCCAACAAGCGCTTTTCTTTAATGCCTTTCTAGCTAGGCATGACATTGATACACTTCCATGCCCAATTCCGATGGAAATTTTATTCATACTCTAAAAGATATAAGTGAAGTTCATAGAGCATTCTACAATTAATGAAGATTAACCAATACCCAAGCTCAAAAATATATAAGTGAAGCACACGAAGCAATTCTATAAAGCCATACTCAAAAGATTTAAGTGAAGCTCATGAAGCATTCTACAAATCAATGAAGGACTATCTCATACTAGAAGGGTGCATGAAAGGAAAAGAAAAACACTAAAGACGCATATCATGTGAACAAAACAAAAACCGAGGTATACCGATAATTATTGAAGAATAAAGATGGGATGCCTTCCGGGGCATCCCCAAGCTTAGATGCTTGAGTCTCCATGAAATATTTACTTGGGGTGCCTTAGGCATCCCCAAGCTTGAATTCTTGTCTCGCCGTATTCTTCTTATATCGATGCCTCCTCGATCTTCGAACACTTCATTAACACAAAACTTAACAAAACCCTCGTGAGATCCGTTAGTATAATAAAGCAAAATACTACTTTAAGTACTGTTTTGAACTCATTCCAAATTCATATTAGCATTATATCTACTGTAGTCCAACTTCACCATGGTTCATACCCTCCGATACTACCCATAGATTCATCAAAATAAGAGAACAACACATAGAAAACAGAATCTGTCAAAAACAGGACAGTCTGTAGAAATCTGAAAATTTTGTATACTTCTGTAACTCAAAAAATTCTGAAAATTTAGGGAAAATTAAACAATTTGTATAGCAGTACTGTGTAAAAATTTCAGAAACTTTTGACGTTCCAGTAAGAAATGTAAATTCATGCACTACAGTCAAAGTTTCTGTTTTTGCACTGCACAAAGCAAACAAGCAATCTAATCATCCTAAAACCAACTCGTGGAACATTATTTTTATAATACAATGGATATATACAAGGGGATAATTATTTTTGAGAAACTTCCATGAAAAATTCTACATTGTTTCCATGAGCATGAACACAAGTGTTCAAGGTCGACCCTCACTTCTCCAATGCACAACCTTCCAATCACTTCTCTTTTTGAAAAACTTCTTAGGCATAAGAGGCAAGTAATTCTTTTTGTATTTTTCATTATTTAATTTTTTTGTTTGTTTCACCCACAACTAAAGAAAGCAAAAAGTGAAAACAAAATCTACTTAGTGAAGAAAGCAAACAAGCACACACGAGAATATCAACCCCAAGCTATTGCTTCCCGGCAACGGCGCCAGAAAAGAGCTTGATAATCCCCAAGTGCAAGGAATCATCATAGCAATTTCCAAAGGTGGAAGTGATAAGTATGGAGTGTCGAACCCACAAGGAGCTAAAGGTAAGATCAATATTCTCTCAAGTCCTATCTGCCACTGATACGACTCTATGTACGCCGAACGTTTGCTTCCAACTGGAAACGAGAAATAAAACTACGTTGTGGGTATGAAGAGAATAGCTTTGCATGAGATCGGAGAACTAAAATATAAAAATAGGTGCTATCTATTATCTACTAAAATAAAAACACGTAGATAATAAGAGAAATTTCTAGAAAATCCCACATTAATTAGAAAATACCAGCCCTTGATCTGGTGGACGTTTCAAAATCAGTAAATTGTATCCGTTCGATTTACGTTACACATCCGGTGGGACTCAGACCCAAATATGATAACCACGATCTTAATTATCCACCATGTCTCACGGAATAAAAAATATAGAATAACCATGATCTTAATTATACACTATGTCTCACGGAATAAAAAACATCGAATCTGCCTCTTGCTGGATGCAAATTCATGTCCTATGCATAAACAAAAACGTGCCCTATGTCCTCACGCAAAAAAAAAGTAATGCCCACCTGATCCTTGCCGCCCAACATCCTTCTTCCTTCTTCTCTGCACAGCCGCCGTCCTCCTCACAAATACGTCCGGCTGCTGCGTGTGTAGTACGACAGGTCGACAGGTGTCCACTGCGTGCCATGTTCAGCTTTCGCTCCGGTATGAGTTCTTTCTGAGGGAGTCACGCATGCGTGTGTGCTGGCTTCAAGTAGATTACTTACAGGCAAGTGCCCCGAGCTAAGCAGCTTGATTGTTTATCCCTGACAAACGTACCATGCACATTAATCTAGCCGGCTGGAAGTGCGCGTACGCAGCTTGTGCAGCCGCGCGTCGGTACCAAGTATGTCACGACAAATTGTCTCCTCGCAGATGACCGCGGACGAGGCCTTCATGTGTGCATGCCTGACAAAAAATCAGGGTTCTGCATTCCTTTGCATGAAAATGCTTGACTTAAATTATGGACTGATTCTACGGACATGTCCTTCTGTACCCCGCTGCTGCCGAGTGCTATAGATCGGCTGGTAAACCCAGGCCACCAACCATGTGCATGCAAGTCGCTTTTGTATCTCACATCTCTGTCCTATAGCAAGAAGCAATGCAAGATCAAATAGAATACTAATCGTTAAACTACCTTCAAAGTTTGCATGCTCAACAAGATCGATCAAAATACTTGCCTCATGCATGTCCACGCTGTGCATGCATGCTCAACAATAATGATGAGGAAACCTTACGAAGGCCGTGACCACGTCCTGGCTGCTGATGTCAAATATCAGGTGTCTTCACGGCTTCGTGCACGCTACCCAACCACCGTATTGCGATCTGCTAGCGCGCCTACATGCACGGTGTCGCTGCCGCTGCCGTATTCACCTCCGTTCCTTGTATGGTGGATTCTCCTCCACGTCCACGCATGCTACAACAATTCACATCAACATTTTTCTCTCGCAAAACCAAAATATCAGCATCATCTGATTTCAGTCATGCTCAGGTATGCATGCATGCCGTACGTCGTGCAAGAATGCAAGATCGATCCATCCATCCATAAATAGCCTTGAGCCAGGTAATGTGACGTACACATGTATTTTTCCTTTGACTTCTACTTCTATTTCTTAGCAATCCAGCACATTGGCTTGATAACTTTCTGAGCATTACCAACATGGAACAAGTGGTGCGTCTTTGTCAATATGCAGTAACATGATTAGGTGTGCAATTGCTCCAGTGTGAAGTTTCAGTTTTATAGCATATATGTGACTTGTGCTTCAATAATTTTGTTGTTAAAATTAGTTATGATACAAATTTGTACAAATATGCTAGCGAAAGAGAGGGAACAACCAGGGCACTTGAAATTTACAAGAAATAAATAGTGCACTCGAAATTCATAAGGACTGCTGTTTTTCTAGACAAAATTATTAGTGCAATCTCTCTTAGAAACAGCATGTACCATTTTGTCTTGGCTAACGATGATGGGCCTCATCCATCAGGCAACCATGTGAATCTCGAGTAACTATTTGAACATATATTTACTTGTGTGTGCACCTTAATTCCCATGTCTTCTCGGTGGAGTTTTTTTAAATCATATTTTAAATAAAAGTAGCCCATATGATTATGTATTTAATTATTAGTAATAAAACATCCTTTGGTAAAAAGATATTTTGTTTAAGTAATAACATCCACTCTAGAACATTTGCTTAATCAATAGCAAGTTTATAAATGAACTTCTTTTTTACAGTCGTTTTCTATAGACTTTGTCATTGTAAGTTCTATATATATTCACACATGTCCTCCTCTATAGATACTAAAGTCGTATAGAGTTCTGATCCAATTTTGTGTACTGAATACCATGGAATAGCTTATGGGACCAAGTAATTGTTCATCTTAAGTCTATCAACAAGCAAGCAAATTTCTTCGAAAATAAGGAAGCAACTTCATGTCAGCGAGGATATGCTGCGACACATTTTCCCATATATCATAGTGAGTGTCGAAAAGACTAGCAAGATTAGAGTTTGCTGTTTTATTTTAGCTCCGTGGCATGACCATTTGTTGGCACGGTTCAGAGAGAGGGAGAGGGACAAGGGAAGAGTGGGAGACAAAGGCAGAGAAAGATCTTAAATTTCTAGAGAAATCATAGTTTGATTTGCATGATTAGAAATCTTACGATTCTTTATACAGCCCGCTCCTGTTGGGAAAATGCTAATTGCTCTTCACCACCAATATATGCCTTTCTTGGTACAATATAATCAAACACACATATATTCCAACTAAAAATAAAGAATCAACGGTGGTATATGCACTAAAGATCTAGCCCTCGCATTTGCGAGGGCCACCTTGCTAGTTATCATAAAGTTAGGATATATTACAATATATTACAAACAGCGAGTGTCGAATAATGATGGGTCGGTGTGCGGAATTGTCCTAGGCAATTGTTAACAAGATTGGTAATCATTATTGCAATTCTATATGAGGGAGAGGCATAAGCTAACATAGTTTCTCTACTTGGATCATATGCACTTATGATTGGAACTCTAGCAAGCATTCGCAACTACTAAAGATCATTAAGGTAAAACCCAACCATAGCATTAAAGCATCAAGTCCCCTTTATCCCATACGCAACAACCCACCTACTCGGGTTTATGCTTCTGTCACTCAAGCAACCCACTATAAGCGAATCATGAACGTATTGCAACAGCCTACAGCGGGAATCCTTCACATGTGCGCGGCACGGAAGGCACCATAGGACTGCACCAAAATAAACATACTACTCAAACCAATCTAGGTCATCAATCAACCCATAAGACAAAAGGAATCTACTCAAAACATCATAGGATGGCAACACATCATTGGATCATAATATGTGGCATAAAGCACCATGTTCAAGTAGGGGATTACAGCGGGGTGCGGGAGAGTGGACCGCTGAAAAGAGATGAGGATGGTGATGAAGAAGGTGATGTTGATGAAGACGATCACCGCGGCGATGGTTCCCCCGATGGCACTCCGGCGCCACCGAGAGAGAGGGGGAGAGGGTCTCCCCCTTGTGATTCCTCCTCCATGGCCTCCCCCCTGAGTGGGGAGTGGTTCTCCCTCTGGTCTTTGGCCTCCATGGCGATGATGGCCCCTCCGTCTTCCTCCTCCATGGTCTCCGGTGAAGGTGACCCTCTCCGGTAGGGTGCCGGAGATGGCCAAGATTGATCTTTCGTGGCTACAGAGACTTGCGGCAGCGGAACTTCCGATCTAGGCTTCTTTTCGGAGATTTCTATATTTATAAGAGTTTTTGGCGTTGGTCCCACGTCCGGAAGGTTCCCGAGGAGGTGACAAGCCAGGGGCGCGCCCTAGGGGGGGGGGGCGCTCCCCACCCTTGTGACTTCCTTGGCCTTCCTCTCCGGTGACTTTTCGCTCCAGTATTTTTTATATTTTCCAAAAATATTCTCCGTAAATTTTTAGCTCATTCCGAGAACTTTTATTTCTGCACAAAAACAACACCACGGTAGTTCTGCTGAAAACAGCGTCAGTCCGGGTTAGTTCTAATCAAATCATACCAAAATCATATAAAATTATTGTAAACATGGCATGAATACTTCATAAATTATAGATACGTTGGAGACGTATCAGCCATCTTCAAAATATCCATTAAACGGGTACGCAAAAAGACTGGCCTAATCATCTCAGCAAAGCGCTCAAATTCTTCATCATCCTTTTTCTTTGATGGCTTAGGTGGAAACGGCATGGGTTTTTGAACCCATGGCTCTCTTTCTTTACCATGTTTCCTAGCCACAAAGTCTTTTTTATCATAACATTTATTTTTAGGCTGTGGGTTATCAAGATCAGGAGCAGCACTACGGTGGGGAAGCTGGATCCCGACGAGAGAGGAGGGGAAGGGCAGGGGGCTCACCAGAGGGGCGTCGGGGCGGCGGCGCGGCGCTCGTCGGGGCGGCGGGGCGGCTTCGGGGCTGGGCAGGGGGGCGGGGGGCGGCTGGGCAGGGGGGGCGGGGCGGCTGGGCAGGGGGGCGGCGGGGCGGGGTGCGGCGGGGCGGCTGCGCAGGGGGGGCGGCGGGGCGGGGTGCAGCGGGTCGGCGGCGGCGGCTCGTCAGCGAAAGAGAGAGAGAGAGAGAGAGAGAGAGAGAGATGCACGTACGGTGGATAAAGGGGATCGAGGAAGACGAGAGAGATGGGATCCAACGTGGGTGTGTGTGTGCGTGGGTTGGGCCCGGGGCTGTGTGGGTCGTGGGTGTGTGCCAAGTCATCGATCCGTGGGATCGATCCGCTGCATGCGTTTCTTCTTCGCCGTCTGCGAAAAAAGAACAGATGGCAAAGAATCTTTGCCGTCTGTTGGCAGACGGCAAAGAATCTTTGCCGTCTGCTGGCAGACGGCAAAGAGGTGGGGCTGGTGGGCCGTTACGGCGCTGGCGTCCACTGGACCCCACCCACCTCTTTGCTGTCTGCCAGCAGACGGCAAAGATTCTTTGCCATCTGCTGGCAGACGGCAAAGAATTGGCTGATGGCAACCAGGTTCTTTGCCATCTGTCAGTTCTTTGCCGTCTGTTTTTTGTAAGCAGACGGCAAAGACCTTCTTTGCCATCAGCTGGCAGACGGCAAAGAGCTGGCAGATGGCAAAATGCCAGATTCCAGTAGTGCAGGCTCTATTTCAACATCATTATCTGGTCTTTATCATTATTAGGTTGAGCATCATCGTGAAAATCATCATTATCATTTTCATTATCACTAGGTTGATGTTCACTACCAGATTGAGTTTTAGCATCGGAAATGGAGACATTATTATTATCAGGAGGATTTTGTGTCTTAGGTTCACTAGAGGTATGCAAAGTCCTATCATTTTTCTTTTTCTTTTTCTTCTTAGAAGGACTGGGTGCATCATGATTAATTTTCTGAGAGTCTTGTTCAATTCTTTTAGGATGACCGTCAGGATAAAGTGGTTCTTGGGTCATTCTACCTCCTCTAGTTACTACTCTAGCAGCAGAATCATGCATATTATGATTCATTTCATCAAGCAATTCTTTTTGAGGCTTAGCAACTTGTTCTAACTGAGTTTGAACCATAGAGGCATGCTTTCCTACACCTCTAACATCATTACTGATTCTAAATAGCAAGTCACTCAAGCGAGCAATCTTATCAGAGTTATATTTCAATTGTTTCAAAACATGGGCATTGAAATGATCTTGCTTCATAATATAGTTGTCAAACTCATATAAGCATTAACCAGGATGTTTATTGTGAGGGATGTCACTTTCATTGAACTTTAATAAAGAATTTACCTCTACCACCTGTGGAGGTGGTGGTGTGTCAAGGCCATGTATTTCTTCAATAGGTGGCAAATTCTTGACATCCTCAGCTTTAATACCCTTTTGCTTCATAGATTTCTTTCCCTCTTGCATATCTTCAGGACTGAGGAATAAGATACCCCTCTTCTTCGGAGTGGGTTTAGGCGGCGGTTCAGGGAGAGTCCAATCATCATAGTTCTTTAATATGTTATTCAATAATTCCTCAGCTTGTTCAACAGTTCGTTCCTTGAAAACACAACCAGCACAACTATCTAGGAAGTCCCTAGAAGCATCGGTTAGTCCATTATAAAAGATATCAAGTATTTCATTTTTCTTAAGAGGATGATCTGGCAAAGCATTAAGCAACTGGAGAAGCCTCCCCCAAGCTTGTGGGAGACTCTCTTCTTCAATTTCCACAAAGTTAAATATTTCCTGTAAGGCAGCTTGTTTCTTATGAGCAGGAAAATATTTTTCAGAGAAGTAGTAAATCATGTGTTGGGGACTACGCACACAACCAGGAGCAAGGGTATTGTACCATGTCTTAGCATCACCCTTTAATGAGAACGGAAATAACTTAAGAATGTAATAGTAGCGGATCTTCTCATCATGAGCAAAAAGGGTGGCTATATCATTCATATTAGTAAGGTGTGCCACTACAGTTTCAGTTTCATAGCCATGGAAAGGATCAGATTCAACCAAAGTAATTAACTCTGGGTCGATAGAGAACTCATAATCCTTATCGATAACACAGATAGGTGAAGTAGCAAACTTAGGATCACATTTCATTCTAGCATTCAAAGTCTTTTCCTTATACTTGCATAGCAATTTCTTAAGATCGTCTCGATCCTTGCAAGAATGAATTTCTCTAGTTATCTCCTCGTCCATAACATAACCTTCAGGTATCTTAGGCATTTCAAACTTAGGAGAGCTAGGACTAATAGGAGTTTCATAATCATAATCAGTTTCATAAGCTTCATCAATTACAGTAGTCTCATCAGTTTCAGTAGTTTCATTTTCTTTAGCTCTAGCAATTTGTTCCTCTAGAAATTCTCCTAGTGGCACATTATCACCAAGCATGGTACTAGCATCATCAATATCATAATTCTTAGAGGTAGCACCATCAATAACTTGCGACATATCAGGATTACTAGCATGTGGTGGTGTTGCAAGCTTATTCATAACAGAAGGTGAATCAAGTGCAGAGTGTGATGGCAGTTCCTTACCTCCCCTCGTAGTAGAGGGAAAAATCTTAGTCTTTTGATCCTTCAGATTCTTTATAGTGATAAATTGATATAAATCCCAAGTGACTCAACAAATATTGCTATGCTCCCCGGCAACGGCGCCAGAAAAAGGTCTTGATAACCCACAAGTACAGGGGATCGCAACAGTTTTTGAGGGTAGAGTATTCAACCCAAATTTATGGATTCGACACAAGGGGAGCCAAAGAATACTTGAGAGTATTAAAAGTTGAGTTGTCAATTCAACCACACCTGGAGATTAAATATCTGCAGCAGAGTGATCAGTAGCACGGTAATATGATAGTTTCAATAGCAGTAGCAATAGTAACATTAGCGGTAACAGTAGTAGCAATAGTTTTGTAGCAGTTGGAACAACAGTAACAGCAGTAGTAACTTAGCAAGAACAATAAGTGGAAAGGTCGTAGGCACTGGATCGGTAACTCGTTGGATGATATTCATCATGTAACAGTCATAACCTAGGGCGATACAGAACTAGCTCCAGTTCATCAATGTAATGTAGGAATGTATTCCGTAAATAGTCATACGTGCTTATGGAAAAGAACTTGCATGACATCTTTTGTCCTACCCTCCCGTGGCAGCAGGGTCCATAAGGAAACTAAGGGATATTAAGGCCTCCTTTTAATAGAGAACCGGAACAAAGCATTAACACATGGTGAATACATGAACTCCTCAAACTACGGTCATCGCCGCGAAGTATCCCAAATATTGTCACTATGGGGTTGACGGATCATAACACGTAATAGGTGCATATGACTAGGCAAGATCGGATCAAGAACATTGATATAGAGATGATAACATAAACGGTTCAGATCTGAAATCATGGCACTCGGGCCCTAGTGACAAGCATTAGGAATAGCAAAGTCATAGCAACATCAATCTCAGAAGATAATGGATACTAGTGATCAAGCCCTAACAAAACTAACTTGATTACATGATGAATCTCATCCAACTCCTCACTGACCAGCAAGCCTACGAAGGAATTACTCACTCCCGGTGGGGAGCATCATGGAATTGGCGATGGAGAAAGGTTAATGATGACGAAGACCGAAGATTCCCCTCTCTGGAGCCCCAAACGGGCTCCAGATTTGGCCTCCCAATGAAGAACAAGAGGTGGCGGCGGCTGCGTATCGTGAAACGCGATAATTCTTTCTCTCTGATTTTTTCTCTTCGAATTTAGGAATTTATAGTGGCGGAGATAGGACAAGTGGGGCCACGAGGTGGGCACAACCCACCAGGGCGTGCCCTGGTGGGTGATGCTCACCCTGGCCCCCCTCTTCAGTGGATTTTTGCTCCAATAATTCTTATTTATTCCAAAATAATTCTCGAAAAAGTTTCGTTACATTCCGAGAACTTTTATTTCTGCACAAAAACAACACCATGGTAGTTCTGCTGAAAACAGCGTCAGTCCGGGTTAGTTTCATTGAAATCATGCAAATCAGAGTCCAAAACAAGGGCAAAAGGGTGAGGAAAAGTAGATACGTTGGAGACGTATCATGATTCTCGGCGACCAGCCCGTCAATGCCACGGGGATGGTTGCTGGCGCTGGCGCAGGGATGGTTGCTGACGAGTGCGTCGGGGCACTGTCCGCTCCGGGATGCAGCTCTTCCAAGTCCATGTCCATGGCGCCCCATTCGTCTTTATGTTCTATCTCTTCCAGCTCGGTATCAACTTCACCAAACCGGAAGACTAGTGGCATATGATCCTTGTGCACCATGGCGTAGTTTGCTGTGGAGGTCTGAATGATGGAGGGGAATGGAAGGTGAAGATGTAGAGAGGATTGTGAGTGAGTGGGAAGTAAAGCCGCCTATTAAACAATGGCTCGGGCGCCATTGATGGACACGTTGGAAGCGAGGAGGGCGGATACGGTGGTCAAAGGGCTCGCTTCCCGGTGAGCCTGCGGCGTACAGCCCGCACGCTTCCCAGTGAGCCTCCGCAGCTGAGGCCAGCTCACACACTGTCGGTGTTCTGGGATCGGGGGTACCCAGACCTGCCTACCTGCGGCCCAAGGCGTGGCCCACCTCGACGGCCCGGTACGGCTTGGAAGTAATCTCCCCAAGACAAGGCCCTCGCGAGGGCCTTGGTCTCGCGAGGCGTGCAACACCAAGACCTCCAAGGGAGTGGCCTCCCCAGGCTGCCTCCCGAGGAGCGGAGACCCCTATGCAGGCACCCGGCCTCAGGAGGCTGCGATGACGTGAGCCATGACGACCAAGGCCAGGTGGGCGCCAGTGGGAGCCAGCGGGCGCAGAGGGGACAGTTTCCTCTTTTGTGCTAAGGAGGCAAGGACGTACGCGGGTTCCCAAGGAATCCCCCAAAGGTTTCCATTCCGGTGCAACAAGACCAAGACCACGAGCTCGGCAGGACGGATATCATCGCCGAGCCCACCTCAGCGTCACGCCTAGAAGCTTTGCAGGTGAAGACCACCTTTAGTCAGGATAAGATGTACTACTTGTCCCCTTTCAAAATTGGGCGTTGTGGGATCCCATCCCATCTGTGCGATAAGGGAAGAGGACCAAGGCCACTATAAATAGGGCCTAGCCTCCATCATAAAGAGGGAGAGACCGATCCACCCATCCTCACCTCAGAGCCCTCGCGAGGTCGCTCAACCACTGTACTAGTTCATCCCCAAAACCTCCTCATGAGGCCAATCCACCAAAGCAGGAGTAGGGTCTTACACCGCAAGGTGGCCCGAACCTGGGTAAATCGCTGTGTCCCTCTTCTTGTTCCCTCGCACGCATTCGACGAGGCTTGGCTGCGGAGTGGCGAGCTTGAGGCTGGTGAGGGTTGAGATCTTCGCACACGCCCCAAAGTTCGAACCTTCTTGGGTCTGTGGAGCCCCGATTCCGAAATTTGGCGCGCCAGGTAGGGGCGTGTCGAAGCTCCTTCTTCATCAGCTGCGCTCTGCCCTCGCCTCGTCATCTCCATGGCAGGTGCAACTCCCCAGGCTTGGCAGCCCGTGGCCTATGGGGACGCCACGGGCTGCCCGGCCGTGCCCGCGGTCGCTTGTATCCTTGGCGGGTCGCAGGCGCCCGCGTCCGGTCGCCATGTCAAGCAGCTTCTCCGCCAGGCGGGCGCAGCTCAGCCGCGGCCCGAGGCCCCGCGAAGCAGGGCAAGGCCGGAGACTGACATCACCTTTGACTCCAGGGACCATCCCCAGACGATGGTCGCTGCTGGTGCGTTCCCCATGCTGTGCACGCCCACCATCAGCAATGTTGTGGTCACCAAGACCCTCATCGATGGCGGCGCCGGCCTCAATGTCCTTTCCGTGGACGCCTTCGACATGCTCCAGGTGCCCTACGACCAGCTCGCACCCTCCAGGCCCTTCTCAGGGGTGTTCAGAGGCTCCGCCACCCCCTTGGGGCAGGTGCGCCTCCCCATCACCTTCGGCACTCGCGACAACTACCGCACCGAGCTGATCGACTTCGATGTGGCCCACATCGGCCTCCCATACAATGCCATCGTGGGATATCTGGCCCTTGCCAAGTTCATGGCGGCGACGCACCCGGACTACAACATCATCAAGATGCCCGGTAGCAGCGGCGTCCTCTCTGTGGCCGGAGACACCAAGGACACGATTCGAGCCCTCAAGCTCGTCTACAAGGCCGCAGCGGCCTCGCGCCCCGACGCCGATAGCGTCGCGGAGGCTCAGAAGGCCACGCCCACGAAGAAGAAGCACCTGTTCTCTCAGGGCCGGGCTGAGACGAAGCAGGTGCTTGTTGACGACGAGAGCCCGGTCCACACCTTCACTGTTGGCGCCGGCCTTCCCAAATAGCAGGAGAAGGCGCTGGTGGGCTTCCTCCACGCGAACAAGGACATGTTGGCGTGGGAGGCGTGCGACCTAGTAGGCATCCCGAGAGAGGTGATCGAACACCACTTAATGGTGCGCCCCAGTGCGCGCCCGGTGAAGCAAAAGGCAAGACGACAAGCACAAGAGAAGCAAGCGTTCATCGTCCAAGAGGTCAGCAAGCTGTAGGAGGCCGGTGTTATTCGGGAAGTACGGAACCCGGATTGGCTGGCCAACCCAGTGATTGTCCCCAAGAAGGGTGGGAAGGAGCACATGTGCGTCGACTTCACGAGTCTCAACAAGGCTTGCCCTCAGGACCCCTTCCCGCTCCCGCGCATCGACTAGATCGTGGACTCCACCGTTGAGTGTGATCTGTTATGCTTTCTGGATGCTTTCTCAGGCTACCACCAAATCAAGATGGCAGTGGAGGACGTCGAGAAGACGGCCTTCCTCTCCCCGTGCGGCATGTACTGCTACATTTGCATGCCCTTCGGGCTGTGGAACGTCGACGCGATCTTCCAGCGGTTGATGCGCATCTCCCTGGGGCAGCAGCTCGGGAGAAATGTGGAGGCGTACGTCGATGACATCGTGGTCAAGTCGCGGGAGGCGAGGACCCTGATCGAGGACCTGGAGGAGACGTTCGCCAGCCTGCATTGAGTGAACCTGAAGCCCAACCCTGAGAAGTGCGTTTTTGGGGTCCCGTCCGGCAAGCTATTCGGTTTCTTGGTGACGCACTGGGGGATCGAGGCAAACCCAAAGAAGATCAAGGCAATCGGGAAAGTGCGCCCCCCTCAGATGCTCAAGGAAATGTAGAAACTGGCGGGCTGCGTGTCCTCATTGGGACGCTTCATCTCCAAGCTGGGCGAGCGCGCCCTCCCCTTCTTCAAGCTCATGGAGAGGAAGGGCCCCTTCGAGTGGACCCCTGAAGCGGAGGAGGCTTTCAAGGACCTCAAGCGGTACCTGACGAGCCCACCTATTATGGTGGCGCCTCGTCCTCGCGAGCCCCTGGTGCTCTACTTGGCGGCCAATCCCCACTCAGCCAGCGCCGCGCTCGTGGCGCTCCGAGAGGAATGCGCCGGCACAAGCGCGGAGCAAGGCGGTCCGCAAGGGGCCTCACAACACTCGCCACCTCAGGATGGTGCTCATGAGACCCTCGTCACTTCATCACCCGACGGGGCACCCGAGTCCCTCGCGCCCCATGCGGAGTAGGGCGGCGCCGACACCTCGTCCCACGTCGAGCACCCGGTGTACTTCGTTAGCACCGTGCTGCGGGACACGCGTGCTCGCTACCCTATGCAGCAGAAGCTCCTGCTCGCATTCCTTGTCGCCTCAAGGAAGCTGCGCCATTACTTCCAGGGCCACCCCATCAAGGTCGTCTCTACATACCCCCTGGAGAAGGTGCTGCGCAGCCCCAATGCTGCCGGAAGGGTTGCAGAGTGGAACATCGAGCTGCAAGGGTCATCAAGGGCGCATCCCTCGCTGACTTCGTGGCGGAGTGGACGGACGCTCCCAACTAGGGGCTGGACGAGGGCCAGTCCCTCGCGCCTGGCGATGAGGAACCCGACAGTTGGGTCATGCACTTTGACGGAGCCTTCACACGGCGGGGCACGGGGGCTGGAGTTGTGCTCATCTCCCCGACCCAAGACAAGCTTTACTACGCCGTGCAGCTTTGCTTCCAACATGGCGAGAAAGTCTCCAACAACATCGTGGAGTACGAGGGCTTGATCGCTGGCCTCAGGGCCGCTACCGCCCTGGGGGTCAAGCGCCTCACCATCGAGGGCGACTCCCAGCTCCTCGTCAACTTCTCCAACAAGGAGTACAAGCCAAAGGACGAGCACATGGCGGAATACTTGGAAGAGGTACGTAAAATTGAAAAGCGTTTCCAGGGCTTGGAATTGCAGCACGTCCCGCGTGGCGTGAACAAGGAAGCAGATGAAATCGCCAAGAGGGCGTCGCGTCGCGAGCCACAGGAGCCTGGTGTCTTTGAGGAGAGGCTTTTCAATCCATCGGCGGCACCCCCGGCCGCAGGCTCGGCGTCGCTTCAGGAGGAGCTGCCACTGGCCCTGCCTTCAGGTGCCCCGGCCTGTGGACCGGCCTCAGGAGCCCGACTACTCTTGGTGCTGGAACCTCAATCCGGCGACTGGACCAAGGAGTTAAAGGCGTACCTGCTCCGCGGCACCTTACCGGAGAAGGAGGAGGACGTGGAGCGTGTGGTCCACCAGGCCACTGCTTATTGTTTGTAGGACGATGAGCTATACCGCAGGCGCCCCAATGACGTATCGCTGCGGTGCATATCTGAGAGCAGGGGCGCGAGCTGTTGGCCGACATCCACGGCGGCGATTGCGGGCACCACTCCTCATCTCGCACCTTCGTGGGGAAGGTGTTCCGTAGCGTCTTCTACTGGCCCACGGCGCTCCACGACGCCACCGAGCTGGTCCGATCCTGCGAGGCCTGCCAATTCCATGCCAAGAAGATTCATCAGCCCACGCAGGGTCTCCAGACAATCCTGCTCTCCTGGCCTTTCGCGGTTTGGGGCTGCATATACTGGGGCCTTTTCCTCGGGTAGCCGGCGGTTACCGCTACCTCTACGTCGCGATCGACAAGTTCACCAAGTGGGCGGAGGTGGAGCCCGTGCCCACCATCCCCGCCGGCTCGGCCGTCAAGTTCATCAAAGGCCTCGTGAGCCGCTTGGGTGTCCCCAACCGTATTATTACCGACAATGGCTCACAGTTCACAAGCAACCTCTTTAGGACATATTGTGCTAACCTTGGAACGCAGATATGCTACGCTTCGGTGGCGCACCCACGGAGCAACGGCCAGGCCGAGCGCGCCAACGCGGAGGTCCTGAGGGGCCTCAAGACGAGGAGCTTCAAGAAAAAGCTCGAGGCCTGCGGCAGGGGTTGGCTCGGTGAGCTTCAGTCTGTGCTGTGGTCCATCCGCACCACCGCGACTAAGCCCACCGGCGAGACCCCGTTATTCCTCGTCTACGGGGCTGAGGCGGTCCTCCCGCACGAGGTCAAGCATCGCTCCCCGCGGGTCTTGTCGTTCGACGAGGAGCATCAGGATGCCTTGCGGGGAACAAATCTCGTGCTCGGGGAGGAGGCCCGCCGCCAAGCCTGGCTCCGTGCAGCGAGGTACCAGCAGGCGCTGTGGCGTTACCACTGCCGTAGTGTCCGCTCCAGGACCCTCGAAGTTGGTGACCTTGTCCTGAGGCGGGTCCTTTCTAGGGAGGGCTTGCACAAGCTCTCGCCCATGTGAGAGGGCCTATTCAGGGTCGCCCGCATCTCCAGGCCTGGCACCGTACGCCTGGAGTCTCAGGACGGGGTCGCCATCCAGAATGCCAGAAACATCCAGCACCTCCGGAAGTTCTACCCATGACATTCTCACGTAATAATGAGTGGGCTGTATACGCCCGGAGCCCCCCGAGGACGCGGAGGGGTTCCCACCCGTGCCCAAGTGGAAGCTCCATGCTCCGCGCTGGCGGACGACACGGTCTTTCAACGATTATGCCCACGCCTAGTGGAAGCCCCATGCTCCGCGCTGGTGGGAAGACTAGCTTATGTGCCGGACACGGTTGTTCTTTGCTCTCTTTTGTAACCCAATTTGCCACTTTTTGGATTGAAACTTGAAGTTTTCGCGTCTTTATTCGAAAAAGGGGTGGGAATTATTTTTTTCTCCTTGCAGTGTTTCCTGTTTTGAAGTCTCATTTGTAAAGAGGTCTGGCACCTGCCAACTTTCTCTCTCGCGCGCGCCCCGCGAGCGGGGGCTGGACACGGTGTGCACCTTGCCAAAGCTTTGGCGTCCTAATCCTCGCGCGATGCTTTCGAGTGAGCCAGCAGGCACATGTTGCCTTAGGACCCCGGCCTCAGGAGCGCTCATCTCCTCGCCTTCCCGGGCATCGCGACTCGGCATACCAGCGACGACCGACCCTCGCTCGGGGGCTCCAACCAAAAATGGTCGCTGGGAGGAGGACGACCAAGGAAAGGGAAATCATGATTTGGTTCGTTATCAAGGAACCCTAACCCTATGTAAAGCGCGTTTTAGCACCGCCGCGGGATGCGGTGCCTTGAGGAGGCACCTCCGGAGGCCTGACTCCTCGCCAACCCCCCAGGGGCCTCGCGAGCAGCGGGAACCCCTCGTGGCCCCGAAGCCGCCCCGTCCACAAGGAAGAAGCCCCCTCGGCGAGATCTCTAAGCTGCCTCGGTGCCCCAGCTGCACCTCACGATGCAGGAACCCGCCACGAGTACACCAAGCTAAGTTATCCTAATCACGACAAGTAGGAACTTTCAATGGGAAGCAACATGAATACTAGAGTATGAGATGAAAAACACTAACATAAAGGCACAAGCGCCATAGTTCATTACACGCCCCCACGGGGCCCTCCATGATTCTTGATGAAGGAAGTAAAAAAAAACAAAAGGTGGCCTCCCGAGGACCGCCACTCCTGAGGCCTGGCTCAGGCGCTACCCGCGCTCAGTCGGAGTCCTCCTCCTTGACAGGGGCACGGCAGCAGGGCGGCTCGACGACCTCCCGGGCAGGGGCACGGCGCCGCGGCGGCTTGCCATGCTCCTTGGTCCGGGCGCGCCGACGTGGCGGCTCGTCGTAGTTATCGTCGCTCGAGCTTCCCCCGGAGGAGGTGTCGCTGCTACTGGAAGTGCTGCGTCCGTCGCCAAGGGCAAGTTCACCGTCGAGGACGCCGCCGCCGCGATGGCTGTCGTCGGCAGAGAGGTCGTCGCTGTCACCAGCGTCGTCCTCCGGGCAGCACCCCAAGCGCCTGCCGTCTTCCCCCAAGATTTTGACGAAGAGTGTTGCCGCCCCGTCGTGCTTGAAGTGGAGGGTACGCCGCCCCTGTAGGCCGCGAGCGTGGGAGAATGTCTGCCACCCGCGGTTCAGGAAGACATAGCCCGTGGGAGTGACCTCGACCTCCACCCACGAGACCTCGCTGCAGCATCCATCGGCCTGTAGCCAAAGGCCAGCAGGCCCTCCGTCCGAAAGCGCCTCCGCGAAGAAGAGCGGGAGCTGGAGCCATGTGATCGCCGACCTCTCCGCCCACAACCCGAACTCCTGGGCCACGTCGGCCGAGTGGGATCGTGGGCGGGGCGGCCGAGCGCTCGTCGCGAGCTTCCCCCCTCGGCCACGGGCGACACGGCTGCTGTTGCCGCCTGTGTGCGCGGGAGCCTCCTTACGGCCGCCGAAGGTAGCATTGGCCCTCACAGGAGCGCGCCCGCGCCCTCGGGGAGCCACAGCCGGCGTCGCGGTGTACTTGCGGGGATGGCCGCGGACCCTCTTGGGCGGCGGTGAGTCCGGTCCCTCCAGGCGGGCCTTCCCTTTCTCGGCGGCAGAAAATCTCCTCACTGGCGCCATGGTTGTGGAAGCGGTGGCTTGGAGAGAGGAGACAAGAAGATGAAGACGGGTTGGGGGCTCAGTCCCCTTCGCCCACTTATAGTCGATCGGAGGCCAACCGGAGTCCCTCCGCGTTCCGGGCAATGATGGCCCCGTGTCACGCGCCAGCCTTTATCAGTCAAGGTGGTTGCCGAGGCGACATGGGGAAGTGGAGGCGTCCGCGTCCCGTTGTGCGCCACGCGTCGAGCCTGGCCCGCAGGCGAATGGGGCCCGTGGCGCTTCGGCCTTCCTTCCTTAGCTTCGCCCGAAGCCAACCCGGACGCGCCTTGGGCCCGGGGGCTACTTTCGGCGTTCTGGGATCGGGGGTACCCAAGCCTTCCTGCCTGCGGCCCAGGGCGTGGCCCACCTCGATGGCCCGGTACGGCCTGGAAGTAATCTCCCCAAGACAAGGCCCTCGCGAGGGCCTTGGCCGCGAGGCGAGCAACACCAAGACCTCCAAGGGAGTGGCCTCCCCAGGCTGCCTCCCGAGGAGCGGATACTCCTCAGGAGGCTGCGATGACGTGAGGCATGACAACCAAGGCCAGGCGGGCGCCAGTGGGGATAATTTCCTCTTTTGTGCTAAGGAGGGAAGGACGTACGCGGGTTCCCAAGGAGTCCCCCAAAGGTTTCCATTCCGGTGCAACAAGACCAAGACCACAAGCTCGGCAGGACGGATGTCATCGCCGAGCCCACCTCTGCGTCATGCCCAGAAGCTTTGCTGGCGAAGACCACCTTTAGTGAGGATAAGATGTACTACTTGTCCCCTTTCAAAATTGGCCATTGTGGGATCCCTTCCCGCATGTGCAATAAGGGAAGAGGACCAAGGCCACTATAAATAGGGCCTATCCTCCACCGTAGAGAGGGAGAGACCGATCCACCCATCCTCACCTGAGAGCCATCGCGAGGTCGCTCAACCACTATACTAGTTCATCCCCAAAACCTCCTCGTGAGGCCAATCCACCAAAGCAGGAGTAGGGTCTTACACCGCAAGGTGGCCCGAACCTAGGTAAATCGCTGTGTCCGTCTTCTTGTTCGCTCGCACGCATTCAACGAGGCTTGGCTGCGGAGTGGCGAGCTTGAGGCTGGTGAGGGTTGAGATCTTTGCACATGCCCCAGAGTTTGAACCTTCTTGGGTCTGCGGAGCCCCGATTCCGACACACGCCTCATGTCAACTCTAGCAGCTGCTCACACGAAAGCTCCTAAGCCCTAGCCAATAGAAGAGTGCGACGCTTGGCAGCACGTAAGGTCAGTAGAATGCCCACGGTTTGAAAATAATTCAACCGTTTCCGTGGAAACGTGACAGTTCTTTGTTCCAAAAAGATTTTGTTAGCTATTAATGTGTCCGTCTTTTTCCAAAATGGACACGACAAATACCACATCATATTTGTGCTATATCATGACGCCATGCCCAATTTCTTGAATATTGTGTTAGTTCTAGATTTACTACTGATTTAACGTAATATTCTCAATGTTGGCTCTAAAAGAAAAAATATATTAAAAAATGAGTCTCAAATAGGAAAACAAAATGATATGATGCCTTTATGTGCCATGTTCATGACAGGAAGCCAAGTTTCATGAATCTTCTGACGAGTTTTTTGATTTACATGATTTAAAACCCAAGTTTCTCAATGTTTCTCTCGCCTAACCAGGACCACGAGATGATTGAAATTCATTCCCATATCTTGCATGGGACCTAAAGATGCATGCACACTAATATGGTTTTCTAACCATTTTGATGCACTGGACTTTGTGTTAGTAGTTCAAATTTGAATTGTGCATATTAAATAATGCATATAAAAGTCAATTAATGTATAAAAAGTCCAAACGAACCAGGTATAATTTCATATTTTTGCACGACACTCATTTTGGTATATGTTGCCTCTGGAAATATATAGTTCAAGATGAGAAGGTGCAGCGGATGTCGATTCGTCCACAAAAGGTGACGTGTTTCATATCGAAACCACAAAAGCTTCCCATGAGAAGCTTAGGTTTGTTAGAGGCTTGTGCCAAAACTTGTCCCAAATTGGATATTATTTTACTAGGGCACATATGAGCCATGCATGTCATGACACCATGCCAAGTTTCATGACTTTTCTCATGAGTTTTTGATATATACATGATTTAAAACCCGAGTTTCTCAATGTATGTGTGCCCGAGCCAAGACCGTGTGAGATGTTTGAAATTATTTCCCATATCTTGCATGGGATCCTAAAGATGCATGTACACTTATATTATTGTCAACCATTTTGATGCACTAGACCATGTGATTGTAGTTCAAATTTGAATTATGCACGTTAAATAATGCATATAAAAGTCAATTAATGTATAAAAAGGCCAAACGAACCATGTATATTTTTCATATTTTTGGAACGACACTCATTTTGGTATATGTTGCCTCTAGAAATATATAGTTCAAGACGAGAAGAAGCAACGGATGTCGATTCGCCCACATAATGTGACGCGTTCCATATCAAAACCACAAAAGCTTCCCATGAGAAGCTCAGGTTTGTAAGAGGCTTGTTGCAAAACTTGTCCCAAATCGGTCATTTTTTCACCAGGGCGCGTATGAGCCATGTCATGACACCATGCCAAGTTTCAGGAAATTATGATGAGTTTTTGATTTATACATGAATGTAAAACCAAGCTTCTCAATGTATGTGGCCGAGCCAAGACCCCGAGATGTTTGAAATCCATTCACATATCTTGCATGGGGCCCAAAGTAGCCATGGACACTTATATGTTTTTTCAACCCATTTTGATGCACCAGAACTTGTGATTTTGTTCAAATTTTAAGTATCCACATTAAATGCCTAGAGAGCTCAATTAACGTATGAAAATGCAAAAAGAACCCTAAATAATTCCATATTTTAGCAAGACACTCTTACTGGTCTATGTTGCCTCTAACAAAAGTTCAAGGCGAGAAGATGAGTGGATGTCGTTTTGCCCACGTAATTAAGGTGACGTGTTCCTTATCGGAACCACAAAGCTTGCAGTGAGAAGCTCCGGTTTGTAAGGGACTTGTGCCTATAATTGTCCCAAGTTGGACAATTTTTTTCAATGGCACATATGTGCCATGTCATGACAACATGCCAAGTTTTTAGAATGTCTGACGCGTTTTGGATTTAAAGTAATTTAAAAACCAAGTTTCTCAACGTTTGAGGCCGAGCCAAGACCCCGATATGTTTGAAATTCATTCCCATTTCTTGCCCGTGACCTAAAGATGAAGCCATGGACACTAATATGATTTTCGTCCCATTTTGACGCACCGGACATTGGGACGATAGTTCAAATTTGAATTATACACATTAAATGCCTAGAAAACTCAATTAATGCATAAAAATGCCAAACGGACCCTGAATAATTCCATATTTTAGCATGACACATCTATTGGTAAGTGTTCACTGCAGATAAATCTTATTGCAATCCAAGCACCGTCCTTTGTCGAAGTAACCTCATTTTTTGTTTTAAAACATTTTGAAAATCAAGTCTTTCACAAACAGTTCAAGTTCATGAATCATGTGTGATGCAGTACAAAACATCTTGGGCCAATCCTCATAAAGTCATAATGCATGGCTTAGGACGGAAGCTTCGTAGGCTACAGTACACCGCCGACCAGTTTACCGCACGGACTCCGAGAGCATTTTACTTTTCAATCATCGCCGGTGAAAGATGGGGACGTAGATCCCCGTCGTGAGGGCAACTTCGGCAACCCACTTCGACCCGAGCGCAGCCGCATCAGCCATGAGCACGCTCTCAAGATGCTTGAACGCGGCCGCTACCTCTGACAGGGCGGCTGCAGCAATCGAAAGGGCAGCTGCTGCAACTGAGAGGGCGGCAGCAACAACCGCGACGGGGATAGCAAATGGCGAGAACGGCACATCAGCTGTCAGTTTCTCGGCGGTCGCCATAGCCCTGATGGCGGATGCCCAGTCCCATCTTGAGGCCGCCCACGCCCATCTCGTGTCGGTCACTGCACAAATCACATCTACCTTCTCCGACACTGGTCGACAACCCACGTCCGATGAGTTGGTAATCACTGAGTGTGCTTCAGCAAGCGTCCATTCGTCAGCGACTTCCCTAGCCAAGATTGTGGCCGTCCATTCCCAGAGCAAGGCCGCCCACGCTCGGCTCATGGCGGCCTTATCCAAAGAGATGGTGGAGGAAGACTGCGAGATGCAGGAGTATGTGGCGATGATACGTCTCAAACGTATCGATAATTTATGAAGTATTCATGCCATATTCACCTATGTTTAAAATACTTTTATATGGTTTTGATGCACTTTATATAATTTATTTAGAACTAACCCGGACTGACGTTGTTTTCAGCAAAACTACCGTGATGTTGTTTTTGTGTAGAAAATGAAAGTTCTCGGAATCGCCCGAAACTTTTTGACGATTTTTTTTGAACAAAAGAGGCACTAGACGCTTCGTGGGAGGGCCAGAAGAGCCACGAGGTGGGCACAACCCACCAGGGCGCGCTAGAGGGCCCATGCGCGCCCCGGTGTCTTGTGCCATCCTCGTGGCCCACCTTCGCGTGAAACCGACGCCCAAAAATCCTATAAATATAGAAACCATCAGAAATGACCCTAGACTCTTCGCTCCACGGCTGCAACTCTCTGTATCAATGAAAAACCAATCTGGAGGCGTTCCAGTACCCTGTCGGAGAGGGTAGATCATCTCCGGTGGCCATCTTCATCATCCTGGCGGAGGCCATGACAAGGAGGGTGTAGTCCACCCTCGGGGCTGAGGGTATGTACCAGTAGCTATGTGTTCAATCTCTCTCTCTCGTGTTCTTGAGATGTCATTATCTTGATGTATCACGGGCTTTGTTAATATAGTCGGATCACATGATGTTATTCCCTTGCTATCACGTTGTGATGAATTGAATCTTTCTCTTTGAGATATCGTTATGTTGGATTGAATATTGGATTTGAGAACACTTGATATATGTCTTGCAAATGGATACCCGTGGTGACAATGGGGTGTTCAGTTGATTCACTTGATGTATGTTTTGGTACTCAACTTGCGGATTCCCGAGGTGACATTGGGGTAATCTATGCATAGGGGTTGATGCACATTCTTGTCCTACGTTCTCCGATAGAAATCTTGGGGCACTCTTTGAGGTTCTTCGTGTTGGATTGAGTATTATGAATACTTGTGGTGACATTGGAGTATCTAGGTGACATTAGAGCTGGTTGGTCTGTATAATATGGTGTTATTTTAGTATGAACTCTAGATAGATTGATCGGAAAGGATAACTTGGTGTTATTTTAGTACGAACTCTTGGATAGATCGATCGGAAAGGATAACTTTAAGGTGGTTTCGTACCCTACAAACAATTTCTTCTTATGATCTCCGCTAGATAAGAACTTTGGAGTGATTCTTCGTTGCACGTTGAGGGATGGTTATGTGATCCAATTATATTAGCATTGTTGAGAGATTGCACTAGCGAAAGTACAGACCCTAGGCCTTGTTTTCAAGCATTGCAATACCGTTTGCGCTTACTTTTGTTACTTGCTACCTTGCTGTTTTTATATTTTCAGATTACAAAAACCTATATCTACCATCCATATTGCACTTGTATCACCATCTCTTCGCCGAACTAGTGTACCTATACAATTTTCCAATGTATTGGGTGTGTTGCGGACACAAGAGATTTCTTGTATTTGATTGCAGGGTTGTTTGAGAGAGACCATCTTCATCCTGCACCTCCCACGGATTGATAAACCTTAGGTCATCCACTTGAGGGAAAATTGCTACTGTCCGACAAAACTCTGCGCTTGGAGGCCCAAAAAAGTCTACAAGAATAAAGTTGCGTAGTAGACATCAGGCGACGGATCCCATGGATCTCCTTACCCCGGAGGTCGTCGAGCACGAGCCGGTCATTGAGGAGGCAGCGGAGATCGACGAATGCCAGGTGGAATATTAGTCTCTGTCTAGCGCGATGGTCTTTTGTTAGAGTAATGTTTAGGTCAACTAACTAATGTTTATTAGTTGCTTGATTAAGTATGTGCGGGCAGTGCTGTAGGCTCTTTTGTGTAGTACTCAAATTTGCAAGTGTTGCTAAATTAAGCAATGACGTCCATAACCAATGTAACAATTGAAATTCGGACCAAAATTTGACGCCGTATCCCCATTTTCTCTTCCAAATGAAAATGAAGTGCAAGTACCGTGTGCAATGTAGTATCCGATATCTTACGCCGGAAGCTTGGAGACCAAAATTTCCACGTTCAGTCTCATCACACACGGGATCAACTATATGTTTCGTTTGTGTTGTTGAATATCTCACATAGTTATGGTAAAGGGACTATGTCCGATGTGACTGTGCGCGCTACTTTTTCGCCGCACCGAACGAATTTTTGTGCTGTCGCGCAAATATCTACCTCCCCCGCCCCTCGTACCAACCAAAAGCCACACCCACTGCTTCCCCCCTTCCTTTCCTAAGTTCAAACCTGCACAACTTGCTTGCAGCGCCGCCTCCTCGCTGGCGCCGCTCCTTCCTGCTGCTCGCCCTCCTCCATATAGTCAGGTAATCCACACCTTCCCTACACCCCCCCCTCCACCCCCTCCTCCTCCATTCCACATGCCCCGACCGCTGGCGCGACACATTCCACCAAAATCACCGGCCCACCCCCCACATTATCGCCGCCGAAAGACATGGTGCACGCAGTATAGCCAGGATCTCAAGGAGCACCTGGCAGCGGAGAAGCAAATCGCGACCGCACGCGCGGATGAGGCCGCGATGGCTGCCATGCGTGCCGACCCCCAGATCTTGGAGTAGCACATCGCCGTCGAGGCCACCGTCGATGCCTCGCGCGCGGACGCCGCCACGCGGTTGTCTGCTTTGAACAACAACTCGGTGTGGTTTCTTGAGAGATCCGCTTTTGCCTTCGACGACGACTACGAGTTGTTTTCTCAGTGTGCCCGTGCTCTCCTCAACTCAAGGACCGGCAGGTTGGTGCCCGGACAGGCTGAGTCCACTCACCACTACGAGGAGGGTACCCATGATGTGGACACTACTAGGGAAAACCTTATACACAGAACCTGAGCAGTAGCGCTGGATAAAAAGCGGCGCTACTGTTACATAGCCGTAGCGCGCGTCGAAGACAGGCGCTACTGCGAACAACTTAGCAGTAGCGCGGCACCAAAAACAAGCGCTACTACTAATATTGCCCCACCGTTGCTGCCATGCTAGGTTTAGTAGTAGCGCGCCCAGGGTAACCGCGCTACTGCTAACAGAATAGTAGTAGCGCGTTTTTTGGGTAGGGCGCTACGGATAAGTTTGAACCTGGCCACATGGCGGGCCCCACTTAGCAGTAGCGCCTCTCCGAGGAGCGCTCTACTGCTAACTTTTTAGCAGCAGCGCGGTTTACTACCCAGCGCTACTGCTAAAACCGCACCCACCACCTTTTCCTCCTCCCTCCCCCCTCCCCCATCCTCTCTTCCTTCACTTTCCCCTAGCTCCCACCTCCTCCCCCCCTCACTTTGCTTCTTCCTCACTACTTCTCCCCCCCATTACTCTCCTTCTTCTACCTCCCTCTCTCTCTCTCTTTATTGCTCTTACCTAACTACACCACCTCCATTAATGCATCTCCTTCCCAAAATAGCTAGGTAGATCTAAAATTTAGTGAAGTGACCTATGTACCTCCCTAACTAGATCTAGCCATGTCAAGAAGCAATATTTGTCCAGTTTTGATCATTCCCTAGGTGTGTGGCGACACTGATCGACATCATCATCATCGTGCTCGATCTCGAGATAGGTGATTAAAAATTTGTGCTTTTACAAGAATGGAAATATGTGTATGTGTGCGAGATGACATAATCGGGCGATATGATGGAAATTGTGTGTGTGGCATGAGTTGCCGCCGATGTGTGCTTGAGTTGCCTATGTTTTGTCGAAATGTCGATTTATTTCTGTTTCGGCGAATTTCGGGCAAACTCTATATGTCCTATTTTTAGGGAAGGTCATGCCGAATTTTTGTATGACTTTGATGCATGCATGCATTTTTATAATCAATTTGTTTATTATTATCGTGCAGGCATTGATGATGGTCAGTGGATCGATGGTGGAAAGGTGGTGGCGGTAGGCGGTGCAGGACATGAATGAAAATAACCAGACAGAGATTATATGTCCGTGTCGAAGATGCAAAGCTGGAGTTTGGCTCGACCCCTATGAGGAGGGTCGTGTGATGGCGCACCTGCTCATGACTGGTTTCATGGATGGCTATACTCGGTGGATAATTGAAGATGATGATGAGGAGGAGGAGGACGCCGACGGGGCAGGCAATGACGACACGAGGCAAGACGAAGAGATGACCGATAATGGCGGCGGTGAAGGGGCCGGACATGGCGGTGGGGAAGGGGCCAGACATGGCGGCGGAGAAGAGGCCGGACATGGCGGCGGAGAAAACGTGGACTCCACGCCGCACACTTCGTCGGTACTAAGTTCAATCGTGCGGGACCCTCATGTTCAAGAACTGCTTCGCAAGGAGACGAGTACTGACAGAGCTGCTTCTAGAGAAGAGACCAAGCTGTAGCAACTGGTGGTAGACTCGAACACTCCATTGTATGATGGTTGCGATCCCGAGGTGACCCGCTTGAGTTTCACTCTCGAACTTCTGAAGACGAAGGCTAAAAACAAATGGACCGACACTAGCCTCGATGAGCTTCTCAAGTACCTAAAGGATATTCTTCCCGCGGGGAATCTATGTCCTACTAGTGTGAATGAGGCCAAGAAGATCGTGTGCCCTCTTGATCTGCCGCACGTTAGATACCATGCATGCATCAACGATTGCATAATTTATCGGAAGGAGCACGCGGAAAAAACCAGCTGTCCGGTGTGCAATGCTTCTCGATACAAGAAGGCCGGGAAGAAATCTCCCCAGAAATTTGTATGGTACTTACCGATCACTCCCCATCTGCAACGTTATTTTGTAGATCCCAAGGAAGCAAAGCTCATGCGTTGGCACGCAGAGAGGACAAAGCCCGACGATGGAGATGATCCGAATCTCAGACACCTCGTGGATGGAAGCCAGTGGAGAGTGTTCAATGGTGAATATCGATATTTCGCATGTGATGCAAGGAACATCATGCTTGGCGCGTGTACCAATGGCATGAATCCGTTTGGCAACCAGAACACCAACCATAGCACATGGCCCGTGTTTGTATGGACGTACAACATCCCCCCTGGTTGTGCATGAAGTCGAAGTACATACACATGAGCATGCTGATTTAAGGGCCGAAACAACCGGGAAATAATATTATTCTGTATCTGGGGCTACTTCAATAGGAGTTAGACACGTTATGGAAAACACCGGCCAAGACATGTGACGCCAGCAAAGGCGAGTATTTCTATATGAGAGCCGCGCTAATCACGACGGTGCACGACTATCTCGATTACGGATATGTCGCAGGCCAGGTGTGCCACGGATATTGCGTATGCATGCGGTGCATGGATGATATGACGTCTGAGCAGCTAACGTCAACGAAAGATGGCGGGTCTGGGAAAATCGTGTACACGGGGCATCGAAGATGGATCGAGAAGGACGACCCGTGGAGAGACCGTGGAGATCTATTCAATGGTGAGGCTGAGCATCGAGGACCTCCACGTAAGCGGAGCGGCGCCGAAATCGATGAGCTCTTGAAAAACTGGGAACAGTGCCCCGCGCCGGGAAAGACGATGAAAAAGGCGCCGGAGCCTCTGCTGAAGGTATGGAAGATGAGGTCTGTTTTCTGGGACTTGGAGTACTGGCACAAACTCGACACGCCACATTGCCTTGATCAAATGCATATCTGTAAGAATGTCACTGAGAGCTTGCTTGCGACACTGATGAACATGCCGGATAAGACCAAGGATGGGCCGAAGGCAAGAAGAGACTTGCAAGATTTGAATATCAGGGCAGATCTGCAAATGCCGCCCCGTAAAAAGTCAGGGGAGACAGAGACGGAGACGGAGGCGCGGGAGAAGAAGGGCAAAAAAGTGAAGGAAGAGGATTATTGCCCCCCTTCTTGCTTCACCTTAAGTCCGGCTGAGATCGATAAATTTTTCAAGTGCCTTACCGGAATCAAAGTTAATTCCGGTTACTGTGGGAAGATAAGCAGATTTCTAGACACGAAGAAGAAAAGGTTCAGCGCGATGAAGTCCCATGACTGTCATGTGATGATGACGCAAATACTACCTGTTGCCCTTAGAGGGATAATGGACAAGCACGTCCGTGAGACGCTTATTGGTCTTTGCAAATTTTTCGACGTCATCTCTCGAAAGTCGATCAGTGTGAAGCAGCTCCGAAGGCTACAGGAAGAGATCGTTGTGATACTAAATGATCTTGAGATGTACTTCCCGGCCGCGTTCTTTGACGTCATGGTGCATCTGTGTGTCCATATTGTGGACGACATAAGAGACCTGGGGCCGTCATTCCTGCACAACATGATGTCGTTCAAGAGGATGAATGGGGTCATCAAAGGATTCATTCGTAACATGTCCCGTCCGGATGGAAGCATCGTCCAGGGCTATCTGACGCAAGAGTGCATCTCTTTCTGCGAGAATTATCTATATGGCGGAGACCGGCCTGGTGTTGGTTTTCCCGTTAAGAAGCACCTTGGGAGGCTCGAAGGAGAAGGTCACTCCAACGGTCGCAGGGAACTGCATGTGGCCTACTCGGATCGACGCAACGATTTTGACAGAGCAAACTTAGTAGTGCTAAAACACCTAGACGAGGTAGATCCTTTCGTTACACTGCCCAAAGAAACCATTGCAAAGAAGTATCGTGACCGGGGGCTATGCAGGACGGACACCGAAGTTACTAGAGAGCACAACTCCACTTTCCTGCATTGGTTCAAAGAGCATATTCTTGCTAATCCCCAGGAAGAGGGCTCTAAGGACGGATTGCTCATATACGCCTTAGCACATGCCCCTTGGCCAACCTCGCGACCTATCAGGCATACGATATCAACGGATACACGTTCTACACGGAGGCCAAAGATATGAACAGTGATTTTTAGAATTCAGGGGTGACGATGGAATGCATGACCAGCAGCAACAACGACGCAACTGAGAGATTTTACGGAAGGGTCAAGGAGATCTGGGAGCTTGACTACTCTGGACTGCACAACGCGACGATGGTCCGTGTCAGATGGGCTAAGAATTACGAAAGAGAAAACCGGTATTTCACTACCATGACTATACCCGACGCCAAGAGCGCTACCGTGAATACCATTGCAAAAAACGAGCCATGGGTACACGCTAAGCACATGCCACAATGCTTCTTCATAACCGACTTGAGCAATCCCAGCCGTGTTGTCGTGAGGACAGGCAAAAGGAACATCATAGGAATGGATGGAGTCGCCAACGAGGAAGACTATGACCAGTACGGCAACCCGATGAGGGAAGATGACGATGATGATGAAGTATACGTCAAAAGAAGAATCAATACTACATTACCTAAGAAAGATCGTACTCCATGGAAAAGGAAAAGTCACAATGAGGGGCTCAATTATTCATCAACGAACAAGAAGGGAAATAAGCTCACTCAAAACCGAAAACGTCAACGCTGATCGAGAAACCGTTATCGGTCAAATGATGTAATATATATGTTCCTATTTTGTGTAAACACTTAACCGTTATGCATGGGTCAATGATGTAATATATATGTTCCTATTTTGTATACGCACTTAACCGTCAAATGATGCAATATATATCGCCTTAGTTATATACATTTTATCACCTTTCCTTCGTTCCTGCTCTCGGAAAAAAGGAAAAGAAGAAAAGAAAAGGAAAAGAAAATAGAAGAAACAAACAGGAAAGGAGTGATAGCAGTAGTGCGTTTTTTACAAAACGCGCTATAGCTATGTCAGGTAGCAGTAGCGCGTTTTACTAAAACGCGCTATAGCTATGTCAAGATAGCAGTAGCGCGTTTTCGCAAAACGCGCTATAGCTACTTTAGCTATAGAGCGTTTTTTAGAAATGCGCTACTGCTATCTGGACATAACCCCCGCAAACGCCCTCCGTCGCCTGCCCGCGCCCCGTTTGTCGCCGCCCTCTGTTGCCTTCCCGCACCCCGTCCGTCGCCGCCCGCGGGCCCTTCGTCGCCACCCGCTCCTCCACCCGCACATGTCTCTCCCGAGCTCCACCTCGCCGCCGGCATCTCCCCCGAGCTCCACCTCGCCGTCAACGTCTCCCCTAGCCCCTTGTAAGTCCTCTGCCCCTCCTTCTCTCTCTGTGCCTAAGGGTTCTAGGGTTCTAGGGTTCATGTAGTTAGGTTTTGTAGTTATGTTCTAGGGTTCTAGGGTTCATGAAATAGCTAGGTTTTGTAGTTAGGTTCTAGAAAATTTTGAATTCAAATTTCAGAAAATGTGTTGATGAAATAGCTAGTATGATCCCTATAGTTAATTAGTTGGCATGAACGCTAGTTAAAAAAACAAAATTAGTATGGGTTAAATGAATTCTAGGTATGAACCCTAGGACAGATTAGGTAGTATGAAGCTAGTTAATTAGTATGAAATTAACTAGGTTTTCAAATTAGGACAGAAATTTAGCTAGGTTTCAAATTAGGACAGAAATTTAGGTAGGTTGAATTTAGTTTCAAATATTGTGAAGAAAAAGGAATTATTGCATTTTCTTCAAGTTCTATATTTTTCTTGCTGTTATATGCAAATTTGAAGTGGACATCTGATATGTGGACATGTGATTTGGACATGTGATGTTTGGAATTTGGACATGTGATATTTTGGACATGTGATGTTAGGAAAATGATGGTTATGTGCAAGGTAAATGATCCGAGTGGCCTATGTTTCACCGGAATGTTGATTCATTTCCGTTCCGGTGATTTTCAGGCGCTCGATATGTCCACTTTTTAGCAAAGGTCATGCCGAAATTTCCCATGAATTTTGGCATGACTTGTGCTAGAAAGTAGGCATATCGAGTGCCGGGATTTGCTAGGAAACAACATTCCGGCAAACCATAGACCCTTTTTTTATGTCATTACTCATTTTTATTATAGTTTAAGAATTAAACAAGGAGACTTAATCATAGGAAACATGTCGAACAACGAAGAAACCGGGCCTTCTGACCATGATGCAGACGAGATGGATTATGAGGGTGAACAATAGTACCTCAATTTTTTGTCTGCTAGGCACAGTCAAGGTTTGCAGGGCCGGCGGGGATGGTGCCGGCACCGATGGTACTGACGCCGACATCGACACCGACGGTGCCGGCACCGATGGTGGCACAGACACTGGCGGGGAAGGTACCGACGGGGAATATACCGACGGGGAAGGTACCGGCGGGGAAGGTACCGGCGCCGAAGCCGCTACAGAAAAGATGAAGCAGAAGAAGCAGAGGATACGAAAACCTAACAAACTCAGCATCGGACGACTGGTGATCACAAAGATGGCCCCAGGCAAGTTTGAGCCATTACAGCCGGAAGAACCTTGCAAGTGCTACGGGAACCAAGTCGGATGCATCCTACAGGAATGCGCAAGCATCAACGACGACATAAGGGGTAAAGAACATTTGATGCAGTTGCTCTTGACGAAGCTGCAGAAGAGATTCAAGTTCCCCGACCGGGATGACGCCATAGAACACCCGTGGGATGATCCTAAGATGAAAAAGATTAACAATCATGCCCTGGGCATGTTCAACAATGATTTGGCCTCCTAGAAAGGGAGGGTGAAACAAGCTATTGAGGCTGAGGAACCCCTGTCCAAGATTCTGGAGAAAAATCCGACACTTACGGAAGAAGAGTTCCAAAAGTTCAAGGACACTTGCGCTACTGAGGCAACCAAGGCTAAGGCTGCTAAATTCAAGAGCCTTCAGCAAAGGAACATGGGGAACCAACGCCTCGGAAGCCGTGGCTACCTTGGCAAAAGGCCCATATGGGATAAGGAGGACGCGGAACGTGAAGCCACGGGTCTCCCAGACCCCTTCGCGAAGTTCACCAACCCCTTGGAGCGTGACTTCATCAGGGCCCGCTACAAGTGGGACATGGAAAAGAAGGTTTTTTACACGAACAAGATCACGAGGAAATTGATTAGAATATTGGTAATTATTCTTTTACCACCTTACATTTAGCTTCTGATCAAGTCGACTACATATTCGTAAACCGTTCACGCTCCTTCTGCAGGACAAGCAACACAAGCTTGATGTCAAAAGCCAGTCTTCATCATTGAGGCCCAAGTGGGACACCCCTCTCAATCAAGCCTTGAACGAACTTAAGGGACTCCCTTTGGACCAGCGGCCGCAATATGGACGTGTGCACGACGCCACATGGAAGGTCTTTTACAACGAGGGCCCGGAGGCCAAGAAGCAAAAAAATAAGTTCAGTCAGGCGGACATCGACGAGAAGGTGAAGCCTTCGTTCGAGAAAAAAGCAGCCGAGGACACGAAAAAAGCAGCCGAGGAGAAAAATGAGTTGCTACAGCAGGCAGTCACTACAGCTGTAGATGCCTGCATAAATGATTTCGATACTAACTTGATCCCGGCTATCATCAACTGGTTGAAGGAAAATCCAGACAAGACGGTAGATAGTTTCCCCGTGCCCAGCTTCGTCGGGAGCAACTCGGTGAACAACACAACCGCACCATCACCTGCTCACGCAACCGCGCCTGCTCCCGCACCCGCACCCGCTCATAGCATCCCGTCCTCAGTCTCTGTCACACTAGGCGGGCCTTCGTCTTTGGCTGAGCTCGACGCCCTCACGGTAATTACATGTCGCACCAACATATATCTAGAATATTCCGTTTTTGTTGCCTTTTGGATGTTTTACGCCGCAGACATGTCTTTGCAGGACGACGAAACCCCGTGTACCGTACTCTACTTGATCAAAGGCCAGAAGGTGGACGTGGGAAAGGCGGTGATAATGAAGCCCTTGGAACTCACGTTCCACGGCCAGCCGATGCCCGGTGGGCACTTCAGGGTTACCTTGTCTAGTGTGAAATCGGGGCACGAGGATTTGCCTCCTCCAGTATGGCTAGGGAGAGGACGTCGAGACCCCACCGCGGCTTGGAAACTGCAAGGGTTGGGTGCTGCTATGGCCGAAGAATCTTCTTCGTCTGGAGCCGGCCGAGAGCACACCAATAACCACACATCAGCAAGAATGTATGAACACCACCACCCCGCCTACGCAATTACCAGCGCCTGTAGTGTCGGGTGAGAGTGGCGGACGACGCGAGGAAGGGGGTCCAATAGTGGCTGATGTAATCGCCCCCGTAGAACAAAGAATGGATGATGAGAGGGCCGAGGACCCTCTTCGGTTCCTCAATACAGGTGCCTATGACGATGACTTAGAATATTTGAGTCAGCCATATGACGACTCGGGCTATCAGCATGCTGATGAGATGGATGATCTGCCCGGGCAAGAACGTCCTAGCAGGGTTGATTGCAAGAAGTCTCTCTTCATGCAATCCTCACATGACACACCTGAAGATGCCGCCTACACACAGGCTCAACTAAGCGAGGGTCGTACAGTGCTTAGCCCAACAACACTGGGGCAGGGGTTAAGGAAGGGTCTGGAAGGTCAGCCCAAGAAAAAGGAGAGGAGAAGACCAGCGGGGAGAGGCTCTGCTGCCTACAAACAAGCCAGAGCACATAGCAGCGAGACGGCGGATTTTGAAGAGCGTGTACCCGTCAAAGCTGCGGCCATGTTCCATGTCACGGGCGAGCCGATGCTACCGCCGAAACCGCTGGAGGCAATATCAGGGGATCTCAGGAGACTGCACGACCATGTGCTGTCGACTGAGAAAAGCCTACTAGCCTCGAAGGATCCAGGATATCCGACATACGCGATTCGTGTGCCTAAGGGGAAGTGCTACGTCGACACACGGCCCGCGGAGGTGTTCTTCCTGCGGTTTGATCATATCTTCGAGATGTTTCTGACAAGGCAGCGCGATTTTACAATCGTCCGCCTTTTTGCGCTACATATGAGCTTCGTCATGAAGAGAGAAGAAGCCTCGCAAATCTGTGTGGTGGATCCATACTACATGCACGAGTCCTTCTTGAGTCTCGGCAACTTTGAGCGTAAAACTGCTAGGGAGTACCTCGAAAACTTCATGGTACAGAATAAGGACCAGGAAATTGTCCTCCTGCCTTATCATCCAAAGTAAGTCAGTGTCGGATAACCCTTTTGTACATTTCAATCGTTCTTGACCCGCGAGTCTCCCATATGGAGAATAATTTCAGGTGTTCTTTTCCTCGCAGCAACGGGCGCGCCATCCTTATCGTTCTTTACCCGCGAGTCTCCCACGCCGTGTATTTCGACACTACCAGAAACTACGAGAAAAGGACTACCCCCACATAATGAATATTCTAGATGATGCTCTCCAAGGCTTCAGCTTGAGGGGTGGCCACCTGCAGATCAGGAAACAAAGGAACCGCAAGACGGGTTTCTCGCATAAAACTAACTTCTGCGGCATCCATGTCCCGAAACAAAGTAGGAACGATGGATTCTACCTCCTCCATCTCATGATGGAGTTCAAAAGGGATCACCAAAAGCTTCGCATGACAACCAGAAATGATGATCATATCCGCAAGTGGGTAGAATCTCAAGGAGAAGCGGATTATAAACTTAGAGATGACTTCTTTCGCATCCAGAGGGACATTGCGATGATCATCATGAAAGAAGTCATCGAAGAGAAGGGGATGTTCCACCACGGCCCTATATCGCGAGCTGACATCCGAACTCGCATAGGCATGCAACATCAGGACCTCATGCCGTTCAAGAAGCTAGGGTGCATCCTCGATGATCTGGAAGGATGGAAGTTCTAGTTATTTACGATGCCGATGATGATGATATGTGTTGTTTGAACTTGTATACTTTCTGTAGCGATGAAACTTTGTGATGTCCACGGTCCCTGTCGAACTTGCGTAACGCTACTTTGTTAGTTTGGGTATGATGACCTGCAATTAGTTTGCGTACGATGAAACTGCGTTGATTATTTATGTTTACTATATGTTGCATCTAGTTGCTAACCCTTTCTTTTCGTGTTGCTCAAGTATATTTTTTTGCATCTGATTGTACATTCTCTTTATGAAGATGCATCTCTAACAGGTACCTAGATCCTTGATGGCGAAGAAGAAGTGCTATGTCGTGTACATAGGGAAGGTTCCGAGAGTGTACGACGAGTGGCACGAGTGTCAAGCGCAAGTGGATGAGTTCTCGGGTGCCAGCCATAAAGGCTTCAAAAGCAGACAAGAAGCAGAAGCTAGTTATTACTTGAGGTTCACGCTAGCGCGAGACAGGACTCATAACCGCCTCCTGTACTGCATAGTTCAACTCTCACTCATAGTGATAGCTCTTCTCGTGTATATCATTGTTTAGATGGATGACGATGTAGTCGCAAGTATTCGAGACTTGTATCGCTATTTTTGAGATGATGACGAGAGACCACTTTGTGTTCGATGATGATTATGATGATGGCATGATTTGATGAGACTATTTGTACGTGTATGCTATGATTACATTTGTATGTGTATCATATGCTAGAGATTATTGTATAAAGCCTGTACAAATACAAAACAAATATGCAGATTTTTTTTCCAGAAACTAATAAAACTAGCAGTAGCGAGGGGAGTAAAGTTAGCAGCAGCACACACTTAGCAGTAGCGCGTCTTACTGTAGAGCGCTACAGCTATTAACCGCAGCACGTCCTGGTGAAGCTCGCTACTGCTACCCATGTATAGCAGTATCGCGTTTCAACACGCGCTACTGATACAAGTTAGCTGTAGCGCTGTATCAGTAGCACGGGTACCCGCGCTACTAATACACCTAAGACCCGCGCTACTGCTAGGCTTTTCCCTAGTAGTGGGAGGCCTTGCCCTCTTCCAAGCTGATCGTTATCGATATTTCCGACAATGAGGAATAGCTTGTTTTTTTAGCTTAATTACTAATGACCCGTGTTCAGGTAGCTACGCGTGTTAAGCATGTTTGCTTTACCTATTGCATGTGCTGCTCCTGCCTTTCCTTAAGAAATTCTAGTGAAATATGCAAGTAATGCTACTATGCAATCTGACCTTCTAGTATGTTCTAATGTCCAGTGTGATGCTCAGTTAACTGTTTGGTTCATTTGTTTTGGTGATCATCTGCAATGTGATGTTCGATTATTGTTGGTACAATTGTGTATTGTTATGCATGTGAAACATACAATTGCTATATTTCATAGTTCTTAGCACGCTTGGCTTTTCCATGTGGCTTGAATTAATATGTTGGGTCTGCAATGCATTTATTTTTCATTAACATATTTTACTGATAGCACGCCAAATCACACTTAAAACCTGATCAATATATATCTTAAATGCGTTATAGGGGGAACAATGGGAGACACTGAAGTTTACCATCGAGGTTTGCACTTTCATGATCGTTTGGCTAATAGTACATTATTGTGCAATTGCAGGATCCATTCTAATATTTAGGTTTCTAATAATAATTTGGTCTTGCACATGTAGGTCCTGCTGTAAGAGGTTTAGACCCACTGTTCGACCCATTTTGCATGTGGGGAAATGATGTGTTCATGAATATCAGTCAAATCAAGAAACTCAGAAAGATTGTTAAGATAAAGAAACTTGCGACGAAAAACAACAAGCTATTTGTCTGCACAATGAAGAAGACATCAGTGAACTATAGGATGGTACTATCGCTTTTATCTTGTCTTTTTTCCCTTTGTGACATTACAATTTTTCGAAACGAAATTTATGCATATCTTTGTTTGCAGTCCTTTCCAAAGCAGTTCATCGATGAGTATGTCTCAAACCACCTGTATGGTCAAGAGGCGAGGAAGGTATTCATACAACACCCACGGTATAATCTTGAAGTCTTCCTTAAGAGGATGAAGGATGGGCTGGCAACCATCCACAGGCACTGTCATAAAGTTGCAAGGACCTTCGACATCAGCAAAGGCTCAATATTTGCCTTCCGCTTCAACAGTTTTCTAGACGAGATTCATCTGTCTATTTAACGTATATGATGCTATTTTCCAAAGGTTTTAGATGTTGCCTGTGAAACTCGGTCCTGTCGTGTAATTAGGTAGCTAGGTAGTATATGCCTATATGATGTTGTACTCTGATGTATTCCAATTATGAAATCCTGGTTGCCGTAATACGAAATGAAATATATTGTCTGCTTGATAAGAAGTGTCAATTTGTTTACTAGCTGGATTATAAATAGTAGAGCAATTAGCCTGATTATTGTGGTTTCATATTGCAGACGGTTTGTCATAGAACACCATGGGCGATTACCTCACCAAACCCACACGGTTCCTAGAAATTTGGCGTGTTGGATCAGTTAAAAATCGCACACGACTTCTAGCCGTAAACTGTGTGCGTTAGAAGACAGATTCGCAAACGTTTTCCCGTAAAACGTGTGTGTGGTGGACAGCCCTATGCCAAGCAGTTTCTTCTAGGAACCGTGCGTGATGGCCACCCCTAACACAGACGATGTTATGCAGAAAATTGTGTGTGATGTAGAATGCGAACGGAAACGTACGTTTGGGATTCACTGTGTGGGATGCTAAGCACATCTCACACGACTTCCAAAAAATATCTGTTTGTGATGGCCCCTCCAATCGCACATGACATATTTTTTCTTATCGTGTGTGACCGGGCGCAGCCATCGCCGACGGGTTTTTCGTGTCATGTGGGATAACCCCCCCTACCGCCCACACATGCAAGGCGACGGTTTGAGACTACGTCACGGAAAGGGGTTAAAAACCGTTTGTATAGCAGGCGCCTGCACAAGTGACATCATATAAGAATTATAATATATTCTTACATCATGATTGATTTACAATTTTGCATAGCCTGGAGCGAGGAGTGCACACATGATAAGGAAGAAAACCATGACACATGACAAGTTAAACCATGCCACATGACAAGTACTTGCTAGACCTACTCCTCTCTCTTAGGTAAAATTGAATAAAACAAGTAAACCCTCCATCTCCACAATGAAAAATAGAGAGCCACATGTCTCCGATATGTGGCCTGCATATATCCATGTTGTCTCCAATTGGTTGTATGCGCGCATTCAGTACTTTGGTCCATCCTTTGATGTTGATGCGTCCATCTGTTGAAGAAAACATGTATGCACTAGAGAAAGACACCGGCCCACTTGGTGGCAAGCTAACAATATGCATGTTACCACTCATAAACATTAGGTCAGGCACAACATCCTGCGGGAGCTTCTGTTCAAAAACATAATAGTAACATAGTTAGCAATGTAGTTTTGCTTAAGAATAATGTGTAAAAGATGGACTAGTGACACAATAGTAAAAAATCAGATCATGCCATCCGCACGGATGTCACCATGGTTCAACACGTGGACTAGTGGCACGTATCCAGAATAATTTTTGCCAATTTGATATTTGATCTTAAAAGTCTCAACATCATTAATAAATGAGACAATAGATTTTTTATCCTCACAAGTTAGCTTAGCGCCAAAACCGTAGTACGTTTTGTCTACTGCCTTCCTTGTATTTTTTGGTGAAAGGAAATAAGATGTCAATTAGAAATAAACAAATTTAGTACAGCTGAATACCAATTATTTTTAAGTAAACTATATACATTACTTAACAAATTATTTTGATAAACTCACATAGAGGTAGAGCTGGAATCATGTCCACATCCACCCAAATTTCGATATTATCTTCAAGATCATCTTCACCACGAACAAATTATTTTCGTATCCTCCTCAAATCTGCAGGCCTTGCATAACGCTCTCCAATTTGAATAAACCAAAATGGGAGTCATTTACTCCATTGTAGAGCTTAACCTCAAAAGTGAAACCATGTTTCGTCTTGAGGTTAACTTTCTTCGTCTCCATACGCTCTCTATCTTCGAAACCGAGCTTGTCTAATACATAAGGTATTGCATAGCAGTGGATGGACTAGTCGAATTGTAAAAAAAGGAAAATAACACGTTAAAACAAAAACCACAAGGCATATGCTTAATTACATATTTACCGTCGTTACATACCGTATCGTATTCGAAGCACTCCTTCAGCGTAAGGGTGAAGCGCCTACCATTTTCCAGGTGAGGTCTATCGCACATACCCCCATCGCCTGAGCAGTAATCACACTCAGGTGTCATATCATTGTCAGAAATTTTCTGTGTTCATAATTCTGATATTAAAAAATAGACGGCAAATACAAGGAACTCAACACAACTCAACACGGGTTAACTTTTGATCTGTCGAGTCTTCCTTGAAAAATTCTCATCTCTCATGGTGTATATGGTGGGCACTCCCTCACACTGATATGCTGGTGTATATGGTGGACACCCCCTCACACTGATACTACGACCATCGGTGCTATCGTGGGAACGAGCCTGACAGTAGAAGATAGGGGTACGAAAGGAGAGGGCAGAGTCCTAGCTACGGCGAGGGTGTACACACAGATGTATGAGTTCAGGCCCCTCTCGTGGAGGTAATAGCCCTACGTCTCAGTGCTTGGGAGCTCTTGTCATGTGGAATATGAGAGTTACAGGGGGTGCGAACCCTTGTGCCAGAGGGGAGGGGTGGCTTATATAGAGTGCGCTACCCCTCATGAATGCCCAGCAACCAAGGGTCCGATCATGGTAATGAAGGCGTACGTTACTGATAACGTACGTAATAAATGCTATTAATGGTGTCTAGTTGAACGCCTGCCCGTTGGCCTCCCTAGAGTGGCTTCTGGTCTTCTGCGGTCGAGTGACTTCTAGTTCTTCTGAGTGAAAGGCAACCGTCGAGTGGAGGAAGGAACCTCCGAGTGGATGTTGTCGAGTGACTCATACGCCATGGTGATTTCAGTCAGAGACTTCCTTGTAATCCTTAAGTTCTATAAAGTAGTGTCCTTAGGTAGGGTATGTAGGTCAGGCCTGCGACCCTACCCTAGGTACATATCCCCATCATTAGCCCCCGAATGGATCGGGGTTCGAGTGAAAAGGGATCGATGCCGGTTCTGATAAGACACAAAAATTCCGAGTGCATTTTAGGGCTTCACAGAAGTCTGCGTCGATTGGAATCTTTGTCATTCACCCTGATCGATTCTGTCTTGAAATGTGTCCGAGTGAACTTGAGCGCTGACTCAGATCCGAGTGATCAACGGAACCTCTTGATGCGACGGGTCGCTTCGCCAGGCCCGGATTTTACGGGATTTGAAAATTTGAGAGGTACGTGCTGCGCGATGATGACGCAACGACTGGGGCAAGTGGGGGCATGACGCCTCGATTATCGCGCCGCCTTTATCGCCACGTGCCGTGCTTCCTCTGTAATCGGGATATACAGGGATCCGGCGGGCCCGCAGGTCAGTGACCCACTCGGGCAGTTATAAGACGGAGCGATGTGAGGGCCGGTACAGTGCCTCTCCTCCGTTCCCTTCTTTTCCTCCGCTTCTCCTGCTCCACGCGTGCCGCTCTGCTCTGCCTTGACCACCACCGCCGCGATGACGAAGGCGAAGACGGAGAAGCTCGAGCGCGCCAAGAAGGGAGCCAAGGCGAAGAAGCTGTCGGGCGCCCGGTCTGCGGTGCCGCCGGGGTGGATCCAAGGGGATTTCCTCCGGTCTACCGTCACGGCGGATGACGTCCAAAACCTCATCGCCGACGGGCTGATAGCTGACGGGTCATGGAGGCTGTCGAAGGGAGAGGCCGAGACGGAGCCGCGCGAAGGCGAGCGAGTCCTCCTCCTCACCCACGTCGAGCGAGGTTTTTCCATGCCTCCCCATCCATTCATCCGCGGATTCTTGAATTACTTCGGGGCACAGCTTCACCATTTCCCTTAGAATGCCATTGCTTATCTCGCTGTGTTCATAACTCTGTGCGAATGCTTCTTGGGTTGTCCTCCGCACTGGGGTTTGTTCAAACACATATTCACCATCCGATCTCAGTGTGTCAAAAAGGCCAATCCTAGTGATAGTAAGACTCATGTCATCCAGCTATGCGGTGGCCTGGGACTCCAAAAAAAAGGGGTAGAGTGCATTTCCATTAATGACCTTTCCTGAATCTATTCGGGGCTGGCAGTCGACATGGTTTTACTGTAAAGATATTGCATCTCCCAATATGTCGACTGGCCTTCCTCCCTTCACATTTGATCGACCCACCACTCCCAGAACACTGAACGTGACAGAGGGAGAGAAAGTCTAGGTAGGGATTTTAGTGAATGCAGTAGTAGATCTGATCTGTGGCGGAGTGACTAGTATGGACCTCCTAGAGGCGTTTCTCAGTCGATGAATCCAGCCTCTTCAAGCCAGGGATCACACTATGTGGCACTATTCAGGCCCCGAAGATACCACTCGGACACATCCAGAGGAAGTTTCCGACGAGACTGTTGCCCAGTGGCTTAGGACCATCACCGGAGCCTGCGATAACCCTTTGGGAGCCAAGCGAATCTTGCCCTTCTCTGCTTTGAACCCACCGACGAACCTGGTGAGTTATATCTTTGTTGAGTGCTTTCATGTTTCGTCGAGTGATTGGGTCTACAGTCGACTGACTTTACAGTTTGTATCTTGCAGGAGTTTACGAACATGTATTCGCCCGTGCCGAATGGAGAGCAGCCTGAGGACGGAGAAGAGAGCGCAGGCGGCAGCGCAGATGTCGACTACGCCGATGACAGTGAGGGTAGTGACGACGATCTGGAGGAGATCGAGGAAGAAGTCCCGCCTCCTCCGCGCATCGAGCGTCGTACCAAGCAGCGCGAAGACCCAGAAGCGGCCCCAAGCAAAACCTTGGCATCGAGCACCAGGAATCCGAAGCGCGACCGGATTGCAACGCCAGAGTCAACTAAAAAGGTCACGAAACAGCCCAGGTCTGACGCACCGAAACCTCGGAAGGCTCTGCCCCGCATAAAGATCACCGTGCCTGTCGCCCCGACATAAGTGTTCATTTTCCTTTTTCTGCTGTTGTGAAACTTCATGTCTTTGCTGACTGAGTGAAATTTATTCGCCAGAGCTGCTACCTCGATGACGTTGCCTCTGCGGGATGAGGAGGATCATATGGAAGTGGACACGGCTGACGCGGCCACCTCCAAACGAGGTATAATAAATCTTCACAGTAGACTGATTTTTGAAGGCAACTCGTCGAATGAATAAATTAATGTTGTCGATTGACAGTTGACGACGTCATCCATTTGGAAGACGATGAGGAGTCGTAGCGGGGTGCAGAGGGTGACGTTGTGCCTTTGGACACTCTGCGCGTACGCATTCGGAGGACATCATCGGGACAAGCACCTCGTAGGTCGACTGCTGTATCATCTCAAGAAATTGACGACTCCTCCCGAGCCACAGCTGAACTTGTGATTCCGCTGTCGAGTCCCCCGCCAGCAACTTCAACTCTGGTGGTTTCAGCACCGATTGGGCAACCTCCAGCTCCTCTTGCTACCTCAGCTGCAGCACCGACTCATCCGACGTCTGCATATCCTTTGTACCATGTCCCAGAGGACCAGACTGGACCTGCCAAAGAAGCCATGATCCAGGCTGGACAAATGATGCTGCGCACAAAGGAGGCGTATGAGGCCAGCAAGTTGGCTTATGATGCCAACTCGGCGCTTCAAGCCAATGTCCGAGTAAGTGTGATTGTAAGTTCATTTTCGATTGAATTCCTGTCCATCTTGACTTTACACCCACTGGGTGTTTTCTTCAGATGCATACTTGCTTGATGTTTTTTTCCCTCGAGTAGATCAGGTCTTAGTCGAGTGGTTTTTGGTCTAGTGGGGGCACGCTGAGTGCACCCACTGGGTGTAGTCCCCGAGACCGCTGTCGAATGACGAAGACATCGGCAGGGGTCTTAGATTCGTTTTGATAGTTGCTTATCGCTCGATAGGACGGACCTGGTCGAGTGATAGTAGGTCCAGTGGGGGCACGCTGAGTGCACCCACTGGGTGTAGTCCCCGAGACCACCGTCGAGTGCTTGCATCGGCGGGGGTCTGATAGAGAAAATATTTGCATGTTTGCTCTTTTTTTTTATACTTGGGTAGGACGGACCTGGTCGAGTGGTCTCTGGTCCAGTGGGGGCACGCTGAGTGCACCCACTGGGTGTAGTCCCCGAGACTACTGTCGATCGTTTACAATGGGCAGTAGTCTTAAGAACTATCCTGCAGGTTTCATGGACATCATTTCCATCAACCATGATATGACGCTGTATAGGGGTGTGGGGTGGGGCGGCGGTCTGCCGTCCAGTCGACTGAACTTGTACCTTTCCACTCGGGGGTAGAGAAATATTCATGTCAACTGAACTACTTATTTGCTAATTTCAGAAAGCCTGTGAGCTTGGGACCAAGTATGTCGACCTGGAGAAGGAGAAAAACCAACTTCAGCTGGATCTGGAAGTGACCAAGAATGACCTGGACCGTGCACAGACTAAGCTGAAGACTCTGGGAGGTAATCCTTGTTGACCAATTGCACTATCACTTTTATCTTCTATCCTTTGAACCGAGTGTCCTCACTCGAACAGACGTGCGTGATGAGAACCGTCGACTCCGAGCGCGACTCAACAATGTTATTTCTTAAGATACCATGAAGAAGGCACTTGAAGATAAAGACAAGGCACTTGCCGACGCTCAGAAGGTGGCGAGGGAGAAAACCGAGGCTGTTGAGAAGAAGCTTGCTGCAGCCAATAAGTTGGAAGAAGAGAACGCCAAACTCAAGCGGGAACAGACCGACTGGATCCAGAAGGTTGAACAGCTGACCAAGAGAAGGAGCACTCTGGAGAAATACTTGGGAGACTTCACGAACAAGATGTTCGGCATGCTTGAAGTAACTTTCTTCCGTCGAATGAATGTCTTCGATCTCTTTAGAACAGCAGTGTTATCATCGTTTTATTTTCTCTTCGCGCAGAACTCTGTCAAGATTTTGAAAAGGAGACCGAGGAGATCGAACCAAATCTGGATCCCACCAAGTCACCTGTCGGGGACGCCGTGGCCATGGACATGTTTCGACTTGAAGCTCGTCTCAGGAGTGTTCAAGGATATATTACTCGACTGAAGGCTGCGCTGGAGAAGGTCGACAAAGAACTGTGGCCAGAAGACACGCTCCAGGCTGACCTCGAGTCGATGATGACCCGCCTCAATGAAATTCCTGGTCGAGTACAAGCGTGGAAAAAGTCTGCTGCTCGCTGCGGAGCCGACGTGGCGCTTTCACTCGTCCGGGTCCATTGCAAGGAGGCGAAGGAGGACAAACTGAAGGCTCTACGGGTGATCAACACGAAGAAACTTCAATTCGAAGACTTCATGGAGACCTTCATCGAAGCAGCCACTCGGATCGCCGATGGAATTGACCTGGACACCTTCGTCAAGCCCTCGAGCCCCACTGGTGCTTAAAAAATACTTCGCTTGCAGTTGAAACTTTATTTGCCTCGGTATGCCGAGTGATGGTGTAACCGATTAAAACTTCGTTCGGGCCTTGGGCCTGAGTACTTTCCTTTGCGCGAATAACTCTTAACCGCGCTAGAGATTCTGGATTTATTTGCATTTTGCTTTCCGATCTCTTGCTTGGTTAAATTTGCTCGTTACTCGGAAGAATTTTGAACTTAGGTGAAAACTGGTTCGCGGCTAAGTCCCCGAGTGAGAGGATGGCTCGTCACTCGGAGAAGTTTTGAACTTAGACGAAAACTGGTTCGCTGCTAAGTTTCCGAGTGAATGGAATACTATCCACTCGGAAGGGTTTTTAAACTTAGGCGAAAACTGGTTCGCAGCTAAGCCTCCGAGTGAGAAGATCGCTCGTCACTTGGAGAAGGTTTGAACTTAGACGAAAACTGGTTCGCAGCTAAGTTTTTGAGTGAATGGAATACTATCCACTCGGAAAGGTTTTTAACTTAGGCAAAAACTGGTTCACAGCTAAGCCCCCGAGTGAGAGGATCGCTCATCACTCGGAGAAGGTTTGAACTTAGACGAAGACTGGTTCGCAGCTAAGTTTCCGAGTGAATGGAATACTATCCACTCGGAAGGGCATTTAACTTAGGTGAAAACTGGTTCGCAGCTAAGCCCCTGAGTGAGAGGATCGCTCGTCACTCAGAGAAGGTTTGAACTTAGACGAAGACTGGTTCGCAGCTAAGTTTCCGAGTGAATGGAATACTATCCACTCGGAAGGGTTTTTAACTTAGGCGAAAACTAGTTCGTAGCTAAGCCCCCGAGTGAGAGGATCGCTCGTCACTCGGAGAAGGTTTGAACTTAGACGAAGACTGGTTCGTAGCTAAGTTTCTGAGTGAATGGAATACTATCCACTCGGAAGGGTTTTCAACTTAGGCGAAAACTGGTTCGCAGCTAAGCCCCCAGGTGAGAGGGTTGCTCATCACTCGGAGTAGTTTTTGAATGCGAAATTGTGCGATCGGAATCGACAATAGACTGCAGGAGTCATAACTTTGACAAACGACACTGTCTGAAGTACTCTTATTACATCCAAACAACTCAGTCGTCAAGTATAAAAACGTCGAAGTAAATCCGCGTTCCAGGCGCGCGGCTCGTCGATATTCTTCTTGAGGTTGAAGAGGTGGTAGGCTCCATTGTTCAGCACTTTGGTGACGACGAAAGGGCCTTCCCATGCTGGGGCAAGCTTGTGAGGTCGCTGCTGATCTACTCGGAGCACAAGATCACCTTCGTGGAACGACCGACTCTTGACGTGCCTCGCATGGAAGCGGCGCAGATCTTGCTGATATACAGTCGACCGAATCAGAGCCATCTCGCGTTCTTCTTCTAGGAGGTCTACACCATCTTGTCGTGCTTGTTCAGCCTCAGCCTCGGAGTAAAGGTCTACTCGGGGGGAATTGTGAAGGACGTCACTTGGCAAAATGGCTTCGGCTCCATACACCATGAAGAAAGGAGTGCGCCCAGTCGACTGGTTAGGAGTCGTCCTCAAGCCCCACAGAACAGACGGCAATTCAGTAACCAAAGCTCCAGCTGCATGATCAAGATCTCGCATGAGTCGAGGTTTCAGCCCTTGAAGGATAAGGCCATTTGCTCGCTCAACTTGACCGTTAGTCTGGGGGTGCGCAAGAGATGCGTAATCCACCCGAGTGCCTTGAGAAGAGCAAAAGTGTTTGAACTCTTCCGAGTCAAAGTTTGAGCCGTTGTCTGTAATGATACTGTGGGGAACTCCATATCGGAATGTTATCTCTTTCATGAATTTGATTGCAGTGCGCGAGTTCAGCTTCTTTATGGGTTTAGCCTCAATCCACTTAGTGAACTTGTCGACTGCTACAAGCAAGTGAGTAAATCCACTCTGGCCTGTTCGAAGGGGTCCGACCATATCCAAACCCCACACAATGAACGGCCAGACGAGTGGAATAGTCTTCAAGGCAGATGCAGGCTTGTGCGACAAGTACGAATAGAACTGGCACCCTTCACAGTGATCGACAATCTCCTTAGCCATTTTGTTGGCGCGCGGCCAGAAGAAACCAGCTCGGTACGCTTTGGCAACGATCGTCCTAGAGGACGCATGATGACCACAGGTCCCCGAGTGAATTTCCTCCAAAATCAATCGACCTTCTTCAGGAGTGATACACCGCTGAGTCACGCCAGTTACGCTTTCTCTGTAAAGTTGTCCATCCATAATAGTAAAGGCCTTGGATCTGCGGACTATCTGTCGAGCTTCAACCTCATCATCTCGGAGTTCTTGCCTCAGAATGTATGCAATATAAGGTACTGTCCAGTCGGGCGTGATCACCAAAATCTCCATGACCAGATCTATGACCGCTGGGACATCAACTTCAGTCAGATCAGAGGCGCTCTTTGTTTGCGGGGGCTCTTCAGTGAAAGGATCTTCTTGCACTGAAGGAGTATGTAGGTGTTCCAGAAACACATTGCTGGGGACAGGCTTCCGAGTGGATCCAATCTTTGCTAGCTCATCAGCTGCCTGATTCTTCACTCGGGGAACATGATGGAGTTCCAAACCTTCGAACTTCTTCTCAAGCTTTCTTACAGCGTTGCAGTATCCAGTCATAGCAGGGTTCCTGACATCCCATTCTTTCATCACCTGATTGACCACCAAATCAGAGTCACCGTATACCATCAGGCGCTGGACGCCGAGTGAAATGGCCGTACGCAACCCATACAGAAGTGCTTCATATTCGGCTTCGTTATTGGAGGAATCAAAGTGAATCTGCAGGACATAACTGAGTTTGTTGCCTTTTGGGGATACCAATACTACGCCAGCACCAGACCCATTCAGCATATTCGATTCGTCAAAGAACATGGTCTAGTGTGCCGAGTGGATTTGGATTGGCTGCTGCTGTTCTATCCACTCGGCCAGGAAATCAGCGAGTGCTTGAGATTTGATTGCCTTTTTTGCTTCAAACTTGATATCAAAGTAAAGGAGCTCAATAGCCCATTTGGCCACTCGACCAGTCGCATCTCGATTGTTGAGGATCTCAGACAATGGAGCATCACTGACGACTGAAATTGAGTGATCTTGAAAGTAGTGTGCCACCTTCTTCGCTGACAAACATATACCATATACGAGCTTCTGGTAATGTGGGTACCTTTGCTTTGAAGGAGTCAACACTTCAGAGATGTAATAAACAGGACGCTGGACTTTGTACGCTTTGCCTTCCTCTTCCCGCTCGACAGTGAGGACTGTACTAATGACCTGATTAGTGGCCGCGATGTACAGGAGCAAGGGATCTTTGCTGTGCGGAGCAGCAAGCACCGGCTAGGTGGAAAGCAGGGCTTTGAGCTCGACAAACGCTGCTTCATCTTCTGGAGTCCACTCGAATGTATCAGACTTCTTCATCAGTCGGTATAAAGGCAATGCCTTCTCACCGAGACGAGAAATGAATCGACTCAACACCGCCAGGCAACCTGTGAGCTTCTGGACATCGTGCACACGCTCAGGGCTCTTCATTCGGGTAATAGCACTGATCTTTTCAGGATTGACATCGATTCCTCGTTCAGAAACGAGAAAACCGAGCAACTTGCCACCAGGAACACCGAAAGTGCACTTTGTCGGGTTTAACTTGATATCATACCTCCTCAAGTTGGCGAATGTTTCAGCCAAGTCAGTCAGCAGGTCGAAACATTTGCGAGACTTGACGACAATATCATCCATGTATGCTTCAACATTCCGAGGGATCTGATCAAGCAGGCATTTTTGAATCATGCGCATGAAAGTAGCGCCAGCATTTTTCAAACCAAAAGGCATGGTGATATAACAGAAACACCCGAATGGGGTGATGAAGGCTGTCTTTATTTCATCCGGACCAAACAGACGGATCTGATGGTAACCAGAGTATGCATCAAGAAAAGATAAACGCTCGCACCCCGCAGTCGAATCGACAATCTGGTCGATGCGGGGGAGCGGAAAATGATCTTTCGGGCAGACCCGATTGATATGTTTGAAGTCAATACACATGCGGAGTGACTTATCTTTCTTGGGGACCATAACGACGTTCGAGAGCCACTCGGAGTGGTAAATCTCGCGTGTGAACTTAGCCGCCAAGAGACGAGCCACCTCCTCGCCGATTGCCTTCCGCTTCTCTGCTGCCGACCGACATAAGTGCTCCTTCACAGACTTGGCCTTCAGGTCGACTCTCAGTCGGTGCTCAGCCAGCTCCCTGGGTACACCCGGCATGTCAGCAGGCTTCCATGCGAAGATGTCCCAGTTCTCACGGAGGAACTGGATGAGCTCGGCTTCCTATTTGCTGTCGAGTGTCGTTAAAATGTTGGTCGGGGCAGCATTTGGATCCGTCGGGTGAATGTCCACTTGCTTCACTTTGCCTGCCGACTGGAAAGATGACTCAGAGGCGGGCTTCTTGGCACACAGCAGATCGGCAGGATCAATACTCTTCTTGTATTCCTCCAACTCGACCACAGCCATCTGATGATCGGCAATTTTGGAGCCCTGTTGAAGGCACTCCTCAGCCCTCTGTCGATTGCCAGTGACTGTGATCACACCCCTGGGCCTAGGCATCTTCAGCTTGAGATACACGTAGCATGGACGGGCCATGAAACGGGCATAAGCCGGACGGCCATGGATGGCGTGGTAAGCGCTCTGGAAGTCCACAACTTCAAACGTCAATTTCTCTTTGCGAAAATTCTTGTCGGTGCCGAACACCACATCCAATGCTATCTGACCGAGTGACTTGGCCTTCTTCCCAGGGATGACTCCATGGAACTGCATGTTGCTTTCGCTGAGTCAGGACATCGAATGCCCATCCCCTTTAGGGTATCTGCATACAAGATGATCAAACCGCTCCCACCATCCATCAGGACTTTGCGGAGCCGAGTGCCCCCCACAACCGGGTCCACCGTCAGTGCCTGTCGACCGGGGGTAGCGATATGAGCAGGGTGGTCTGACTGATCGAACGTGTTAGCAGTCTGAGACCATTTCAGGTACGTGGGGGTGGCAGGAACAGCCATGTTGACTTCTCTATTGATAACTTTTAGTTGACTCTTGCTTTCTACATCAGCAAAAATCAACAGAGTGGCATTGACCTCCGGAAACTCTTCTTTGTCTTCATCATCCTCCTTTTCAGGAGCTTTCTCACTCGACTGGCCTTCCTTGAATTGCTAGATCAATAGACGGCACTGTCGAGTGGTATGTTTAGGCAATATCAAATTACCTTCCTCATCTTTCTTCGTGTGGATTGCACACGGTAAATCTACAACTTCTGTTCCCGACTGATTCTTCCCTTTCTTGGGGGTAAACTGCCCTTTGGACTTCCCCATATTTTTTCCTTGCGCCGCCAGAGCGGCCGCCTCTGCCTGAGCAGGGCCATCAGCTTTGCGCTTCTGTTTACGACTGGAATTGCCGCTGGCATCATTGTCGACTGCTTTTCCTTTGCCGCTGCGGAGGCGATCTTCCTCTTCGCCATTGGCGTACCGAGTGGCAATCTCCATCATCTTGCTCAGGGAAATGTCACCTGTCTGCCCAAACTTCAGGTAAAGCTCTCTGTACTTCACACCGGCCTTGAAAGCACAAACATCTTGGTGCTCGGAAACATTCTCCACTGTGTGATGCAAGGTGGACCAACGCTGAATGTAATCTCTCAAGGACTCATTGGGCTTCTGAACACAGTGCTGCAAATCGATCAAACCCGCAGGACGCTTGCAAGTGCCCTCGAAAGTACTGATGAACACTCGGGCAAGATCTTCCCAACAATAGATGCTAGAAGGAGCCAAACGATTCAACCACGCCCGGGCCGAACCATCCAACATCAAGGATAAATGCTTCATGGCTACGTTGTCATTTCCTCCACCAATCTGCATAGCCACTCGGTAATCATCTAACCATGTTTCCGGCTTCGACTCGCCGGAGAACATGCTTATTCCAGCCGCCAACCTGAAGTTGGGGGGAATCTCTGCAGAGCGAATGGCTCTGCTAAAACATTCGGGGCCGGAAACAACGGTACCACTTCCACTCGGATAGTCTCTGTCATAACCATCCCTGTGGGCTTTGCCTCTGTCGATCCGCCTTTGTGCGAGGACATTCCTCGTGTCGAACCCAGGATTCCGCTCATCGCCTAACGGGCGCCTATCGTCATTGTGCCGGGGCACATAAGAACCACTCCGCGGAGGAGTAGGCGCTCGACGGCGGTCATCACGGTGATAACGAGGAGCAAAATGATCTCGCCCCTGATCTTGATACTGATCCTCACGGTAACCTCCGCCCCTGCGACGCAGAGGCGACCCCAGACTGTGCGCCGACTGAACTGTGTTTGCTCTGGGAGACTTACTATGTAATCTGTTGCGCGACTGAGAAACAGCCGAATTCTGCTGTTGCGCTGCATCAAGCAATGCTCGGATCTCCTGCTAACCTCTGCCAGCCTCCGAACGGGAATGGAATCTGCAATCTTAGCAGCTGCTACAACATTCAAAATTGGAGTACGAAATACCTTGACGTTGTTATGAGATCCACTCGGAAACAGTTGTCGCTGACGTCGACTGGAAACGGGCGGACGCTGGCGGGCACGCTCGTCGAGTGCCTCCTGCATCTCTTTGAGCTGAAGGCGCGTGGCCTCCATGGCCTGAGCCTCAGCAGTCGCACCGATGCTGGGAGTATGGAGAATCTCCTCATCCCGGCGTTGCTGCTCATCCGACGGTCCTCCAGCCTCGCGCCTGCCGCGGCCGAATCCAGGCGGGGGACTCTGATGCGAACCAACCATAAGTACCTCAACCGCAGGATCGCAACTCTCACACTCGGAAGGAACGTCAGACTGATCCGACGCCGAGTCGAACACACCGTGAAGTGATTCGGCGGGCTCGATAGCCGCAATCTTCGGAGACGAAGTTTGGCGAGCCGCCGCATGCCTCACCCAGTGCTAGAGTCGCGAACGACCGGATCGCTTGCGGCGACGAACAGCGGGGTGGACCGACAAGTACGGAGTCGATGGCTGTAATAGAAGAACACCGTAGGAGCTTGCGCAGAAGTGCGTCGCCCCGTGGATCGGGAGTGCCTCAACATCTAGAGGCGCTTCCTGGAGCCATGCCGAGTCGTCAGCGATGAAGGTGAGCGCTCCGAGACGGATCTCGTGGCCCAGGAACGAATCACCGCTAGAAGACATGACGAAGGAGAAAAAATGCAACCTCGCCGGAAGTCGCTTAGACGCCTGCCCCACGGTGGGCGCCAACTGTCGTGGGAACGAGCCTGACAGTAGAAGATAGGGGTACGAAAGGAGAGGGCAGAGTCCTAGCTACGGCGAGGGTGTACACACAGATGTATGAGTTCAGGCCCCTCTCGTGGAGGTAATAGCCCTACGTCTCAATGCTCGGGAGCTCTTGTCGTGTGGAATATGAGAGTTACAGGGGGTGCGAACCCTTGTGCCAGAGGTGAGGGGTGGCTTATATAGAGTGCGCTACCCCTCATGAATGCCCAGCAACCAAGGGTCCGATCATGGTAATGAAGGCGTATGTTACTGATAACGTACATAATAAATGCTATTAATGGTGTCTAGTTGAACGCCTGCCTGTTGGCCTCCCTGGAGTGGCTTCTGGTCTTCTGCGGTCGAGTGACTTCTAGTTCGTCCGAGTGAAAGGCAACCATCGAGTGGAGGAAGGAACCTCCGAGTGGATGTTGTCGAGTGACTCATACGCCATGGTGATTTCAGTCGGAGACTTCCTTGTAATCCTTAAGTTCTATAAAGTAGTGTCCTTAGGTAGGGTATGTAGGTCAGGCCTGCGACCCTACCCTAGGTACATATCCCCATCAGGTGCTGGTCGCTCCTCCCTTCGTCCCCGCGTGGATTACCAAAATGTCCGGCAAATAGGAAAGAAGGAGGAAGCGAACCCCACAACAAAAGTCGGGATTCTTCTTCTGTTATATTTCGACCGTTGGTGCTGGTCTCTCCTCCCTTCGTCCCTGCGTGCATTACCAAAATGTCTAGCACATGGGAAAGAAGGAGGAACCGACCCCGACGACAACAGTCGGGATCCTTCCTCTGTGATATTTCGACCGTCGGTGCTGGTGGCTCCTCCCTTCGTTCCTGCATGCATTACCTAAATGTCTAGCACACGGGAAAGAAGGAGGATCTCTAATAGATCGTAAGTCAACCCTAAGCATTAGTCAACTAACATTGCGTATATCGAATGATGACATAAAAATCGGAGGTGTTCCCTGCAAAATCATATGCATGTCCATAGAGATAACCAAAAGTTATAGCAGAAGTCATGCCTAAATGTATAGAACAAGTGTCCCGGACACTCGATATATCGTACTTTATGGCACAAGTCATGCAGAAATTTAGGCATGACCTTTGTTTAAAAGAGGACACATCGAGCGCCTGAAATTTGCTGTAACGGAAATGAATCAACATTCCGGTAAAACATAGGACACTCGGAAGTGTGCCCTGCAAAATCATACTTCATTCATTTATACATATTATTTATCTATGTAACAACAAAATAAACTACACAAAATAAAAAATCGGATCTATCCATTTTTTGGCATTTTCATAACGAAACAAATTTAAAATGCATCCATGCATGATGCATCCATGCATGCATCCATCTAACAACTAATCCATCTAATAAAAGACTATACCTAAACTAAAGACATAGGAGAGGGAGGTTCTCACAATGGATGGGCGGAGCGAGATGCTCACAGTGGCCTGCTAGTGCGCGCAGGGAGGTCAGCGGCGCGGGGAGGGCCGGGACAGGGAGGGCCCGAACGGGGACGGCGGCGGCACGGGGAGGGCCAATGCTAAGAGGGTGGCCTCGCGGCGAGAGTGACATGGGTGGGAGTGAGAGCGCCGAGAGTGAAGAGTGGATGGTGAAGAGCGTGTGTGGTGGGGGAGGGGAAGGTTCGAAAATATTACAAACGATCTTCGCACTGACGGGCGGCAATTCGTGCCTGCCACTGCAAAGTGATGTCAATTATTAACACCCGAACACGATAACTAGTGGCAATTGCTTGGCGGCGCTCGCCACTACTCTATCATATAGCTGTGGCGAGCACTAGGTAGGGCCCGTCACTATAGAATTATGCAGGCAAGTCCTGCCCTACAGATTATACCTGTGGCGAGCGCTAAGGGTCGCCCACCACAGCTACTCCAATATCTGTGGCGGGTGATTCTTGTTACCCGCCACTGCTTCTTCTAAAAAATAGTTGTGGCGGGTAATTCATTGCGCCCGCCACTTATTAGGGTTCACCTATAAGCCCTTTCCCAGTAGTGTTTCATCCGATCGATCGGACACGACATCGGAGAGACACGAGCGAGACACGTTTTATGTGACAATTATTTTCTTAATTGTAGCTCTATCTATATTCTCAAATTTCATTAATGCCACAGTAATATCAAATCAGTTCAAAAAGCGGCAATTTTTTACCACCGGGCTTCCTAACTAGGTGGTCCACAAATCTGGATGTAAGTCTTATTTCTACTGTATGTTAAACTGCTGTAATTGAAGATGGATAGATTAAAATATATGCTCGCAGTGGCGGGCATGGTAGGTGGGCCGCCACGTTAGATATTTGCAGTGGCGGGCGCCTTTGCTGGCCCGCCACGTTAGTTCTTCATGGTGGCAGGCGCACCGCCAGGCCCTCCACGTGATCTTGATCCTAAATTCCCCTGCCTCTCCCCCACCTACATTATGCTTTTTTGTTCAAACCGCCGATGTTCGCATCTCCATGCCCGCCCATTGAATTCTCCTACCGCCATAGACCTCGCCGACCCTACGTGTTTCATACATCTCCAACGTATCGATAATTTTTGATTGTTCCATGCTATTACATTATCAATATTGGATACTTTATATGCAACTATATGCTATTTTATATCATTTTTGGGAACTAACCTATTAACCTAGAGCCTAGTGCCAGCTGTTGTTTCTTTGCCAGTTTATGGTTTTCTAGGAAATCACTATCAAACGAAGTCCAAACGCTACGAAAATTTTTGACGATTTTTTTCTGGACAAAAGGGACCTTGGAATCTTTGGGAGGAGACCAAATGCGAAGCGAGGAGATGACAAGGCAACATGGCGCACCGAGTGGGGTAGGCGTGCCCTGATGCCTTGTAGGCCGCTCGTGGCTCTGTCTGACCTAATTCAACCTCCATAAATTCTCCACAATCGGGAAACCAACAGAGAGCCACCTGAAACACTTTTTCTGCCGCCACAAGTCTCTGTTCTGCCGTGAGCCCATCTGGAGACCTTTTCCGGTACTCTGCCGGAGGGGGAATCAGTCACGTTCATTAACCTTGCTGCCGCCATGATAATGTGTGAGTAGTCCACCACAGGCCTACTGGTCCATAGGTAGTACCTAGATGGCTTTCTCTCTCTCTTATTGATCTTCAATACCATGTTCAGCGCGATATTTACGGTGATCTATCCGATGTAATCCTCTTTTGCGGTGTGTTTGTTGGGATCAGATGAATTGTGGGTTTATGATCGGATTATTCATTGAAAGTAATTGATTCTTTTCTGAATTCTATTATGCATGATTATTATAGCTTCGTATTTCTCTTCGATCTATCAATTTGGTTTGGCCAACTAGATTGATTTATCTTCAACGGGAGTGGTGCGTTGTAATGGGTTCAATCTTGCGTTGTTCTATATCCCAGTGATAGAAAGGGATGTGTGTTGCCATTAATGATAAAACGAAGGGGTCTGAACATATTGATTGTCTTACTTTGTCTACATCATGTCATCTTGCTTAATGTGTTACTCCGTTTGTCATGAACTTAATACAATAGATGTAGAATCGTTTCAGTCGATTGGTGGAGTAATATTAGTAGATGCAGGATCGTTTCGGTCAACTTGTCTATGGACGTGACGCCTGTATATATGATCATAGCCGTGAATAACATGTCATAACTATGCGCTATTTTGTCAATTGCCCAACAGTAATTTGTCTACCCACCGTATGCTATGTTCACGAGAGAAGCCTCTAGCGAAAACTATGGCCCTCGGGTCTACTTAAACACAAATACTAAAACTCTAAAATATTTTCTTGCCATTTATTTACAGTTATTTTATTTTTCTTTTATACCATCTATCTCTATCAAGATTTAATCCTTGCAAATAACGAGTTCAACGGGCCTAATAACCCTCTTGCCCGCGTTGGGTGCAAGTGTTTGGTTTTGTGTGTGTGGGTGTCGTTGAAAGGAGTTTTGCTTGGTTCTCCTATTTTTTCGATAACCTTGGTTCTCACTGAGAGAAATACTTATCTCTATTGTGTTGCATCTCCTCTCCTCTTTGAGGAAAATCCCAACGTAGCTCACAAGTAGCAGGAAGAATTTCCAGCGCCATTGCCGGGGAGGAGGTACGAAAGTAGTCTCCCATCAAATTGCCAATTTATGGCGCCGTTGCCTGGGAGACATCATCAAACTCTCGTCAGGTTCCTTCACACAAACTATCAATCACTTGTTCTACTTTGTCACACAATAACAGAAAGTAAAAGAAAAAATTAAAGATAAAAGGATACTCATCCACTTGCTAATTTTTTCAAACTTGCTGCTTATTGTAAACCAATAGTTAATAATGAAGTGATGAATGAAAATTCTATTGGGATACATTTATTGAATGAAAAGCATGATTGCAATTTTGTTACTATAAATTCTATGAATATCAATTGTGCTAATGATCATGATTGGGGTGATAATCATGATGTTTCTTGTGACCTTGAGAATTTTGAGCTTCATGATTAATCTATTATTGATATTGAGATTTGCAATAATACTAAAAGTGGGTTTGTAAGATCTTCAACTTTAGGTAATAATGGTCCCACTACTTTGGAGTATCATCAATCTTATGAATTTTTCGATAAAAGTGGGTTTGGAGAGGTCATGACTCTAGTTAATGTTAATCCCACTATCTTGGAAGATTATAGGATTTGCATGCATATGGATAATAAATTGAATTTTTTACATGATTTCTATATCGTTGAGTTTGATTTTGATACTACATGTAATTATTATGAGAGAGGTAAATGTGGTTATAGGAATTTTCATGTTCAATTACATCTCTTGATGTTCAAATTGTTAATGCTTCATTCTTCTTATTTGCATACGCTAGATACTTCTTGTCTTGATAATTTGTTTGCTTATAAAATGCCTATGCATAGGAAGTATGTTCGACTTAAATGTGTTTGCTATATGCTATATGATGCTCTCTTTGTGCTACAATTCTTGTCTTTTATTTGAGCATCATTATTATTCCATGCCTATCTTAATGGCTATAAAGAAAGAGCTTGTTGGGAGACAACCCAATACTTTCTGTTTTGGTGTGTTAAAATGATTATTGATTATTTTTAGTGTAATTATTGTGTTTTTATGTTTAAATCAGTGTTTGTGCCAAGTAAATCCTTTGGGATGACTTGGAAGGTAGTAGAACTGATGCTGTGCAAAAACAGAAACTTTTACGCTCAGTGCAGAGTCTTTCTGATTTTACTGGGATGTATTTTTGATCTAATTATTTTACATAGTATTAGTATACAAATTTCCCAGGTTTTCCTAAATTTTCAGAATTTTCGAAGTTACATAAGTATGGTTTTAGTATAGATCATCACAGAATGTTATGTTTTAGAGATATTCTGTTTTTACTTGCATAGTTTGCTTGTTTTGATGATGCTAGGGATTGTATCGGGGCATATAAGCCGTGTAGAAGTTAGAACACAATACCTATTATGAAGAAATAAAATATGAACGAATTTATAACAATACCTAAAGTATTTTATATGTCTATTATACTAACAGGTCTCATGAGGTTTTGTTGAGTTTTGTGTGCTGAAGTTTTCAAGTTTTTTTTTGAAGCTCTTGATAATCGGGAGCCCCCCACTGACCTTTTAAATTAAAAAACGGGTCACAAAAAATAATTACATGTGTTATAACATGATGAGAGCGGGAGTAGTAAGAAAACTAGAAGTCTAGCTACTAGATCGAAGCAACAAACTGCAAAATCAAGGGCTCTAGGCTCTGTTTGGCTCTATGCCTCAACATCCCAAAATCTGATCTAAATCTCTGAACCCAGTTCATCTCAGTGTGTAGGATCCCACGAAAGTGTTTGTTGTTTCGTTCCTTCCATAGGCTCCATGCGACCACCACAAAGATCTCCATAATAGGTTTTGTCCAGTTACGTTTCGCCTCATGCAGCATTTGTAGTCTATCCCCACCAGTATGCCAATGCACTCCCAATTTAGCCTAGCATGCCACGCTAAAAGGACATCCAAAGAACATATGTTCCACAGTTTTCTCTGGGGGGAGGGTAGGACACAACAAACAAGTGTAGTTGTTATCCTGGATGGCCATACCTCTCCTTCTCCGCATTTTGCTGGTGTTGAGCCTGTCGGCCAACAGCAGTCAGGCGAACATCTTCCATTTATTTGTACATTTGGACTTCCATATCCAACCAAATACATCATCTGCCACCACTTCCCGGAAGCAATGCCCATAGAATTTGATTGAAGTGAAATCCCCAGGTCCCCACGAGCACACCCAGTAGTCATAGACCCCCCGACACCATTTCCGTGGATGCTGATGCAACTTGAAGATCAACGAGCTCCTCCCTGGCCTGGATCGTGTGTGGTAAGTGGAAGCTCTATCCCATTGTGTCTGAGGTCAGCAAGCCCTGGACGGAGACATCCTCATTCTTGGTGAAGGAGAAGAGGTGGGGCAAGCCATCAGATTGTATTTCCCCCTGCCAAAGGTCTTTCCAGAATAGTGTCGTCCCGCCGTCACCGACCTCGACACAAGTGACCCCTCGGTAGAGAGACGACAGTTGCATAACGTCTCTCCACTAAAACGAGCCACATGGGTCCGCAACATACGGGATAGTCCCCTAGTAATAGGTAGCCCAAATCAAATTCACCCAGGGCACATACATTCGATTGTAAAATATGTGTAGCTGCTTGAGGAGCAGCCCCTGATTCTGCACTCTCAGGTCAATGATGCCAAGTCCCCCTCTGATTTCCGCCCTGCAAACAAGACTCCATGCCACGAGAGGGTTTTACTTAGTGCCCTCGTTGGACTTTTTTTGGACCAAAGGCAGTACCTCCTAAGCTTGTCCAGATGATCAAGTATTTTTGGGCGAATTCGGATGGAGCACATGGCATAAATCGATAGGGACAGGATCACTGAATTTACCACTGCTATAAAAGGGCTTATAGGTGAGCCCTAATGTGTGGTGGGAGGGGTGTGGCACCCGCCACAACTATTTTCGAAAACAAGTAGTGGCGGGTGTCAAAACAAGCCCGCCAGAACTAACTGCTTAGTTGTAGCACGCGGCGTCCGCCGCTCACCACAGGTATAACCTCCAGGGTGGGACTTGTTTGCGTAACTCATCTGTGACGGGCGCCGACAAGGGCCCGCCACAGGTAGGAGACCAAGCAGTGGCGGGCGGCGCTTAGCAGCCGCCACTAGTTAACCTTGCCGGGTTTCCACTTATAGCAGAACATAGGTGTGCCGGGTGTTGCACGCAGCTTTCCAGTGTTAGGTTAAAGAACTTGTGGCGAGTGGCCTTGCTCGCCCGCCACTGATACTATTTTTTCAAATCTCAGCGCAGGACTTGACAAAAATTACGTCCGCGCGGTCAGCCATGCCCACCCAAACTGATGGCACTGAGCTGTGCCACCCAACCCCACCTGAACGCCATGACGCTCCGCCGGTAACGTGCGCCGCCGCCGCGTCCACCCGCACGCTCCGCCACTCGCGGAACGCATCCCTCTTCCCGCCGTCCACCCACCCCGCAAGCGTCGGCAACGTGCACCACCGTAGTGTCCACCCGCACGCTCCGCCATTCCCGGCCCGCATCCCTCTTCCCCCCTCCACCCACCCCGCGCACCATAGGCCGCCCATGCTCCTCCTCTCAGCCGTATCTCTATCGACCCCCTCCGCCAGTGCGCCTCTGCCCGCACCAACGGATGACAGCGTCGGCCATCTCCACATATGTATGTCGATGCTCATGATTTGATTTACATGGAATAGAAAAGAGTGCCAAAGTTTTCACAAAATGGTGGTTCACTTCCATTTCATCGAATTTCAGGCATTCTATACGTCCAATTTTTAGCAAAAGTTATGGCAATTTTTTTGGATAAATGGCTATGGCTGGTGGTGAATTGGATGATGCAGGTTTTGTTGTCTTATTTTACAGGGAATATGAATGAATGCGGAAGCTTTGACAAAATGTTGATTCACTTCCATTTCATTGAATTTCTTGCATTCAATATGTCCAAATGTTAGCAATGTTCATGCCAATTTTTTTTCATAAGTGGCGATGGCCGGCTGGTGAATTTGATTGCGGTTTTGTTATCTTCTTTTATAAGGCATAGAAATGTTGATTCAATTCCATTTCATAGATTTTCTGGCACTTAATATGTCTATTTTTGAGCACTCATCTTGTCAAAAAAATTATTACTAATATGTAATTCTTTTTTAACTCATTATGGATGCAATCTTCATTTTGCCGATAAAAGATGGTGAGACATACAAGGTCTCGGAGTGAGTCTTTGACTCCCTAGTAGGATGAGGCAGGTTATGCTTATGAGTTGCACGAGGAGACCAATCATTCTATAGATGGACGGGTAGACAGGTAAGAAGATTCAGAAGATTTTGAAGAGGAACTGCCATATGGGGAAGGATATTCCGACGATGTTGCTGAAGAGGAAGTGCAAGATGGCCAACATATGGGAAAAGAGTTGGATGGTGCTGAAGAGGAAGGAGACATGAATGGTGCAAAAGCTAATTTGGAAAATCAGCCGCGAAAGCATAGGTCACGGAATAAGGTGCCTACAGCTACTTACATAATAAAACGGATTAACAAAGAGGGGAGACCCATTAGTACGATCAAGAACACAACAAAATGGGGTAACGTCCTAGGTGCCATCGCCCGCGGAAATTGTGGCATCAACGTTAGATTCTTAAGGGGACCTGAAAATAAGCAATGGGAAAACCTCCCGTTAGGGAAGATGAGAGATATTTTCAAGCTCAACAACTGAGACAATGCACTTGCAGAAATCCATGCTATGCGCGTGTTCACTAAGGCCTTGAATAGTAATAGATACCGTGCAAACAAGCTATTTGACGACGTGTATGATTTAGAGTATATCAAAAATCTATATCCTAGCACTACCAATGAGGAATGGAAGGAGTTCCTTGATTACCGAGACTCAGATGCATACAAACAGGACAAAGAGAAGTTTGCGCAGCTTCGAGGCCAAATGGTAGGGAACCACAATCTAGGAACACGTGGTTATGAAGGGAAGCAGCCAATCCGCGATAAGCATGATGTTTTGTTTTCTTCACAAGGTCAACCAACACCCTTCAATAATATCCTGGATCTGTGTGCCAAGAAATATTTTTGATCCCTAGCGGTGCTTGATACTTGTGATCTGCGTTGGGTTTTCCGTGAAGAGGAATGGGTAATTGCAGCACAAAGCAGACAAGTATTTCCCTTAGTTATGAAACCAAGGTTTATCGAACCAATAGGAATATCAATCCTCAACCGTCTTAAGCGGCTGCACACAAATGACCAAACAACTTGCACCCAACGCGGGCAAGAGGGTTGTCAATCCCCTTGATCTCATTATTTGCAAGCAAATGAGTTGTGTAGATAATTGTTAATAAATATAAATTGCAAAATAATAAAAAGTAAATAAAGGCAGCAAGGTAATTGTAGCATTTGTAAATATATAAGTGAATAGACCCGGGGGCCATAGTTTTCCCTAGAGGCATCTCTCATGTAGGTAGCATACGATGGGTAACAAATTACTGTTGGACAATTGATAGAAAGGCGGATAGTTATGCTACGTTCACGGCAATGATCATGTATATATAGGCATCACGTCCATAAGCAAATAGGCCGACTCCTGCCTGCACCTATTACTATTACTCCACTCATCGACCGCTATCCAGCATGCATCTAGAGTATTAAGTAAAACAGAGTAATGCTTGGAGAACGATGACATCATGTAGACAAAGTAAACTCAAACAATATGAATGAACCCCATCGTTTTATCCTTAGTAGCAACAACACAAAGACACATCTTGTCCCCTACTTTGTCACTGGGATATAGAAACTTGCCAGGTTGAACCTACCACAACGCACCACTCCCACCGATGAAATATCAATCTACTTGGCCAAAGCATATCAATAGATCGGAGAGCATTACGAAGCTATAATGATCATGCACTTAAGAGATAATATAATTCAGAGGCATCTCAAATACTTTTCATGAATAATCTGAACATAAACCCACAATTCATCGGATCCCAACAAACACACCGCACAATAGGATTACATCGGATAGATCAAAGCGAAGATACGATGACCATTGTATTGAAGATCATAAGAGAGAGAGATTGCCATCTAGGTAGTAGCTATGGACCTGTAGGTCTGTGGTGAACTACTCACACATCATCATGAGGGCAGCAAGGTTGATGAAGAGGCCTTCCGTGATTGACCCCCCCTCCGGTAGGGTGCCGAAACGGAGCTCTAGATAGCCTCGCAACGGAACAGAGACTTGCAGTGGCGGCAAAAGGGTTCCGGGACTGCTTCTGGTTTTTTTAGGATTTTAGAGAATTTATAGGCTGAAGAGGGATGTCGGTAGGCGCCCGAGGGGGCCACCACATATCAGGGCGCCCCCTAGGGCGCGCCCTGATGTGTGGTGGATGAGGGAGTCCGGGACTAAGGGGTCCTCGGGCCGTCGGCTCGATTCTTATGGGCTGACTTGTTGGGACACTCTCTCGAAGGCCGAACTATGAATGATCCTATGTCCAAGAAGGAAAGTTCTAAAGAATGGCGTGGCCTCCAAGTTCCAAAGATAGAATCTGTGTATCTGTTCCTTATGCATGGTCGGTGGCGTGTAACCCTAGGGACCCCCGGTGTCTATATAAACCGGAGGGACCTCATTCGTAGAGGACAAGTGAACTCATCTAGGGTTTAGCTTAGACGATCTCGAGGTAGATCAACCCTGTAATCTCCATACACATCAATACAATCAAGCAAGACGTAGGGTTTTACCTCCTCATGAGGGCCTGAACCTGGGTAAATACTTTCTCTTTCATCCCTTGTTACCCATCGATCTAAGGTCCATAGTTCGGGACCCCCTACCCGAGATCTGCCGATTTTGACACCGACATTGGTGCTTTCATTGAGAGTTCTGCTGTGAGATCGCCGGAAAGATGGATGGCGTGTTTGGTGATCGGTGATCAAATCTGTGGTCAGGACATCTTCGTCCCCGGACAGGTCTTCACCTTCGGCAGCATCACGCTGCAAGCTGATCTGACTGGCCGCTTGGGCCAGATCGGAAGCTCTTCGACCGACCAAGGAATCGGGTCCAAGAATCTAGAATTCTCCGCCGATCTGATCTCCACCAGGCTCTTGGTCTCATCCGATGAGTCCGGAAACTCCGAAGCCTTAACTTTGGGTCCCTTGCTCGGCATCTCCTCCACCGGAGAGCCGCACTTGTGTTTGGATCCGGCCTTGGCGCCCGAACACCCCAATCTGTCCCTCGCCGGATACAAGTCCTTCGAGGACACCCCGAAGGTCACCTCGGAAAACCTTCGGGAGGTAGACTCGGGCAGCCTCTTAATGATGAATGAGGCACTCGACCGGATCCAGTCGTTGAAGATCGTGGACGACCTAAGCCCGACCCCTGTTCGGATCGGTCGGAGGCCGGATCAGGAAGAATTTCACTGCCCACCCACCACCCACTTGGTAGCAACTGTCGAAGAATTAACCGACATGCTAGATTACGCCTCTGATGGGATGGAAGACACGTACGACGAGGTCGACACCCCGACCACTATCAGTACGGGACGGTAGACGGCCACCTCCTCCTATGATGTCTACATGGTGGATAACCCCGCTGACAAAGACGACGCCACCTCCGAGCAAAATGGTGACGGATCGGAGGAGCCGTCAAAACACCAGAGACGGCGCAAGCAGTCCAAGGCAAACAAAGGAAGGGGAGCCATCATGGGCATCGGAGAAAATGATACCCCGGCAGACCCCGCGGACCTCGACGCCCTAGAGCAACCGCAGGATAACCTCGAGAAGCCCTGTGACCCCGAGGACCCCAACGATTCTGAGGATGACAACTATCTCCCCCCCGGTCAACGAGGACGATAGCCTCGACAACGGAGATTTCGACATCCCCGAAGATCCGCAACATCAACAATGCTTCAGGAGACGGCTTATGGCCACCGCCAGAAGCCTGAAGGCAAAACGGCGACAGCTTCAAGCTGATCAGGACACCGTCAACGACCGATGGACGGAGGTCCTGGCCACTGAAGAAAGGTACAGCACCAAGCGGCCGAATCAATAAAAAAGTTATCCACGCCGGCGCCTGCTCCCTCAATTCGATGACGAGGCCTTTGAGCCCACACACTCCCAGCTTGACCAACCGGGTTGCCCCCCTCGCGGACGGGACAAAGCGGCTAGCGAGCCCGAAAACATACCCGCGTTCCCTCGAGGAAGAGGAAAGTATCCACTGTGGCCTAGTGATCGGTACGATTTACGTCAAGATCTGAACTATAAAGCAGGTCACCCTTGGTCCATTTACGGATCCAGAGAATACTCCCCCAATAGACGGGATGGAGACCGACCTTGGTTCAACCACCACAACCGAGACCGGGAGCGACACCGGGCACCAGAAGACGAATTTCGGCACAGTGTGGCCCGGGTCAGAGGCGCCGCCCACCCATTGTGCTTCACGGACGAGGTCATGCAGCACCAATTTCCCGAAGGGTGTAAACCCGTGAATATTGAACAGTACGACGGGACAACAGACCCCGCCGTGTGTATTGAGGATTTCCTTCTCCACATACATATGGCCAGGGGGATGACCTACATGCCATCAAGTACCTGCCACTGAAGCTCAAAGGGCGAGCTCGGCACTGGTTAAACAGCCTCCCCAGAAACTCCATTGGAAGTTGGGAAGAGCTCGAGGATGCCTTCCAGTCTAACTTCCAGGGCACCTACGTCCGGCCTCCAGACTCTTCCGACCTAAGCAACGTCGTTCAGAAGGAAGGCGAGTCGGCCAGACAGTTTTGGAACAGGTTCCTCACCAAGAAGAACCAAATTGTCGATTGTCTGGCCGAGGCAGTAGCCTCTTTTTGGCATAATATCCGGGACGAATGGTTGGCTCGACAGCTCGGCCAGGACAGATCGAGGATAATGTCCGCCCTCACCGCACTCATGACCCGCTTTTGCACATGCGAAGACAACTGGCTAGCTCGTCGCGGCCACAACCCTGAAGACCCGGGCACCTCAGAAGCTCGGGATGGAAACGGCAAGACGCAGCGCAACAAGAACAAATGCTGCCACAACAGCGGGGATGCAGAGGATACGGTCGTAAATGCCGGATTCCGCAACTCAAAGCCCGACCAACAAAGGAAGCCCTTTAAAGGGAACAAGGATGGACCTACTACGCTGGATAAAATCATGGAGAGGCCCTGCCAGATCCATGGCACCCCAGACAAGCCCGCCACGCACACCAACCGTGAATGTTGGGTGTTTCGACAGGCTGGCAAAATAGCGGCCGAGGAACAAGGCAAAGAACCACGCAGCGACGACGACGAGGAGCCCTGTGGCCCGAACAACGGGGGACAAAAACAATTCCCCCCAGAGATAAAAACAGTGAACATGATATATGTCACATATATACCGAAGAAGGAGAGGAAGCGAGCCCTTCGCGAGGTCTACGCGGTAGAGCCTGTAGCCCCGAAGTTCAACCCATGGTCGGTTTGCTCGATCACCTTCGACCGAAGAGACCATCTGACCAGTACCCGTCATGGAGGTTCGGCTGCCCTCGTTTTGTATCCCATTATTGACGGGTATCACCTTACCAGAGTCCTTATGGATGGAGGAAGTAGCCTTAATCTGATATACTCAGACACGGTGAAAAAGATGGGCATAGACCCGTCAAGGAATAAACCCAGTAACACTACCTTTAAAGGGGTGATCCCTGGCGTCGAAGCCCGCTATTCCGGCTCTGTAACGCTCGAGGTCGTGTTCGGTTCTCCCGATAATTTCCACAGCGAAGACTTGATCTTCGACATTGTACCATTCCGCAGCGGTTACCACACACTGCTCGTCCGCATAGCATTCGCCCGCATCAACGCAGTTCCTCACTATGCCTATCTGAAGCTCAAGATGCCCGGGCCCAAAGGGGTCATTACCATTAACGGCAATACGGAGCGCTCTCTCCGGACCGAAGAACACACCGCGGCCCTAGCGGCCGAATGCCAATACGACAACGAAGCCCCAAGGTCCCAGCATGCCATCGAGAAGTGATAGGCGGGCAAGCGAGCTCGAGCCCAGCCGGACCTGCCGGCGCCATCTTCCGCTCAACACAAATAGGGACACGCTCCCCACAGCATGGACCGATTACCCATCAGGTATGTCCCTCGGAGACATAACTTCGCTCTTAAAATACCATGGGAAGCTGTGGGGATCTGATCCTGAGGACTATATGTCCGGCTTGACTGAACTACAGTCCGACCACCTCTTTGGAAAGAGGCGGAACACCGTCAAGGATCCACCAAGCGTCAAGCTTACATTCTACGGCGGCCGCTCACGCGAGCCACACCCCCCTCCCCCTGCCTCAAGGTCCGTTCGTCAAACAGCAACCACCATTAAGAGGTTCCGCAAACTCCCTGCTCAAGGGCACAAGAGTAAGCGTGCTGCCGGGCACATGGAGGAAGTCAAGCCACCTATCGAAGGCCCCGAACAAAACCGCTATTCTATCAAAGATTGCCTTTTCTTTTTTCAATAAAAAATACCTGTAATAGACGCCTCAGCATTATGAATCAATAGATTATGACATATGCCCTGATTTTCAGTATTTCTATCGCACAACTTGCCTTGCGCACACCCGCACCATTGAGAAAAAATTGTCCAATTACAGGATAGGTGCGATCCGCTGATAGACCGGGGGCTCGGATATAGTTAAACACCCCGCCACTATGTCTTACACATTCTGCGTCTCGGATATAGCACTATATGCATCGGTTCCGAATTATGTCTTGGGTCAATAGTTGGATTGCCCAGCTCCTGTGCTTGCCCCTTTACGTTCCGCCAGTTCGGCTAAAGGGGTAAAAGGGAGAACCATTGCGATTGTGCTCCTAGCTAGCCTGGCGAACACCTCAGTGGAGAAAGCTGAAAACTGACTGTCATGATGGGCGAGAACCGGTCTGCGATCCGAGCTTAAGTGTCAAACTTATAATCAATAGAGATCATTCTGTGTCATACGAGGGGTTTGTACCTTTTCCAAACCATGTGGTACTAGTCTCATACTTCGGTCAAACAGACTACCCCTAACACTAGGGGCTCATCACCAGCCCTCGCATTCGAGCTCCTAAGGCTAAGTGAAAGTAATAAAGCAACATAGTCCGATTGCCTTGTTTCACTCACTACCTCCTACGGGCGCCGATGTATCGGCCTAAGACCCAGTGCGGAGATCGAAACACCCCTCATAGCATCTACATGGGGGTTGAAGCCTACGACTGGCAACTTTCAGATTAAAACAGCCACGCAGGAGTCAAAATAATACATAATGAGATACATTAAGGACAAGCATCATAATGCATAATTGTCTTTAGGGCATGAGATAACACCATCACTCATACATTACATTCTTCGGGCACTGGGTCTCTATAGACGGAGCACCCTCTAATGCGGCACGAAAATATAGTTCGGGGCTCCTATGCTCCTTTCCAGAAGGCGGGGGCGCGGTGGCCATCTTAATCGGCTTCACCCCTAGCCAATGCATCATGGTCCGAGCAAATGCCATCCACGCTCCCTCGATGCAAACCGAACGCTTCTGGGCCTCAATCCGCGGCACGGCATCACGAAGCTTCTGCAGCAGGCCAAAATAGCTGCTCGGCAATGGCTTGGCGGGCCACAGCTGAATGTCGAGGTCCTTCAGAGCCGGCTCTGCCATCCTATGCAGCTCCGTTAGCTGCTTCATCTGGAAACTGAGGGGGGATTTGCCCTAGGAGTTTCAAACTGAGCCCAAAACAGTCTCTGCTCCACATCCCCATCTCGGACCGCGTAGTGCTTCGCCGCGTCCGCAGCACTCTTCGGGAGGTCCGTAAAGGCGTCTGGGGAACGCCATAGCCATGTAAGAAATGCGAACGTGTTTCCACCAAAGGCACATTGAAGTAAGTACGGCTTACCATCCGCGATAAGCCTGACTTGGCGAAGTTCTTCCTCGAAGAACCGCCTATCCACGCGCTCTGATTTAAGGTTGGAGGATAGCGTCGTCAGTTCGGCCGCCTGTCGCTTAACCTTTTGCTCCAGGGCTTCGCACTTAGCGCTTGCATCCTGGAGCTCTTGTTGCACCTCGGCCACTCGGGGCTCATGCCTGCCGCTCTCAACTCTTATAGAGCTCAGCTCGGCGTCTGCCTTATCGGCCGCTGCCTTCTGATCGGCGGCCTCCTGCTGGGCCCTCCTGAGCTCGGCCCTGAGGCTTTCCACCTCTGCATTTGAGGCTGCGGACATAAAGGGGAGCAAAATCAGGACTCAAAAAGTCGGGATAATCCTCAATTAAACAGGAAAAGCAACAAACTTAGCAAATACGGTTAAAACCAACCTTGCACTTCATCGAACCGTTTGTTCAGACGATCCAGCTCCTCATCGGAGCTCTGGAGCTTCCGGTTTAGCTTGGCCAGTTCAAGGGCGTTGGATGCCCTGGCCGAGGACGAGGCCTGCAAAAAACAATCTATGTAAGCAGGAGCTCGAGTTATTCGATGCCGGACTATACGCCTACGTTTTTAGTTTCTAGGACCCCCGGGCGAGTTTTTTCAAACTCACCCGAGGCTCGGCGGCTACTATATCTATAAGGAATGCATAACCTTATACACAATATCCATACTTATAAAAAGGAGCTTGACTCACCTTGAAGCCTGCTAGCAAACCATTGAAGGTCTCCTTCAGGCCGCTGTCAACGGACTGGATGCCTTTTAAAACCGCACCCATAAGGGTGCGGTGGTCTTCGGCGATGGAGGAGTCAGTCATAACCTCCTCCATCATGGCCGGCCACTCGGCCGTGTTCCGCTCGGTTGTAGGCGGCACGGACGACGGCGCTCCTCCTCCCCCTCCTTGGGGAGGCAAAGCCGACGACGTGGGAGGCACTGAGGCCTCCGAGGTTGGCTGCGGGGGAAGCACGGGCGAATTGTGGCCCCCTCATTACTCGCCAGGAGGGTTTTGATCGCCTGGATTTCGTCAGCGGAGGCATGGTCCTCAGCCAACGTCTCCTAGCCTTCTGTGGCCGAGGTATGAGCCTCGGCCATTACGGTCTCGCTCCCAGCGTTCGACGCAGGGGGGTCCGGCGAGATACCACCTCTGCGGCCTCGTCTGCGGCCAGAGGGGGTGTGGTGCGGGACGCCGTCCCGCTTTCAGCTAGCTCGGCCGGTGGAGACTCCCCATCTGAGACATGTATAGGCGGGAGGTCTCGGGCCGGACTATGATACGAAAACATTTAAACAGGTTAGTAATGAAAACTCTATGAGAGTGTATCAGACGACATCCGAACTCAATACCTCTGGGCTGGGGGCTTGACCCTGGTGTTCCTTCGAGGAACCCTCTCGAAAACACCAGAGTCCTCATCGGAATCCGAGCTGTCGCCCGCCAGGACCACCTTGGTCTTGCAGGGCCTCTTCGGAAGAGGGGAGGAAGATCCTCCTCTGCGTCCTTGGGCGCGGCCCTCTTCCTTGTTTGGGAAGAGTGGATCTCTCCCCCATCTTCCGCGTCCTCGTCCTTGTATGCGGAAGATGCCTGGGTTTCTCCGGACTTAGTATCCGGAGGACCCCTCGAGCGGAGGCCTTCACGGACCTCCTTCTTATCCTTCTTCTCTTTTTTCTCCGGCGCCGCATACGGCGCCATGACCAGCATCGCCATCAGGGGAGGCGACCTGGGGTCTTCGGGCAAGGGGGCTGGGCCATGGATCTTCTCGGCTTTCTCCAGCCAACCCTTCAAAGGAAAGATGGAAGAAAGGTAAATCCTGGCCGAGGAGTACAATTCGGCATACGACTAAGAAAGTCCTATCATACCTTCAAGGGTGGGTTATCGGCATCCAAACCGACATCTTCTTCTTCGGCCGGCCACTCCTCCTGGGGCTTGAAAAGTGCCTTCCACAACTTCTCATGAGTTGTGTGGAAGAACTTACGCACGGTGGCCGGGTCCTCGGGTGTCTAGGCCTACATTGGGGTCTCCCGACGCTGGCAGGGCAGGAGACGACGGCGGAGCGTGACCTGTACCACGTTGGTCAGCGCGATGTTGGCCTTCACCATTTGAGTGATGCGCTTTTGCAGCGCCATTACTTCGGAGGCAGACACCCAATCGAGGCCCTTCCTGATCCATGAGGTTAGCCTCGTGGGGGGTCCGGATCTAAACTCGGCGGGCGCCGACCAACCCTCTTCCCATGGCTCGGTGATGTAGAACCACTCCTTCTGCCAAACCTTCATCGTGTCGAGGAAGGTGCCGTCCGGCCACTCGACCCGCGGGAGCTTGCTAATCACAGCCTCGCCGCAGTCGAAGTGTTGGCCGCTAACCGTCTTCGGCTTCACATTGAAGACCTTGAGACACAGGCCGAAGTGCGGCTGGACCCGCAGGAAGGCCTCGCAAACAGTGATAAACGTTGAGATGTGCATAAAGGAATTTGGAGGGAGATCATGGAAGTCTAGCCCGTAAAAGAACATTAACCCCCTAACAAAGGGGTGGAGAGGGAAACCTAACCCCTGGAGGAAATGAGGGATAAATACAACTCTCTCGCCTGACCGCGGAGTTGGCACCACTTGACCCTCTTTGGGAGGGCGGTGGACGATGTTGGGCGAGAGGTATCCGGCGGCCTTTAGCTCTTGGATATCCTTGTCGGTGACGCGCGAGACCTCCCACTTGCCGTTGGAGCCCGGGCCCGCCATGGATTGAGCTCGGGAAGGGATGCTTGGAAGGGAAGGAGAGAATGGATCTGGGCGCTCGGAGCTGGGAGGCGAAATGGAATCGAGTCTCGGTGCGTAAGGAGGCCTTGGGGGGTTCTCACCCTTTTATGGGGGACCGTAATACCAAGAGTCCTCTTTTACTGTCACAGGCTGTGGTACTTCCCGAAGCAATAGTGCAGTTATGCGCGCGCGTGGTTACCCAGATCGTTGCTCATATCCCATAAAATACGGAACATGATCTCCATACTGATGAGACGTGCCAATAAAAAGGCGGCGAGTCGCGAATCGAGTTCTCATAACTAGCTGTTGTGGCTTTTTCGTCAGAAAAGTTGTCAGGCAGGGGTACTATTCACACCCAGGCGTTTGGCCTTCAGGATAAACAAATCGTGCTTCGGAAGACAGAGCATCGTCGAAGGCCGAGCTAAGATCTATCGAACATAGAAGGAACTCACCTTTCAAGCCGGATCGCATGGACACGTGAAGCTGCCGAAGACTGCATTCCTCGGCGTTGAAGGCTAGTTCGGGGGCTACTGAGGGAGTCCGGTACTAAGGGGTCCTCGGGCCGTCGGCTCGATTCTTATGGGCCGACTTGTTGGGACACTCTGTCGAAGGCCGAACTATGAATGATCCTATGTCCAAGAAGGAAAGTTCTGAAGAATGGCGTGGCCTCCAAGTTCCGAAGATAGAATCTGTGTATCTGTTCCTTATGCATGGTCGGTGGCGTGTAACCCTAGGGACCCCCGGTGTCTATATAAACCGGAGGGACCTCATTCGTAGAGGACAGGTGAACTCATCTAGGGTTTAGCTTAGACGATCTCGAGCTAGATCAACTCTATAATCTCCATACACATCAATACAATCAAGTAGGACGTAGGGTTTTACCTCCTCATGAGGGCTCGAACCTGGGTAAATACTTTCTCTTTCATCCCTTGTTACCCATCGACCTAAGGTCCACAGTTCGGGACCCCCTAGCCGAGATCTGCTGATTTTGACACCGATAGTGGGGCCCTCGTGTGCCTCCTGGCTTCCTTCCGAAGCTTCCAGGTCTTCATATAGTCCAGAAAAAATTATCAAAAAGTTTCATGGCAATTGGACTTTGTTTGGCACAGTAAACTTGCCAAGGCAAAAACATGCAAGAAACAACAACTGGCACTAGGCACTGGGTCAATAGGTTAGTGCTCAAAAATATTATAAATTGGTAGATAAAGACCCAAAAAGTATCATACAATGATAATATATCAGCATGGAACAATAAAAAATTATAGACACGTTGGAGATGTATCAAGCAACCCCAAGCTTAATTCCTGCTCGTCCTCGAGTAGGTAAATGATAAAAACAGATTTTTTGATGTGACACGCTATCCATTATGTAATCTTGTGCATGTATGCTCATTGAGAAAAGATGAATCAACAAATATTAACATAGCAATAATTGAAATGTAAGAAACAGAATTGTTAATTCTTAAAAGTATACGATCCTTAAGAAATGTTTACCCCCCCCCCATTCATCTTGTTATATTAGGAAGGCATGGCTCCATCTTCACCACATTAATACAAATGTTAAGCACCACAGTGTCCAAGTCAGACAATTGGTTCGTACTTTTTCAATATGCATAAACTTTTTATTCTTCACGCAATACATGAGCGTGAGCCATTGGACATAGCATTTGAGTGGAATAGAGTATGGTGGTAGATATCAAAGGGGTAGGAAGTGGATAAGATAGTCTCACATCAACTAGGCGAACCAACGAGCTATGGAGATGCCCATCGATAGATGTCAATGCAAGGAGTAGGGATTGCCATGCAAATGATGCACTAGAGCTATAAGTGTATGAAAGCTCAAATGAAGCTAAGTGGGGTGTGCATCCAACTTGCTTGCTCATGAAGACCTCGGGCATTTGAGGAAGCCCGTCATAGGAATATACAAGCCAAGTTTGTAATAATGAATAGGTAATTCCCACTAGCATGTTTAAGTGATATATCATGAGACTCTCTACATGAGGAACATGGTGCCACTTTGAGGCACAAGTGTGGTAAAGGATAGTAGCAAAGTCTCTTCTCTCATTTTCTATCATTTTTTGAATGCATGGTGGGCTCATTTGGCCTCCCCCATCTTTATTTTCGTCCGGAGTCTCATCTCGACTTATGGGAGAATCATCGTCTCCATCATTCTTTCCTCACTGGGACAATGCTCTAATAATGATGATCATCACAGTTTTATTTACTTACAACTCAACATGGAGAACTGATATGAAGATATGACTCTGTATGAATGCCTCTAGCAGCGTACTAGGATGTGCAATGATCTAGCGCGACATGTATCAAAAACATTATGAAAGGTGGCTTCGCCACAAATACTATGTCATCTCTATATGATCATGCAAAGCAATATGACGATGAACGAACTAGTCACGTGAAGTGACGATGGAATTTGCATGGCAATATATCTAAGAATGGCTATGGAAATGCCATGATAGGTAGGTATGGTGGCTGTTTTGAGGAAGATATAATAAGGTTTATGTGCAACAGAGTGTGTCATGTCACGGGGTTTGGATGCACCGGCGAAAGTTGCACCGATCCTCGAGGTGAGAACGGGCTATGCACGGCACCGAAGAGGCTAGCAAATTATGAAAGAAGTGAGATTGGGTATGTCCATGGTTTCACATTAGTCATAAAGAACTCACAAACTTATTGCAAAGTTTTATTAGTTTATCATAAATCAAAGTACTAATCACATGCCCCGAGTGAAGAGGTTGGTAGGAGTTAACCATCGCGCGCTTCCGACGAGAAACAACACTAGGATTTCAACGAGGAATAGAAATGCTCACACATCATCACCATGCCTCTTTAATTTTTAAATGAACAAAAAGTTCAACCTTTATTAATATCGACACTTCTATGGTTTAACAATTATGAACTCACACCTATCTCATATTACTACATCAATATCAATTACCTATAATTTCTTTATATGTGCTACATGATGGTTTTTATTATCACTCTTTGAATACCTAATATTCTTGGACTAGTCTGTATGACCCATACAAATTACCGTCACTATTTATTAACTCTCAAACAAATATAAGTTAAGAACGAGAGTGAAATCATTTCTATAAAATCTACATGCCACTGTGCTCAAAAAGATATAAGTGAAGTACTAGAGCAACTGCTAAGCTCAAAAGATATAAGTGAAGCACATAGAGTATTTTAACAAATTATGATGAAGGTGTGTCTCTCTTAAATAGGTGTGTCCAGCAAACAATGATTGTGGAAAACTGAAAGTAAAAGCAAACAAAAGGAAACGACGGTTCAAGCAAAACTCATATCATGTGACGAATAAAAATATAGCTACAAGTGACATACCGATGGATTTGAGACGAAAGAGGGGATGCCTTCCAGGGCATCCCCAAGGTTAGACACTTGAGTCTCCTTTCAAATATCACCTTGGGGTGCCTTGGTCATCCCCAAGCTTAGGCTCTTGCTACTCCTTATTCCTTTGTCCATCGAGATAACACCCGAAACTTGAAAACTTCAATCACACAAAACTCAACAAAACCTCGCGAGATCCGTTACTTTAAGAAAAATATTGCATACTTCAAGTACTGTTATAAATTGATTCAAATTTCATCAATGCATAATAGGTACTGTAATCTAACTTCTCCATGGCTTATAGCCCCCGATACAATCCATAGCATAATCAAAACAAGCAACTATGCAAGCAAAAACAGAATCTGTCTAAAACAGAACAGTCTGTAGCAATCTGTAGAGATCCTATACTTCTGTAACTCTAAAAATTCCGAAACATTAGTACAACCTCAAAAATTTGTATAGCAACACAGTGTAAAACTTTCAGATCATTATGATGCTGCAGCAAAAAATGAAAATTCCTGTACTGGAGTCAAAAGTTTCTGTTTAGTTTCAGCATCGATTCTACTCATCTTGTGAGTCATCCCAAAGGCTTTACTTGGAAGAAACACTAATTTAAACAAAAAAAACTTAATCATTACAGAGGAAATAATCATGCTATAAAAAATAAACAGAAATTTTAATGCAAAAATTTAAAATAACTATTGGGTTGCCTCCCAACAAGCGCTATTGTTTTATGCCCCTAGCTAGGCATAATGCATAGTTTCAAGTATTGTCAACTTTGCTCACAAGGTCCTCAATAACACAACCGTGGATAGTAGGGGAAATAGGAGGCTTGGAAATAGGATCTTTTATCAAATTTATAAATTTGGGGTGAACACTAATCATCTTAAGATCCTCATTTCTTGGGGTAGAAGGTGTACTAACGCTCTTAGGAATGTATATGAACTTGGAATTTTTGTTGTGAGAGGTACTAGCATTAGCTTTAGAAGGTGTGAAGGCGGAGCCTACTTTGTCAATGACCTATTCCATTTTATCAATTCTATTCAAAGCATGTTCTATCCTCTCATCAATAGTAGTGTCTTTTTCCTTTAAGGTTTTCAGAGTTATTCCTACTCGTGACCCAAGTTGAGTGATATGATTATGAAGTTTTTTATCCAACTCCTCAATTGGTTTGTTTGTGATCATATTCTTCTCAATAGCATCAAGCCTTTACATAACATGTTCCAAGGTTAAATATGTTTCATTAACAATAATGGGTGGTGTCCCTACAATATTTTCAATTGTGGTGTAGGTATCCATGGTGTGACACATTAAAAAGTTTCCACCGGTGATGGTGTCAAGTACTAACCTATACCAAGTGGTCACACCAACATAAAAATTGTGAAGCAAAGTAGTGGTGGATAACTTTTTCGTTTCTTTATTTTGAGCAAAGCAAATCCTATACCATGCATCTTTTAAGCTTTTTCCTCCCCTTTGTTTAAAATTCACTACATCATCATTGGTAATAAAGCGAGTGGAAGAAGAACTAGCCATGACTTGAAACAAGAAAAACTAGTAACAAGCAAAGAGAAATATTTTTTAATTTTTAATTTTTATGAGACAAGCTAAATATAACAGCAAATAAAAAGAAGAACAAGTGAATGAAAATTTGTGTGAAGTTACTTTATAGTTGATGATGATATTCCCCGGCAACGGCACCAGAAATCCTTCGTGATACTTGTGATCTGCGTTGGGTTTTCTGTGAAGAGGATCGGGTAATTGCAGCACGAAGCTGATAAGTATTTCCCTCAGTTATGAAACCAAGGTTTATCGAACCAATAGGAATATCAATCATCAACCGTCTTCAGCGACTGCGCACAAATGAACAAACAACTTGCACCCAACGCGGGCAAGAGGGTTGTCAATCCCCTTGATCTCATTATTTGCAAGCAAATGAGTTGTGTAGATAATTGTTGATAAATATAAATTGCAAAATAAATAAAAAGTAAATAAAGGCAGCAAGGTAATTGTAGCGTTTGTAAATATATAAGTGAATAGACCCGGGGGCCATAGTTTTCCCTAGCGGCATCTCTCATGTAGGCAGCATACGGTGGGTAACAAATTACTGTTGGGCAATTGATAGAAAAGCGGATAGTTATGCGATGTTCTCGGCAATGATCATGTATATATAGGCATCACGTCCATAAGCAAATAGGCTAACTCCTACCTGCACCTATTACTATTACTCCACTCATCGACCACTATCCAACATGCATCTAGAGTATTAAGTAAAACAGAGTAATGCTTGGAGAACGATGACATGATGTACACAAAGTAAACTTAAACAATTTGAATGAACCCCATCGTTTTATCCTTAGTAGCAACAACACAAAGACGCATCGTGTCCCCTACTTTGTCACTGGGATATAGAAACTCGCCAGGTTGAACCTACCACAACGCACCACTCCCACCGATGAAATATCAATCTACTTGGCCATAGCATATCAATAGATCGGAGAGCATTACGAAGCTTTAATGATCATGCACTTAAGAGATAATATAATTCAGAGGCATCTCAAATACTTTTCATGAATAATCTGAACATAAACCCACAATTCATCGGATCCCAACAAACACACCGCACAATAGGATTACATCGGATAGATCAAAGCAAAGATGCGATGACCATTGTATTGAAGATCATAAGAGAGAGATTGCCATCTAGGTACTAGCTATTGACCCGTCTGTCTGTGGTGAACTACTCACACATCATCATGAGGGCAGCAAGGTTGATGAAGAGGACCTCCGTGATCGACCCCCCCCCCTCCGGCAGGGTGCCGGAACGGAGCTCCAGACGGCCTCGCGACGGAACACAGACTTTCGGCGGCGGAAAAAGGGTTTCAGGACTACTTCTGGGGTTTTTAGGATTTTATAGAATTTATAGGCCGAAGAGGGACGTCGGGAGGCGGCCGAGGGGGCCACCACATATCAGGGCGCCCCCCAGGGTGCGCCCTGATGTGTGGTGGGGCCCTCATGTGCCTACTGGCTTCCTTCCCAAGCTTCGAGGTCTTCATATAGTCCAGAAAAAATCATCAAAAAATTTCGTGGCAATTGGACTTCGTTTGGTACAGTAAACCTGCAAAGGCAAAAACATGCTAAAAACAGCAACTGACACTGGGCACTGGGTCAATAGGTTAGTGCTCAAAAATATTATAAATTGGTAGATAAAGACCCAAAAAGTATCCTAGAATGATAATATATCAGCATGGAACAATCAAAAATTATAGATACGTTGGAGACGTATCCGTGCTTAATAAAGACACCGGACTCTACTACTTTGAAGACCCTGCGGTGGCGAAGGCTGCCGAAAGAGCGGTATATATATATGTACATATATATATATATATATATATATATATATATATATATATATATATATATATATATATATATATATATATGTATATATATATGTTTAGGAGCAGTTTCTAAATGATATTAGTTTGTTCATGCAGGCAAATTTTACCCAAAACACACCAAGGTCTAAAGAATCGCCGGATGCCCCAAGGTGGTCATCGGAACCAATTCTGTACGCCCTCGACAGGAAGAGAGAGCCCACACGAGGCCGTAAGCTCGGTGCCGGCAGTACTTTCTGGGATGCCTACTATCCCCCCAAGAAAAGGATGACTAAGTCGTAAAAAGAAAGAAGGGACAGAGACAAAATAGATCTGTTAGTCAATGGAAGGTTAAAGGAAGTCTTACATGATTTTCTAGCAGAGGTTCAGAAGCTTTTTCAGTCAAAAGGGTCGAAAAATATGCATGGTCATGGTGGGTCACCACAATCGTTGGAGGAAGAAATTCCTTGCACTCTCCTAGATAGAGTGAGTACTAATGGCGACTTGTTGGAGGTTGCAAAAGTTAGAGTCTTTACAGGAAATGTCTTGCACAACAGCAAATTAAATGAGAACGTGCGGAAGGTTTCTTTCCTTAGGGTGTTCCCTGAATATCACAATTTGATTCTACCACAAAACATTATAGAAGAGGGTGATGATCCGCAGCCCCTTTCGGAATGCTTTGCTAGTTACCTCAAGTGGCCAACAATGCATATTATAATGGAAAAGTCATCCCCAAAAAGAACACCGTCTACCACCATCCCCAGCATTGCAGCACCATCACCATCTCCCAACATCCATGGCGTTGGACCACCACCTAGATGATCTAATCTAGGTCTTTGCAACCTCGTATCAGCTAAGGATGTCCAGGAAGAGAACATGCTTGAAGAATCATAAAATCCTAATTATGATGCAGATGAGGAGACGCCGCCACCCCTTCCCGAGGCGCAACCTGGCAAACAACTAAAGTTTACTCCAACAACACTGAAGAATATGGTGGCCCAAGAAGCAATGTCATGTCCACCCATTTCCGTCCGACCGGTGAGAAAAGGAAACACACATCTAAAGGTTGCGAAAATGAATATTAAGGGGAAAACTTCTGCCACCACACGTGCAAATGGTAGACCACCGGTAAATAAGGCACCGAAGAAGTCCTTGGCATATGAACAATGTGTTGACAATCCAAGAGCACCTGTCTATATCCCGAGTCAGAGAATGCAACCAGACAAAGCGTATGAGCACCTGAGGCTTGAGATGAAGATTCTAGATGAAAAAATTATGGAATCAGCGCTAGACAATAATAAGCAAGGATCCATCGTTAACCCAACACAATACATCGCGAAGGTGCCAAAAGGATATACTTTCTTTGAAAAATTCAGCGGGGACAAAATATGTGTAGATTTCAAAGAGATCTTCTATATGTTCAGATTCTATAGTATCGAAACTTGTCTAATGAGGCGATGGGCACTTTTTCAAGAAAGTTAGGTAAGAAGCAAGAGAATTTCTGATGTTGCCATAGCCGACTCTTATCTCATGAACGAGGAAGACCTAAAAATGAGGAAGTGAGGCAGTGCATGAAGAGTTACCTTCTGGATTTCATTCAATATAACAAGCTGAAAATCTTCCTCCTCATGCTGTAGTGACCCATGTACGTCCTTCTTCAGCTTTACGCTTTCACTTTTGTACCGTTCCTTCATATATATATATGTTGTCACGTCTCAAAATTTGTAACTCTGTCATGATTGCGTGGTATTTTTATTCTGTTTTGAGCATCAACCATTGGGTTCTCCTAGTGATAAGACCGCAAAGATGCAATTGTTACTTGCTGGATTCCACGAAGAGCCCCGGAAAAGACCGGTCCTTCCTGAAGGACCTTCTCGATGATTGTCTTTTTGATTGGAATAATACAGGAGGCCACACGTTTGAGAAAAAATACAAAGGAAGTGGAAAGAAAATGACTGCCTTCAAATGGAACACTCTATCTTGTATGCAACAACCGCCGACTAGTTTGACATGTGTCTTGTACACCTACATTCACATGGAAGAATTCATAAGGTCCGCAAAAATGTTAAATCATCATGATAAAATCCTCAAATTGGGTCAAGAAGTACAAAACAATCAGCCCAAAGTTGGCTTAGTGCTCCAAGAACTACAACTCAACTTAGCAGCTATCATAAACAAGGAGGTCCTCTTGTCGTCCGGCCAATTCTATAATAACTCCGAAGAAGATGCATCCAACCAACAAAAGAGCCTTACCTAGCGCATTGCAGTGGGCAAAACTGAAACCGCGATTAAACATGTTTGGCGTCATGCACTATGTAGTTGATGACCATGTATTTTGTGTAACTAGTTTATTCTTAATATGCTTCTCGTTCTTTATTTCCAGTGATTACCACTAGTTTTATTCCTGATTTTCTCGCATTTAATTGATAATTGTCCCCTATTTTCATGAGCTAATATATGCTGCCACGTGACATGGCTTGAGACTGCGTCGGTATTTCCCCAAAGAGGAAGGGATGATGCAGCACAGCGACGGTAAGTATTTCCCTCAGTTATGAAACCAAGGTTATCGAATGAGTAGGAGGATCACCACCACCCAATAAGCAGCACCTGCACACAAATAACAAATACTTGCAACCCGACGCGAAAGAGAGGTTGTCAATCTCTCTACGATTAAAAGATAAATTAGGTAGTGATAGATAGGAGAGATAGATCTCTCAAGAACACAAAATAAAAAGGGCAAATAAAATATGCAACAATATGTTTTTGGGTTTTGGTTTTGTAGATCTGAAAACAAAGATTGCAAAAAACTAGATCGGAAAGCAATATGTTGGAAAAGTAGACCCGGGGGCCGTAGGGTTCACTAGTGGCTTCTCTCATGAGTATAGCGGACGATGGGTGAACAAATTACTGTTGGGCAATTGATAGAAAATCGAATAGTCATGACGATATCCAAGGCGATGATCATTATATAGGCATCACGTCCAAGATAAGTAGACCGACTCCTGCCTGCATCTACCACTATTACTCCACACATCGACCGCTATCCAGCATGCATCTAGTGTATTAAGTTCATGGAAAAACGGAGTAATGCAATAAGAACGATGACATGATGTAGACAAGATCTATTCATGTAGGAATAGACCCCATCTTGTTATCCTTAATAGCAACGATACATGCGTGTCTTGCTACCCCTTCTGTCACTGGGAAAGAACACCGCAAGATCGAACCCATCACAAAGCACCTCTTCCCATGGCAAGAAAAATCGATCTAGTCGGCCTAACTAAACCAAAGATTCGAAGAAGAAATACGAGGCTATAAGTAATCATGCATATAAGAGATCAAAGAAGATTCAAATAATATTCATGGATAGAAACTGATCATGAAGTCAAAATTCATCGGATCCCAACAAACACACCGCAAAAGTTTACATCAAATAGATCTCCAAGAGACCATTGTATTGACAATCATTAGAGAGAGATAAGAAGCCATCTAGCTACTGCCTACGGACCCGTAGGTCTATGGTGGACTACGCACGCATCATCGGAGAGGCACCTATGGTGAAGATGAACCCCTCCGTGATGGTGTTTAGATTGGATCTCGAGGTTCTGGAACTTGCGGCAGCTGGAATTGTGTTTCGTCGACTCCCCTAGGGTTTTTGTAATATTTGGGAATTTATAGGCATCAGAGGTGGTGGAGAGGGGCCCCGAGAAGGGGACAACCCATCAAGGCGCGCCGGGGCCCCCCTGGCGCGCCTTGGTGGGTTGTGGTCTCCTCGGCCCACTCCCCTGGCACTTCATTGGCCCACTGGGTGTCTTCTGTTCTAGAAAAAATCTCCAAAAAGTTTTGTCGCGATTGGACTCCATTTGGTATTGATTTTCTGCGAAGTACAAAACAAGCAAAAACAGCAACTGGCACTTTGGCACTACGTCAATAGGTTAGTCCCAAAAAATGATATAAAGTTGTTATGAAATGATTGTAAAACATCCAAGAATGATAATATAACAGCATGGAACAAGCAAAAATTATAGATACGTTGGAGACGTATCAGCATCCCCAAGCTTAATTCCTACTCGTGCTCGAGTTGGTAAATGATAAAAACAGAATTTTTGATGTGGAATGCTGCCTAACATGTTCATCATATTCTTTTCTTTTGTATAGCATGGACATTTGGACTTGTAGATGATTCAAAGCAATAGTCTAGTTTTAACATAATGACTTCAATACTCAAGCATGTCGACAAGCAACCATGTCTTTCAAAATATCAACACTAAAGAAAGTTATCCTTAGCCCATCATGCTCAATCATTGATCCATTCATGAAACACACTCAAATATTAGCTATGCCCAATGCTCAAGTACGATCATAGTGCCCCCTAGTTGGTGCTTATAAGAGAAGATGGAGACTCAAAGTGAAAAAATAAAAGTTGCATAAAGTAAATAGATAGGCCCTTCGCAGAGGGAAGTAGGGATTTGTAGAGGTGCCAGAGTTCAAGGTTTAAATTGAGAGAGAAAAAATATTTTGGGTGGCATACTTTTCCTGTCAACGAAAACGACAAAGTAGTTCACAATACTTTCCACGCTAGATATATCATAGGCGGTTCCCAAACAGAAAATAAAGTTTATTCCTTTTTCCACCAAACTTTCACTTTCCATGGCGGGCCGTATCCACGGTTGCCTTCCATACCAACAGTTTCCAAGGAATTTATTATTTGACAACATAAAGTAAATATTTTTTTCTTTTTCATTTCGGGAATGGGCATCCCTATGAGCGCCGCACTCTCGTGCAATGACAAGTGAATAAACACTTATCTTGAGAATAACACATCTAGCATGGAAATATATTGGACACTCCCCACCGTTTCATGAGCGGTACGGGCACACAAAAGAGAAAATATATTTTGAAAATTTAGAGATGGCACATACAAATTTGCTTGTAACGGCATGGAAATACCGCATATAGGTAGGTATGGTGGACTCATAAGGCAAAACTTGGTTTAAGGATTTTGGATGCACAAGTAGTATTTCTACTTAGTACAAATGGAGGCTAGCAAATATATTGGGAAGCAACCAAACCAAGAAACGAAAATTCACATAAGCGAGCATTGAGAATAACTAACACTGAATAATGCACCACAAGTAGGATGTAACTTCATTGCATAACTATTGACTTTCGTGCATGCATAGGGAATCACAAACCTTAACACCAATATTCCTACTAAGCATAATTACTCAGAAACATAACTCACATATTACTATCATCATGTTTCAAAATTATTACAAGGAATCAAGTTTAATTTGCCCAATGATCTTCATGAAAGTTTTTATTATAACCTCCTTGGATATCTATCACTTTGGGACTAGTTTCATATATTGCCATTGCTTTTTTGGCAACCTCAAACAAATTTAAGTGAAGCACATGAGCATAAAGATTTCATCTTTCAAAAAGGTATAAGTGAAGCATGAGAGGATTTCTCCAAAATTTACCTACTCTCAAATTAATCTAAGTGAAGCATGAGAGTATTTCTAAAAAAAATTCCTAGCACACCGTTGTCGGATTTCGGGCTCCGTAAAACCCAAAGAGGTTCGAACTCAGGGGCGTGTGCGAAGATCCCCACCAGCCTCGGCCTCAAGCTCACAGCTCCACAGCCTAGCCGAATCAAACTCACTCAACCGCGGGGAAGAAGACTAACACACAGATTTACCCAGGTTTGGGCCGCTGCGAAGCGTAAAACCCTACTCCTGCCTTTGGTGGATTGCCTCATGAAGAGGTTTGTGGATGAACTGGAATAGTGGTCAGCCACCTCGCAAGGGCGCTCGGGTGGTTTTTTATCCGCCCCCCTCTATGTGAAGGGATCCCACAATGGCCAAATTCGAAAGGGGATAGGAGGTACATCTTATCCTGACGAAAGGTGCTCTTCGTCTGCAAAGTAGCTGGTAGTGATGCGGAGGTGGGCCCGGCGGTGACGTCCGTCCTGCGGGGCTCGCGGTCTTGGTCTTGTTGCGCCGGAATGGAAACCTTTGGGGGGCTGTCTTGGGAACCCGCGTATGTCGTTGCCTCCTTTGCACCAAAGGGGAAACTGTCTTCTCTGTGCACGCCTGTGCCTGCCTGGCCTAGCCTGCGTCACCTCTGACCTCGCGAGGCCGGGCGCAGCATAGAGTCTCCGCCCCTCGGGAGGCAACCTGGGGAGGCCTCCTCCCTTCGGGGGTCTTGACGTCGTCCTCCTCGCGAGGGTGGGGCTCGCGCGAGGGCCTTGTATTGAGTGATGCCGCGTCGGGCCGTACAGGCGGTCGAAGTGGGCCGCACCCTGGGCCGCAGGCAGGCAGGTCTGGGTACCCCCGTTCCCAGAACGCTGACAGTAGCCCCCGGGCTCAAGGCACGCTTGGGTTGGCTTCGGGGCGAAGCCGAAGGAGCCGACCTGCGCGCCGTGGGCCCCAATAGCCTACGGGCCCATCCTGATGCGTGGCGCGTAACGAGACGCGGACGCCTCCACTTCCCGAAGACTTCGGGAACCGCCTCGAGTCAAGTTGACGCGAAGCCTGCGCGCAGCACCGGCCATCATTGCCCTTCCTTGAATGTAGCCGAGTCCTTGTGTCTTCTCTGCCCTCGACCAACGCGGATGTGACCCGACGAGGGCAGGCGAGGCGACGTGAAGCAGGGCTGCACACCGGTCGAGCCGGGCACATGGCGCCTGGGGAGCACGCGGCGCCTCCATTCCCCACGACGCCTCATGGACAGCGGTTGCGCCTATAAACTCACCTCGCCCGGGGGGTCATGCCATCCTGACACACCCTCTCGCTTCCCATCCTCCCCAAGATATCATCCTCTTCTCTTTCCTCCCCTTCCATGGCGTCTCGGGGAAGTGCAGCGGGCGCGGGGAGGCGCACGGGGTCTCCGGCTGCACCACCGGCCTCTGGAGGTAGTGTAGGGGGGCCTTCGAGGCCGACCCAGGCACGCCGGCGCTGGACCGTCACCGATGAGTGAGTGTTCCGTCGCCCTCCTCCCTTTCTTGTGAACCATGCCCGTGATGCCGAGTCTGATTGCCTCCTCTTCTCAGAGCGCCCGCACCGAAGAGGCGCAAGCTCAGCGAACTCCAGGAGGAGGCGGACGCGCTAAGGACCCAGCTAGCGGGCGCCGAGGCCGCCCTCCAGGCCACGCTCAGAGGCGAGGCGGACACCAAGGCAGAGCTGGCATCCCTCCAGGCCCAGATCGAGGGAGCAGCCAACGCCGTGCAGGCCGCCAAGGATGGGGCGGCACACACGAGGATGCTGGAGGCGCAGTGCACCAAGCAGTATCTGGACATCGCCCGCCGCGCTATCGGTGCAGTTTGCCGGTTCGTCGGGGAAGCCCCCGCACTATCGTGCGCACACGGCGATGGGGGTTATCTCAACTTCTTCGGCAAGGTGGTGGAGGCGCTGGAGACTGGCATCTCCCGGGTGGACGAAGACAACAAGTCCAGCGCGCGCGACCTTCTGGACATCGCGCTGACGCGCTTCTTCTCCAACTTGCGCCGCCATGTCCCAGAGCTTGATCTCTCCCGCGTGATGGAGCCGGTGCCCGAGGAGCTCCAGAGGCCCCTCAGGGACGAGGTGCGCAGGCATGTGGAGTCCCTGGTGGAGCGGTTCGTCCAGGAGCCTTCATCCGAAGAGGGCGGCGACTCCGGTGCCGTGGCTGGCGGGGGTCATGACGGGGACAGCGCCTCCTCCGCCTGAGCTTCCCTTGTTTTCTTCCTTTTGGTTCCTGTTACATCAAGAGACACCTGGCCCCTGGGGGCATTAAACTTTTGTGTTATACCACGTCTTCCCTTTTTTTAAACCGTCGATTGCTTGTTTTGTGCGGCGCGTCTTCATCTCTTCCGCGGGGTTTTAGGTCGCCGTTGGTGTGCCTCTGCACACCCCTTCATGCCTTTGCTTGCCTCGCTGTGCCGATGCTCCGCGCCTGGCGCTCCTCGGGGGGTCCGCGTGGGTATCGCACAGCGTCCAGCGATAGCAGCCCGCCGGGGCCTCACGAGGTGGGCACTTCTGAGGGGATGCGTGCCGCTCCAAAGCCGAGGTTTTAGCGGCGATGCCTAGAGAAGCCGAACTCCCTCCCTTGCGCCGTCCTTCCTGTATCCGGAGCCACATGAGGCCCCACGGGGGCATGCAGTAAACCGTAGCGCCCGCACTTTCACGTTAGCGCTCCCGTCTCATACCCCAATATTTGGGCTGCCGTTAAATCAAAAAATTCCTGCTCATTACGGTTGGGTTACTTAGCTTGGCGGGCCGTGGCGAGCTCGTGCGTTGTGAGGTGCAGCTGGAGCACCTGGGAAGCCCGGGGATCTCGCCAGGGGGGTCTTCTTCCTTGCGAGCGAGGCGGTTTGGGAGCCCTCTTGGTGCTCTGCATCGGCCGGACCCAATGCCGCGCATACCTCGACCGCCGTTGGGGCGTCCGAATCACCAGGACGAGACCAAGGGGCGAGGGGCTACGTGACCAGTGAGGCTCCTGAGTCGCGTTGCTCAGGAGTCCCCCTTAATGCTTGAGCGGCTCCCTTACCTTTCCTTGCCAGCTCCTGCTTCGACTGGTGCCCGAGCCTCCTGAGGGTACATGGCGGCGCTCCAAGCCGTGGCTGGAGCCCCCGAGCGAGGGTCGATCGTCGCTAGTATGCTGAGTCGCGATGCTGAGCAATGGCCAGGAGATGGGTGCCTTTGAGGCAGCATGCACCTGTCGGCTTACTCGAGAGCGCCGTGCGAGGACCAGGATGCCAAGGCATTGGCAAGGTGTGCACACCATGCCCGTGTAGCCCCCACTCGCGGGGCGCGTGAGGGGGAGACCGACAGGTGTTGATTCAGAAAACGAGACTTCAAGATCAAGAAGATTGCAAAGAGAAAAAAATCCCCCCCCCCTTTTTCAAATAAGGTTGCGAAACTTCGAGCTTCATTCCAAAAAAGTGGCAATTCGAATACAAAAAAGAGCAAGGAACAGCCGCGTCCGGCACCTTGGCTAGTCTTCGTCTTCATCTTCTCCCCAGCGCGGAGCGTAGGGCTTCCACTAGGCATGGGCATAGTCATTGGAGGACAGTGTTGTCCGCCAGCGCGGAGCATGGGGCTTCCACTTGGGCGTGGGTGGGAACCCCTCCGCGTCCTCGGGGGGCTCCGGGCGTATACATCCCACTCATTATTACGTGAGAGTGTCACGGGTTGAGCCCGGGGGCGCGCAGGGGGCTGCATGCCTCCGGGACACGGAGCCCACTTCCTGCCCCGAAGCACGATGCGGCGAAGCGGGGTCGGCTCCGAACGGGTCCTCGAGCGTGGGGGGAGCCCCCAATGCTCTCCGCAGGGAGGACCCGGCTCGGAACGGGGCCTCTGGCCCCCAAAAGCCTGGAGGCGAATGTCGTAGCTATAGTGGCGCCGCAGCTCCCCACGCTGCGGAAGATGCCCGGCGCAGGAACCTTCCGTCAAGCGCGAGGCTGGCGCCCGGGGTGGTGCCCTAGTGCGCCTCACTGGGGTGCCCGGGAGCCTCGCACGGGCACTCAACCCCCTGCCCCCAGGCGAACCAGGCCGGACCTGGAGACATGGGTGAGTACCTGATCTTCTGCCGCCAGACGGGTGAGGCCCGGCCCAGAGACATGGGCATATGTTCCACCCTCCGTCTTTGGGCAGGCGACGCCCGTCCCGGAGACATGGGCATGTGTTCCACCCTCCGTCTCCAGGCGGGGAGCGCCTGGCCTGGGGACATGGGCGTATGTTCCATCCTCCGTCTCCAGGCAGTGAGCGCCAGGCCTGGGGACATGGGCATGTGTTCCACCCTCCGTCTCCAGGCAGGTGACGCCCGGTCCGGGGACACAGGCGCCTGCTCAGGGCAGCTCCTCACCAGCGGGCGTACCTGGCGAAGCTGCCAATGCCAGGCACCTTCGCAAGACCAACCCCGCCAGCCGCCATCGCGAGGCTGCCCATGCCAGCCCCGACGAAAGCCGCTCGCGAGGTCACGTTCGCTCCCCCTGTCATCGTAGTGGCCGGCGCTGCACCCTTTGCGGCTTGGGCACCCGTCGGCATGGTCGTCGTGGAGAGGCTCGAGCCCCCGGGCGCGGGCATAGTCGAGTCGCCGGCCGCCCACTCCGGAGGCGGCGGGCGCGCTGGTAGGTGCGAGGCGGCGCCTACCCCGCACGGCCAGCGCCTCCCACGGGTGTTCGTCCGCGCCGGGGGTGAACTCCTGCGTGCCTGACACCTTGGACCGCACCCCTTGCTGGCGCGGGCGCGTGTCGTAACGCGCTTCCCAGGGGCATCCGCGTGTCCCCAGCACCGTGCCGGTTGGTTGGGGGGCTCCACGGACGCGAGCCCCCAGGCCCATCCCGTAGGGGAGCGCCAGGGCCACGCCGGCCGTGCTGGCGCGCCTAGCCGTGCGACACAGCCAGTCGTCGTAGCTGTTGCGAGCGGCGCGGTAGCGCTGCAGTTCACGGGCCACGAGGAGCGTGACTTGCCCGCACGTCAGGTCACGGCGAGCTCGGGAGGACGACGTCGCGGCATGGATGTGGGAGGGAGTTGGGGCGACGATGCTGTGCTGCGCGGTGGGTGAGGGCGGCAGGCCCCGGCGTCCGTCGAAGGCCGGGCATGCGATGGCGTCTGCCAACGGTGGGGCAAGGCGGCGCGGGGCGCTGTGTGATACGTCCATTTTGTATCATGCTTTTATATTGATATTTATTGCATTATGGGCTGTTATTACACATTATGGTACAATACTTATGCCTTTTCTCTCTTATTTTACAAGGTTTACATGAAGAGGGAGAATGCCGGCAGCTGGAATTCTGGACTGGAAAAGGAGCAAATATGAGAGACCTATTCTGCACAACTCCAAAAGTCCTGAAAAGTTACGGAGAATTATTTTGGAATATATAAAAAATATTGGGCGAAAGAAATACCAGAGGGGACCCACCAGGAGGTCACAAGCCAGGGGGCGCGCCCTACCCCCTGGGCGCGCCCCTGTGGCTTGTGGGCCCCCTGGCAGGCCTCCGGTGCCCATCTTCTGCTATATGGAGGGTTTTGACCTGGAAAAAATCATAAGAAAGCTTTCGGGACGAAGCGCCGCCGTCTCGAGGCGGAACCTGGGTAGAAGCAATCTAGGGCTCCGGCGGAGCTGTTCTGCCGGGGAAACTTCCCTCCCGGAGGGGGAAATCGAAGCCATCGTCATCACCAACGATCCTCTCATCGAGAGGGGGTCAATCTCCATCAACATCTTCACCAGCACCATCTCCTCTCCAAACCCTAGTTCATCTCTTGTATCCGATCTTTGTCTCAAAACTTCAGATTGGTACCTGTGGGTTGCTAGTAGTGTTGATTACTCCTTGTAGTTGATGCTAGTTGGTTTACTTGGTGGAAGATCATATGTTCAGATCCTTAATGACAATTAATACTCCTCTGATTATGAACATGAATAGGCTTTGTGAGTAGTTACGTTTGTTCCTGAGGACATGGGATAAGTCTTGTTATAAGTAATCATGTGAATTTGGTATTCGTTCGATATTTTGATGAGATGTATGTTGTCTCTCCTCTAGTGGTGTTATGTGAACATCGTCTACATGACACTTCACCATTATTTGGGCCTAGGGGAAGGCATTGGGAAGTAATAAGTAGATGATGGGTTGCTAGAGTGACAGAAGCTTAAACCCAAGTTTATGCGTTGCTTCGTAATGGGCTGATTTGGATCCATATGTTTCATGCTATGGTTAGATTTATCTTAATTCTTCTTTCGTAGTTGCGGATGCTTGCGAGAGAGGTTAATCATAAGTGGGAGGCTTGTCCAAGTAAGGGCAGCACCCAAGCACCGGTCCACCCACATATCAAATTATCAAAGTAACGAACGCGAATCATATGAGCATGATGAAAACTAGCTTGACAGAAATTCCCATGTGTCCTCGGGAGAGCTTTGCTTTATATAAGAGTTTGTCCAGGCTTGTCCTTTGCTATAAAAAGGATTGGGCCACCTTGCTGCACCTTTGCTACATTTGTTACTTGCTATCTGTTACGAATTATCTTATCATACAACTATCTGTTACCGATAATTTCAGTGCTTGCGGAGAATACCTAGCTGAAAACCGCTTGTCATTTCCTTCTACTCCTCGTTGTGTTCGACACTCTTACTTATCGAAAGGACTACGATAGATCCCCTATACTTGTGGGTCATCACTGTAGTCCGCAGGCGTCGCCCGAGCGACGCGAGCAGCCCGGCGCTCGGCGCGGGCTCGGTGTCCCTTAGCCGTGGGAGCGGCGAGCGGAGGCGGGGTGAAGCTTGTGGAAGGATTCCGACACGCCCCCTACATGGCGCGCCAAATGTCAGATTTCGGGCTATGTAAAACCCAAAGAGGTTCGAACTCAGGGGCGTGTGCGAAGATCCCCACCAGCCTCGGCCTCAAGCTCACAGCTCCACAGCCTAGCCGAATCAAACTCACTCAACCGCGGGGAAGAAGACTAACACACAGATTTACCCAGGTTCGGGCCACTGCGAAGCGTAAAACCCTACTCCTGCCTTTGGTGGATTGCCTCACGAGGAGGTTTGTGGATGAACTAGTACAGTGGTCAGCCACCTCGCGAGGGCACTCGGGTGGTTTTTTATCCGTCCCCCTCTACGGCGCAGCCTAGTCCCTATTTATAATGGCCCCGGGTCCTCTTCCCTTATCGCACTGGCGGGAAGGGATCCCACAATGGCCAAATTCGAAAAGGGACAGGAGGTACATCTTATCCCGACGAAAGGTGCTCTTCGCCTGCAAAGTAGCTGGTAATGACGCGGAGGTGGGCCCAGCGGTGACGTCCGTCCTGCGGGGCTGACGGTCTTTGTCTTGCTGCGCCGGAATGGAAACCTTTGGGGGGCTGTCTTGGGAACCCACGTACGTCCTTGCCTCCTTTGCACCAAAGGGGAAACTGTCTTCTCTGTGCACGCCTGTGCCCGCCTGGCCTAGCCTGCGTCACCTCCGACCTCGCGAGGCCGGGCGCAGCATAGAGATCTCCGCCCCTCGGGAGGCAACCTGGGGAGGTCTCCTCCCTCCGGGGGTCTTGGCGTCGTCCTCCTCGCGAGGGTGGGGCTCACGCAAGGGCCTTGTCTTGAGTGATGCCGTGCCGGGCCATACAGGCGGTCGAAGTGGGCCACGCTCTGGGCCACAGGCAGGCAGGTCTGGGTACCCCCGTTCCCAGAACGTCGACAACCGTTCTCGAAAAGATATAAGTGAAGCACTAGAGCAATTCTATAGCTCAAAAAGTTTAAGTGAAGCACATAGAGCAATTCTAACAAATCATAGCATGATTTTGGCTCCCTCAAATAGGTGCGTACGGCAAGGATACAAATGAAAAACTAACAAACAAAGCAAGCAAAGATACAAGACGCTCCAAGCAAAACTCATGAAATGTGACGAATAAAAATATAGCTCCAAGTAAAATATCGATGGTCGTTTGAAGAAAGAGGGGATGCCACTCGGGGGCATCCCCAAGCTTAGTTGCTTGTTTCTCTTTGGATATATCTTGGGGGTGCGGTAGCATCCCCAAGCTTAGGCGTTTATCACTCCTTACTCCTTCATCCATCATGATCTCACCCAAAACTTGAAAACTTCAATCACACAAAACTCAACAAAATCTTCGTGAGATCCGTTAGTATAATAAAGCAAATAAATACTTTAGGTGCTATTGCAAACCTATTCATATTTTATTATTGCATTATACCTACTGTATTTTAACTTTACCATGGCTCATACTTCAATATAACCCATAGATTCATCAAAACAAGCACACAATGCAAGGAAAACAGAATCTGTCTTAAACAGAACAGTCTGTAGTAATCTGTACTCTAACCATATTTCTGTAACTCTAAAATTTCTGAAAAATTAGGTAAACGTAAGGAATTTGTATAGAAACACTGTGTTAAAATTTCAGCTCAAGATCGTTCCAGTAAAAAATGAAAATTCAAATACTGGACGCAAAGTTTCTGTTTCAGATTCAGCATCGCTTCCACTCATCCTATGAATCATACTAAAGGCTTTACTTGGCACAAACACTAAATAAACCATAAAAACACAATCATAACAGAGGCATAATTGTGTCAACACTCAAAACAGAAAGGAAAAAGCAAAAATTTATTTATTCATTGGGTTGCCTCCCAACAAGCGCTATCATTTTACGCCCCTAGCTAGGCATAACACATAGATTCAAGTATTGCCATCTTTGGTTTTCAATTCTTCAATAACACAACTAGATTTTATCAAGGATTTGGCATGCATGCTCTTAATTACAACACTCCTAGGAAGAAAACCAAAAAATTCATTCTTGTAAATAGGGTCTCTTATGATTTCAACAAAATCGGGGTGAATACTAATCATTTTGAGATCCCCCTTGTGACTACTAGGTGTGGCAACTTTATTCTTTATGACTTGTGTGGTCTTGCTAATTTTTACGGGAGTTTTTTCAGTAGTTTTGATAGAAGAAAAAGCTGAACCCAAGTTACTAAAAATTTCTTCCAACTTATCAATCCGGTACGGGCTCTCTTCTACCCTTTCGTTAACTACGGGTTTCTTTTCCTTTAACAATTTAAAAGCATCTCCCGCCTTAGCCTCAATTTTATTAGCAAGATCATGCATTCTCTTATCCAAATTTTCAAGATGTTCCTTGGTAATCATCTTTTTTTCTATAGCATCTAATCTCTCCATAACGTGTTCAAGAGTTAAAGTTGTTTCATTGACAATAAGAGGGGGTGATCCCACTAAACTTCCCATAGCATTACAAGCATCCAAAGATGCGCACATCAAGAAATTCCCACCGGTAATCGTATCAAGGATGAATCTATACCAAGTGGTGATGCCCACATAAAAACTGCGAAGAAGAACAACTGTAGATTGCTTATGGATAGATCTATTATGAGCGTTGCAAATCCTATACCAAGCATCTTTTAAGTTCTCCCCTCCCCTTTGCTTAAATTTAAGAAACTCATTATCGGGAGTACACGCAATAAAGGAAGAACAAACCATAATGACTAGGCAAGAGATCTGACAAGAAAAAGGCAAAGCGAAAAAGAGGGCGAATAAAACAGCAAATTGGTGAAGTGGGGGAGAGGAAAATGAGAGGCAAATGGCAAATAATGTAATTGCAAGGAGATGAGGTTTGTGATTAGGAACTTGGTAGATGATGATGGAGTCCCCTCGGCGCCTACGATAGGCACGTAGAAGAGACCGCTTCCTCCTCGGCAACGGCGCTAGAAATTCCTTCGACGTGGCTTGAGACTGCGTCGGTATTTCCTCAAAGAGGAAGGGATGATGCAGCACAGCGACGGTAAGTATTTCCCTCAGTTATGAAACCAAGGTTATCGAACCAGTAGGAGGATCACCACCACCCAATAAGCAGCACCTGCACACAAACAACAAATACTTGCAACCCATCGCGAAAGAGAGGTTGTCAATCTCTCTACGGTAAAAAGATAGATTAGGTAGTGATAGATAGGAGAGATAGATCTCACAAGAACACAAAATAAAAAGGGCACATAAAATATGCAGCAATATGTTTTTGGGTTTTTGGTTTTGTAGATCTGAAAACAAAGATTGAAAAAATGTAGATCGGAAAGCAATATGTTGGAAAAGTAGACCCGGGGGCCGTAGGGTTCACTAGTGGCTTCTCTCATGAGTATAGCGCACGGTGGGTGAACAAATTACTGTTGGGCAATTGATAGAAAATCGAATAGTCATGACGATATCCAAGGCGATGATCATTATATAGGCATCACGTCCAAGATAAGTAGACCGACTCCTGCCTGCATCTACCACTATTACTCCACACATCGATCGCTATCCAGCATGCATCTAGTGTATTAAGTTCATGGAAAAACGGAGTAATGCAATAAGAACGATGACATGATGTAGACAAGATCTATTCATGTAGGAATGGACCTCATCTTGTTATCCTTAATAGCAACGATACATGCGTGTCTTGCTGCCCCTTCTGTCACTGTGAAAGAACACCGCAAGATCGAACCCATCACAAAGCACCTCTTCCCTTGGCAAGAAAAATCGATCTAGTCGGCCTAACTAAACCAAAGATTAGAAGAAGAAATACGAGGCTATAAGTAATCATGCATATAAGAGATCAAAGAAGACTCAAATAATATTCATGGATAGAAACTAATCATGAACTCAAAATTCATCGGATCCCAACAAACACATCGCAAAAGTTTACATCAAATAGATCTCCAAGAGACCATTGTATTGAGAATCATAAGAGAGAGAGAGGAAGCCATCTAGCTACTGCCTACGGACCCGTAGGTCTATGGTGGACTACTCACGCATCATCGGAGAGGCACCTATGAGGAAGATGAACCCCTCCGTGATGGTGTTTAGATTGGATCTCGTGGTTCTGGAACTTGCGGCAGCTGGAATTGTGTTTCGTCGACTCCCCTAGGGTTTTTGGAATATTTGGGAATTTATAGGCATTAGAGGCGGTGGAGAGGGGCCCTGAGGAGGGCACAACCCATCAGGGCGCGCCGGGCCCCCCTGGCTTGCCCTGGTGGGTTCTGGTCTCCTCGGCCCACTCCCCCGGCACTTCTTTGGCCCACTGGGTGTCTTCTGGTCCAGAAAAAATCTCCAAAAAGTTTCGTCGCGATTGGACACATGTTTGGTATTGATTTTCTGCGAAGTAAAAAACAAGCAAAAACAACAACTGGCACTTTGGCACTATGTCAATAGGTTAGTCCCAAAAGATGATATAAAGTTGTTATAAAATGATTGTAAAACATCCAAGAATGATAATATAAAAGCATGGAACAAGCAAAAATTATAGATACGTTGGAGACGTATTACCACGGCAGCGTTTTTCATTCTAGTCAGGTGCATCAATCAATGGCGGGCAATAACAAAAGCTCGCCGCTGGTACTTCACTTGATACTGGCAGGTTCGAAGGCTCGCCCGCCATAGGTATGGCTGCCCACCACTACCACGAGATGGACAACACTGGCGGGCAGGCTGTGCGGCCCGCCACTGTTAGGGACGTACCAGTGGCGGGCGGGCGCCCGCCACTGATGCCCCCGTAGCAGTGGCAGGAGGTCAGTGGCGGGCGACCCAAAGAGGCTCGCTCGCCACTGCTGGCCTTTTTGCGCCTGCCACTGCTAGGCATTCCTGCAGTAGTGTACCATGGTGATCCTCGAGCCGTAATACAGTAGCGAAACCGACGTGGAAATTCTTCTCTTCACCGTCGAGATCAACGGCATGAGATCAAGCACTGTGGGCTTGGTCATGCCGATGGGTAGCCTGGGGTACGTAAATGACATGCTTCCGATTGTGCAACCAAAGACCCCCACCAGTCCAGTGGTTCTGACAGTATCCAGGTTGATAGTGATCAATGTTGATTTCTGAAAATTGATGCGAAGCCCAACAGACACGGCATTGTCTTGAAGAATTTCTTTCATGTACTCGGCCTATTGCAAATCAGAGGGCATGACGAGAATCGTGTCATTGGCGTATTGGATAGCAGGGTGGTCATCATCTGTCACTGGAATAGGCAGTCAGAGGCGATCGACATGATATGCATCGTTGATGGCCGCCTGCAACAGGTCCGCAACCAACACGAAAAAGAGTGGTGATACTGGATCTCCCTGGCGCACCCCTCTTTTGCAGAAGAATTGCCTCCCCGGAGTGTGATACGTCTGCAGCGTATCTATAATTTTTGATTGTTCCATGCTGTTATATTATCATTCTTGGATATTTTACAATCATTTTATAGCAACTTTATATCATTTTTTGGGACTAACCTATTGACATAGTGCCAAGTGCCAGTTGCTGTTTTTTGCTTCTTTTTTACTTCGCAGAATATCAGTACCAAACGGAGTCCAATTGTGATGAAACTATTTGGAGATTATTTTGGACCAGAAGAAAGCCAGAGGGCCAAAGAACCACCCGGGAGGAGGCCTAGGGGGCCCACAAGACACCAGGGCGCGCTAGAGGCCCCGGGCGCGCCCTGGTGGGTTGTGGTGACCTCAGGACCCACCTCCACCGCCTCTGAGCTCTATAAATACCCAAATATTCCAGAAATCCTAGAGGAATCGACGAAAAATACTTCCAGCTACCTCAAGTGACAGAACCGCGAGATCCAATATAACACCATCACGGACAAGTTCATCATCCTCATTGGTGCCTCTCCGATGATGCGTGAGTAGTCCACCATAGACCTACGGGTCCGTAGGCAGTAGCTAGATGGCTTTCTCTCTCTCTTTTGATTCTCAGTACAATGATCTCTTGAAGATCTATTTGATGTAATGACTTTTTGCGGTGTGTTTGTTGGGATCCGATGAATTTTGAGTTCATGATCAGTTTCTATCCATGAATATTATTTGAGTCTTCTTGGATCTCTTATATGCATAATTACTTATAGCCTCGTATTTCTTCTTCGAATCTTTGGTTTAGTTAGGCCAACTAGATCAAATTTTCTTGCCATGGGAAGAGGAGCTTTGTGATGGGTTCGATCTTGCGGTGTCATCTCCCAGTGATAGAAGGGGCAGTGAGGCACGCATGTATCGTTGCTATTAAGGATAACAAGATGGGGTTTATTCCTACATGAATAGATCTTGTCTACATCATGTCACTGTTCTTATTGCATTATTTCGTTTTTCCATGAACTTAATACAATAGATCCATGTTGGATAGCGGTCAATGTGTGGAGTAATAGTAGTAGATGCAAAATCGTTTCGGTCTACTAATCTTGGACGTGATGCCTATATAATGATCATCGCCTTGGATATCTTCACGATTATTTGATCTTCTATCAATTTTCCAACAGTAATTTGTTCACCCACCATGTGCTATACTCATGAGAGAAGCCACTAGTGAAACCTACGGCCCCCGGGTCTACTTTTCCAACATATTGCTTTCCGATCTATCTTTTGCCGCTTTTTGTTTTCAGATCTATTATCCAAAACCCCAAAAATACCTTGCTGCAATTTTTATTTGCCTCTTTTATTTTGTGTTCTTGTGCGATCTATCTATCTAATATATTACAATCTAATCTATCTTTTTTACCGTGGAGAGATTGACAACCTCTCTTTCGCGTCTGGTTGCAAGTATTTGTTCTTTGTGTGCAGGTACCGTTTACATAGTGTTGCATGGTACTCCTACTGGTTCGATTATCTTGGTTTTGTAACTGAGGGAAATACTTACCGTCGCTGTGTTGCATCATCCCTTCCTCTTTGGGGAAATACCAACGCAGTCTCAAGCCACGTCAAAGGAATTTCTGGCGCCGTTGCTAGGGACTCATCATCAACATCTATCAAGTTCCTAATCACAAATATCATCTCCTTGCGATTACATTATTTTCCATTTTCCTCTCGTTTTCCTCTCCCCCACTTCACAAATTTGCCGTTTTATTCGCCCTCTTTTTCGATTGCCCCTTTTCTCGTCAGATATCTTGCTTGCTTGCAATCTTGTTTGCATAGTCACGATGACTCAAGAAAATACCAGATTGTGTGATTTTTCCAATACTAATAATAATGATTTTATTAGTACTCCGATTGCTCCTCCCGCCACTAGTGCGCAGTCTTGCGATATTATTGCCGCTTTGTTGAATCTAGTCATGAAAGATCAATTTTCCGGTACTCCTAATGAGGATGTCGCGTCCCATCTAAACACATTCGTAGAATTGTGTGATATGCAAAAGAAAAAAGATGTGGACAATTATATAGTGAAGTTGAAATTATTACCTTTCTCCATGTGGGATCGTTCAAAAATTTGGTTTTCTTCTTCGCCTCGAAATAGTATCGATTCATGGAATAAGTGCAAGGATGCTTTTATTACTAAGTATTTTCCGCCCGCGAAAATTATTTCCCTTGGAACTCAAATCATGAATTTTAAGCAACTTGAGCATGAACATGTTGCACAATCTTGGGAAAGAATGAAATTGATGCTAAGAAATTGTCCTACTCATGGTTTAAATCTTTGGATGATCATACAAAAAAATTATGTGGGATTGAATTTTGTCTCTAGAAATCTCTTAGATTCTGCCGCGGGTGGTACTTTTATGGAAATTACTTTGGGTGAAGCTACTAAATTGCTAGATAATATTATGGCAAATTATTCACAATGGCATATTGAAAGAGCACGTACTAGTAAAAAAGTCAATTCGGTTGAAGAAATTAGTACTTTGAGTGAAAAAGTTGATGCTCTTATGAAGTTGGTTGCTAGTAAAAATGCTCCTATTGATCTTAATGATGTGCCTTTGTCTACTCTGATTGAGCAAAATAGTGATTCCGTAGATGTGAATTTCATCTCGCGAAACAATTTTAATAACAATGCTTATAGAGGTAATTTTAATCCTAGGCCTTTTCCTGGAAATTCCTCTAATAATTATGGTAATTCCTATGGTAATTCTTCTTACAATAATAATAGGAACCCCTCTGATCTTGAGAGTAATATTAAGGAATTTATCAATGCTCAAAAAGTTTTCAATACTACGATAGAAGAAAAGTTGAATAAGATTGATCATATGTCTAGAAGCGTTGATAGAATTTCCCAGGATGTAGAAAATCTCAAGTTGAAACCTTTTGCACCTAATATTGATGAATCAATTAAAGCTTTATATGTTTCTATGGATGAAAGTAAGAAAAGAACCGATATGCTTAGAGCTAAAAGAGAATTTTTAGAAAAAGCGTTTTCTAGTGATTGCTTTCATAAAAATGATGAAGATCTTAAAGTAATTGGTGTTTCTTCTATTGATTCCTTGTTTAGTAATATTAAAATTGATGATAAAGGGACTGAAGAAGAGTCAACTTTAGCTAGAAGGCGTCCCAATGATTTGGAGGGTGAAAATCTTGATGAAAAAATTGATGAAAGTGGGTTTGAAGAGGTCAAAACGTTAACTAGTGATGTGCCCACTATTTTGGATTGCAAAGACTTTAATTATGATAGCTGCTGTTTGATTGAATGTATTTCTTTGCTGCAATCCATGTTAAATTCACCCCATGCTTATGAACAAAATAAAGCTTTTACTAAACATATTGTTGATGCCATGATGAAATCTTTCGAAGAAAAGTTGGAGTTAGAGATTTCAATTCCTAGAAAATTACATGATGAGTGGGAACCTACCATTAAAGTCAAGATTAAAAATAATAAGTGCTTTGCTTTATGTGATTTGGGTGCTAGTGTTTCCACAATTCCGAAATCTCTATGTGATGTGCTTGGTCTTACCAATATTGAAGAATGTTCTCTTAATTTGCACTTGACGGATTCTACTATTAAAAAGCCTTTGGAAAGAATTGATGATGTTCTTATTCTTGCAAATAGTTACTATGTGCCCATATATTTTATTGTTCTTGATATTGATTGCAATCTGTCTTGTCCCATTATACTCGGTAGACCGTTTTTACGCACTATAGGTGTCGTGATTGATATGAAAGAAGGCAATATCAAATTTCAATTTCCACTAAGAAAGGGTATGGAGCACTTCCCTAGAACAAGAACTAAGCCAGCATATGAATCAATCATGAGCGCATCCTATGAAGCAAAAACTAAAGATGACAATACTTGAATCTATGCATTATGCCTAGCTAGGGGCGTACAACAATAGCGCTTGTTGGGAGGCAACCAAATGAATAAATTTATTTTCACCTTTTTCTTTCTGTTCTTGAGTGTTAACTCAATTATGCTACTGTTATGATTGTGTTTTTTATGTTTTAATTAGTGTTTGTGCCAAGTAAAGCCTTTAGGATGATTCATAAGATGAGTAGAAACAATGCTGAATCTGAAACAAAAACTTTTACTCTAGTGCAGGAATTTTCATTTTTTTACTGGAGCGTTAGAATGAGCTGAAATTTTAACATAGTATTGCTATACAAATTATTTACGTTTTCCTAATGTTTCAGAATTTTTAGAGTTACAGAAGTATGGTTAGAGTACAGATTACTACTGACTGTTCTGTTTTTGATAGATTCTGTTTGCATTATGTGCTTGTTTTGATGAATCTATGGTTTGTATTGAAGGGTATAAGCCATGGTGAAGTTAGAATAAAGTAGATATCATGCAATAATAAAATATGAATGGGTTTGCAACAATACTTAGAGTGGTGATTTGCTTTATTATACTAACGGATCTCACGAAGGTTTTGTTGAGTTTTGTGTGATTGAAGTTTTCAATTTTTGGGTGAGATCACGATGGACGAAGGAATAGGGAGTGAAAAGAGCCTAAGCTTGGGGATGCTACAGCACCCCCAAGATAATATCCAAGGAGAAACAAGCAACTAAGCTTGGGGATGCCCCGAGTGGCATCCCCTCTTTCTTCTAACGACCATCCATATTTTACTTGGAGCTATTTTTTTATTTGTCACATATCATGAGTTTTGCTTGGAGCGTCTTGTATCATTTGAGTCTTTGCTTGTTTTGCTTTTTAGTTTGTCACAAGTATCCTTGCTGGACACACCTATTTGAGAGAGCCAAAATTATGCTATGATTTGTTAGAATTGCTCTATATGCTTCACTTAAATTTTTTGAGCTATGGAATTGCTCTAGTCCTTCACTTATATCTTTTTATCACGGTGTGCTTTAATTTTTTTGAAGAAATACTCTCATGCTTCACTTAGATTAATTTGAGAGTTAGTAAATTTTGAAGAAATTCACTCAGGCGTCACTTATATTATTTTGAGAGATGAAATTTTTATGCCCATGTTCTTCACTTAAATTTGTTTGAGCTTGTGAAAAGCAATGGCAATATATGAAACTAGTCCCAAAGTGATAGATATTCAAGCAGGATATAATAAAAAATTTCATGAAGATCACTGGAAAAATTAAACTTGATTCCTTGTAATAGTTTTGAGACATGATGATAGTAATATGTGAGTCATGTTGGTGAGTAATTATGCTTTAGTAAGAATATTAGTGTTAAGGTTTGTGATTCCCTATGCAAGCACGAAAGCCAATAGTTATGAAAATGAAATTACATCCTACTTATGGTGCATTATTCGGTGTTAGTTATGCTTAATGCCCGTTTATGTGAATTTTCGTTTCTTGGTTGGTTGCTTCTCAATCTATTTGTTAGCCTCCACTTGTACTAAGTAGAAATACTACTTGTGCTTCCAAAATCCTTAAACCCAATTTTGCCTTTTGAGTCCACCATACCTACCTATATGCGGTATTTCCATGCCGTTCTAAGAAAAATTGTATGTGCCATCTCTAATTTTCAAAATGAATTTCCTTTTTTGTGTGCTCGTACCGCTCATGAAACGGTAGGCGGTGTCCAATATTTTTCCATGCTAGATGTGTTATTCTCAAGATGAGTGTTTATTCACTTGTCATTGCACGAGAGTACGGGGGTAATAGAGATGCCCAGTCCCGAAAGGAAAAGAAATTTACTTTATGTTGACAAATAATAAATTCCTTGGACTGTGTTGGTATGGAAGGCAACCGTGGATACAGCTAGCCATGGATTGTGAAAGAATGGTGGAAAAAGAAATTAAACTTTACTTTATGTTTGGGAACAGCCTATGATGTATCTAGCATGGATAGTATTGAGAACTACTCGGTTGTTTTCGTTGACAGGAAAGGCATGCCACCCAAAATATTTTTTTCTCTCTCAATTTAAGCTTTGAGCTCTGGCACCTCTACAAATCCCTACTTCCCTCTGCGATGGGCCTATCTATTTACTTTATGAAATTTTTATTTTTAATTTGAGTCTCCATCTTCTCTTATAAAGCACCAACTAGGGGGCACTATGATCATACTTGTGCATTGGGTGTAGTTAATATTAGAGTGTGTTTCATGAATGGATCAATGATTGAGCTTGATGGGCTACGGATAACTTTCTTTAGTGTTGATATTTTGTAAGACATGGTTGCTTGTTGGCATGCTTGAGTATTAAAGTCTTTATGTCAAAACTAGACTATTGCTTTGAACCATCTAAAAGTCCAAACGTCCATGCTACAAAAGAAAAGAATGTGTGATGAACATGTTAGGCAGCATTCCACAACAAAAAATCTGTTTTTATCATTTACCTACTCGAGGACGAGTAGGAATTAAGCTTGGGGATGCTGATACGTCTCCAACGTATCTAAATTTTTTGATTGTTCCATGCTGTTATATTATCATTCTTGGATGTTTTACAATCATTTTATAGCAACTTTATATCATTTTTTGGGACTAACCTATTGACATAGTGCCAAGTGCCAGTTGTTGTTTTTTGCTTGTTTTTTACTTCGCAGAATATCAGTACCAAATGGAGTCCAATCACGATGAAACTTTTTGGAGTTTTTTTTGGAACACAAGAAAGTCAGAGGGCCAAAGAAGCACCCGGGAGGAGGCCCAGGGGGCCCACAAGACACCAGGGCACGCCAGAGGCCCCGGGCGCGCCCTGGTGGGTTTTGGTGGCCTCGGGACCCCCCCTCAACCGCCTCTGAGCTCTATAAATACCCAAATATTCCAAAAACCCTAGAGGAGTCGAAGAAAAATACTTCCAGCCGCTGCAAGTTCCAGAACCTCGAGATCCAATCTAACACCATCACGGAGGGGTTCATCATCCTCATTGGTGACTCTCCGATGATGCGTTAGTAGTCCACCATAGACCTACAGGTCCGTAGGCAGTAGCTAGATGGCCTTCTCTCTCTTTGGATTCTCAATACAATGGTCTCTTGGAGATCTATTTGATGTAATGACTTTTTGCGATGTGTTTGTTGGGATCCGATGAATTTTGAGTTCATGATCAGTTTCTATCCATGAATATTATTTGAGTCTTCTTCGATCTCTTATATGCATGATTACTTATAGCCTTGTATTTATTCTTCGAATCTTTGGTTTAGTTAGGCCAACTAGATCGATTTTTCTTGCCATGGGAAGAGGTGCTTTGTGATGGGTTCGATATTGCAGTGTCCTCTCCCAGTGACAGAAGGGGCAGCGAGGCACGCATGTATCGTTTCTATTAAGGATAACAAGATGGGTTCTATTCCTACATGAATAGATCTTCTCTACATCATGTCACCGTTCTTATTGCATTACTCCGTTTTTCCATGAACTTAATACACTAGATGCATGATGGATAGCGGTCGATGTGTGGAGTAATACTAGTAGATGCAGAATCATTTCGGTCTACTAATCTTGGATGTGATGCCTATATAATGATGATCGCCTTGGATATCCTCGTGATTATTTGATCTTCGAGCAATTGCCCAACAATAATTTGTTCATCCACCGTGTGCTCTACTCATGAGAGAAGCCACTAGTGAAACCTACAGCCCCCGGGTCTACTTTTCCAACATATTGCTTTCCGATCTATCTTTTGCCTCTTTTTATTTTCAGATCTATTATTCCAAAAACCCAAAAATACCTTGTTGCACTTTTTATTTGCCTCTTTTATTTTGTGTTCTTGTGCGATGTATCTATCCAATCTATTACAATCTAATCTATCTTGTTTTACCATGGAGAGATTGGCAACCTCTCTTTCGCGTCGGGTTGAAGTATTTGTTCTTTGTGTGCAGGTCCTGTTTACATAGTGCTGCGTGGTTCTCCTACTGGTTCGATAACCTTTGTTTCATAACTGAGGGAAATACTTACCGTCGCTGTGCTGCATCATCCCTTCCTCTTTGGGGAAATACCGACGCAGTCTCAAGCCACGTCAGAGTGCGATTGAGGAGTATTGAGGATTTTGTAGTTGAGAACATGCATTCAATCCGTCCCAGCCATCTATTATCGAATCCCACGCATCTCATAATCTCTATCATCAGTTTGTCTTCGATAGTGTCGAACGCTTTTGCGAAGTCTAGCTTTAGGATCACAATCTCTCGGCCAGACGCTTGGCATTGATGACTAAATTCAAATGCCCACGCAATGCAGTCTTGGATCGAGCTCCCCCTGAGAAATTAGTACTTGTTATGATGGATTATATGGAGGATTATTTTCTACAAACGGTTTGCGAGCAGCTTTGTCGGTAGCTTAAGACATCAGTTCAGCAACGTTATTACCCGGTAATCATTAGCTGTCTCCGGTGACTGTACTTTCGGGATGAGGGTTATGAACCCCACATTAAGTCTTTTAAGATCCAAATCGCCCTCATAGAAAACAAAGCACAATTTATAGAAGTCTTCCTTGATGATGTGCGGACATGATTTGCGAAACCCCCGCTAAATACATTAGGGCTGGGGGCTTGATCTGCTGCCATTTCCTTGACCACTTGATCGATTTCTGCCCTCGTAAAAGGGACCGAGAGAACCTCTAGCCCCTCAATCTTTTTTATGATACCCAACAGATTGAAACGCATGTTGGTCTCATTAGAACCCAATCTCTCTTTCTAAGTTTGAAAGAGGACGGCTTCTTTCTCCACATGGTCATGGATGATCGAGTCATTAGGTAATTGAAGAGATGCAATAGAGTTTATGCGATACCATTCAGTTGCCACCTTGTGAAAGAACTTTGTGTTTCCATTACCATACTTGAAGTATCTAATTGTACAATGCTTTTTTCCAATATAATCCAGGAGATTGAGGAGGTTTCAAGTTTTGGGTGAGATAACGATGGATGATGGAATAAGGAGTGGAAAGACCCTAAGCTTGGGGATGCCCAAGGCACCCCAAGGTAATATTCAAGGAAGACCCAAGCATCTAAGCTTCGGGATGCCCCAGATGGCATTCCCTCTTTCGTCTCCAATATATCAGTATGTCACTTGAAGCTATATTTTTATTCATCACATGATATGTGTTTTGCTTCGAGCGTCGTGTATTATAGTTTGTTTTTCTTTTAGTTTGCCACAATCATTGTTTTCTGGACACACATATTTGAGAGAGACACATGGTCATCATAATTTGTTAGAATACTCTATATGCTTCACTAATATCTTTTGAGCTAGGCAGTTGCCATAGTGCTTCACTTATATATTTTAGAGCACGGCGGTGTTCAGATTTTATAGAAATAATTGAAATCCCATGCTTCAATTAAATATTTTTGAGAGTCTAAGAAATAGGAACGGTAATGGACACGTGTTATAAGACTAGTCCAAAAAGGATAGGTATTCAAGGGAGTTATAATAAAAACTTTCATGTAGCTGACTAAAGAAGAAACATGGGTTAATTATATTGGTGTGGTAATATGAAAGGGCATGAGTATATGATCATTGGTTAGTAGAAATATCGGTATTAAAGTTTGTTATTTCTTATTCATCTAAGTATTGACTATGGCATGGTGACGATGTGTGAGTGTTTTTATGTATGAAATAAAATCCTATCATGTTGTTTGAATCGGGGGGGCACGATGGTTAACTCCTCCCAACCTCCTCCCTTGGGGCAAGCGGTAGTACTTTGCTTTGAGAGAGTTAATTAGGCTTTACAATAAGTATATGAGTTCTTTATGACTAATGTGAATCCATGGATACACGCACTGTCACCTTTCCGTAATTTGCTAGCCTCTTCGGTACCGTGCATTGCTCATTCTCACCTCGAGAGTCGGTGCTACCTTCGTTGATGCATCCAAACCCCGTGATATGATTCACTCTATCACAAATAAGCCTATTTATATCTTCCTCAAAACAACCACCATACCGACCTATTATGGCATTTCCATAGCCAATCCAAGATATACTGCCATGCAACTTCCACCGTTCTGTCACATGACTTGTGTGTTCATCATCATATTGCTTTGCATGATCATATAGCTGGCATAGTATTTGTGGCAAAGCCACTGCTCATCATTATCTACATGTTATGCTAGATCATTGCACATCCTGGTACACTGTGAGAGGCATTTATATAGAGTCATATTGTCCTTCATTAGTTGTAATATTGAGTTGTAAGTAAATAAAAGTGTGATGCTCATCATTATTAGAGCATTGTCCCAGTGAGGAAAGGCTGATGGAGACTATGATTCCCTGACAAGTCAGGATGAGACCCCGGACAAATAATAAAAAAGAAATAATAAAATGGGGGAGGAGAAAAAAAGAGAAGAGCCCACCAAGAAAAAAATGAGAGAAAAGAGAGAAGGGACGGTGTTACTATCCATTTACCACACTTGTGCCTCAAAGTGGCACCATGTTCTTCAGATAGAGAGTCTCCTGAGTTGTCATTTTCACATGCTAGTGGGAATTTTACATTATAGAACTTGGCTTCTATATTTTGATGACAGGCTTCCTAAAATGCACGAGGTCTTTATGAGCAAGCAAGTTAGATGCACACCTACTTAGCTTTCGTTGAGCTTTCATATACTTATAGCTCTAGTGCATCCATTGCATGGCAATCGCTACACCTCGCAATGATATCAGTTGATGGGCATCTCTGTAACCCGTTGATCCGCCTAGTTGATGCAAGACTTTCTTTCCACTTTGACTCCTTTTGATCTCTACCACCATACTCTATTCCACCCATATGTTATATCCATGGTTCACGCTCATGTATTGAGGGGAGTTGAAAATGCTGAAGCGTGTTAGAAGTATGAACCAATTTCCTGGTTTGACACCGGGATGCTCATGATTTATACTTATGCGATGAAGACGGAGTCATGCCATGCTTGATATGATAAAATGAGTAGGGAATAACATTCTTTAAGAATCCTATATTTTGAAAAGTAATGATTATGTTGTTTATGTTCATGGATATTATTATGTTGATATTAATTAGTTCATCGTTTTTCAATGATCATACCTAAAAGAGATTACATGTCGGGTAGCATGTCGCATAAAAACTTCTGTTTTTATCATTACCTACTCGTGGACGAGCAGGAATTAAGCTTGGGGATGCTGATACGTCTCCAACCTATCGATAATTTTTATTGTTCCATGCTATTATATTATCAATCTTGGATACTTTATATGCAATTATATGCTATTTTTCTATCATTTTCGGTACTCTGTCGGAGGGGGAATCGATCACAGAGGCCTTCTTCATCAATCTTCCTGCCTCCGTGATGATGTGTGAGTTGTCCACCACAGACGTACGGGTCCATAGCTAGTATGTAGATGGCTTGCTATCTCTCTTTGCTCTTCAATACCATATTCACCACGATCTTTGCGGTGGTCTATCCAATGTAATCCTCTTGTGGTCTGTTTGTTGGGATCCGGTGAATTATGGGTTTATGAAAGCACAACTTCTCCCTAGGTGGTTTTGGAAATTAATAACAACATATATTTCATTGGACTAATGAATCTATCAAGTATATTTCTGGAAAAGTTCAATGAATGGATTGGCTAGGATTGTGAGGAGATTCCCTAGATGCATGGAACAACAATTGGCAAAACCTTTAATACTCTACACTTTATATTTATCTGAGAAATCATATTTGAGTCCATAGGAAAGCCAATACTATTAAAAGGGGATGAGGTATCTATGATGATCTGGTTGTTCAAAGTGCTTAGAGATTAGCCACCAAAAGCCTCAACATTTCTCCCACAAATATTCTATTCAAAACCCTAAAGTCAAATTCGGTGCCACCAACATTCCCACTTTGACCCTACTGAGTTTTCCTTAGACAAATCCCAAAGCCAAACACTAGCAAATCGGTGTGACCAAGTTCCATCTTGGTATAGCCAAAAAGCAGTGACCAAATTTCTGGTATCTAATGGATAAAAATCAAAATTCCTGAGTTTTTCACTTTGGTGCCACCTAGAACTACCTAGGCCGACCGAGTCGGACTCACCAAGATGTTGTATATGGGCCTCACTGAAAAGCCTAAAGTTAGGACATTTTGCACTAGTCGGTGCAACCGAGTTTTACTCCAGTTCCACCGAGTTGGGCAATAATGTTGTAACGGTTGGAATTTTGGAGATGGCTATATATACCCCTCCACCTCCCTCTCATTCGCACAGAGAGCACTCAGAACAAGCATACATTGCCACCATTCATTTACTGAGAAAGAGCCACCTACTCATGCGTTGAGATTAAGATCTTCCAGTCCAACCATATGAATCTTGATTTCTAGCCTCCCCAAGTTGTTTTCCACCCAATCAATCTCTTCTACCAAGCCAAATTGTATTAGAGAGTGATTGAGTGTTGAGGAGACTATCTTTTGAAGCACAAGAGCAAGGAGTTCATCATCCATACCACATCTATTACCTTTTGGAGAGTGGTATCTCCTAGATTGGTTAGGTGTCGCTTGGGAGCCTCCAAATTGTGTGGAGTTGAACCAAGAAGTTTGTAAGGGAAAGGAGATCTCCTACTTCATGAAGATCTACCCCAAGTGAGGCTAGTCCTTCGTGGATGTAAGCCATGGTGGAATAGACAAGGTTGCTTCTTCGTGGACCCCTTGTGGGTGGAGCCCTCCGTGGGCTCACGCAGCCGTTTTCCATTGTGGGTTGAAGTCTCGATCAACGTGGACGTACGATAGCACCACCTATTGGAACCACGGGAAAAATCTTCGAGTCCCCATTGCGTTTGATCTTCCTATCCCTTCCGTCTACTTACACTTGCATGTCTTTACTTTCCACTGCTATACTTGTAGATTTGCATGTGTAGGGTGTGCTCGACTTGGAGAAATTACTAAAACTTGCCAACCATTAAAATTGGGAAAAGGTTAAGATTTTATTTGGTCAAGTAGTCTAATCACCCCCCCTCTAGACACACTTTGGATCATACAAGTGGTATCAGAGCTTTGGTCTCCATTGCATTGGTTTCACAACCTAGGAGAGTATGGCATCTAGTGAGGGAAATTACCACCGTAAAGGTTCATCTTTTGATGGTACAAACTTCGCTAGTTGGATGCGTAAAATGAAAATGCATATTCTTGGTCATAATCCTGCCATTTGGACTGTTGTTCGTGTTGGATTGCAAGGTGAATTCTTTGGTGACGGAAAGGAACCGGATCATGAAGCGGCTGCAAAAGAATTGAAGTTGTTGCAATACAACGCTCAAGCATGTGACATTCTATTCAACTGCCTATGCCCCAAAGAGTTCAACAACATAAGTCGTCTTGAGAATGCGAAGGAAAGTTGGGATACTTTGGTTGGTATGCACGAAGGAACCGAATCCGTCAGGGAATCTAAGTTGGATGTGCTACAAAGTGATCTTGACAAGTTCAAGATGAAGGATGGTGAAGGAGTCGAAGAAATTTACTCTAGGCTTGCTCTCATCACAAATGAGATTACCGGCTTAGGAAGTGAAGAGATGACCGACAAATTCATCATCAAAAAGATCCTTAAAGCCTTGGATGGAAAATATGACACCGTGTGCACATTGATCCAAGTAATGCCAAAATACAAAGATCTCAAGCATACGGAAGTCATTGGAAGGATTGTTGCTCATAAAATGTCAGTCAAGGACAAAGAAGAGCTCCACAACAAATCTAGCGATGCATACAAAGCCACAAGTGACTCTCCCGCTGTTGGGGAACGTTGCATGGGAAACAAAAAAATTCCTACGCACACGCAAGATCTATCCATGGAGATACATAGCTATGAGAGGGGGAGTGTATCTACATACCCTTGTAGATTGCTAAGCAGAAGCGTATATAACACAGTTGATGTAGTCGTACTCTTCATGATCCAATCATGATCCAATCTGATCCAGCGCCGAACGGATGGTACCTACGCATTCAGCACAGAAGCTCGATGACGTCTCCGCCTCCTCGATAAAGCGAGCAAGGGCGAAGTAGTATATGGGGTCTCGACCAACACGATGGCATGGTGGAGATGGTGGTGGAGCAGTGCCAGCAGGGCTTCATAAACCGCCTCCGGAACTACGAACGAGGAAGAACATGAGACACGAGAGGGAAAGGGCTGCCTCGAGGGAGAGGAATTGTTGTGTTCAGCCCTCCCCTCCCCTCCACTATTTATAGGAGGCAAGGGAGAGAGGGGGGATCAGCCTTGACCCCTCCTCGAAGGGAGGGGTGTCGCACCCTAGGGGAGGAGTCCCACCTCCCCAAGGCACATCCGGGGTGCCTTCCCCTTTAGGTACTCTTCCCTCTCAACCGCATGGGCCCTTTGGGGCTGACCCAACAAGGCTAGGGCACCCCTTACAAAACATGCACGTCCTACGGGCCTGAGGGACCCTTCCGGACTCCTCCGGAACCTTCCGCAAGCTTCCCGGTACAATACCGGCAAAACCCGAAACTTTTCCGGTAGCCAAAATATGACTTCCCATATATAAATCTTTACCTCTGGACCATTCCGGACCTCCTTGTGACATCTGGAATCTCATCCAGGACTCCGAACAACATTCGGTCACCAAAGTACTGACGTGGCTTGAGATTGTGTCGGTATTTCCCCAAAGAGGAAGGGATGATGCAGCACAGCGACGATAAGTATTTCCCTCAGTTATGGAAACAAGGTATCGAACCAGTAGGAGGATCACCACCACTACAAAAACAACACCTGCACACAAAGAACAAATACTTGCAACCCGACGCGAAAGAGAGGTTGTCAATCTCTCTAAGGTAAAAAGATAGATTAGGTAGTGATAGATTGGAGAGATAGATCTCTCAAGAACACAAAATAAAAAGAGTAAATAAAAAGTGCAGCAAGGTATTTTTTGGGTTTTTGGAATTATAGATCTGAAAACAAAAGTGGCAAAAAGATAGATCAGAAATCAATATGTTGGAAAAGTAGACCCGGGGGCCATAGGTTTCACAGGTGGCTTCTCTCATGAGTATAGCACACGGTGGGTGAACAAATTACTGTTGGGCAATTGATAGAAGATCAAATAATCATGACGATATCCAAGGCGATCATCATTATATAGGCATCACGTCCAAGATTAGTAGACCGAAACAATTCTGCATCTACTACTATTACTCCACACATCGACCACTATCTAGCATGCATCTAGTGTATTAAGTTCAAGGAAAAACAGAGTAATGCAATAAGAACGGTGACATGATGTAGACAAGATCTATTCATGTAGGAATAGACCCTATATTGTTATCCTTAATAGAAACGATACATGCGTGCCTCGCTGCCCCTTCTGTCACTGGGAGGGGACACCGCAAGATTGAACCCATCACAAAGCACCTCTTCCCATGGCAATAAAAATCGATCTAGTTGGCCTAACTAAACCAAAGATTCAAAGAAGAAATACGAGGCTATAAGTAATCATGCATATAAGAGATCAAAGAAGACTCAATTAATATTCATGGATAGAAACTGATCATGAACTCAAAATTCATCGGATCCCAACAAACACACCGCAAAAGTTTACATCAAATAGATCTCCAAGAGACCATTGTATTGAGAATCAAAAGAGAGAGAGGAAGCCATCTAGCTACTGCCTACAGACCCGTAGGTCTATGGTGCACTACTCACACATCATCGGAGAGGCACCAATGAGGATGATGAACCCCTCCGTGATGGTGTTAGATTGGATCTTGAGGTTCTGGAACTTGCGGCGGCTGGATGTGTTTTTCATCGACTCCTCTAGGGTTTCTGGAATATTTGGGAATTTATAGGCATCAGAGGCGGTGGAGAGGGGCCCCGAGGAGGGCACAACCCATCAGGGCGCGCCCGAGGCCTCTGGCGCGCCCTGGTGGGTTGTGGTCTCCTCGACCCTCCCCTCTGGCACTTCTTTGGCCCACTGGATGTCTTCTGGCTCAAAAAAAACTCCAAAAAGTTTCGTCGCGATTGGACTCCGTTTAGTACTAATATCCTGCCAAGTAAAAAACAAGCAAAACAGCAACTGCCACTTTGGCCCTATGTCAATAGGTTAGTCCCAAAAAATGATATAAAGTTGCTATAAAATGATTGTAAAATATCCAAGAGTGATAATATAATAGCATGGAACAAGCAAAAATTATAGATACGTTGGAGTCGTATCAGCATCCCCAAGCTTAATTCCTACTCGTCCTCGAGTAGGTAAATGATAAAAACAGAATTTTTCATGTGGAATACTGCCTAACATGTTCATCTCATGTTCTTTTCTTTTGTAGCATGGACATTTGGACTTTTAGATGGTTCAAAGCAATAGTCTAGTTTTAACATAATGACTTCAATACTCAAGCATGCCAACAAGCAACCATGTCTTTCAAAATATCAACACTAAAGAAAGTTATCCCTAGCCCATCATGCTCAATCATTGATCCATTCATGAAACATACTCAAATATTAGCTACACCCGATGCTCAAGTAAGATCATAGTGCCCCCTAGATGGTGCTTTGTAAGAGAAAATGGAGTCTCAATTAAAAAATAAAAATTGCATAAAGTAAATAGATAGGCCCTTCGTAGAGGGAAGTAGGGATTTGTAGAGTTCCTAGAGCTCAAAGTTTAAATTGAGAGAGGAAAATATTTTGAGTGGCATGCCTTTCCTGTCAACAAGAACGACAGAGTAGTTCGCAATACTTTCCATGCTAGATATATCATAGGCGGTTCCCAAACAAAAAATAAAGTTTATTCCTTTTTCCACCATTATTTCACAATCCATGGCTAGCCGTATCCACGGTTTCCTTCCATACCAACACTTTCGAAGGAATTTATTATTTGACAACATAAAGTATTTTTTCTATTTTCATTTCGGGACTGGGCATCCCTATTACCGCCGTACTCTCGTGCAATGATAAGTGAATAAACACTCATCTTGAAAATAACACATCTAGCATGGAAAAATATTGGACACCCCCTACCGTTTCATGAGCGGTACGAGCACACAAAAAGGAAATTTACTTTGAAAAGTAGATATGGCACATACAAATTTGCTTAGAACGGCATGGAAATACCGCATATAGGTAGGTATGGTGGACTCATAAGGCAAAACTGGGTTTAAGGATTTTGGATGCACAAGTAGTTTTCTACTTAGTACAAGTGGAGGCTAGCAAATAGATTGAGAAGCAACCAACTAAGAAACGAAAATTCACATAAGCGAGAATTGAACATAACTAACACCGAATAATGCACCATCAGTAGGATGTAATTTCATTGCATAACTATTGACTTTCGTGCATGCATAGGGAATCACAAACCTTAACACCAATATTCTTACTAAAGCATAATTACTCACTAACATGGCTCACATATTACTATCATCATGTCTCAAAAGTATTATAAGGAATCAAGTTTAATTTGTCCAATGATCTTCATGAAAGTTTTTTTATATCCTCCTTGGATATCTATCACTTTGGGACTAGTTTCATATATTGCCATTGCATTTGACAAGCTCAAACAAATATAAGTGAAGCACATGAGCATAGAGATTTCATCTCTCAAAATAGTATAAGTGAAGCATGAGAGGATTTCTTCAAAATTTACTAACTCTCAAAATAATCTAAGTGAAGCATGAGAGGGTTTCTTCAAAAGTTTCTAACTTTCAAATTAATCTAAGTGAAGCATGAGAGTATTTCTTCAAAATTTTCCAAGCACACCGTGCTCAAAAAGATATAAGTGAAGCACTAGAGCAATTCTATAGCTCAAAAAGTTTAAGTGAAGCATATTGAGCAATTCTAACAAATCTTAGCATAATTTTGGCTCTCTCAAATAGGTGTGTCCAGCAAGGATACAAGTGACAAACTAAAAAGCAAAGCAAGCAAAGACTCAAATGATACAAGACGCTCCAAGCAAAACTCATGATATGTGACGAATAAAAATATAGCTCCAAGTAAAATACCGATGGTCGTTTGAAGAAAGAGGGGATGCCACTCGGGGCATCACCAAGCTTAGTTTCTTGTTTCTCTTTGGATATATGTTGGGGGTGCTGTAGCATCCCCAAGCTTAGGCTCTTTTCACTCCTTATTCCTCCATCCATCGTGATCTCACCCAAAACTTGAAAACTTCAATCACACAAAACTCAACAAAATCTTCGTGAGATCCGTTAGTATAATAAAGCAAATCACTACTTTAAGTGCTGCTGCAAACTCATTACAATTTTATTATTGCATTATACCTACTGTATTTTAACTTTACCATGGCTCATATCCTTCAATATAACCCATAGATTCATCAAAACAAGCACACAATGCAACGAAAACAGAATTTGTCTTAAACAGAACAGTTTGTAGTAATGTGTACTCTAACCATACTTCTGTAACTCTAAAAATTCTGAAAAATTGAAAAAACGTAAATAATTTGTATAGCAACACTGTGTTAAAATTTCAGCTCGATATCACGTTCCAGTAAAAAATTAAAATTCGAACACTGGAGCAAAGTTTCGGTTTCGGATTCAGCATTGTTTCTACTCATCTTATGAATCATCCTAAAGGCTCTACTTGGCACAAACACTAAATAAAACATAAAAACACAATCATAATAGAGGCATAATTGTGTAAACACTCAAAAACAGAAATGAAAAGACAAAAATAAATTTATTCATTGGGTTGCCTCCCAACAAGCGCTATCGTTTTACGCCCCTAGCTAGGCATAACACATAGATTCAAGTATTATCATCTTTGGTTTTCAACTCCTCAATCACACAACTAGATTTCTTCAAGAATTTAGCATGCAGATTCTCAATGACAACACTTCTAGGAATAAGGCCAAAAAATTCATCCTTGTAAGTAGGGCCTTTTACTATCTTAATAAAATTGGGATGAATACTAATCATTTTAAGATCTCCCTTGTGGTCACTAGGTGTAGCAACTTTGTTCTTAGTGACTTGCGTGGTCTTGCAAATTTTTACGGGAGTCTTTTCAATAGTTTTGACAGAAGAAAAAGCCGAACACAAGTTACAAAAAATTTCTTCTAATTTATCAATCCGGTGAGGGCTCTCTTCTATCCTTTCGTTAACTACGGTCTCTTTTTCTTTTAACAATTTAAAGCCATCTCCCGCTTTTGACCCAATTTTATTAGCAGGATTATGCATTTTCTTATCCAAATTTTCAAGATGTTGTTTAGTAATCATCTTGTTTTCTATAGCATCTAACCTCTCCATAACATGTTGGAGGGTTAAAGTTGTTTCATTGATCGTAAGAGATGGCGATCCCACTAAACTTCCCATAGCATTAAAAGCGTCCAAAGATGGACACATCAAGAAATTCCCACCGATAATCGTATCAAGGACGAATCTATACCAAGTGGTAATGGCCACAGAAATACTGCGAAGGAGAACAACGGTAGATTGCTTACGAATAGATCTATTATGAGCATTGCAAATTCTATACCAAGCATCTTTTAGGTTATCCCCTCCCCTTTGCTTAAAATTAAGAACTTCATTATCGGGAGTACACGCAATGGAGGAAGAACTAGCCATAACGACAAGGCAAGAGATCTGACGAGAAAAAGGCAAACGAAAAAGAGGGCGAATAAAACGGCAAATTTGTGAAGTGGGGGAGAGGAAAACGAGAAGCAAATGGTAGATGATGATGGTGTCGCCTTGGCGCCAGAGATCGGCAGGTATAAGAGACCGCTTCCTCCCCGGCAACGGCGCCAGAAATTCCTTTGAGGTGGCTTGAGACTGCCTTGGTATTTCTCCAAAGAGGAAGGGATGATGCAACACATCGACGGTAAGTATTTCCCTCAGTTATGAAACCAAGGTGTCGAACCAGTAGGAGGATCACCACCACTACGTAAACAACACCTGCACACAAAGAACAAACACTTGCAACCTGACGTGAAAGAAAAGTTGTCAATCTCTCTACGGTAAAAAGATAGATTAGGTAGTGATAGATTGGAGAGATATATCTCTCAAGAACACAAAATAAAAAGAGTAAATAAAAAGTGTAGCAAGGTATTTTTGGGGTTTTTGGAATAATAGATCCGAAAACAAAAGCGGCAAAAAGATAGATCGGAAAGCAATATTTTGGAAAAGTAGACCCGGGGGCCGTAGGTTTCACTAGTGGCTTCTCTCATGAGTATAGCACACGGTGGGTGAACAAATTACTGTTGGGCAATTGATAGAAGATCAAATAATCATGACTATATCCAAGGTGATGATCATTATATAGGCATCACGTCCAAGATTAGTAGACTGAAACGATTCTGCAGCTACTACTATTACTCCACACATCGACCGCTATCGAGCATGCATCTAGTGTATTAAGTTCATGCAAGAACGGAGTAATGCAATAAGAACGGTGACATGATGTAGACAAGATCTATTCATGTAGGAATAGACCCCATCTTGTTATCCTTAATAGAAACGATACATGCGTGCCTCGCTGCCCCTACTGTCACTGGGAGAGGACACCGCAAGATCGAACCCATCACAAAGCACCTCTTCCCATGGCAAGAAAAATCGATCTAGTTGGCCTAACTAAACCAAATATTCGAAGAAGAAATATGAGGCTATAAGTAATCATGCATATAAGAGATCAAAGAAGACTCAAATAATATTCATGGATAGAAACTAATCATGAACTCAAAATTCATCGGATCCCAACAAACACACTGCAAAAGTTTACATCAAATAGATCTCCAAGAGACCATTGTATTGAGAATCAAAAGAGAGAGAGGAAGCCATCTAGCTACTGCCTACGGACCCGTAGGTCTATGTTGGACTACTCATGCATCATCGGAGAGGCACCAATGAGGATGATGAACCCTTCCGTGATGGTGTTAGATTGGATCTCGAGGTTCTAGACCTTGCGGTGGCTGGATGTGTTTTTCGTCGACTCCTCTAGGGTTTCTGGAATATTTGGGAATTTATAGGTGTCCGAGGCAGTGGAGAGGGGCCCCGAGGAGTGCACAACCCATCAGGGCGCGCCCGGGGCCTCTGGCGTGCCCTGGTGGGTTGTGGTCTCCTCAACCCTCCCCTCTGGCACTTCTTTGGCCCGCTGGATATCTTCTGGCCCAAAAAATCTCCAAAAAGTTTCGTCGCGATTGGACTCCGTTTGGTACTGATATCTTGCGAAGTAAAAAACAAGCAAAATAGCAACTGCCACTTTGGCACTATGTCACTAGGTTAGTCCCAAAAAATGATATAAAGTTGCTAAAAAATGATTGTAAAATATCCAAGAGTGATAATATAACAGCATGGAACAAGCAAAAATTATAGATACGTTGGAGACGTATCACGTACATATCCCAATACTACTCTAGCGTCACCGAACGTTAAGTGTGCGGACCCTACGGGTTCGAGAATCATGTAGACATGACCGAGACACCTCTTTGGCCAATAACCAATAGTGGGACCTGGATGCCCATAGTGCCTCCTACATATTCCACAAATATCTTCATTGGTCGAACCACGATGTCAAGGATTCAGTTAATCCCGTATGCAGTTCCCTTTGTCCATCGGTATGTTACTTTCCCGATATTCGACTGTCGGTATCTCCATACCTATAGTTCAATCTCGTTACACACAAGTCTCTTTACTCGTTCCATAACACAACATCTTGTGACTAACTCCTTAGTCACATTTCTTGCAAGCTTCTTGCGATGTTCTATTGCCGAGAGGGCCCAAACATACCTCTGTGTTATACGGAGTGACAAATCCCAGTCTCGATCCATGCCAACCCAACAGACACCCTCAGAGATACCTGTAGAGCACCTTTATGATCACCCAGTTAAGAAGTGACGTTAGGTGCACACAATGCTATCCTCCGGTGTTAGGGAGTTGCATGATCTCATGGTCTTAGGAACAGATACTTGACATGAAAAATGTAGTAGCAACAAACTAAGTGATACGATCATATTCTATGCTTACGGTTGGTTCTTGTCCATCACATAATTCTCCTAATGATGTGATCATGTTGTCAAATGACAACTCATGTCTATGGCCAGGAAACCTTAAACATCTTTGATCAATGAGCTAGTCTAGTAGAGGCTCACTAGGGACATGGTGTTATCTATGTATCCACACATGTATCTAAGTTTCCTATCAATACAATTCTAGCATGGTTAATAAACGATTATCATGAACAAGGAAATATGATAATAACCACTTTATTATTGCCTCTAGGGCATATTTCCAACACTTGCTACCTCAAGTGATAACCTTGTTGCCAATGAAGAGATAAGCCTCATGGTGAAGAAGTTCAACATGTTCTACAAGAATAGAGGCAAAGAGGGAAGCTCCAACTCAAAATACGAAGAGAAGCGTTCCTCTAGTCGTGACTGAAATTGTTACAATTGTGGAAGACCCAGACACATTTCCACTGAGTGCACGGCCCCCACCAAGAGAAGAGAAGATTCACCTAGAAGAAGAAGAAGCTCAAGAGATGAGTCACCTCGAAGAGAGAGGAGTAGAGAAGATCGATATGAACGAAGACCCTCCCGGAGAAGCAAGGACTCGGAGAAGAAGGACAAGTACACCAAGAGATACAAAACAAGAAGACATCAAGCTCATGTTGGTGAATGGGTATCCGGCTTCGAATCCGACAACCAATCCGAGAGAAGTTACCACTCCAACTCCGACTATAGTCAAGATGAAGGTGTTACCGGACGAGCACTAGTTTCCTCCAACTCCTATGACTTATTTGATTCACCAAATGAAGGAATTGGAAGTTGCTTCATGGCTAAAGGCCAAAAAGTATCACACCCCAAGCACATTGACTTTAATTGTGATGAGGATGACTTACTAGGAGATGATGACTTGCTCTCTGATAAAACTAGTGATGTTAGTCAAAATGAATTTGATAATAATCATGCTAGTCAAGATAAGTCGTGTGATGATGATAAGAAGGAGATTGAGGGCTTAACTAAAGAACTAAACACTCTTAAGTTGCCTCATAAATCTACTCAAGAAGATCATAGAGTGCTTCTAAGAACTCATGAGAAGCTACACTTCGAGAAGCTAAATTTAGAGCAAGAGTATGAGTTTCTTAAAGCTATCAATGATGATCTTCGAAAGAAGAGTTCTTCTTATCTTGCCAAACGATATGTGCCACAAGTTAAATCTAAGCAAACTAGTAACAAAGGCAAGAAAGGTTCTTCATCTAGTAGCAACAATAAAAATGCTAAAGCTAATGATATTTCTTCTAGTAGTTCTATTGATTCCACTAATGATTCTCTTAGACAAGTTACACTTAAGCAAGAAAATGATTTATTGAAGGAATTATAGATAAAGGTGTCTACAAGAGTCTTGCCGGAAGTAAGCAATTTGAGGAGATTGTGTGCAAGCAAGGATGGCACCGGAAAACCAAGGTGTTGGTTTTGAACAAAAGTTCAATGCCAATGGAGTTGAATGGGAAGAAGATCAATACCCCAATACGAAGTTTTTTCCTCAAAAGCAGAAGGATGATCCTACCTCTCTAAGGGAACACAATTTCAAGATGATCTTCCACCACAAGACCACAAGCTCAAGGGCAAGGACAAGCTTCAAGAAGAGATTGACTCATTTGAAGAAGAGTCTCAAGCCATGGTCAAGTGGGTTCCCAAGGCCAATACTAGCTCTACTTCATCAAGTGCTACTGCAACTCCAAGGATCCCCATTAAGTTGATGTGTGTCCACAAGAAGAAGAACTAGAGAAGTTCTTGAGGGGTGACTCCGCCAACAAAATTCACAGACATTTATTTTTGGCAAGAACTAATTGCAATCAACTCCAACCTTATGCAATACAAAATCCCTCGTTGGTAAGCAAGGGACAAGGTAATTAATGTATCAATGGACATCATCATATATGTGCTTCATTCCATGTCCATAGATATCCTTGTATTTGTTCCTTGTGTGGGACTAACCCATGTAGCTGAGAAGAGCACAAAACAACAAGGATTGCTCCCAACTCAAGATGATGTTCATCAACCAAGAGCGTCCATTACTACTTCACCTCCATGAAGTCTTCAACGACAAAACCCAAGGTTAGTTTATCCCTCTAAAAGGGGATATCACATCAAGGGGGAGCTTTACTCTAAAACTTGAGTCAAAGCATCTCAAAATATGTGAACACATTATAAGCTTTATGTAAAAGTGGCAACCCCACTTGTGCTTAAACGATGAGTATGACCTATGATCAAGCATTCTTGCTTGGCTCCTTAAGTCAATATACTCATATATAGATGACTTCGTCATCACCAAACTGCTTGGTAGATACTTGAGTGGTTGTGCATGTTTGACATATTCTATTTGACAACTTATTGTGTGAGCATGTTGGTATGCATCTTTTTCTCCATTCGAGGACATCCAATTGTTGTTCTATTTTAGCTTTTATTTTTCTGCCCAATTGGATGTACAAGAATGCCTAGGTACCCCCTCTAGCTATCTATGCTTTCTCGTCTCAAATTCTATTCATGCTTCATCACAGAATTTGAGCAAGCTCTTTTTGGACCCTCCGGGTGAGGAGCACTCGGAGTCACCGATTCGACAAGGGCTGACTTCCAAAACCTAATGTTGGTGCACTAGGACAGAGGTATCCAGTGCCCCTGACTTATGCACATGCAGTAGTAGAAAACCCCGTCGGGAAAAGCTACCACACCACCAAGCAGCATTCAAGAACCACACCCCGGCATCAACAACCTGCAGAGGGCCAAACAAACACCGGCAGCACTGACACAACGACCCAGGAAGAGCCCAAAGCGCGCCAGCCACGTCCCCGGAGCCTGCCGGGGACCGAGGCACGCACATCCCAGGAAGACCCGGCAAGCCATCCCCCGGCAGGTGCGAGCTAACCAGCCACCACTCCACCGCATCACGATGCCAGTCACTTGTCGATGCGGTGTCGAAGCCTCAAGCGGCTAAGTAGCTCTCACTAAGCACGTGGCGAGGCACCGGAAGGCAGATTATACCCAGTTGACACCCGTCCAGCAGCGTGTCAAGACCATAAGCAACAGCCAGATAAGCGGTGGCAAGAACTTGCCGGGAATGCACCCCCGAGCGCCACCTAGTCTAGTAATCATGGTATTTTGTCCTAAATGCCAGAGTTAGGTACGATAGCTCTGCTAAGCTATCTAATCGATAGATAATTACTGTTTTGCCATTGTGGTTGCCCCTTGCTCTATAAAAGGAGGCCCAAGGCAACCTAGCTCAGTATTCGGACTTCTGGACACTTGTACTCACGTAGCAACTCACCCCGACAGTATCTCTTGCCGGGGTTAAGTATTGCGTGTTCTTCGTGTTCCTTCAATTACTCCACCAAAAGAAGGAGTATGGTTTTACGCTTAGCAGCGGCCCGAACCTGGGTAAAAATGCCAGCGTCCTGATCGTTGTGCCGTCTCATGCTCTCCGCTTTTTGTGCAAACGACCCCCTTCACGAACCACAAAGGGACCTCTGGTCCCGTAGGTGATCGTGTGCATCCGTGCCCCGACACCTACCAAGTGTTTCTCGGTGTGACCAATACTCCAAACTCAGTTCCACCGATTCACTTTGGGTTGATCCGGTTTTCTACCTCGGCATCACGGATCAGAAGGTTTTGGCATCACCGATTTGCTCTGTCAACTGGCATTTACGCATCTCGGTGGAACCAATTTTTCTTTATCGGTGCCACCGATAGCAGGTGGGTAATATATTCGCGGGTCTGCACTTTGAAAAGGTCTTCAAACCAACGACACCCGCACCCCACTGTTTCCTCCGCCCGCATCTCCGGACGATCTCCGTCTTCTCCCGCGCGCCCTCGCCACCAGAGTCCATCACCGTCAACGGGAATCTTCCCTGCCGTTGCCGCCATAGAGAAGATCTGCCAAATTAGGGTAATCTTTGATCCTCCGGGCACTCTAAGTTCTATTTCATGCGCATTAGGTCTGGTCAATCCTCTGGCCACGTTATGCAATGATTCCATCCACTAAAAATTTCTTAGATTTAGCCCGAATGAAAATTTTTAGGGTTGGTCTCCAAATTATGCAATCTCAGAGTCACCGAGTCGAAACATTTGTGTGTCATCGATTTGGTTTCATCCAAAACACAAGGAGTCCTCGGTGAAACCGAAAAGCTCCTATCGGTATCAGAGAAACGTGGTTTTAGGGTTTCTAAGTGCAACTTCGGAGAGACTGAGTCACACATCGGTGAAACCAAAACAGTGTGACCAAGTTTCTGTTGCTATTCCAAGTTACCTCGGAAATTCCGAACCATAAATCGGTGGAACTGAATTTCATACAATGAATACCTAAAACTAACCTTTTGAGTTCAAACTTGCAAAAATTTCTGAATTGTGTGATGCTTATCCATTCTACTCCTCCATATCTACTTCATAGGGTCAGTGTTCGTCATGTCAGGATCAGATGATAGCCAGAACCAGTACAGAGAACCAAGTGCAGACTTGGATGAAGGCACTTGTCCTAAAAGCAGTTCTGAGGACCCTGGAACTCCCAGTTCTCATGGCTTTCCCAAGGCAGCCACCAGGGCTGGGAAGCAGAAGAATTCAGATGAAGAGGATGAGGATTTCATTCCACATGAGGTGACATCCAAGAAACAACCAGAGAGAAAGGAAAGGGTGGATGCCAGAAACGTCCCTGAGTCAGTAGCCGCCAAGAGGGGGATTTCTCTATCTTTGGAGAACCCCAGTGGATCAGGTAGAACCAAATCTATGGCTAAGAAGCCAGGTCAGAAAAGGGCCAGGAAGAGAACCATCCATGTGGTTGGGAGGCCAATCTCCATGTTCAAAGGCCCTAGAGAAGATGAAGAAGAGGAAGAGGAGGTTCTAGCTGCTAACCCTCCTCCTTCCAAGCAGATGATGTTGTTGGTTGATGCTATGCCAAGCAAACCAGCTGCCAAGGCCAAGCAAGCCCCCAAGCCAAGGAAGACCACTAGAGACATCTCAACTGCAAAGAAGAACAAGGGTTCTACTCCTAGAGAGCCTGCTGGAGAGGATGAGGATATTGCTGTGTTGAGGAAGCTCAGGCCTCACATGCTAGATCATAATGATGATCACCTAGTGGACGAAAACATGAAGGAGAGGAAGGATCATGGACTCGGGAAGTGGAGAGCCAGTGATCCCAATGCTGTCAGGAGGAGAACTACTGTTGACACTCATTTTCATATCAAGGAATAGCAGGATTTCCATGAGACTGTCTTGCTAGACAAGAACCCTGCAGTTAGTGACATGAGGTATGTTCACTGGAAATACATTAAGTCCAATGAGGACTATTTCCCCCTTGTCCAAGAGAACTTTAGGATGTTGGACCTTGATGAGTTCATAGGCAAAGAAATGACTGCATGGAATGATGAGCTCATCATGCAATTCTACTCCACTGCTCACTTCTATCCAGATGGCAGGATAGTTTGGATGACAGAAGGCACCAGGTACCAGTCTACCATTGATGAGTGGGCTACCATCTTAGGAGTCCCAAAGGTGCACGAGAGAGACTTGGATGTCTACTCTGAATCAAAGATAAACCACAATTCTATGGCCAACATGTACACACCAATTCCCTAGGAGTATGTGAAGATCCATAAGTTTGGCTCAGTGTACTTTCTCCAAGCACGACTGACTACCTCCAACACCATATTGAGGCACACTTTGATGCCCAGATCAAGAGATGATAAGATGATCCGTGGTTACTCAATTAACATGCTGCATCATGTGGACAGACACAATAGGATTAGGGTGGTGGATTTCATTGTCGAGACCATCAAGAGGACTGCTACTGATCAAAAGACATCATGTGGATATGCTCCATACATTTAGATGCTCATCAAATCAAAGGTTGGAAAGAGCCTCTATCTACTTGATCGACCACACCTGCCCCTCCAGGCAGAGTTTGATGATAATGTCGTGGTGATGGATCCATCTCATCCCACTTCATCTACCACAGGCAGAGGCAGGCAGAAGCAGCAAGAGCCGCCAGTGCTCCAGTTCTCAAGACAAAGAGCCATCAAATGGCTTATCTAGTCAGTACTATCCAAGGCATGGAGAAGAACATCATAGAGCTGCTGCTGAAGCAGAAGAGCCTTGACAGGATAGTGGATACAAAGTTTCATGATCTTGATAACAAGGTGACTGAGTTGACCATCACTGTCAACACCGTGAAGCAAGAGGTAGATACAGTTCCTATGCCCAGCTCAAATGATGATGGTGATAGCCCTACATTACCTGTCCACACTCAGTTCATGACTCATGCTAGATCTGCTGTTGTGGCTACCCAAGAGTTGAGACCTTCAGTGTCTGCACCTACTGCAACTTCTACCGTGCCTCCTTCAGCACCTCCAGTGTCCACTCCACCAGCCCATAGGACTTCTGCATAAGCATTTGCCGATGCTCTCATATCGACTCCTTCCATGACTACCGGAGCAGCTTCATCGCCCCATGGAGGAGATCATGCCCATAGTGACGTTTAGCTCTATACTTTCAAGCTTTTGGTAACTTGTTGCCAAAGGGGAAGAAATTGTATAGATCATAGGGCTGAGAGAGAGAGAGAGAGAGTTGCCTTTTTGTTGCTTCTCTTTGACTTTGAAAACATTTGGCCTACCTTTTGTTCATCTTAAACTTCGTTGTGTTTGATCATACACTTTGCGATTGATGTTACTATTTCCTATCTTTGTGATACTCATATGATGATCATTCACTCATGCTTTGTGTTATGTGCATTGTATTCCATTCATATCATTCATGCGCACCACCAAGATGTATGTGACATGGAAGAGTGACCCATGATCCTAATCGATTATGCATTTACATTCAAACACAAATTTAAAATAATGCACAAATTTAGGGGGAGCTCTTGCTTATCACATACTTTTGAAAGCGACGATGCTATACATTGATTATATTTTATGTCGAAGCTTTGATCTATGTGTTGTCATCAATTACCAAAAAGGGGGAGATTGAAAGCACAACTTCTCCCTAGGTGGTTTTGGTAATTAATAACAACATGTATTTCATTGGACTAATGAATCTATCAAGTATATTTCAGGAAAAGTTCAATGAATGGATTGGCTAGGATTGTGAGGAGATTCCCTCGATGCATGGAACATCATTTGGTAAAAGCTTCAAGACTCTACATTTTATATTTATGTGAGAAATAACATTTGAGTCCATAGGAAAGACAATACTATTAAAAGGGGATGAGGTATCTATGATGATCTGGTTGCTCAAAGTGCTTAGAGATTAGCCACCAAAAGCCTCCACATTTCTCCCACAAAATATTATGACCAAAACCCGAAAGTCAAATTAGGTGCCACCAACATTTCCACTTCGGCCCTACCGAGTTTTCCTTAGACAGATCCCAAAGCCAAACCGTAGCAAATCGGTGTAACCAAGTTCCATCTCAGTACAGCCGAAAAGCAGTGACCAACTCACGCGTATCTAATTGACAAAAATCAGAATTCCCGAGTTTTTCACTTCGGTGCCACCGAGTCACTGGAACTTCCTAGGCCGACCAAATCGGACTCACTGAGATGCTGTATATCGGTCTCACCGAAAATCCTAAAGTTGGGACATTTTGCACTAGTCGGTGCAACTTAGTTTTACTCTTGTTCCACCGAGTTGGGTAATAATGTTGTAACGGTTGGATTTTTGGAGATGGCTATATATACCCCTCCACCTACCTCAAATTCGCACATAGAGCACTGAGAACAAGCAAACACTTCCATCAAAAAATTTCCGAGAGAGAACCACCTACTCATGTGTTGAGATCAAGATCTTCCACTCCAACCATATGAATCTTGATTTCTAGCCTCCCCAAGTTGCTTTCCACCCAATCAATCTCTTCTAACAAGCCAAATTCTATGAGAGAGTGATTGAGTGTTGAGATGACTATCTTTTGAAGCACGATAGCAAGGAGTTCATCATCCATACCACATCTATTACCTTTTGGAGAGTGGTGTCTCCTAGATTGGTTAGGTGTCGCTTAGGAGCCTCCAAATCGTGTGGAGTTGAGCCAAGAAGTTTGTAAGGGCAAGGAGATCGTCTACTTCTTGAAGATCTACCCCGAATAAGGCTAGTCCTTCATGGACGTAAGCCATGGTGTAATAGACAAGGTTGCTTCTTCGTGGACCCCTTGTGGGTGGAGCCCTCCGTGGACTCGCGCAGCCGTTACTGGATACGTCCATTCAGCATCATGATTTCTTATTGATATTTATGTTATTCTTATCCATTATTCCCTATTATCATAGAATTCTTATGCCCTTTCTCTCTAAATATGCAAGGTACATCACAAAGAGGGAAATATCTGAAAACTGGAATTCTGGACTGAAAACCGAGGAAAAGGCAGAAAATCACCAGACTCCAAATGACCTGAAACTTCACGGAGAATTTTTATTGAATATTTAAGAATTTCTGGACCAAAAATATACCAGAGAGGGGCCACCAGCTGGCCACAAGCCAACAGGGCGCCCCCTCCCCCCAGGCCGCGCCATGATGTCTTGTGGGGCCCCTGCTGGCCTCCCGACATCCGTATTCTCCTATATGGTATGTTTTACCATAGAAAAAATCATAAATAACCTTTCGGGACGAAGCACCACCGTCTCGAGGCGGAAACCTGGGCAGAGGCCCTTTTGCACTCCGGCAGTGAGATTTTGCTGGGGAAATTCCTCTCCGGGAGGGGGAGATCGAAGCCATCGTCATCATCAACGCTTCCTCCTTCGTGGGAGGACCAATCCTCAACAACATCTTCACCAGCGCACCATCTCATCTCCAACCATAGTTCATCTCTTGTATTCAATCTTTGTCTCAAAACCTCAGATTGGTACCTGTGGGTTACTAGATGTGTTCATTACATCTTGTAGTTGATGCTTGTTGGATTACTTGGTGGAAGATATTATCTTCAGATCCTTGATCATTATTATTATACCTCTGATCTTGAACATGCTGATGAGGTGTGAGTAGTTACTATTGTTCCTGAGGACATGGGAGAAGTCTTGTTATAAGTAATCATGTGAAGTTGGTATTCGTTCGATATTTTGATGATATGTATGTTGTTACTTCTCTTAGTGGTGTCATGTGAACGTCGACTACATGACACTTCACCATGTTATGGGCCTCGGGGAAGTCCTTGTGGAGTAACAAGTAGATGATGGGTTGTTAGAGTGACAGAAGCTTAAACCCCGGTTTATGCATTGCTTCATAAGGGGCTGATTTGGATCCACATGTTTCATGCTATGGTTAGATTTATCTTAATTCTTCTTTCGTAGTTGCGGATGCTTGCGAGAGGGGGTAATCATAAGTAGGTTGTTATTTCAAGTAAGAACAACACCTTAGCATCGGTCCACCCACATATCAAATTATCAAAGTAGCGAACACGAATCAACTCAACATGATGAGCATGACTAGACAGAAATTCCCATGTGTCCTCAGGAGCGCTTGCTTAATATAAGAGTACTTCTAGGCATGTCCTTTGCTATAAAAAGGATTGGGCTACCTTGGTGCACCTTTGTTACTATTGTCACTCGTTACTTGTTACGAATTATCTTGCTACAAAACTATCTACTATTGTTACTTACAGCACTTGCAGAGAATACCTTGCTCAAAACCGCTTGTCATTTCCTTCTGCTCCTCGTTGGGTTTGACGCTCTTACTTATCGAAAGGACCATGATGATCCCCTATACTTGTGGGTAATCAAGACTCTTTTTAGCGCCGTTGCCGGGGAGTGAAGCGCCTTTGGTAAGTGGAATTGGTAAGGAAACATTTTCTATACGTGCTGAAATTTACTGTTGTTTGTCGCTATGAACGGTCATCCTTTGAGTGGCTTGTTCAGGGCATCTTCGCTCGAACTGAAGATGAGGAAATTGTTCCTCAACCTACTGAACCCACTGAAAATATTTATTATGAGATTCCTTCGAGTATGCGTGAAAAATTGTTATCTAATCCATGTGATGGAATGACTCATCCTGATTATCATTTGATATTTGTCGATGAAGTTTGTGGATTATTTCAGCTTGCAGGGTTGTCTCGAGACAAATTTAAGAAGAAAGTTTTCCCTTTATCTTTGGAGGGAAAGTCATTAATGTGGTACATGCTATTGGGCGATATTGGATCATGGGACTGGAATCCCTTGAAGCTTCAATTTATCACAAGTTTTATCCTATCCATCTAGTCCATCGTGATCGGAACTTTATTTAAAATTGATGGCCTCGTGAAGGAGAAAGTATCGCTCAAGCTTGGGGGAGGCTTAAATCTATGATGCACACCTGCCCAACCATGAGTTCTCAAGAAAAATTATTATACAATTTTTTTATGCTCAGCTTTCTCATGATGATCAAGTACTACCCGATTCTTCTTCTACTGGTTCCTTTATGAATAGGACTATTGAATTCAAATGGGATCTTCTGGAAAGAATTAAACGCAACTCTGAAGATTGGGAACTCGACAAAGGGTATAGTTAGGTATAAAGCTTAAGTTTGATTGTGTTAAATCTTTTATGGAAACCAATGCTTTCTATAAGTTTAGTAATAAATATGGCCTTGACTTTGAGATAGTAGCTTCTTTCTGTGAATCATTTGCTACTCATGTTGATCTCCCTAAGGAGAAGTGGTTTAAATATCATCCACCCATTGAAAAACTATTAGAGAAACCCCTTAAAATTAAGAAGGAAGAAATGATTATTAACCATGTTGATCCTATTGTTGCCACTGCTTACATTGAGAAACCTCCTTTTCCTGTTAGAATTAAGGAACATGCTAAGCCTACAACTGTGGTTAATAAAAGTCACGTTAGGACACCTACACCTTCTGAACAAATAAATGTTGAGCCTAAAGTTCCTATGGTTAAAGATATTCTTGTTGATAACATTGATGGTCAAGTTATTTACTTTTGTGGTGAAGCTGCTAGAATTGCAAAACCTACTAGAAACGCGCAGGATGAGTTGGATAAAAATAAACCCGTTGTTAGCATGCCTATAGTTTCAGTTAAAATTGGAGATCATTATTATCATGTCTTGTGTGATGACATTGGTGCTAGTGTTAGTGCTATTTCTTTTATTTTATATTAAGAAATTATGAATGACATAGCACCATCTGAGCTTGAAGACATTGATGTTACTATTAAACTTGCAAACAGACACACTATTACACCACTTGGGATTGTTAGAGATGTTGAAGTCTTGTGTGGAAAAGTCAAGTACCCCACTGATTTCCTAGTACTTGGTTCAAAACAAGATAACTTTCGTCCCATTATATTTGGTAGACCTTTCTTGAATACTGTTAATGCTGAAATTAATTGTGTTACCGAGAAGGTCAAAGTAAGCTTTGGTGATGTGTCTCATGAATTTAATTTCTCCAATTTTGGTGGACAACCACATGAGAAAGAATTACCTACTAATTAAGGATGAAATAATTGGTCTTGCTTATATTGTCGTACCTCCTATCGATCCTCTGAAACAATATTTACTAGACCATGAAAATGATATGCATATGAATGAAAGAAATGAAATAGACGACATATTTCTTAAACAAACCCCTATCCTTAAACACAACTTACCAGTTGACATTTTAGGGGATCCTCCTCCACCCAAGGGAGATCATGTGTTTGAGCTAAAGACTTTACCTGACACTTTGAAATATGCTTACCTTGATGAAAAGAAGATATATCCTATTATTATCAGTACTAACATTTCAGAGAATGAAGAAAGAAGATTACTTAAAACTCTAAAGAAGCACAGGGGTGCTATCGGATATACTCTAGACGATCTTAAGGGCATAAGCCCCACTTTATGCCAGCACAAGATTAATATGGACCTAGATGTTAAACCTGTTGTTGATCATCAACCTCGCTTAAATCCTAAGATGAAGGAAGTGGTAAGAACTGAAATACTCAAGCTTCTGGAGGCAGGTATAATCTATCCTATTGCTGATACTACATGGGTAAGTCCTGTTCATTGTGTCCCTAAGAAAGGTGGTATAAATGTCGTACCAAATGATAAAAATGAGCTTATTCCACAAAGAATTGTAACTGGTTATAGGATGGTGATTGATTTCAGGAAATTAAATAAAGCTATTAGGAAAGATCACTACCCTCTGCCTTTTATCGATCAAATGCTAGAAAGATTATCTAAGCACACACACTTTTGTTTTCTTGATGGATATTCTTGTTTTTCTCAAATACCTGTGTCAAAAGAGGATCAAGAGAAAACTAACTTTACTTGCCCTTTTGGAACTTATGCTTATAGGTGTATGCCTTTTGGTTTATGTAATGCACCTGCTACCTTTCAAAGATGTATGACTGCTATATTCTCTAACTTTTGTGAAAAGATTGTTGAGGTATTCATGGATGATTTTTCTGTTTACGGGACTTCTTTTGATGATTACTTGAGCAACCTTGATTGAGTTTTGAAGAGATGTGAATAAACTAATCTTGTCTTGAATTGGGAAAAGTGTTATTTTATGGTGAATGAAGGGATAGTGCTTGGGCATAAAATTTCTAAACGAGGTATTGAAGTGGACAAAGCCAAAGTGGATGCAATTGAGAAAATGCCATGCCCAAAAGATATCAAAGTTATAAGAAGTTTCCTCGGTCATGCTGGTTTCTATAAGCGTTTCATCAAAGGTTTTCCAAAGATTTCTAGGTCGTTGACTAATCTTCTTCAAAAAGATATTCCCTTTGTTTTTTATGATGATTTTGTAGAAGCTTTTGAAATACTTAAGAAAGCTTTGATTTCTGCACCCATTGTTCAACCACTTGATTGGAACTTACCATTTGAAATTATGTGTGATGCTAGTGATTATGTTGTTGGTGCTGTTCTAGGGCAAAGAGTAACAAGAAATTGAATGTTATTCATTATGCTAGTAAAACTCTAGACGCCGCTCAAAGAATTCATGCCACTACTGAGAAGGAATTTTTAGCAGTTGTCTTTGCATGTGATAAGTTTAGACCTTATATTGTTGATTCCAAAGTAACTATTCACACTGATCATGCTGCTATTAAATACCTTATGGAAAATAAATATGCTAAACCTAGACTTATTAGGTGGGTACTTTTACTTCAAGAGTTTGATTTGCATATCGTTGATAGAAAGGGAGCTGAAAACCCTGTAGCAGATAATTTGTCTAGGATGGAAAATGTTCTTGATGAACCACTGCCTATTGATGATAATTTTCCTGATGAGCAGCTTGCTTCTATAAATACTTCACGTAGCACTCCTTGGTATGCTGATTATGCTAATTATATTGTTGCTAAATATATTCCACCTAGTTTCACCAATCAACAAAAGAAAAATTATTTTATGATTTACGATATTACTTTTGGGATGACCCACATCTTTATAAAGAGGGAGTGGATGGTGTTATTAGATGTTGTATACCTGAGCATGAACATGAACATATTTTAAGGAAGTGTCATTCCGAGCCCTACGGAGGACACCACACCGGTGACAGAACTGCACACAAGGTATTACAATCCGGTTTCTATTGGCATACCCTTTTTAATGATGCTCGTAAGTATGTCCTTTCATGTAATGAATGCCAAAGAGTTGGTAACATTGGTAAATGTTAGGAAATGCCTATGAACTATTCACTTGCCTTTGAACCATTTGATGTTTGGGGTTTTGACTTCATGGGACCTTTTCCTTCCTCAAATGGGTATACTCATATTTTAGTCACTGTTGATTATGTTACTAAGTGGGTAGAGGCTATTCCAACTAGTAGTGCTGATCATATCACTTCTATTAAAATGCTTAAGGACATTATTTTTCTGAGGTTTGGAGTCCATAGATAATTAATGACTAATGGTGGTTCACATTTTATTCACGGGGCTTTCCGTAAACTTCTAGCAAAATATGATGTTAACCATACAATCGCATCACCTTGTCATCCTCAGTCTAGTGGCCAAGTTGAATTGAGCAATCGAGATATAAAATTAATTTTGCAAAAGACTGTCAATAGATCCAGGAAGAATTGGTCTAAGAAACTAGATGATGCTTTATGGGCTTATAGAACTGCTTATAAGAACCCCATGGGGATGTCCCCATATAAAATGGTGTATGGAAAAGCTTATCATTTACCTCTAGAGCGAGAACATAAGGCTTATTGGGCAATTAAAGAACATAATTATGACTTTAAGCTTGCCGGAGAAAAGAGGTTATTTGATATAATGTCATTAGATGAATGGAGGACACAAGCCTATGAAAATGCTAAATTATTTAAAGAAAAGGTTAAAAGATGGCATGACAAAAGGATTCAAAAACGGGAATTCAATGTAGGAGACCTTGTGCTTTTGTACAATTCTCGTTTCAGATTTTTTGCAGGGAAACTCTTATCCAAATGGGAAGGTCCATATGTTATCGAAGAGGTCTATCGCTCTGGTGCTATAAAAATTAATAACTTCGAAGGCAAAAATCCGAGAGTGGTGAATGGGCAAAGAATCAAGCATTATATTTCAGGTACACCCATTAATGAGGAGACCAATTTCATCCAAGTTATAACACCGGAAGAACACAAAAGGGAGGCCTTTCGGAACACTCCAGAAACCTGAAAAGGGGGTAGGTATGTGGTACGGTAAGTAAACCGACTCCAAAAATTCCAAAATAATAATTTCTGTTGGTTTTGGTATTTTATAAAAATTCCAAAAATAAAACGGAGTTAGGGGGACTCACGAGGGAGGCACAAGCCAACAGGGTGTGGCCTGATGGCTTGTGGAGCCCCCGTGCACCTCCCGGACTCCATTTCTTCCCGAACACGTATTCTGACCTAGAAAAAAAATCATTATATATACTCCCATATGTTTTGACCACCGCATCGTGAGTTTCTCCTCTGTTCTTGTTTCGAGCTGTTTTTTGATAGATCTAGATCGTCATGACTTCACCAAGCTCTCCCAAGGACAAGTTCTTCGAGAAGGTCATCAATCCCTACCTGTCGGAGGTGATGAAGCACCCTGAAGCCATTGAGATGCGTGAGGGGGTGCTCCATATCTGGGATGTTCAAGGCCCCAAGAAGGAGGGAAGTGAGAAGGCCAGGCTTGCAGCTGTGGCACCCCGGCTCAGAGGACCAGATTACCGGTGTTTCCAACCCAGAGATCATGTCTTCTGGAAACACACAACAACTTGGTACAGAACAGAACTGAACTTTATTGATAGAAGTCGGGTACAAGCGCATAATTTACAACGATGACGAGGCCAAAGGCACCCTCGGTGCTATGACACTATCTACATTATTTATATCACATAACAGGGCCTCAGAATACTAAGTGCTTCTATGGCGTAGCGGAACATAGTGCAACTCCATCCACAGGGACACTGCTGTGGACACATCCTAGTTATCGTAGCACGAACCCTCAGGACCTCCGTCCTCGGCTTCTCCTGCATCTGGCATGATACGCCAGGTGAGTACTTTGAATGTACTCGCAAGCTCACAACAACCAAGTAATGCAGCAAACAATAGCATGGTAATCCACCTGATATCATCAAAGTAATTTACTCACTGTACCGATCAACTTACTCTCTTCCGGGTTGTCCCACAACCCTCGGAATACTCATAACCACCGAGAACTTCCGAACACAAGAGGAGTTCTTCCATCATTAGTAACACTGCTACGATTGACCCTCTACTAAGGTCTGGTCGGGCTGTCCAATACCGTGGACGCGGCTATTCGAATAGATTCTTACACTCTGCAGAGGTTGCGCATTTTACCCACACCATGAAGCACCTGGCCTCGTGATCCCCTCTGGGTGGACCAGCGTTGCTTTAACAAAACCTGCCCGACTGGTGACTCTTTCATCGTACCACTGGCACTCATCCTCCCCCGGAGGGTTGCCTTGGGTGGCCCCTGTGTCCTCATGACACCTGCCACCCTCGTGGCCAAACCAAGTAGTCCAAAACGGGGGCTACATTGTCCCAAACGGGGACAGACTGTCCCAAACGGGGACGCCGGCACATAACTCATCTATCAACTGGGCTCACAGGGTTATCACCGCCTACCTGATCAAGGTAGCACGCGTGCATAACCCTTCCTCTTTGGAGGTACCAGTGAAAGATCACGCAGTCAGGCCAAGTCAAGGCCGTCCCATACCGGCAAATGTGGTTGCACGAGTATGCCCGGACAGGTGACTCAAGACCAACCACTAATTCATTTATCAAATATAGTGGTTCAACGCAATACTTGGGTATTTAAATATTACCATAATTTATCTATATCAAATAAATCAACCTAATGCATATAAAGATGCAATGCTATAGTAATGCATGCATGAAATGGGTATCATGGCTTGCCTTGCTCTGTTGGGTGGTTCAAACACTCTTGATCTTTAAAAGCACCAAAATCTCCCTCTGAAATTATTTTCAAAATATAATTGAAACTGTCACATAAAGCATTTCTATTAAACAGAAATTATGTGAACATTGGAAAAATACCAAAATTTGCCAGAAAATAAAGGGGTTCAAGACAAACACAATGCAAAAAGAATCAATTGAATTGGAGTTGTAGATAAAAAGTTATTAATGGTCAAAGTCTGGTCAAAAATCTGAAATATAAATAAAAAATCAGAAAACCTAATAGGGGCCACGTCAAAAGCATAAAGTGGAGGGGCGCCTCCACTTACCGCTTCGGCCGCGGGCTTGGGGTGGCCGACAGGTGGGGCCTGTCGTTTAAAACAGAGAGGGAGAGGAGGAGACAGAGACAGGGCGGGGCTCCGGCGACTGTCGCCGGCGGCGGCGCTCGGAGATGATGGGAATGGATCGGACGCTCAAGGACGGTCTCGCACGTACCCGCAGCTTCTCCGGGGATGGACGGATGGCGCCGTCCCCTTCTTCTCCGGCGGCGGCAGCGTTGGGTGGTCGTCGGAGAGGCCCAATCCGGCGGCAATCCGATCGGGGAAAAGCTCTAGGAGGACTAGGGATATCCACTGGTCTCAATGGAGGGCTCAGGCCGGGCTAGGAAGGGGGTGGAGGAAGCGGTTGACAGAACTAGGGCGGCGGAGCAACTCCGGCGAAGCTCGAGGCCAGAGGGCCTCTCGGCCTTGGCTCTTGCTTGGGGAGGCCAATTGGAGGAGGAAGGAGGGGGATGAGGAGCTCGGAGAGGCCGGCGAGGCTATTTATAGGCAGGGGACGCGGGCGGCGAGCTCTCTGGAACGGCGGTGACGTGGCTACGCCACTGGAGCAAGGACGGCGAGCTGGTCGTCGTGGAGCGGGGCGAAGGGACGGGAGAAGGCAGAGGCATTCAATGCGCGAAGGGACGGCTCGCTGGAGAAGACGACGGCGGGGCTGCCACTGTGCCTGCACGGGTCTCATTGTGCGGCGCTGCGGTGGCGGCCGGCGAGGGCTTCTCCGGCGAGGGGGAAGGGTTTGGAGGGGCTAGGTGGCTGTCGGGGAGCTGGTCGGCACTAGCGGACGAGGTACGGCGACGCGGACGTCTCGCTCTGACGAGACCCGAGCCTGGCGGCGCCCAGAGCACGGTTTTGGCAGGCTGGCTACGCGGTCACCGCGTGCACCAGCACCCGTGGCGTGCTCTAGCCTGCCACACCTTGTCTGGAGCTTTGTTCACGCGTACCACAGTCCCCCAAGTGGCACTAGCTTGCCCAAAAATCCACTGAGATGAGAGGTCTCATCACCAACAGCTTCTGGCTGCCAACTTGGGCAGGTTCTGGTGATGGAATCAGATGGAGATGGAACTAAAGGAGATGTCTGGGGCTATCCAGGCTGGAAGAACTAGAGACTGGCAAGGTTTGAGAGAGTTTGAGAAAGAAAGGGATAGGGTTGCTTTGAAAACCATCATTCTGGTCCAGAATTTAAATGAGCTTGTGGTCCTCACATAGATGCTCTGCTAGTGTTGAAACTTGGTGGAAAGAAGTTATTTGACAGTGCACACATGCTATAAAAATTGCAGATCAATGGTGCACCCCTAGCTGGTACTTCCTTCACAAAGGTTCAAAACTAGCAGAAACTTGACAGGGTCATGCTGCTCAAAATTTGCATTGGACCAGATGATGTTTTAGGTTATTGGGGCTAGATAGGATCCCTAGGAGCTTGAGGAATTTATTGGGAATTTTCTGAGATAGGAAAAATGGGGTTGCTTCACAATGGACAGATTCTGGTCAGAAACAAAATAATTATTCTGGACAAAACTTTCCATTGGGCAATGGAATATTTTTGGAGATTATGGAATCATATGATGGTGAGAAGATGGGGAAAAAGTTTGGGAATTAATTGGCCATCCAAACTATAGGTTGCTTCACAACCCATAGTAATGACATAAATTACCAAATTAAGAAAATGATTTTAGGGAAAAGATTAAATATAGGAAAAATTGTCCAAGAGAGGCATGGAAGGATTTTATCAAGATGATGAAGGTTTTGGGTTGCTTGAGGAAAAATTTAACAAGACATAGGTCAATTCAACTGGAAAGGTTTTGAAAATCAACTAAATTGCAAATAAAACCCAAATAATTTTGAAAAGAAAAAGTTGCCAAAATCAGGGTGTCACAAACCTACCCCCCTTAGAATGAATCTCGTCCTCGAGATTCGGTTGCTCAGGGAACAAGTATGGATATGCAGATCTTAGGAAGTCTTCCCTTTCCCATGTAGCCTCTTCCTCGGTGTGGTGCTCCCATAGCACCTTGTAAAACCTGATTACCTTGCTCCCGGTAGTTCTTTCCATCTCATCCAGGATCCTGATAGGTTTCTCTTCGTAGGTCTGGTCTTTAGCCAGTTCTAACTCACTCATATCCGCTTGTTTGATTGGTGGTGCAATGCACTTCCTTAATTGTGATATATGAAAAACATCGTGCACTTCCGACAATTCTGGTGGTAGTTCCAACTGATATGCCACTCTGCCTCTTCTAGCAACCACTGGAAATGGGCGGATATATCGTGGCGCAAGTTTTCCACGAGTATGGAATCTCTTCACTCCCTTCATGGGGGTTACTCGAAGGTACGCATACTCTCCGGGTTCAAAGGTCACTTCCCGGTGCTTTGGATCATAGTAATTCTTCTGTCGGGACTTGGCTGCTCGAAGACGCTCTTGAATGTCCTTGACTTGCTTCTCAGCCTCGAGCATCAAGTCTATACCAAAGATTCGGCTATCCCCTGTCTGAGACCAGTTCAACGGGGTGCGGCACTTTCGTCCGTATAATGCCTCAAATGGTGACATCTTCAGACTTGACTGATAACTGTTGTTATAGGAGAATTCCGCATAAGGTAGACTGTCTTCCCATTTGGGTCCATGGGTGAGAGCACATGACCGAAGCATGTCCTCTAGTATCTGGTTCACTCTTTCTGTCTGCCCGTCTGTCTGCGGGTGGTATGCCATGCTATGCTTCAGCATGGTTCCCAAAGCTTGGTGTAGTCGCAGCCAGAATGCTGAGGTGAATAGGGAACCTCTGTCTGAGGTGATGGACTTAGGGACTCCATGGAGGCTGACTATCCGGGACATGTAGAGTTGTGCCAGCTGATTTGCGTTGAAAGTGGTCTTTACTGGAATGAAGTGAGCCACTTTCGTGAGTATGTCCACAATGACCCAAATAGCATCGTTGCCTTTTGTTGACTTGGGTAGTCCAACAATAAAGTCCATGCATATGTCGTCCCACATCCACTGGGGTACCGGTAAGGGTTGCAGTAGCCTAGCGGGTTTCTGGTGTTCCGCCTTAACCTTGTTGCAGATATCACAACAAGCGACATAGTATGCTATATCTCTTCGCATTCCTGGCCACCAAAATGTCTCTCTCAGGTCCTGATACATTTTTGTGCCTCCCAGGTGGATAGAGTATGAGGACTCATGAGCTTCCTTGAGTATTTGCTGCCTCAGATTATCCTGATCGGGCACGCATATCCGCTTCTCGAACCATACGGTGCCTTGATCATCCACATGGAAGGACTCGACTTTCCCTTTCGGAATCAGCTCCATGATCTTTTTGATTCCTTCATCGGGTTCTTGGGCCTTCTTGATTTCTTCCATAAGGGTGGGAGTAATTTCCAACGTGTCCGAGGTAATTGGGCTGCATAGCACCATGTTGAGCTCAGCGAACTCTTCTTGTAACCTTGGATGCAGACTTCCCATAAGTGCATTCACGGTGCCTTGCTTTCTGCTGAGAGCGTCCGCGACCACATTAGCTTTCCCCGGATGATAGTTTATCCCAATGTCATAGTCCTTGACTAGTTCAAGCCATCTTCGTTGCCTGAGATTCAGATCGGGTTGGGTGAAAATATACTTGAGACTCTTATGGTCCGTGTATATTTCACAGCGTTGTCCAATGAGGTAATGCCCCCAAATCTTCAGGGCATGAACTACGGCTGCTAATTCCAAATCGTGTGTGGGGTAGTTCTCCTCATGGGGTCGTAGCTGTCTAGATGCATATGCTACAACCTTCCCTTCTTGCATCAGTACGCAGCCGATTCCACGTCTGGAAGCATCACAGTAGATATCAAAACTCTTGTGTATGTCTGGAAGGACTAGAACAGGTGTTGTAGTGAGCCTAGTTTTTAACTCCAGGAAACTGCTGTCACATTCCGTCGTCCATACAAACCTTTGATTCTTCTTGAGCAACTCTGTCAGGGGCTTAGCTATCTTAGAGAAACCTTCTATGAAGCGTCGATAATAGCCGGCCAATCCCAGAAAACTACAGACTTCGGTCACCATAGCTGGTGTCTTCCAATTTAACACCGCAGTTACCTTGCTGGGGTCGACGGCTACTCCTTGTTCTGACAGAATGTGCCCCAAAAATCCCACCTCTTTTAGCCAAAATTCACACTTGCTAAATTTGGTGTACAGGCGGTGATCTCTTAATCTTTCCAGGACAGCTCGGAGATGCTGCTTATGCTCTTCTTCATCCTTGGAATATATCAGGATATCGTCGATGAACACCACCACAAATTTATCCAGAAAGTCCATGAAGACTTTATTCATCATGCTCATGAAGTAGGTTGGAGCATTTTTCAACCCAAATGACATGACTGTAAATTCATACAGGCCATATCGGGTGGTGAACGCTGTCTTGGGAATGTCCTCTTTCCTGATTTTTAGCTGATGATATCCGGTTCGGAGGTCAATCTTGGAGAATACCCGGGCTCCATTCAGCTGGTCGAACAAGTCATCAATGCGGGGAAGCGGGTACTTGTTCTTAATAGTGACCTCGTTCAGCTGGCGATAGTCTATGCACATACGTAGACTTCCATCCTTCTTCTTGACGAAAAGCATTGGTGACCCCCATGGGGAGATGCTTGGGCGAATATACCCTTTTTGCAACAATTCATCTAGTTGCTTCTTTAGCTCAGCCAACTCTGGACCTGGCATACGATAGTATTTCTTGTAAATTGGGGCGGTGCCGGGAACCACTTCGATTGCAAATTCCAACTCCCGGTCAGGAGGCATCCCTGGCAATTCCTCAGGAAATACATCCGGAAATTTGCAAACTACCGGAATCAAGTTCATATCCGTGGCGGTAGTTTGGTATGCCATTCCCTTCCTTGTTCTCATCGTGCTGGCAAGCAATTGAACTGTTTGTCCGGTTCGGTTAACCAGTGTTACTGTCCAGTTGGCGCAATTGATGCACACCTGATGCGGTGTCAACCAGTCCATTCCCAGTATTACGTCCAATACCGAAGATTCAATGGCAATGAGTGCAGCTGGAAATTTAACTCCATGAATTGAAATTTCCAGATCTCTATAGATCAAATTGGTTCTGAGCAGGGAGCCAGGGGATTGTACCACTATGATTTTGTCTAAAAGCGACGGAGAAAATTTGTGCATGGTGGCAAAACTCCGCGAAATAAACGAGTGAGAAGCCCCAGAATCAAATAAAATTACTGCAGGTATGTCGTTAACAGAAAACATACCAAGGACTACTTCTGGAGCTCCGCAGGCTTCCTCAGCGGAGATATGGTGGACGCGTCCGTGGCAGACAATATGATTGGGGCGTCATCCAATAGTGTTGACCTGCGGCTTGACGTCGGCGGATGACTTCCTATTGTTGGTGGGGCACTGTTTGGAGTAGTGTCCACTTTGGCCGCAAGTGAAGCAGGTATTGTTGCGGCGACAGTCCTCTATCACGGGCTGTTTGCCGAAGGCCTTGGTCTGGCTCACTGTCTTGTTATTGTTGCTGCCATTGCTCCAGGTAGGCTTATATTCAGATGTGCCTGGCTGCCAGGTGCGTGGCTTCTGCGCAAACGGCTCACGATTGTCCTTCTTCGGTTCAAACTTCCGCTTTTGGTTCTCGTGCCCGCACTTATGCTCCCTTTTGGCTATGAAGGCCTTGTTCACCAGTGTCTAAAAATCAGGAAAGTCTAGCATGCATAGCTGGCAACGGAGGAAGTGATTCAGTCCCCCTAGGAACCGATCTATTTTCCTCTCTTCGGTGGCCACATCATAAGTAGAGTACCGTGATAGATTGTTGAACTTATTGAGGTACTCTGCTACCGACATATTTCCTTGTGTCAGAGCAAGGAACTCCCTTTGCTTCACCTTCATTATGCCGGTAGGAATATGATATTTGCGGAATAATTCCTTAAACTTCTCCCAGGTGATTTCTTCTTCAGAAGGCCATGTTGCCTTTATGTTATCCCACCAAATAGCTGCTGGCCCTTCCAGGTAGTGAGTGGCAAACGGAACCTTGTCTGAATCCTCACAATGGGCTATTTCCAACTTCTTTTCTATGGTCCTTAGCCAATCGTCTGCTTCTATAGGATCCACAGCTTGACCAAAATTGGGTGGCTTTGTGCGTTGGAAATCAGACAACCTGGAATGTGATCCATTATGATTGTGGTTCTGACCTACCATAACCTGCATACTCTTCAAGAATTCCATAAGGTCCTGGTTTCTCTTTTCCTCAAACATTCTCATGATCTGATCAGTGGTTGGTGTTTGAGGTGGTGGCGGTGGTAAATCTTCTGGTGCTTGACCTGCTTGTCTGGCGGATCGACGAACGGGGGTTCCATCGCCGCCTTGGCTACAACTTCTCTTCATCCTAAATTTTGTTCCCAGTGCAAAATACCGAATCGATGAGCAACATCCATAAGGGAAACGCAGTCATATGACACCAAAAGAAAATACGCGAAAACGGCGAATAAAGCAAACCACATAATTATACAAGATAACCCAACATCATACATGGCAAGCTAGTAAGGGGATATCATGGCTAACTGCTCATACCGCAGTTGACATATGCAAAGATGCATGCTCAACAACTCAAGCCTCCACTCTAGTGGCGCTGGTGGCACGAACACTGCCAGACCACAGACTCCTCGTCGTCTGATCCTGAGTCGGAGTCGGAACTGATGATGTGGATCTCATCCTCCGGATCAAAGGAAACACGACGACGCTGCTGGGACGGTTCTCCTTCTGGGGAAGAAGGAGCACAATGCCTCAGCATCGGAGCAGCTGGAGTGGCAAAGAGTGAGGCCCACTCAGTAGGGGTCTCACGACGGCTACCAGACGAAAAGCCTTGTGGCACAGTGGAGGTGGAAGGAGCCTCAAATCTGGGTGGAGGTGGAACTGGTGGTGGATATATGGGTGGATAGATAGGCTGAGGTGGAGGTGGCACCGGAGTCACGGCTGCAAGTGCCGCTAAGACACGAGACAGCTCCTCAGCCAGGGATATGATCGTGCGATAGCTGGTGTTCAGATAGCGAGACAGCACAGCAGTCGCACGGTCACACGCCGGGTCAACAGGAGCGAAAATGACTCACCCTGTCGTAGGCGACAGGGTGGGATAGTGTAAGAAACCTGGATGAGTTTGCATCTCAACCTTGTGGAAGCGCAGGTCAGTGAGAGCCTCCATTGCGGCAAACTGGATCGCCAACTCCGGGGTGGAAGCCGTTCCGCCCTTGGTAGAGCGAGAGTAGCAACCAAGGTCCGAGCTCGCGACCAGGAAAGCCTCTGCATGGTACTCGTACACTGACTCAGCAAGCTGCTCCCGAAACACCTGGTACAGTGGATCTTTGCCGTGAGGGTACAGTCGAAGCCAGACGTTCCGGAGCAGTACTGGAAAGGTGGGGGGTGCAGGCTCAAAATGGTAGTGATATGGAACTGGTGCCATCTACACTCACAATGCCCACGGTTAGTGAAACAATGAATCATGATGCATGCCATGCAATAATCAAATGCAGCAAGCAAGATGCACACTCAAGATCCAACACTAATCGCGATTCTAGCGCAGGCTAACTAGGGTGTCCTACAGTCAGCACGGCTCTGATACCAAGCGTTGTGGCACCCCGGCTCAGAGGACCGGATTACCGGTGTTTCCAACCCAGAGATCATGTCTTCTGGAAACACACAACAACTTGGTACAGAACAGAACTGAACTTTATTGATAGGAGTCGGGTACAAGCGCATAATTTAGAACGATGACGAGGCCAAAGGCACCCTCGGTGCTATGACAGAATCTACATTATTTATGTCACATAACAGGGCCTCGGAATACTAAGTGCTTCTATGGCGTAGCGGAATATAGCGCAACTCCATCCACAGGGACACTGCTGTGGACACATCCTAGTTATCGTAGCACGAACCCTCAGGACCTCCGTCCTCGGCTTCTCCTGCATCTAGCATGATACGCCAGGTGAGTACTTTGAATGTAATCGCAAGCTCACAACAACCAAGTAATGCAGCAAACAATAGCATGGTAATCAACCTGATATCATCAAAGTAATTTACTCACTGTACCGATCAACTTACTCTCTTCCGGGTTGTCCCACAACCCTCGGAATAATCATAACCACCGAGTACTTCCGAACACAAGACGAGTTCTTCCATCATTAGTAACACTGCAACGGTTGACCCTCTACTGAGGTCTGGTCGGGCTGTCCAATACTGTGGACGCAGCTATTCGAATAGATTCTTACACTCTGCAGAGGTTGCGCACTTTACCCACACCATGAAGCACCTAGGCTCGTGATCCCCTCTGGGTGGACCAACGTTGCTTCAACAAAACCTGCCCGACTCGTGACTCTTTCATCGTACCACCGGCACTCATCCTCCCCCGAAGGCTTGCCTTGGGTGGCCCCTGTGTCCTCATGACACCTGCCACCCTCGTGGCCAAACCAAGTAGTCCCAAACGGGGGCTACACTGTCCCAAACGGGGACAGACTGTCCCAAACGGGGACGCCGGCACATAACTCATCTATCAACTGGGCTCACAGGGTTATCACCGCCTACCTGATCAGGGTAGCACGCGTGCATAACCCTCCCTCTTTGGAGGTACCGGTGAAAGATCATGCAGTCAGGCCAAGTCAAGGCCGTCCCATACCGGCAAATGTGGTTGCACGAGTATGCCCGGACAGGTGACTCAAGACCAACCACTAATTCATTTATCAAATATAGTGGTTCAACGCAATACTTGGGTATTTAAATATTACCATAATTTATTTATATCAAATAAATCAACCTAATGCATATAAAGATGCAATGCTATAGTAATGCATGCATGAAATGGGTATCATGGCTTTCCTTGCTCTGTTGGGTGGTTCAAACACTCTTGATCTTCAAAAGCACCAAAATCTCCCTCTGAAATTATTTTCAAAATATAATTGAAACTGTCACATAAAGCATTTCTATTAAACATAAATTATGTGAACATTGGAAAAATACCAAAATTTGCCAGAAAATAAAGGGGTTCAAGACAAACACAATGCAAAAAGAATCAACTGAATTGGAGTTGTAGATAAAAAGTTATTAATGGTCAAAGTCTGGTCAAAAATCCGAAATATAAATAAAAAAATCCGAAAACCTAATAGGGGCCACATCAAAAGCGTAAAGTGGAGGGGCGCCTCCACTTACCGCTTCGGTCGCGGGCTTGGGGTGGCCGACAGGTGGGGCCTATCGTTTAAAACAGAGAGGGAGAGGAGGAGACAGAGACAGGGCGGGGCTCCGGCGACGGTCGCCGACGGCAGAGACGGCGGCGGCGCTTGGAGATGATGGGAATGGATCGGACGCTCAAGGACGGTCTCGCACGTACCCGCAGCTTCTCCGGGGATGGACGGATGGCGTCGTCCCCTTCTTCTCCGGCGGCGGCAGCGTTCGGTGGTCGTCGGAGAGGCCCAATCCGGCGGCAATCCGATCGGGGAAAAGCTCTAGAAGGACTAGGGATATCCACTGGTCTCAATGGAGGGCTCAGTCGGGGCTAGGAAGGGGGTGGAGGAAGTGGTTGACAGAACTAGGGAGGGGGAGCAACTCCGGCAAAGCTCGAGGCCAGAGGGCCTCTCGGCCTTGGCTCTTGCTTGGGGAGGCCAATTGGAGGAGGAAGGAGGGGAATGAGGAACTCGGAGAGGCCGGCGAGGCTATTTATAGGCAGGGGGATGCGGGCGGCGAGCTCTCTGGAACGGCGGCGACGTGGCTACGCCACTAGAGCAAGGACGGCGAGCTGGCCGTCGTGGAGCGGGGCGAAGGGACGGGAGAAGGCAGAGGCATTCAATGCGCGAAGGGACGGCTCGCTGGAGAAGACGACGGCGGGGCTGCCACTGTGCCCGCACGGGTCTCACAGTGCGGCGCTGCGGTGGCGGCCGGCGAGGGGGAAGGGTCTGGAGGGGCTAGGTGGCTGTCGAGGAGCTTGTCGGCACTAGCGGACGAGGTACGGCGACGCGGACGTCTCGCTCCGACGAGACCCGAGCCTGGCGGCACCCAGAGCGTGGTTTTGGCAGGCTAGCTACGCGGTCACCGCGTGCACCGGCACCCGTGGCGTGCTCTGGCCTGCCACACCTTGTCTAGAGCTTTGTTCACGCATACCACAGTCCCCCAGTGGCACTAGCTTGCCCAAAAATCCACTGAGATGAGAGGTCTCATCACCAACAGCTTCTGGCTGCCAACTTGGGCAGGTTCTGGTGATGGAATCAGATGGAGATGGAACTAAAGGAGATGTCTGGGGCTATCCAGGCTGGAAGAACTAGAGACTGGCAAGGTTTGAGAGAGTTTGAGAAAGAAAGGGATAGGGTTGCTTTGAAAACCATCATTCTGGTCCAGAATTTAAATGAGCTTGTGGTCCTCACATAGATGCTCTGCTAGTGTTGAAACATGGTGGAAAGATGTTATTTGACAGTGCACACATGCTATAAAAATTGCAGATCAATGGTGCACCCCTAGCTGGTACTTCCTTCACAAAGGTTCAAAACTAGCAGAAACTTGACAGGGTCATGCTGCTCAAAATTTGCATTGAACCAGATGATGTTTTTGGATATTGGGGCTAGATAGGATCCCTAGGAGCTTTAGGAATTTATTGGGAATTTTCTGAGATAGGAAAAATGGGGTTGCTTCACAATGGACAGATTCTGGCCAGAAACAAAATAATTATTCTGGCCAAAACTTTCCATTGGGCAATGGAATATTTTTGGAGATTATGGAATCATATGATGGTGAGAAGATGGGGAAAAAGTTTGGGAATTAATTGGCCATCTAAACTATAGGTTGCTTCACAACCCATAGTAATGACATAAATTCCCAAATTAAGAAAATGATTTTAGGGAAAAGATTAAATATAGGAAAAATTGTCCAAGAGAGGCATGGAAGGATTTTATCAAGATGATGAAGGTTTTGGGTTGCTTGAGGAAAAATTTAACAAGACATAGGTCAATTCAACTGGAAAGGTTTTGAAAATCAACTAAATTGCAAATAAAACACAAATAATTTTGAAAAGAAAAAGTTGCCAAAATCAGGGTGTCACAGCAGCTATGGAGCAGGAGATTTTCAAGTGCCAAGGGATGGTTGAGCGTGGTCTAAGTGCTAACCACTCTATGATCATAGATTTCATCTGAGAGAACAACCTGGACACGAGGAAAGTGGGAGAGGTTCTTTTCAAGCTTCAAGAGCGGATCGAGCACCTCCAAGATCAAATCTATGAACTCCAAAGCCAAAACTATGACTATGAATCTAGGTTTAAAAGGGTGAGCCTCACTGTCGATTTCAGGATTCCCGATACAAGATCTCCTTTCTATGATGGGGAGCCCATGCCTTGGAGGACGGAAGGCATCACTACTTCATCACCACCCCCAACACTCAAGGAGGACGCTTGAGCACATGGGTATGGGCATCACCCTTTGGCTTGTTCCAAGCTTGGGGAGATGCCCCAGTATCGTATCACCGTCACTTTTACCACCTTTACCTATTTTAGTTCGATCATTAGTTTTTCGTGATTTAGAGAAATAAAGTTTCAAGATTTGCTTTTCTTAGGATTTTGCTTTGAGATCTACCTACCCTTGTAACCGAGTATAAGAGTTATATAATAAAGATTACTTGAGTCCTTGTGCTTTACTCTCTTGCACCAATCATCATAGCATGGCAATAAAAAGAATAGGATATATCATATGCTTATGTCATGAGGGCTAATGACTTCACATAGAAAATACTCCCTCCGTTCCTTTATATAAGGTGTATTTGTTTTTCCAAAAGTCGAACGAGGCCATGTTTGACCAAGTTTTCAGAAACATATATCAATATTCACAATACAAAATTTATATCATTTGAACCATCATGACAAGTAGTTTCATATTTTCTCTATTTGGAATTACAGATATTACTAGTTTATTCTATAATCCTGGTCAAACATTTAAATGGTTGACTTGCATGGAAAACAATACACCTTATATTATGGAACAGAGGGAGTAGGTATAAGTAATAAAAGGGTGTTGCAAACCAACAAACATAGTATTGGTAATTGATATAATCTATGCAAAAGTATGATAGAGAAGAGGAGACTTACATATAAATATACTATCTTGGACACCTTTTATGATTGTGAGCCCCCATCAAATATTATATAATGATCGAGTGTTGATGTTGGACATGGAAGACAACATAATGATCATGATTATTTACATTTGCATACAAGTTATATTGTTTTGGATCCCTCAACATGTTACGCTTTCCTTAGATCTTTTGCTAGCCAAAACTTTTCCGCACTAAGTAGAAATACTACTTGTGCATCCATAACCCTTTAAACCCAGTTTCTCGCCACGAGAGTCCACCATGCATACCTATGGATTGAACAAGATCCTTCAAGTAAGTTGTCATTGGTGAATAAAGCAATAAAAATAGCCTATAAATATGTATGATCCTTTATTGTAAGGGAAAATAAGCTTTGTACGATCTTGTGATAGCGAAGAAATAAAAGCAACAGAGTGCATAATAAAGTTCACTATCACAAGGGGCAATATAAAGTGAGGTTCCTTTGCATTAAGAGATTGCACATCTTAAACAAATAAAAGCACGTGATAACCTCTGCTTCCCTATGCGAAGCGTCTATCTTTTACAAAAGTTTATTTTCGTGCAAGAGTCAACAATATTCTTTTTCTACCTACCAACTCACTAGTCGGTAAGCATTATGTGTTGGGGAAAGATCCAAACAAATATATCCAGTTGAATGTAGGTGATCATAACTCATTATTGTTGACATTATCCTTGAGGTAAACAAGTTGGATGGCGAAAATAAAGCTTCCATCTTCCTTTGTGTCCGACGGAAACCCTAGCTCCAAAAATATTCAATGAGTGTCAACAATCATAGAAGGCTACATGATAGTTGATTATGTGACCTTGCTAGAAACAAAGGCTCTTATATAGACTCTTCTCTTGACTATGACAGTTATGATTATTTCAATGGCTAATATCATTGTTTGTCGGTTTCCAATGAATTTTATGCTTCATACCACTTCATTTGTGATTAGGATTGTTACTTGTTTATGAGAAGCTATATGATGAAAAATTTGCTGCTATGTTGAAATTCACGATGCTTTAATGTCTGTATTCTGCTTTTATCGACTTCTCTCTCTCAAATCATGTGGTCATTATTCTCGAGCTCGGCTTTCGCATGAGGACAAGCGAGGTCTAAGCTTGGGGGATTTGATACGTCCATTCTGCGTCATGATTTCTTAATGATATTTATGTTATTCTTGTCCATTATTCCCTATTATCATAATATTCTTATGCCATTTCTCTCTGAATATGCAAGGTACATCACAAAGAGGGAAATAACTGAAAACTGGAATTCTGGACCGAAACCCGAGGAAAAGGCAGAAAAATCACCAGACTCCAAATGACCTGAAACTTCACGGAGATTTTTTATTGAATATTTAAGAATTTTTGGGACAAAAATATACCATAGGGGGGCCACCAGCTGGCCACAAGCCAATAGGGCGCCCCCCTCCCCCCAAGTCGCGCCCTGATGGCTTGTGGGGCCCCTGCTGGCCTCCCGACGTCCCTCTTCTCCTATATGGTGTGTTTTACCCTAGAAAAAAAATCATAAGCAACCTTTCGGGACGAAGCGCCGCCGCTCGAGGCGGAAACCTGGGCAGAGGCCCTTTTGCACTCCGGCAATCAGATTCTGCCGGGGAAATTCCTCTCTGGGAGGGGGAGATCGAAGCCATAGTCATAATCAATGCTTCCTCCTTCGTGGGACGACCAATCCTCATCATCATATTCACCAGCACCATCTCATCTCCAACCCTAGTTCATCTCTTGTATTCAATCTTTGTCTCAAAACCTTAGATTGGTACCTGTGGGTTACTAGTTGTGTTGATTACATCATGTAGTTGATGCTTGTTGGATTACTTGGTGGAAGATATTATGTTTAGATTCTTGATCATTATTATTATACCTCTGATCTTGAACATGTTGATGAGGTGTGAGTAGTTACTATTGTTCCTAAGGACATGGGAGAAGTCCTGTTATAAGTAATCATGTGAAGTTGGTATTCGTTCGATATTTTGGTGATATGTATGTTGTTACTTCTCTTAGTGGTGTCATGTGACCGTCGACTACATGACACTTCACCATGTTATGGGCCTAAGGGAAGTCATTGTGGAGTAACAAGTAGATGATGGGTTGCTAGAGTGACAGAAGCTTAAACCCATGTTTATGCGTTGCTTCATAAGGGGTTGATTTGGATCCACATGTTTCATGCTATGGTTAGATTTATCTTAATTCTTCTTTCATAGTTGCGGATGCTTGCGAGAGGGGGTAATCATAAGTAGGTTGTTATTTCAAGTAAGAACAGCACCTTAGCACCGGTTCACCCACATATCAAATTATCAAAGTAGCGAACGTGAATCAACTCAACATGATGAACATGACTAGACAGAAATTCCCATGTGTCCTCGGGAGCGCTTGCTTAATATAAGAGTACTTCTAGGCCCGTCCTTTGCTATAAAAAGGATTGGGCTACCTTGCTGCAACTTTGTTACTATTGTCACTCGTTACTTGTTATGAATTATCTTGCTACAAAACTATCTACTTTTGTTACTTACAACACTTGTAGAGAATACCATGCTGAAAACCGCTTATCATTTCCATCTGCTCCTCGTCGGTACTTATCGAAAGGACTAGGATTGATCCCCTATACTTGTGGGTCATCATTACCCTCCATGGGTTGAAATGTCCATCAAAGTGGACGTATGATAGCACCACCTATCAAAACCACGGGAAAACAATTCGAGTCCCCATTCCGTTTGATCTTCATATCCCTTCCCTCTACTTACACTTGCATTTCTTTACTTTCCACTACTATACTCGTAGATTTTTATGTGTAGGGTGCGCTAGACTTGGAGAAATTACTAAAACTTCCCAACCATTAAAATTGGGAAAATGTTAATATTTTATTTCTTCATGTAGTCTAATCACCCCCCCTCTAGACATACTTTGGATCCTACAGTTTATGATCAGATTATTCGTTGAAAGTAATTGAGTCTTTTCTGAATTCTATTATGCATGATTGTAATAACTTAGTATTTCTCTCCAATCTATTGGTTTGGTTTGGCTAACTAGATTGATTTATCTTCAGCATGAGTGGTGTATTGTAATGGGTTCAATCTTGCGGTGTTATATATCCCAGTGACAGAAAGGGACAAGATACATATTTGGATTGTTTCCATTAATGATAAAACGACGGGGTGTGAACATATTGTTTGTCTTACTTTGTCTACATCATGTCATCTTGCTTAATGCATTACTCCGTTTGTCATGAACTTAATACCATAGATGCAGAACCGTTTCGCTCGATTGGTGGAGTAATAGTAGTAGATGCAGGATCATTTCTATATACTTGTTTATGCACGTGATGCCTATATACATTGTCAGAAATCGGGGCTCCGCGGACCCAATAAAGGTTCGAACACAGGGGTGCGCTTGCCCTCTGATCCTGCTCAACTCGTAGCAACCCAACCTTTCCTTGCAGGCGATGCACCAGAACGCAAGAAGATGAACACATCGATTTACCCAGGTTCGGGCCACCTTGCAGTGTAAAACCCTACTCCTACTTTGGTAGATTGGCCTCTAGAGGAGGCTTGTGGATGAACGAATACAGTGGTTGAGCGACCTCACGAGGGCTCTTCGGTGTGGGTGGATCCGATCCCCTTCTATGGTGGTGGCTAGTCCCTACTTATAGTGGGCCTTGGTCCTCTTCCCTTATCGCACAGGCAGGAAGGGATCCCACAGCAGCCAAATTCGAAGGGGGACAGGAGGTACAACTTATCCTGACTAAAGGTGGTCTTCGCCTGCAAAGCTCCTGTCATGGCGCAGAGGTGGGCTCGTCGATGACATTCGTCCTGCCGAGCCCGTGGTCTTGGTCTCGTTGCACCACAGTGGAAACCTTTGGGGAGGGGCCCTTGGTACCCGCACCCGTCCTTGCTTCCTTAGCATCAAAGGGGAAACTGTCTCTGCTGCACCCGCTGGCGCCCGCCTGCCATGGTCGTCATGGCTCACGTCATTGCAGCCTCCTAAGGCTGGGTACTTGCATAGGAATCTCCGCTCCTCAAGAGGCGACCTGGGGAAGCCGCTCCCCTGGAGGTCTTGGCGTCATCCTCCTCGTGAGGCTGGGGCCCTCACAAGGGTCTTGTTTTGAGGGGTTCGTCGCCAGGCCGTACAGGGCCGTCGTGGTGGGCCACACGCTGGGCCGTAGGCAGGCAGGTTTGGGTACCCCCGATCCCAGAACGCTGATAGTAGCCCCCGGGCCCAAGGCGCGCCCGGGCCGGCTTCAGGACGAAGCCAAGGAAGGGAGCCCGAAGCGCCGTGGGCCCTAACCGCCTGCGGGCCAATCTTGACGCGTGGCGCAAGATGGGGCGCGGACGCCTCCACTTCCCCATGCCGCCTCGGGAACCGTCCCGAGTCAAGTTGACGTGGAGCCTGAGCGTTGCGTCGGCCATCATTGCCCTTCTTTGATTGACGCCGCCCTCCTGCGTTCTCCTTCCTCGCCAGGCCACGCTGAAGTGACCCGACAGGGGGAACGAGGCGACGTGAGACAGGGCTGCCCGCCGGTCGAGCTCGACACGCGTTGCCCGAGGAGCGCGCATCGCCTCCACTCCCCACGACGCCTCGGGGACCGCGGTTGCGCCTATAAACCCGCTTCGCTCGAGGGGCAGTTCCACCCTTGCACACCTTCCCGTTCGCCACCTTCGCAGGGACGCCGCCTTCTCCCCCTTTCTTCCACTCATGGCGTCTGGGGGGAGTGCTGCCGGTGCCGGAGCATGAACGGGATCTCTGACGCCGCCCCATCCCCTGGGGGTGGCGGGGATCAGTCCTCGAGGCCGGTCCAGGCGCGCCGGCGCTGGACCGCCATTGATGAGTAAGTGTATCATTGCCTTCACCTTTTTCTTGCGAATCATGCCTGGCTCGCCGAGTCTGATCACCGGCTCTTCTCAGGGCGCCCACGCCCAAGAGGCGTAGGTTCGACGTGCTTCGGGGCGAGGTGGACGCGCTTAGGACCCAGCTGCAGGACACTGAGGCCGCCCTCCAAGCCGCACTTCGGGGTGAGGAGGACGCCAAGGCGGAGCTTGCGTCCCTCCAGGCCCAGGTCGAGGGGGCCGCCAACGCCGTGCAGGCAGCCAGGGACGAAGTGGCGCACGCGAAGATGATGGAGGCGCAGCGCGCCAAGCAGTACTTGGATATCGCCAGTCGTGCGGTAGCACGGTCCGCTGGTTCGTCGGGGAAGCCCGCGCGCTGCCGTGTGCACACGGCGACGGGGGCTACCTCACCTTCTTCCAGAAGGTGTGTAGGCGCTAGAGTCTGGCGTATCTCGGGTGGATGAGGACGCCGAGTCCAGCGCGCGCGACCTTCTGGATAGTGCGCTGGCGCGCGTCTTCTCCAACTTGCGCCGCCACGCTCCCGCGCGACGGAGCCGGTGCCCGAGGAGCTCCGGAGGCCCCTCAGGGACGAGTTGCGCGAGCACGTGGAGTCCCTGGTCGAGCGGTTTGCCCAAGCGGCGTCCTCCGAGGAAAGTCACAGTTCCGGAGCCGAGACCTTCAAGAGCCGCGACGGAAACAGCGCCTCCTCTGCCTAAGCTCCTTTTTCTTCATTCCTGTTGCATCAAGAACCATTTGGCCCCTGGTGGGCGTTAAATGTTTGTATTATACCTTTGTTTTTGCGTAGTAGTCACCTGCTATGCCCGGAGCGCTTTCGTTCCTTCTGCGAGGTTTTTCGTTTCCCTTCTCGCGCCCCCGCACGCTCTTGTACTTGTACTTGCCTTGCCAGGCTGTTGCTTTGCCCCGGACTCTCCTCAGGAGGTCCCTCGGGGCGCTGCTCAACCCCCAGCGGTGGCTGCCCACCGGACATCTCGAGGTTGACGTCCTGAGGAGGCATGGGTCGCCCCCGTGCCTGGCTCTTCGGGGCGGCGCCATGAGAGCCCCCGTGCCTGAGGAGGCACGGGTCACCCCCGTGCATGGTTCTCCGGGGCGGCGCCACGAGAGCCCGACTCTCCCTCTTCTGCATTGTCTTTCCTTTGCTATAGCGCCCGTGCCGGCCCCACAAGTGCACACGAGAGGGGCCATCTCCTTCATGTTTGAGTGCTGACGACGCGAAGGCTCCTGAGGCTCGGCACTTGGGGGCTCGCCTTTGGTGCACGAGCGACTCGCGTGGGGGGGGGGGCGTTGCTCGCGAGGCCCGCCTCTGGAGTGACGGTCCTCGGAAGGCCGTCTTTCGCTTTTATTCCCTGCATCAATAGTCATCGAGAGCCTCGTGGAGGCGTGTCATGAATATGGCGCTTGCGCCTTTGTGTTAGCGTTTTCCGTTTCACATCCTAGCATTCACGTAGCTGCAAATTGAAATGTTTCCGCTCGTCATGATTAGGATAACTTAGCTTGGCGTGCTCGTAGCGGGCTCCTGCATTGCGAGGCGTAGCTGGGGCACCGGGGCAGCTTGGAGGTCTTGCCGAGGGGGCCTCCTCCTTGCGAACAAGGCAGCTTTGCAGCTTCGAGAGGCGACCGCTGCTCGCGAGGCTCCCGGGCAGGCGAGGAGTCAGGACCTCCGGAGGCGCTTCCTCAGGGCCCCGCCTTTCACGAAGGTGCTAAAAAGTGCTTTATGTAAGGTTAGAATTCCTTGATAACGAGATGAATCATAACTTCCCTTCCTTTTGTCGTCTTCCTTCCAGCGACCATCTTTGGCTGGAGCCCCCGAGCGAGGGTCGTCGTCGTTGGTGTGTCTGGCCGCAATTCCTGGCAAGGCCAGGAGATGAATGCCCCCGAGGCCGGGGGCCTGAGGCAACTTGCGGCTGCTGGCTCGCTCGGGAGCGCCGCGCGAGGAGTAGAACGCCAAAGCTTTGGCGAGGTGCACACCGTGCCCAGCCCCCACTCGCGGGGTGCGAGAGAGAGAAAACTGGTAGGTGCCAAATTTTAAAGTCAAGACTACAAAACGAGAAACACTGCAAAGGAGAAAAATTCCAACCCCGTTTTCCAACAAAGACGCGAAAGCTTCAAGTTTCATTCCAAAAGATGGCAAATTCGGTTTACAAAAGAGAGCAAAGAGCGGCCGCGTTCGGCACCTAACAGCTAGTCTTCGTCTTCCCCGAGCGCGAAGCATGGGGCTTCCACCTTGCGTGGGCATAGTCATTGGAGTACCGTGTCGTCCGCCAGCGCGGAGCATGGGGCTTCCACTTGGGCATGGGTGGGAACCCCTCCGTGTCCTCAGGGGGCTCCGGGCGTATACAGCCCACTCATTATTACATGAGAGTGTCACGGTTGTAGATAGCTGGGCAAACCCCCAGGCACAAGGCTCAGGAGTTCCCAACTCGGTTCTCGAGTTACCCCGCGCGTTTCGGCGCAGTTGCGCGCCCCTACGGCCCAAACATGAGCGCAACGCACCCCGCGCGACCGTAGGAGTGTTGTGTTGATGTAGCCGCCTCGGGAGGCGTTAGGGCACCGGCCGAGCCGCACCCCTGAGGCCCCGCCTCCTGAGGGTTGCGCCTGCACCCCTGAGCCGTGGGGCGTACGGGGCCCTTGGGAGCGTGACCCGATTGACGCGGTGCCCTCGCGCCACCTGCCGCGCGTGGCCCGCACCTCTCGTGCCCTGCCAATCTCCTGTGCGACGATTCGTGTGGCCATGGCGCCAGGTCCTGCACTCTCCGCTCGTGAGGGCGCCCCCTGCGGCGCGCCACCGCAAGCCCCCGGGCGCCCTCTTCATCGCGCCGACTGAGCCAGGTGCTCCCGCAGCGGGAGCCCTCGGGCCCGACTTGAAGAGGGACACCGGGAGCGCCCCCCCCCCCCCCTTCGCGCCGGGGGGGGTGGCGGTTCCTGCGGCGGGAGCATGGCTCGCGGCGCCGACACCTGCCATGGCGCCGTTTTGAACATAGGCTACAGCGCGAGGGCCTTGATTTTCCTCTCGCTCCCCCCAGGTGATGGGGCGACGCCGTCCTGGGCACATGGACCGCGAACACGCCTGCGCCGAGCCTCTTCCCGAAGTTGGCCGCCTCCGCCACCACCGCGAGGTTGGTCACGTCCATCTTGACGTGGGTTGTTGCCGTGGCCATCCTCCGCTCCTCCGCCGCAATTACCTCGATGTTTGGTGGCTCGAGCTGCCCGGTCCCTGTGCCGGTTGGCGCGCTCTCGCCGGGACTGCCCAGACGGTAAGTTATCCGTCGGGTCCTGCGCGCGCACGTCGCGGCGCACGCGGAACATCCCGCCACTTCCTTCAGGCGTGCCCCTGCCGGGGCCGGGCGGCGGCCCGAAATCAGTCACCGGGACCCTGAGGAGGAGTACAGCGCGGGTCGGACCATGCTCGGGCTCCCCGGGTTGGGGGCCGGGCGCGTCGTACGTCGCCGCGTCCCTTGCCCCGGTTGAACCCCCCGCTCCTTGCGCCGGTGGTTGGAGAGGGAGGTATGGAGCCAAGGTCCTTCTTGCGACAGCGACAAGTTCGGCGATGTGGTCAGCCCAGGCGTCATAGCCCCCGTGCGTCGGGCGATGACGAAGCAGCTCGCTTGCCATGAGCAGCGCGTCCTGTGCGTTCAGGTCTCCCACATGGGCACAGGCTGAAGAGGACCCCGCGGAAGGTGCGGTGGGGTGGGCGCGAGGGGCCCGAGGGCGCATGGGCAGCACGGGCGGCGACGGTGGTGGCGACGACGCTGGTGACCCGGTAACGGCCGTTCGGCACCGAGCCCTCGGGTCGCGCGTGTTGGGAGCCGGCCATGGGGTTGGTGAAGCGGGAGTCATCGGAACCGAAGGGCGTCCGCGCACCCCCTACCTGGCGCGCCAAATGATGGAAATCGGGGCTCCACGGACCCAATAAAGGTTCGAACACAGGGGTGCGCTTGCCCTCCGATCCTTCTCAACTCGTAGCAACCCAACCTTGCCTTGCAGGCGATGCACCAGAACGCAAGAAGATGAACACAATGATTTACCCAGGTTCGGGCCACCTTCCGGTGTAAAACCCTACTCCTGCTTTGGTGGATTGGCCTCACGAGGAGGCTTGTGGATGAACGAATACAGTGGTTGAGCGACCTCGCGAGGGCTCTTCGGTGTGGGTGGATCTGATCCCCTTCTACGGTGGTGGCTAGTCCCTACTTATAGCGGGCCTTGGTCCTCTTCCCTTATCGCACAGGCGGGAAGGGATCCCACAGCGGCCAAATTCAAAGGGGGGCAGGAGGTACAGCTTATCCTGACTAAAGGTGGTCTTCGCCTGCAAAGCTCCTGTCGTGGCGCAGAGGTGAGCTCGTCGATGACATCCGTCCTGCCGAGCCCGTGGTCTTGGTCTCGTTGCACCGGAGTGGAAACCTTTGGGGAGGGGCCCTTGGTACCCGCACCCGTCCTTGCTTCCTTAGCACGAAAGGGGAAACTGTCTCTGCTGCGCCCGCTGGCGCCGGCCTGCCATGGTCGTCATGGCTCACGTCATCGCAGCCTTCTGAGGCTGGGTACCTGCATAGGAATATCCACTCCTCGGGAGGCGACCTGGGGAAGCCGCTCCCCTGGAGGTCTTGGCATCATCCTCCTCGCGAGGTCGGGGCCCTCACGAGGGTCTTATTTTGAGGGGTTCGTCGCCAGGCCGTACAGGGCCGTCGTGGTGGGCCACGCACTGGGCCGCAGGCAGGCAGGTCTGGGTACCCCCGATCCTAGAACGCCGACATACATGATCATTGCCGTGAATAACATGTCATATTTATGCGCTATTCTGTCAATTGCCCAACAGTAATTTGTCTACCCAACATATGATATGTTCAAGAGAGAGGCCTCTAACGAAAACTATGGCCCCCGGGTCTACTTAAACATATATACTAAAACCCTAAAAGTACTTTGCTGAAATTTATTTACTATTATTTTATTTTTATTTTGTATCATCTATCTCTATCAAGATTTAATCCTTGCTAGTAACGAGTTCAAGGGGCTTGATAACCCTCTTGCCCGCGTTGGGCGCAAGTGTATGGTTTTGTGTGTGTAGGTGTTGTTGAAAGGAGTTTGCTTGGTTCTCCTATTGGTTTAATAACCTTGATTCTCACTGAAGGAAATACTTATATCTACTTTGTTGCATCTCGTCTCCTCTTTGGGGAAAATCCCAATGCAGCTCACAAGTAGCAGTGCTCGCCTCTTGCGCCGCCACCGTCGCCGCAGCCCCGTGCTTGCCTGCCGTGAGGCCGACACCGTCACCGACCCCTCTCCTCCAACACCATCATCGACCCCTCTCCTCCAACACTGTTGCCGACGCGCTCCTCTACTCCAACACCAGCGCCACCACCGACCTATATATTGCAGCTGACCTGTCTCCTCCAAGTAACATGAACACCATTATTTGAGCATGCAAGGTGTTCTATGAAATGTCTACACATACCAGTATAATAATTATATGACCATGAAAGACATGGCTTATTTGCAGGACTTAATTTGAGTGTCAATGTTCTGGTAAAACGTTGATTAATTTCCATTTCGTCAAATTTCGGGCACTCAATTTGCCCTACTTTTAGCAAGGTCATGCCGAAATTTCTAATTGTTATTTCTTTTTATGTTTTGATAATAGTGCTTTGCAATTTTGCCGTACGAAGAATGGATCCCAACGCCAGAGCATCATCTTAGGAACTCAACTTCAACAACCCTGACGTCGAGATGGGCGCCCCTAACGTTGAGAAGGGTGACGACCATCATGAAGAACCGCCCACAGGGCGAGCAGAAATGAGCCACACTGATGGGACTTCATCTAGAACCACCACGAGAAACAAGAGCAGGCGTAAGGCTAGGGACCCGAACAAGCGGTACGAAGGTATCATGACAATTACCAAAGTTGGCCCAAAAGGAGAGCTCGTCGCCCCAGAGGCCGCGACAAAGGCATATAGAAAAATGCTAGGTTGCATCTTATGAAATAACATCCTGGTCAATTGCAAGGATTTGGGCAGAGAAAAGGTGAAGCTACTCGAAGCTGTAAGCCGGAGTTATGCATTTCCGGCTGACTCTAAAAAAAGGCCGAAGAGTATGCCTTGTCGAAATGGCCGAAGATGTTTAGGGACTGGAATAGCAGTGTCTATTGCAATCTCCTGGGTCAGGACTTCGAGACCGTTAAGCGGATCAATCCCAACATGGGTCTCGATGAATGGTCGGAGTTTCATGAATCCTCAGAAAAGCGAGTCAAGCAAAGAGGTGAGCGATCATTTCCGTAATTTGCAAAAACAGTTGCTGGGTGACCACCGTCTCGGCCCTAGTTGTTATAAACTTGCAATATCCAAGTGGGAGGATGAGGATGCGGACTTTGAAGCCGTAGGTAAACCACCCCAATTCTCAGAACATCGAGATCGTGCGCGTGACTTCAATTTCCTTAGGGCCCGTGCAGTGCGAGACTCAAATACTAACGAGTGGGTCCTCCCGACGCCACAACCTCACTCAATGGAGGAGAGCCTGGTAATGTCACTAAAGACTACTCCCTCCCTCCCCGTCTTACATTATGAGACAAAGGGAGTAATAATTTAGCACCTACTACAATTAATACCATACTAATCGTTTACTACAACTTATATTTTGTAGAAAAAAATGAAGGAGGAATTTGGACCCGGTCCTGAAGAATCTCCATACGGCTATAGGTATGACGACCATATTACACAGTTTATGAACGAGGGCTTTGGGTCTGATAGGAAGCCCAAGAATGGGCATGCATTGGGTGCGGGTAGGATGCTATGGGACCAGTCCTATCCCCAGACCAAAGAGTTAACAAAATATAAAAGAAAAGGTAGGGTTGATGACAGGATCAATGCCAAAGCAGATGCAAAAGTAGTTACAGCAATTTAGAAAAAGTTAGCTGAAATATTTCCGCATGGCACGTTGAGTCTTACCCAGCATCATCTGTACAGTAGCACCCAACGGCCACAAGCATCGCAACATGTTTCATGTTGGCTGATGGATAGAGAATTTCTGATATTTTTCATAGTGTTTCCTACTTGGTTTCATTGGATTGTTGTTACTCTTCGGATATTTCTAATGCTAATCCAAGAAAATAAATGATTGGCAGGAAATGTTATTTTTGGAAGGAAACCAAGGAGGATTGCTGGAAATCAAGCCAAATGGAGCATCTTTCCTGAAGAGAGCACTGCCAACCGGCGCACCAGAGTGAAAGATGGTGTTCCATGCGACCGCAAGTGCTCGCATGAGCGGTCATATGGACTGCCAGCAGCCCCTCCTTGTCTAAACAAGCAACTTTCATGAAGGGACAACGAGGAGAAGACAACCCTAGCCGCCGGCACACCATCCAGAACAGGAGAGGAGAGGATCTGAAGAACTAACGAAGATCATCATAGTTTTGGATCTTTCATCTCCATCATCATCATCATCACCTCCTTCACTATTGTAAGAGGGATCGCAATTTGTAAACTCTACTCGATCTCATCTGAGATCAAGACTATTTGAGTACCATTTCATCTCATTGTGGATCGTCCCAATATTATCGATATGGTTTTCATGGTTTCTATCGCTGTTGTTATTTATTCCCCTCTTATGATGTGTGAGTAATTCCCCTAGGTGTGGGAGATGTAGGGTAAGTGGTAAGATTTATCAGTGTCTGTTCTATATGTTGTCATTTGAATTCGTAGTAGTATGATCTACTTAGTATGTTGCTATACTATGGTGAACCCTATGCGTGTTGTCCAATTTAAGGGCCCAGGCAACATGATCTCAAGACCTACAAAGGTAACCCATATTGTTTAGGAACTCTATGAGCTCTGACGTGACAGGTGGAGATATCTATGAGAACTGAAGACAATATGATATAATGGTGATCCATTGAACTTAATGCTTGGTTCCGGTCTTGTGACCTTAATTGTGGAAACGACCACTATGTGGCAACGGCAAAGTAGAACCATAGAATGAAATGTAATCCCAAGGGGAGGAGTTTCATAACTCTAGGGAGAACCGCCTACACAACATTTATAACAAATGCTATGAGTACAATACAAGGTAACTGGTATTATTGTCCCACTGGCAGAATTCATATATTCTTCCCATGAATTGTAATCACTACGCACCTAATTAATCTCTTCATTGCAGGAAATACGATCTATATTTTTATTATTTTTATTTACTCCCCCTAAGTTATTTAGTAGAAACTTTTAAATTCTCTTTATATTAGCATATTTGGTTTATCGTTTCTCCAGGACAATAATAGTATTTGCAGAAGCACAAGCAGTTACTTCCCACAAGAAATGTGACACCATGTGTGTGACCGAAGTGCCTCCATAAATACTCTCATCCAGTCTTTCTTGGGACAATTACTCATTGGGATACTTCTGCGATGCTACACTACCTTGTTGGTCTCCAGGTACCAAGGCATTTTCTGGCGCCCCTGTCGGGGAGCTAAGCGCAGAGTATTTCTTTCGTAACTGTTTTTGCGGGTATTGTTATTGTGGATGCTTCCTGTAATTCACAGGGGATCTACTCATTCAGGAAGAACCTATTTACCAGATTACAATACTCGTTTTCCTCAGGAGCAACAAGCTTAATTAATAGAAAAATACAAAAATAGCGAGACAATTGAGCTTAATACTTTTTTCGCAGAAATGACGATTACTCAAAAAACCAAGAAGACTATTAGGGATCGCTGTGCTCTAGTACTTATTTCTTTATCTCCTATAGTTTATCCTAATAATTTTGCTCAAGAGTATTCGATTGACTGTGATCTTATTGCAGAAGTAAGAAAATATGACTTTATAGGAACTGAAGACGAAGATCCTCAAGCACATCTAATGATGTTGGACACTTTGTGTGGGACGTTTAAGTTAAAGGATGTTTCACGAAAATTTGTGTTGTTGAGACTCTTCAGGTTTTCTCTAAAGGATGATGCTGACAAGTGGTATAATCGTTTGCCTCAAGTAAGTATAAACCGCTGGATTATGTATGCTGAAAAGTTTATGGCTAAATAACTTCCAAGATCGAAGATTTAAATTAAGAATAAACATCACCTTATTTATTCAAGAAGATGGTGAAACTCTATATAAAGCTTGGGAGGGATATTCTAAAAAAATTAACCTTATGTCCTAACCATGGTTATGCTAAAAATGTTATACTACACATGTTTTATCATGGAATTAATGATGAATAAAAATCCATTATTGATTTAAGTGCAGGGGGAGAATTCATGTCATTGACCCTAGAAGAAGGGAAAGAACATATTGAGAAAATTGTATCCGCACACGAACAATGGAATATTGAGGAACCTATCAAACCAGCTGGAAAAATATACCATATTGAAGACATGGAAGAATTCAAGAAGGTTACTCCAGAGAAAGGTAAGCCTATTGAACAAGTTATAAATGAAAAAGTGCATATATTTAGCATTTATCGTCACGAAGATGAGGTTCAAGAGACTATGAACAAGTTTAAATTCCATCAGGACAACTTCAATAGAGACTTTCGAAGATGTATCTATCATAATGAAAAGCTAATAGCATATCTCTCACAAGAGGTAGATGGGCTAAGTCAAGCAGTAAAGAATCTTGATAAACATTCTCGTATGATAGAAACTCAATGTACTCAGATCCCTGAGACTCGAGCTTTGATTCTTGCGTGATTACGTGATGTTGTTTCTACTAATGAAATATCTACTTGTAGTGGTAAAAGAACGCAGGATCCCAAAGGCCCAGAATGGTATTAAAATTAGCAAGAGCAAAGAAGAATGGAGAGTGAAAGCCAAACCCAAGAGAATAGAGAATTATTTTTTCGTGAGGAAGAACCTGAAGAATAGGTCCTTCAAGATGCCCAGGGAGATGAAGCAGAACCTGACAAAGAAGTTGACCATAATGCTCAAACAATTGATGGCAATGATAATGAAGAAGAAGAAACTCGGAAAGCGGAATAAGAGGGAGAACCAAGGGTGGAAAAAAGTAAACAACCACCTGATCCGGCCAAAAGGTTAGTGGCCAAGCTACGAAGAACAAAGAGAAAGGTAAGGAGAAAGATCAAGGTAAACCGAACAAAACTCTTTTTTATCCTAGGGCTGTGAGACCACCTTCAAATGATGCATTATACTCTTCCTTTCTTCAAGCCATAGCTGATCTTAAAATGTCAATGCATGTGACTGACATGTTAAAGATTCCTACTTTTGCTAAGTTCATGCATGATGTTTTCAATGACAAAAGCAGTATGAATCTAAAGGAACATGTGGCCACAATAATAGAGTACCCATTTGATAACAAGATACCATAAAAACTGGGAGACCCAAGCATGCCCAAGATATCTTGTTCCATCTGTAATCTTGATATAAATAATGCTCTCTATGATGTAGGAGCAGGGGTAAGTGTGATGCCTCTAACTCTCTATCACAAGTTGAATTTATCTGAATGTATACCCACAGTCATAAGTTTGCAGATGGCAGACAAGTCCACACAGAAGCCAGTGGGAATGGCTGAAAACTTTTTGTTGACATTGGACGAGCATGTTATACCTACTGATTTTGTTATCCTTGACATGCCCGAAGATGAAAATTTATCAATTATACTTGGTCGAATTTTTTTGATTACTACACGTGCATCGTTAGATTGCTGAGAAGGGAAAGTAACCTTCAGAATTTGTGAAGAAGAAATAGTTAAATACTTCCCAGAGAAGCAAGGAGCAGAAGTGAAGTATGTGCCACCACCTAAACGATTATTCATGTTGAGCAGAGAAAATCCACGACCACATGAGACTTGACATAATACCAAGGTATGAGGTTGGGCTAAGCAACCAAACAACCATCGCCTAATGGGAGGCAACCCATTAGCTATTAGTTTTGTCGGCGTTCTGGATACCGGGGTATCCAGACTTGCCTGCCTGCGGCCCTGGACATGCCCACTCGACGGTCCGTACAGCCCTGCGCGGCTTCGCTCAAGACAAGACCCTCGCGAGAGCCTCATCCTCGCGAGGAGGACATCGCCAAGACCCGCGGGGGGGGGGGGGGGGGGGGGGGTAGGCCTCCCTAGGCCTCCTCCCGAGCGATGGAGATCTCTATGCAGCGCACGGCCTCGGGAGGTCAAGGGTGACGCCAGCCAGGCCAGGCGGGCGCCAGTGCGCCAGAGGCGACAATTTCCCCTTTGGTACAAACGGGGCAAGGACGAGCACAGGTTCCCGAAGCGCCCCCCAAAGGTTTCCCTTCCGGTGCAACAAGACCAAGACCCCGAGCCCCGCAGGACGGACGTCATCGCCGAGCCCACCTCTGCATCACCACCACCTACTTTGCAGGCGAAGATCACCTTTCGTCGGGATAAGATGTACCTCCTGTCACCTTTCAAATTTGGCCATTGTAGGATCCCTTCCCGCCATTGCGACCAGGGAAGAGGACCCGGGCCGCTATAAATAGAGGCTAGGCTGCTCTGTAGAGAGGGCGGCGACACACCACCGAAAACACACTCGCGAGGCAACTCATCACTGTACTAGTTCATCCACGAACCTCCTCGTGAGGCAATCCACCAAAGGCAGGAGTAGGGTTTTACGCTTCGCAACGGCCCGAACCCGGGTAAACTCTCGTGTGTTATCTTCTTCCTTGCCATCGAGCGGGATCATTGTGTTGTGAGCTTGGAGGGGGTGGAGCTGTCGGGGATCTTCGCACACGCCCCTGGGTTCAAACTTCTCAGGGTTTTGCGGAGCCCGTAATCCGACATTTGGCGCGCCAAGTAGGGGGCGTGTCGAAGTCTTCCTCAGGCCTCGCTTTTCCCGCCTAACCGCTCCGATGGCTGACGCTCGCCGAGCCCGCATCGAGCGCCGTGCGTCCCGCGTCGCCCAGACGGCGCCCGTGGGCCACACCGCCGCGCGCCGGTCCGCCTCAACTGTGGCCAACGCCGCCACATGCCCGGAAGCCCACGAGCAGCAAGACTCGTCACAGCCGGTCACCACGTGGCGCGACGGCCGCACCGCTACTCCGTCGATCGTTCCGGCTACTGGGTCGTCCTCCCATGTACGCCCCGGGCCGGCGCGTGGGTCGGGCGCACTCTTCATGGCGCGCGAGCTGCTGCGCTACCGCCCTGCCCCCAACTGCTACGACGACTGGCTCAAGCGCATTGCCGAGCTCGTCAGCGCCGCCAGCGATGCCTCGGCGCTCTCCTCCTCCCCCTCAGCGTGACGTCGACCCCGAGCCCAGGCGTGAAGCACGCCCGCGTGACCCACCGCGCGGGCCCCCGGCGAGGGCGAGAGATGAGGTAAGCTGCCAGGTGGTGCCGCGGACGCGCGCTGACGTGCGTGCGCTCCCTGCACCGCTGCATCAGCGGCGAGACTAGGCTCCCCTGGAGGCAGCCGCGCAGGAGCATCAAGATCGGGCCCCTCCCGAGCGCGCGGTGCCCGTGGGCCCAGTGGTTTGCCGCGCCATCGCCCCGGAGCTCCATCCGGCCGTGTGGCCCTGCAAGTCCAAGCTTGACCTACCCCCTCGCTACGACGGCACCCTAGATCCCGCCGAGTTCCTACAGCTCTACTCACTGAGCATCCAGGCAGCCGGCGGGGACGACAAGGTCATGGCAAGCTGGTTCCCTATGGCGCTCAAGGGTGGTGCGCTCTCCTGGCTCCTCAACCTCCCGGAGAGATCGACCACCTCCTGGGAAGGCCTGCGCGAGCGCTTCGTTGCCAACTTCCAAGGCACCCGCGACCGCGCCCTTGGAGTGGGTGACCTACGTCGCATGAAGCAACAGCCGAACGAGACCTTGCACAAGTTCATACAGCGCTTCACGACTGTCCTCCTCAAGATCCTGAGGGCGTCAGATGAGGCCATCATCTCGGCGTTCACCGACAGCGTCAGGGACCTCAGGATGAGGGAGGAGCTCGCTATCAACGACGACCTGACCTCGGCTCTGGAGATGTTTAACCTGGCGAACAAGTGCACAAAGGCAGAAAAGTGCCGACTCTTACTCCGCGAGCTCCCGGAGGCAGAACCCGAAGACAAGAAGGCCAAGACTAAGGAGCCGAAGTGCAAGCCCCCCGCGGTGCTGGCGGCTGAACCCGAAGCAAAGCACAGCCGAGACGAAGAACCCCCCGCGGGAAGGCGACTGTTCTGCATCTTCCATGGCACCAATAGCCACAACACCATCGACTGTCAGGAGCTCAGGGTGGTCCACGACGAACACTTCGGTCGGCGCCCTGGGCGTAGCGGCCAGGGCTACGGACGCGGTGGAGGCCGTGGCGGAGGCCGTTGGGACAATCGAGACTCACGCCAAGAGTGGCGAGACCGGCCTCGGGAGGACCGCTGGCGCGACTAACCTCCGTAGGGGTCATGTCGTGGCCAGCCTCGCGAGGCCCGCCCTCGTGAAGTCGGCCTTCCACCCCTGCCGCCGCCACCTAGGCAGAAGGAAGAAGACAGGCAGAACGATGGGGCTGGGGGCTTCCAGGAGGTTAGGGCAATAGCCTGCATCCTATGCGGTGCCCAAGCCCCGGCATCGAACCGCATCTTCAAACAGTTCTCACGGGAGGTGAACGCGGCTCTCTCGAAGCTCGAGGCTGCGCACCCCCTCAAGTGGTCCCAGTGCGCCAGCACCTTCGACTCCAAGGATCAACTCAAGTGTTCGGCCATGGCGGGCTCACTCCCCATGCTGTGCACGCCTACTATCAGCAATGTCCTCATCACCAAGACCCTCATCGACAGCGGCGCGGGGCTCAATGTCCTCTCCATCAAGACATTCAAGACGCTCCAAGTGCCCTATGACCAGCTCATGCCCACCAAGACTTTCTCCGGAGTCACTGACGGCTCCACAGTCCCCATCGGGCAAGTGCGCCTGCCCGTCACCTTCGGCGGGCGCGAAAATTACCACACCGAGCTCATCGTCTTTGACGTCGCCCACATCCACCTCCCGTACAACGCGATCCTTGGGTACCCAGCCCTCGCCAAGTTCATGGCAGTGACCCACCATGGCTACAACGTCCTCAAGATGCCGGGGAGTGGTGGCGTCATCACCGTCACCTGCGATGAGAAGGACGTCGTTTGCTCCTCGAGCGCGCCTACCATGCCGCAGCGGCCGAGCACTCAGACGATGACGGAGGTGCCCTGTCCCACCAGGATGTCCCCAAGAAGAAGAAGAAGCTCCTTTCCAAGGGGCGCCAGGGGGCTAAGACCTCTAAGGACGGCACCTCAGGCTCCGCGCCTGGGGCCAAGGCCCCTTCCCCCTTCGCATAGGAAGGCACGCCCGGCGCCTCCCTTGGGTCGGGCTTGGGGGCTTCCACCCGGAAGGCTACCGACCTGACCAGTGAGACGAGGGGGGTGCTCGGGCACAACTTGGGGGCGGGCGTAGGCACGCAGTCATCCAAACAAGGAGCACGGCGCGAGACACCAAGTTCACGGGAATTTGTCACCAGAACAATTGAGGAGCTTCGAGAAGCACAGGTCATGCTAGACGGGCGCGGCCCTGCGTCGCCCAGCGCGGTCACCGTCGTCAATTCAGGCGGCATGCCGCGCATCTGCGTCAACGTACCCGACATCAACAGGGCCGCATCACAGGACGTCTTCTGGCTGACGCGCGTCGGTCGCAGCAGGGCCTACCCGTGCAGCTACATCCGCATGCCCTTCGGTCTGCCGAACGCGGGTGCCACGTTCCAGCGCCTTGCCCAGGCCATGCTCGTGCCTTAATGGGCCAGGCGCTGCGAGGAGTTGGAGGAGGTGCCGGGCCCGAGCGAGCGCCCTGAGCCTCGTGAGGGGCCGGGCTCATGAAGGCCAAGCTTGCGGAGACACAAGGCCAAGCTCCGACGACTGTCTCCACGCTTTAGCGGTATTGCCGCCAGGTGATTCTGTTTGGTCCACACCAGGTAACTTTTTGGTTTGCTAAGTTTGAGGGCGTCCGACGGGTTGCATTATCCTCAGGCGTTCAGGGCTCATCCCAGCCATGTCATTTACGCATGCATCAGATCCTTTCACGCATTTGATCTATTTCCTAAATATTCCAACCTGCATGCCCGATGCTTCGCCGTCATGAACGCCGCCGCGCCCTAATGATCCTACCCTCGACCGCCTCATGATTAAGGGCTGGCACGACGTTTGTGCTCGGGTCCGTCCCTGCAGCGTTGACAAATCCGAGTGGTCGATCTCTGTCTCGCGGACCAGCCCCGTGCACGTCACCTCCCATGGCCCTCGGTGCTCCGCTCTCGCATGAGCTAATCGGGAGTGGGTGAGTCAGGGCACGCGGCACGGTTCCTATAACCATAGTCGACCTTCCGCTGCCGTGGGAACCACGCGCCGGGTGTTTTCTCCTCGGAGTTGCCGCATGAGAAGACTGGCCACGGTGTCTGTGCTCGGGTCAGTCCCTGCAGCGTCGACAAATCCAATGGCTGAGCTCTGTCTGGCGGGCCGGCCCCGTTCACGTCACCTCCTGGGGTCATTGGTGTTTGGCCTTCTCATGCGATGGACCTTGGAAATCCATTCGGCGCAGGTTTCTCAAAATATGCAGGACTTCAAGCGGCGTTTTTTACTGGAAGACTCAGGCGCAACCCGCCTTTGAGGTAGGGCCTCATGAGACCTGAGCTGCCTCACGAGTGCCCAGATACACCTCCCAGTTCTACCGTGCAGGCCACGCGTACGAACTTAATGGGCTGTACACGCCCGGGGGGCTCAGGAGCCGGGGCCCCCCATTCCCACGCCCAAGTGGAAGCCCCATGCTCCGCGCTGGCGGACAACACTGCCCTCCAATGGCTATGCCCACGCAACGTGGAAGCCCTATGCTCCGCGCTGGGGATAAACAACTGACGGCGCCTTAGCGGGTGCATTCAACCTCAGGATGGCCCCTCGCGGCTCCATCTCGCAGCATTCCCTTGGGATGCACGCGTGAGGGGGCTGCATGGGGGCTGCGCTCAGGCCAGGCCTGGCACACGCCACCTCCCCAGGCCCCTGGTGCCTGATCTTCACACGTCGCTCTTAGACAAAAGCTGGCGAGGAAAGGTATGGGAGCCGCTCGTACGTCAAGGGGGACCCCTGAGCATCGCGACTCAGGGGCCTCACTGGTCTCGTAGCCCCTCACCCCTTGGCACCGTCCTGGTGCTCCAGACGCCCCAACGGCGGTTGAGGTATGCGCAGGACCGGGCCCTGCCGACGCTGAGCTCAAGGCACTCCAATCTCCAAGTCAACCCCGTCTTCGCCGTGTTCCCTTCGTGAGGGCTGCTCGTACGTCAAGGGGGACCCCAGAGCATCGCGACTCAGGAGCCTGACTGGTCACGTACCCCCTCGCCCCTTGGCACTGTCCTGGTGATCCGGACACCCCAACGGCGGTTGAGGTATGCACGGGACCTGGCCCTGCCGACGCAGAGCGCTATAGCAAGCAGGAAGGAAACGAAGCAAGGAAATAAAACCACACGGCTTAGCAGTCACTACAAGCATTAAAATGTCTCCAAAAACGCGAACAAGTCTAACGCCTCCCCGAGGCACGATGAACATTACAGGAGAAGACCCAGGAAAAGAAGCTAGGAGGAGCTAGCACCACCACTCGTCCCGGCCGCGGGGAGCTCGTCATCGACGTCGTTGCCGCTGTCTTCATCGTCACCAACCCCCGCGGCTGCAGGAGGAGGTGAGGGAACAGCGACGCAGGCGAACTTCTTCATCAGCGCCTTCACGGCGCCCTCCACGGCTGTCTCCGTGGCGGCTCGAACCCCAGGGTCAACCGGGCGAATCACGGAGCCGAAGTCGAAGCTCGGCTTGCGAAGGTAGAGATGGCTAAAAATGCGCATCGCGGCCACGGAGAAGAGGTCGCGGCACTCACTCTCCAGGACGTTCTCCGCCCTGGCGACGGCACCCTCAAGCACCTCGGCGAGCTTTGAAGAGAGCCCCGTGAAGCCGTTCTCACGAGCTACCAAGGGCTCTGTAAATCCCCCCCCCCCCCCCGGCAGATGGACTGCAGCGCCTGGCGAAGCCTGAGCTCGACGAAGGGGAGAGCGTCGAGCTCCGCAGCCTTCTTCTCCTCGGTCGCGGCAAGGGTCTTCTCCCTGGATTCGAGCCGAGCCTTCTCCGCAGCCACCTCCTCCTTCAACCTGTCCAGTTGCTTGCGTTCCGCGGCTTGGTCGGCCGCCGCCTTGGACAACACGGAGTGACGGTCGGCAAGCTTGGCCTCGCAGGTCTTGAGATCTTCCTCCAAACCACCACGGCTGAGGCGTCAGACCGGAGCCACCCAGAAAGAAGACCCAAGCGCTCCCTTGCGAGGCGACCGTCGGCGCCCCCGAGGGCGTCTCGGACCTGATCCAGGATGGCGTAGGCCCCGTCCAGGGCGCCTGACTCGGCTGGAGGGCCACGAATTGGTGGTACCAGAGCATGACCCGGAGATGGAACCTGCGTGGCGGCAGGAGCAGCCTTCGGAGGGGCTGGACTGTGGAGAGCAGAAGACACCGGTGGCTGCGCCACCACCACAGACAAGGCGGGGACGGACGGCCCCACACCCAGCTGGCCCCTCAGCCAATGGCGCAGACACGCCCCCGAGGGCGGGGACAGCCTCTTCAATGGGCATCGGGGACTCCGCGGCCGTGACAAGGAGAGCCGCCCCGCGAGCCTCCTCGCCCGCGACATCCGGCGCCTCATCGGGCGATGGCAAGGCACCAGGAACGGGCGTCGCGGCGGAAGACGCCCCCGGCTTGACGCCGGCCTTCTTCTTCTTCGCCTTCAGCATGGCGGCGCACCTGATTGTCAAGCAAACAGGGGACCATCAGTACAGAAACCACCGGAAGGCGGCCAGAAACCAAGCAAGACCACTTACTCCTCGACGTCAACCCACCTCGGCGAGGGCGGGGAAGCCCCCGTCCTTCTCCGAGGAGGTGCCGCTGCATGAAGGAGCAGTGGAACCACTCGTGAGGGCCACGGCCGGCAAAGCCGCGCCAGCCCTAGACGTGGCCGCCTCGCCCATGGGCTGCAGCTCAGGCAGGGGCAAGGCGGGCACCTCGGCCACCTTGCTGGCACGAACTGGGCGCTCCGGAGGAGGCCCGGCCTCGCGCTTCCTCGGGGTCACCCGGCAGGCGGATTGTGCGGCCCGAGGTGTGGGTCCAGACCCCTTGAGGACCCTGGTGAGTCGCGGAGGACTTGCAGCAGGGGGCTCGCCGGCGTCGTCGTCATCAAAGCCGCGGAGAAGCGCACTCCGCGACGAAGGGGACACTTCCTCCAGATCGTCATCCGCCGTCTCCTCCGAGTCTTCTTCATCTGCGGTGTCGTCGGAGGACACCGCCACAAGGGCGCCGGGGCTCTTGGCCGGAGAGATCCCCAGCTCGTCAAATATGGGCATCGCGGCGACCAGATCGGCCTTGTCATCGCGGCAGTACAGCGGGGCATAGGCCTCAGGAACTCCTTCACTATCATCCCCCGGGGTCGCCGTTGAGCAGGGTCGCCATAACCCTGTTCAACTCCTCGGGGTTCAGGCGCGCAGAGCGGAGCCTCATCTCATCGCCACCACCCTGATAGTCCCACATGAGCCTCGAGTGAGACTGGAGGGGCGCCAGGCGTTGCGCCAGGAACTCCTTCACTATCATCCCCCAGTCAACTTCCTGGCGCTGATGTCTCGAAGGACCTGCTCTAGGACGGGCTTGGCCCGGGGGTCGGAAAGCTTCGTAGAGCTCCACGCAGACATCTTCTCCGGCATCCCCTTTGGGAGCTCCAGGCGAGGGTTGACGCTCTTGAGATCCAAGAAGACCCAGCGGTGCCTGAAGTTCTCCACCTTCTTCCCGGCCTTAAAGAGCACGTTCCCGCTCTGGACCGCGATGAAGGAGACGCATGCCGACCGCTAAGCGCCGTCATGAAGCTGCAAGATGAAGAAATGGAGGAACAGGGCCACCGAAGGCTTCACGCCCACGAAAGCCTCGCAGTAGAAGGCGAAGATGGACAGAAGCAGGATGGAGTTGGGTTGAAGATGGAGAGCCTGGATCCCGTAGTGCTCGAGGATGGCGGTGAACAACGCAGAGAAGGGCGGAATGAGCCCGGAGAAGACGCTGTGGAGGAAGAAAGGGTAGGCCGACTTGGCCAGGCGATGCCTCTCCGCGGAACCGCACCATATCAAGGTCCGTCCCCCGCTCATTGGTGTCATCCGCCGTCGATGGAAGCACCGGGGCGAGGTCCCCGTCCTTAGCTATGGTGGACCCTGAGAGCGCCGGCGAGATGGGAGCGGAAGCCGAGCTCTGGGCTTCAGGTTTTGATTTGCCAGCGGCAGCCATCGAGAAGCCTTTGGGGCCAAGGGAGCAAGAAGGAAGATGGTGCGGTGCTGAGATCTGGAGAGGTTCTCACAAAGGATAGAGATCTCGGAGGAAGAGCAGGAGCGCGGAAGAGGAAAGCAATAATGGCTCAACGCTGGACGTCAGGCTTTTCTCGGTTCGGGCAGTTGCCGAGGAGACACGGGAGCGGGGACGCCCGCGCCCAACCGCACACCGTGCGCCAGACCTGGCCCGTAGGCAATTGGGGCCCGCGGCGCTCCGGGCCATCTTCTTCGGTTTCCCCTCGAGGCCAACTCGAGCGCGCCTTGGGCCCGAGGGCTACTGCCGGCGTTCTGGGTACCGGGGTACCCAGACTTGCCTGCCTGCGGCCTAGGACATGGCCCACTCGACGGTCCGTACAGCCCTGCGCGGCTTCGCTCAAGACAAGACCCTCGGGAGAGCCTCATCCTCGCGAGGAGGACAGCGCCAAGACCCGTGGGGGGGTAGGTCTCCCCAGGCCTCCTCCCGAGCGGCGGAGATCTCTATGCAGTGCACGGCCTCGGGAGGTCAAGGGTGACGCCAGCCAGGCCAGGCGGGCGCCAGCGCGCCAGAGGCGACAGTTTCCCCTTTGGTGCAAAGGGGGCAAGGACGAGTGCAGGTTCCCGAAGCGCCTGATAACCCACAAGTATAGGGGATCGCAACAGTTTTCGAGGGTAGAGTATTCAACCCAAATTTATTGATTCGACACAAGGGGAGCCAAAGAATATTCTCGAGTTTTAGCAGCTGAGTTGTCAATTCAACCACACCTGAAAGACTTAATATCTGCAGCAAAGTATTCAGTAGCAAAATAGTATGGAAGTAACGGTAATGATGGCAAAAGTGACAGTAGCAGTGTTGTAGTGATTGTAACAGTAGCAACGGAAAAGTAACTTAGCAAAGATCAATATGGGAAAAGCTCGTAGGCAATGGATCAGTGATGGATAATTATGTCAGATGGCATTCATCATGCAACGGTTATAACATAGGGTGACACAGAACTAGCTCCAATTCATCAATGTAATGTAGGCATGTATTCCATATATAGTCATACCTGCTTATGGAAAAGAACTTGCATGACATCTTTTGTCCTACCCTCCCGTGGCAGCGGGGTCCTAATGGAAACTAAGGGATATTAAGGCCTCCTTTTAATAGAGAACCGGACCAAAGCATTAGCACTTAGTGAATACATGAACTCCTCAAACTACGGTAATCACCGGAAAGAATCCCAGTTATTGTCACCCTGGGGGATGCGGATCATAACTCGTAATAGGTGTCTACAACTTGCAAGATAGGATCAAGAACACACATATATTCATGAAAACATAATAGGTTCAGATCTGAAATCATGGCACTCGGGCCCTAGTGACAAGCATTAAGCATAGCAAAGTCATAGCAACATCAATCTCAGAACATAGTGGATACTAGGGATCAAACCCTAACCAAACTAACTCGATTACATGGTAAATCTCATCCAACCCATCACCGTCCAGCAAGCCTACGATGGAATTACTCACGAACGGCGGAGAGCATCATGAAATTGGTGATGAAGGATGGTTGGTGATGACGACGGCGTCGATTTCCCCTCTCCGGAGCCCAAATCAAGCTCCAGATCTGCCCTCCCGAGGAAGAACAGGAGGTGGCGGCGACTCCGTATCGTAAAACGCGATGAACTCTTCTCTCTGATTTTTTTCTCCGTAAATAGGAATATATAGGAGTGGAAACAAGGTCGGAGGAGCAACAGGGGGCCCACAAGCCACAGGGGCGCACCCTAGGGGGGTGGGCGCGCCCCCTGGCTTGTGGCCAGGTGGTGGGCCCCCTGCAATTGATTCTTTCGCCAGTATTTTTTATTAAATCCAAAAATATTCTCCGTAAATTTTCAGGTCAATCCGAGAACTTTTATTTCTGCACAAAAATAACACCAAGGCAATTCTGCTGAAAACAGCGTCAGTCCGGGTTAGTTCCATTCAAATCATGCAAATTAGAGTCCAAAACAAGGGCAAAAGAGTTTGGAAAAGTAGATACGTGGGAGACGTATCAACTCCCCCAAGCTTAAACCTTTGCTTGTCCTCAAGCAATTCAGTTGATAAACTGAAAGTGATAAAGAAAAACTTTTACAAACTCTGTTTGATGTTGCTGTTGTAAATATGTCTAACTGATGTGCAGATTTTCAGCAAAGATTATGAACTAACCACATTCACAATAACATTTAGGTCTCACATTTACTCATATCAATGGCATAATCAACTAGCGAGCAATAATAATAAGTCTCGGATGACAACAATTTTATCAAAACAATCATGATACAATATGACATAATGGTATCTTGCTAGCCCTTTCTGAGACCGCAAAACATAAATGCAGAGCACCTCTGGAGAAAAAGGACTGACTAGACATTGTAATTCATGGTAAAAGAGATCCAGTCATACTCATACCCAAAATCAATTAATAGCAAAGCATACAAATGATGGGAGTGCTCTCTAACTGGTGCCTTTTATGAGAGGGTGATGACTCAACAGTAAAGTAAAATAGATAGGCCCTTCGCAGAGGGAAGCATTGATTTGCAGCGGTGCTAGAGCTCGGGTTTTTAAAACAGAGATGAATAATATTTTTGAGCGGTATGCTTTCATTGCCGACATAACAACTAAGAGATCTCGATATCTTCCATGCTAGATACATTATAGGCGGTTCCCAAACAGAATAGTAAAGTTTTTACTCCCCCTCCACCAAATCAGTCACACTCCACGGCGGGCCGAATCCACGGGTACCGTCCATACAAACACAATCTTGGGGGAGTTTTGTTTATTATATATTGATTTGAATTTTGAGCGTGGGACTTGGCATCCCAAATACCAGCCACTTTCTCGTGAATGATAGTGAATAAACACATCTCGTGAGAATAACCCACCTAGCATGGAAGATACTGACAGCCCCCAGTCGCCACATGAGCGGTTTGGGCATACAAAACGGAATATTTATTTGAAGGTTTGGAGTATGGCACATGCAAATTTACTTGGAACGGCAGGTAAATACCGCATATAGGTAGGTATGGTGGACTCATATGGAACAACTTTGGGTTTATGGAAATGGATGCACAAGCAGTATTCCCGCTTAGTACAAGTGAAGGCTAGCAAAAGACTGGGAAGCGACCAACTAGAGAGCGACAACAGTCATAAACATGCTTTGAGATTAACCAACATTGAATGCAAGCATGAGTAGGATATAAATCACCATGAACATAAACATCGTGGAGGCTATGTTGGTTTTGTTTCAACTACATGCGTGAACATGTGCCAAGTCAAGCCACTCGAATCATTCAGAGGAGGATACCATTCTATCATACTACATCACAACCATTTTAATATGCATGTTGGCACTCAAAACAAACCATTATTAACTCTTAGCTAATTAAGCATGGCATGAGTAACTATAATCTCTAATTGTCATTTCAAACATGTTCAACCCATAATGAGCTGAATCATGAACGATGAGCTAATCATATTTACAAAAACAGGATAGTTCGAGTTCATACCAGCTTTTCTTCATCTCAGTCATTTCATCATATATCGTCATTATTGCCTTTCACTTGCACGACCGAACGATGTGAATAATAAGAGTGCACGTGCATTGGACTAAGCTGGAATCTGCAAACGATAACTCAAGGGAGAAGGCAAGGTAATATGGGCTCTCTGTTAGATAAACAATAATGCATATGAGAGCCACTCAACATGTCATCGTGGTCTTCTCCTTACGACCCAAAGAAGAAAGGAAAACTATTTACACGGGAAAGCTCCCAACAAGCAAAAGAAGAACGAGAAATATTTTTGGGTTTTCTTTTAATACTACAACTAAACAAACTAGAAAGTAAAGCTAGAACTATTTTTTTGGGATTTTCTCACGATTAATCAAACACACAAGAAGAAAGCGAAAAGAAGAAATAAACTACCATGGATGGTACAATGAAAAAGTATGAACACCGACAACCGAAATGAGTGTGTGAACGTGAATGTAATGTCGGTGAGAAATACGTACTCCCCCAAGCTTAGGCTTTTGGCCTAAGTTGGTCTAGGGCCACGGCTGTTAATAACCCTCTCCTGGATACTCCGTAGGATACTGAGGGTTCCACTGATTAGCGACCTCCTGTGGCTCCCACTGAAAAACCGGAGCCTGATATGGATCAAGGGTTGGTGCCGGCTCAGGTGCTGTGGGTTGCGACAAACCCCAATAGCGGTAGATGTCACCGGGCATAATAGTGTACCTGCCTGAATGGATATCGAACAAAGAAGAAGCAGGCAGAGTAATAATCTCACAAGTACCCTGACTAAATACTAGGTTGTAAAGCAGCCTTTTATCATTATCTTTCTTAATAAAATCATGTGCTACCATACTATCATAATCTAAATGTCTTGTGGGAAGCAGCATTTCATCTTCCTCGTCAAGCCTAATAGGTATCTCAAAGTGTTTAGCTAAACGAGACGCATAGATACCTCCGAATATAGGGCCCTTCGAACGGTTTAAGTTCAACCGTTGAGCCACTATAGCGCCCAGACTGAAAGTTCTATCGGCAAGTAAAGCTTGGCGCAGAATAGCGAGGTCGGGGGCACTAAGGCTTCCACTCTCACCGCGCCCAACTAAACATCTCCCCGCAAATAGTGAATAATATCGTAAAACAGGAAAATGTACACTAGCCGCTCTTGCCTTTGACACCCCTCTCTCTTCCCCTACAGTGATTGCGGCAATAAAATCCTCCATGTCTCTAGGACGTGGTTCACTGATGCTGCCCTCATGAGGTATTTTGCAAACATTGCAAAAATCGTAAAGCGACATTTCCTTAGGTACATCATATAAATGAAATTCTACCATGGGAGGATTCTTCATAGGATAAAAATGAAAATTTTGCACGAAAGTATTAGTAAGTAGGAGATACTGTTCACACTTATCGTTGAGGAAGTCGGTGATGCCTGCATTTTTTGCTAGATAATAAAAATCTTCATAAATTCCGGCCGCCCTCAGGAATGCTTCACTTGGCCATTCACATGGACGAACCTCCGCGGTACGAGGGATATTGTATTTAGGCTTCTCATTTTCTTTTTATTTAAAACCCCTGCTCGAAGAGCCTCTTAACAATCTCCTCATCATCTCTTTTGCTGAAAATTAATTCTGAAATTTTTAGTGACTCTAATAAAAAGTAAACAAAACTCAACAAAACTCATAGCAACTACTCCCACAAGTGCCTAGAAGCTATCTCATGCATCAAAACTACTTGGGACCATACAAATTTGACATGCAAGCTCAAGAACAAGGTCACCACAGCAGCAAAAAAATTGCAATATATAAAGCACTAGAACAAAAACTAATTGGACCATTGGAGGAGTCACATACCGATGAGAAATCCCCTAAAACAGTTTTGCAAATGGAGCTTTGAGCAAGGAGATCGAAAATGGCAGCAAAATGAGCTAGAACATGGGTTTGAGCAATGGTGGGATTTTTTCTGGGTGAAGACGAAGTGGATGGTGGCTGGAATAAGTGAGGGGGGCCCACGTGGGACCCACAAGCCAGGGGGCGCGCCCAGGGGGGGTGGGCGCGCCCTACAGGCTTGTGGCCCACTGGTGCAGCCCCCTGATGCATACTCGGTGCCAAAAATTCTAAAATATTCCAGAAAAAATCATACTAAATTTTCAGGGAATTCTGAGGACTTTTATTTTCAGGTCATTTTTCTATTGCACGGATAAAATGGAAAACAGAGAAATAATAGCATTTTCACTTAATTGAAACTAAGGAACAGAAAATAAAAGTTGGGTACAGAAAGTTGTGCTTCCTAAATTCATCCATCTCATGCTCATCAAAAAGAATCCATCAATAAGGTTGATCAAGTCTTATTGACAAACTTTTTCCGAAGGACATGGAACCGGAGAATTTTCGAATAACACTAGGTTACCTCAATGGGGATATGCATGTCCCCAACAATAAGTATATCATATTTCTTTTTGGCAGTAGGAAGAGGGAATTCAAAGTCTCCAATAATAATCGTTGAAATCTTTTCAATGGAGTTGATACTATGAACTTGAGGTTGTTTCTTCGGGAAGTGTACCGTATGCTCATTACCATTAACATGAAAAGTGACATTGCCCTTGTTGCAATCAATAACAGCCCCTGCAGTATTCAAAAAGGGTCTACCAAGGATGATCGACATACTGTCGTCCTCGGGAATATCAAGAATAACAAAGTCCGTTAGAATAGTAACATTTGCAACCACAACAGGCACATCCTCGCAAATACCGATGGGTAAAGCAGTTGATTTATCAGCCATTTGCAAGGAGATTTCAGTAGGTGTCAACTTATTCAAGTCAAGTCTACGATATAAAGAGAAAGGCATAACACTAACACCAGCTCCAAGGTCACATAAGGCAGTTTTAACATAATTTCCTTTAATAGAGCATGGTATAGTAGGTACTCCGGGATCTCCTAGTTTCTTTGGTATTCCACCCTTAAAAGTATAATTAGCAAGCATGATGGAAATCTCAGCTTCCGGTATCTTTCTTTTATTTGTCACAATATCTTTCATATACTTAGAATAAGGAGACATTTTCAGAATATAAGTCAAGCGCAAACGCAAAAAGACAGGTCTAAGCATTTCAACAAAGCGCTCAAAATCTTCATCATCCTTTTTCTTGGATGGCTTAGGAGGAAAGGGCATGGGTTTTTGAACCCATGGTTCTATTTCTCTACCATGCTTCCTAGCAATAAAGTCTCTTTTATCATATCTCTTATTCTTAGGTTGTGGGTTATCAAGATCAACAGCAGGTTCAATCTCCACATCATTATCATTACTAGGTTGAGCATCAACATGAACATCATCATTAATATTATCACTAGGCTCTTGTTCATCACCAGATTGTGTCTCAGCATCAGAAATAGAAATATCATTTGGATTCTCAGGTGTATCTATAACAGGTTCACTAGCAGCATGCAAAGTCCTATCGTCATTCTTTTTCCTACTCTTATTGGAACGACTAGGTGCATCAGTATTAACTCTCTGAGAATCTTGCTCAATTCTCTTAGGATGGCCCTCAGGATACAAAGGTTCCTGAGTCATTCTACCACCTCTAGTCACAACTTTAACAGCATGATTATTGTTCTTATTATTTATCTCACTAAGCAAATCATTTTGCGCCTTAAGTACTTGTTCTACTTGGGTAGTTACCATGGAAGCATGTTTACTAATAAGCTTAAGATCATTGACAGTTCTACTCAAATAATCACCCAAGCGATCAAGCATGTAAGCATTATGCTTCAATTGTCTACTAACATAAGCATTGAAATTTTCTTGCTTCACAATAAAATTATCAAACTCATCCAAGCATTGACTAGCAGACTTATTATAAGGTATATCACCTTCATCAAATTTACGGAGAGAATTTACCTCTACTACCTGTGTCGGGTTATCAAGACCATGTATTTCTTCAATAGGTGGTAGATTCTTAACATCTTCAGCTTTAATACCTTTTTCTTTCATAGATTTCTTTGCCTCTTGCATATCTTCAGGACTGAGAAATAGAATACCTCTTTTCTTCGGAGTTGGCTTTGGAGGTGGTTCGGGAATAGTCCAATCATTATCATTGCTCAATATATTATTCAATAGTAGTTCAGCCTGTTCAACAGTTCGTTCCCTGAAAACACAACCAGCACAACTATCTAGGTGCTCCCTGGAAGCATCAGTTAGTCCATTATAAAGGATATCAAGTATTTCATTTTTCTTGAGAGGGTGATCAGGCAAAGCATTAAGTAATCGGAGAAGCCTCACCCAAGCTTGTGGGAGACTCTCTTCTTCAATTTGCACAAAGTTAAATATTTCCTGCAAGGCAGCTTGTTTCTTATGGGCAGGAAAATATTTTTCAGAGAAGTAATATATCATATCCTGGGGACTACGCACACAACCAGGAGCAAGGGAATTAAACCATATCTTAGCATCACCCTTTAATGAGAAAGGAAACAACTTAAGAATATAATAATAGCGAATTTTTTCCTCATGAGTAAATAGGGTGGCTATATCATTCAATTTAGTAAGATGTGCCACAACAGTTTCAGATTCATAACCATAGAAAGGATCAGATTCAACCAAAGTAATTAACTCAGGATCGACAGAGAATTCATAATCCTTATCAGTAACGAAGATAGGTGAAGTAGCAAACTTAGGATCATATTGCATTCTAGCATTCAAAGATTTTTCTTTCCACTTGCGAAGCAATTTCTTAAGATCATCTCTATCCTTACAAGCAAGAAAGTCCCTAGCTACCTCTCCTTCCATAACATAACCTTCAGGGATATCAGGCAATTCATATCTAGGAGAGCTAGGTCTAGCAGGTGTATCAAAGTGTTCAGTTTCAATAATTTCATCAGACTCAGAGATATCATCAGTTTCAGCATTCACTCTAGCAATTTGTTCATCAAGAAATTCACCCAGTGGCACCATATTATCAAGCAAAGTATCATCATAAGCATCATGCATAGCAGAAGTAGCATCATCAATTACTTGCGACATATCAGAATTACTAGCAGGTGGTGGTGTCGTAAATTTACTCATAACAGAAGGTGAATCAAGTGCAGAGCTAGATGGCAGTTCCTTACCTGTCCTCGTAGTTGAGGGGTAGATCTTAGTTTTAGCATCTTTCGGATTCTTCATAGTGATCAACAGATATATATCCCAAGTGACTCAGAGAATAGAGCTATGCTCCCCGGCAACGGCGCCAGAAAAAGGTCTTGATAACCCACAAGTATAGGGGATCGCAACAGTTTTCGAGGGTAGAGTATTCAACCCAAATTTATTGATTCGACACAAGGGGAGCCAAAGAATATTCTCGAGTATTAGCAGCTGAGTTGTCAATTCAACCACACCTGAAAGACTTAATATCTGCAGCAAAGTATTCAGTAGCAAAATAGTATGGAAGCAACGGTAATGATGGCAAAAGTGACAGTAGCAGTGTTGTAGTGATTGTAATAGTAGCAACGGAAAAGTAACTTAGCAAAGATCAATATGGGAAAAGCTTGTAGGCAATGGATCAGTGATGGATAATTATGTCGGATGGCATTCATCATGCAACGGTTATAACATAGGGTGACACCGAACTAGCTCCAATTCATCAATGTAATGTAGGCATGTATTCCATATATAGTCATACGTGCTTATGGAAAAGAACTTGCATGACATCTTTTGTCCTACCCTCCCGTGGCAGCGGGGTCCTAATGGAAACTAAGGGATATTAAGGCCTCCTTTTAATAGAGAACCGGACCAAAGCATTAGCACTTAGTGAATACATGAACTCCTCAAACTACGGTAATCACCGGAAAGAATCCCAGTTATTGTCACCCTGGGGGATGCGGATCATAACTCGTAATAGGTGTCTACAACTTGCAAGATAGGATCAAGAACACACATATATTCATGAAAACATAATAGGTTCAGATCGGAAATCATGGCACTCGGGCCCTAGTGACAAGCATTAAGCATAGCAAAGTCATAGCAACATCAATCTCAGAACATAGTGGATACTAGGGATCAAACCCTAACCAAACTAACTCGATTACATGGTAAATCTCATCCAACCCATCACCGTCCAGCAAGCCTACGATGGAATTACTCACGAACGGCGGAGAGCATCATGAAATTGGTGATGAAGGATGGTTGGTGATGACGACGGCGTCGATTTCCCCTCTCCGGAGCCCAAATCAGGCTCCAAATCTTCCCTCCCGAGGAAGAACAGGAGGTGGCAGCGGCTCCGTATCGTAAAACGCAATGAACTCTTCTCTTTGATTTTTTTTCTCCGTAAATAGGAATATATAGGAGTGGAAACGAGGTCGGAGGAGCAACAGGGGGCCCACAAGCCACAGGGGCGCGCCCTAGGGGGGTGGGCGCGCCCCCCTGGCTTGTGGCCAGGTGGTGGCCCCCCTGCAGTTGATTCTTTCGCCAGTATTTTTTATTAAATCCAAAAATATTCTCCGTAAATGTTCAGTTCAATCCGAGAACTTTTATTTCTGCACAAAAATAACACCAAGGCAATTCTGCTGAAAACAGCGTCAGTCCGGGTTAGTTCCATTCAAATCATGCAAATTAGAGTCCAAAACAAGGGCAAAAGAGTTTGGAAAAGTAGATACGTTGGAGACGTATCAGCGCCCCCCAAAGGTTTCCCTTCCAGTGCAACAAGACCAAGACCCCGAGCCCCGCAGGACGGATGTCATCGCTGAGCCCACCTCTGCATCACCACCACCTACTTTGCAGGCAAAGACCACCTTTCATCAGGATAAGATGTACCTCCTATCCCCTTTCAAATTTGGCCATTTTAGGATCCCTTCCCGCCATTGCGACCAGGGAAGAGGACCCGGGCCGCTATAAATAGAGGCTAGGCTGCTCTGTAGAGAGGGCGGCGACACACCACCGAAAACACACTCGTGAGGCAACTCATCACTGTAATAGTTCATCCACGAACCTCCTCGTGATGCAATCCACCAAAGGCAGGAGTAGGGTTTTACGCTTCGCAGCGGCCCGAACCTGGGTAAACTCTCGTGTGTTATCTTCTTCCTTGCCATCTAGCGGGGTCATTGTGTTGTGAGCTTGGAGGGGGCGGAGCTGTCGGGGATCTTCGCACACGCCCCTGGGTTCGAACTTCTCAGGGTTTTGCGGAGACCGAAATCCGATAAGTTTGTTAAAAATTTGTCTTTGTTTTAGTTATTGTTTTGCTCTTACGAATGAACTGATGAAAAATCCCCGGAAAGGTTGTTTTTGACGCTTTTTGCTGAAGGACAAATGTTAAAAAAAGGAAGTGGAGAAAGAAACAAAGGAGGAGAGCAAACGGAGAGATTGACAACATTTCATACGGGCACAGCCGCCCGTACACGCGGTCTCATGAGAACTTCAAAGCAAATGACAAAAATGAGACAGAGAGATCGATGACCTGTCATACGACCGCCCGCACTCGTTTGAGCGATCGTATGGGACCCTCGCAGAAATCAGTCAGAGGATACCAATCTAAAGACTTCGTTCCGAACAGGGGGGCGCACCCGCACGAGCGGTCGTTTGACTCTTCGACCAGGAGCGTCCGGGGGAACAGAGAAAATGACGGCCTTTCGAACGTTCAAGCGTTCGTTTGACACTCTGCCCCGCAAAACTTCTGCTAAGCAGGTTTGTAGACGGCGTTCCATATGGGTACATGCTATGAGTGCTTGTTTCAGCTATGTAAATCCTAGATAGGCAGAGATGAATGTGACACGGCGTTCCATACGGGGGCTCCCACCCGTATGAGCGCCCGTTTTGCCGAAATTTTCATAAAATTGAGCCGCTGGCCCTGGGAGGCCTTCTTCTTCCTCCTCCCAACTCCCAAAGCTCTCATCTCTCTCTCTCTCTCAAACCCTAGCAAAAATCCTCCAAAACCTCCGTTTCTTCTAGGATTTTGTTCATTTGATCCGTGCATCTTCATCTTCGGTCAGTTTCTCCTCCGATCCATGTTTTATTTGCAAGTTTTTGTGGTGATTTCATCCATGTTAATATCCTAGATGAGTGCATAATATTTTCTATTTACGGTCGATTTTGACGTTAGGATTCAAAGTGATAGGTTAGAATTGATCTTAGGTAGTATTAGAACTCGATCCCTGTGTAAAACTTACATTTTTGTGTTGTTATTTTGTTGTGTGTACAAAATGATGAGAACGGCGATTGCTGCGGGGAAGAAGGTCATGGGCTCACGCTCTAAGCATGCCCAAAACGAGGGAGATGATCTCCGTGCTGCTGTGAACAAGGACTTCCAACGTGTGAACAAACGGGGGATGACCCCCACAAAGTGGAAGTGTGACGTGTACTTGGAGTCCCAAGGGCTTCACAATTACTTCGCATGGCTTGCGAACAATGTTGGGATGGGAGTTTTTAGTAACTTCCATTACTCGATGTACCGCAGCATCACCGTGGAGCTCCTCTCCACCTTCATGCACACTCTCCATGACTCGAGGGTGCCACCTAGCTGCTAATTCACGCTCGGAGGGTTTCAACGAACTATGATGTTGGAGCAGCTCTGTAATGCCTTTGATTTTGAGAACCAAGGGGTCCTCGATACTAGGGGCGTGTCGGTTTCTAATGCGTTGGGTTTGTAGGAATTCATCTCTGTCAAGGATGAGCATGACCTCTCTGGTAAGAAAGTACCAAGCATCCAAAACCCCGCCATTCGTTACATCATGATTTTCCTTGCCAACACTATTTTCGGTAGGGAGAACCTCAGGGGCATGTCAAGCTGTGATTCTGTGCTCCACACAGCACTTCACCCCGACTACACCCCAAGCCTAACTTGGGAGCTTTTCTTATGCATCACCTCGGTAGGCAGCATAAGCAGCCGAGGGGGGCTATTATATTGTTGTGGGAGGCATATAGTGACTCGGCTTGCCAAGCACTTGGCCTCGATACTGATGCAATGCCGCATGTCCCAGGCCCTATGGTGCTCAATCGTAAGATTGTGACTAGCACTCATTTCATCGAGCCATGCAAGGGCAGCATTGTTACAAATGCCCCCTACCTAACACTCACACTGTTGATGTGTGCTTGCCCCTGCCGCAAGCATTTACTGTTTTTACGCGTGGTATGTGGGTACTCTCTGTTGATGAGTGTCGGCGCTCTGGATACCGGGGTTCTCAGACTTGCCTGTTCTACGGCCCAAGGCGTGGCCCACTTCGATGGTCAAGTACGGCCCGGCGCGGCCTCACTCGACACAAGGCCCTCGTGAGACCCCGAGCTCGCGAGGGAAAACAGCGCCAAGACCCGCGGGGAGATAGGCCTCCCCAGGCCTCCTCCTGAGCGACGGAGACTCCTATGCAACACACGACCTTAGGAGGCCAAGAGTGACGCCAGCCAGTCCAGGCGGGCACCACTGTGCCAGAGGGGACAGTTTCCTCTTTGGTGCAAAGGAGGCTGGGGCACACGCGAGTCCCCAAAAGCGCCCCCCAAAGGTTTCTACTTTGGTGCACCGAGACCAAGACCCCAAGCCCCGCAGGACGGACATCATCACCGAGCCCACCACTGCATCACCGTCGACCACTTTGCAGGCGAAGACCGCCTTTCATCAGGATAGGGTGTACTTCCTGTCCCCTTTCAAATTTGGCCGTTGTGGGATCCCTTCCCGCCAATGCGATAAGGGAAGAGGACCCGGGCCGCTATAAATAGAGACTGGGTAGCCCGGTATAGGACACGGGACAACCACCCGGCAAACACATCTGCAAGGCAGCACACCTCTGTACTAGTTCATCCAAAAAACCTCCTCGTGAGGCAATCCACCAAAGGCAGGAGTAGGGTTTTACGCCTCGCGGCGGCCCGAACCTGGGTAAACTCTTGTGTGCCATCTTCTTCCTCGCCATCGAGCGGGGTTATAGAGTTGTGAGCTTGGAAGGGGCGAAGCAACTGGGGATCTTCGCACACGCCCCTGGGTTCGAACTTCCTTAGGGTTTTGCGGAGCCCAAAATCCGACATTTGGCACGCCAGGTAGGGGGCGTGTCGGGATCCTCACTCAAGCTTCGTCTCACCACTGCTCGGTGCTTCCATGGCCAAGGGACGCCGAGCCCGCGCCGAACGACGGGCTGCCCGCATCGCTCGGGCGACGCCACTAGACCTCGGCTTCCCGTGCTGCTCCGCTCCTCCGTCAGAAGGCGCTGACTCTGGCCCAGCCCCGGGCAGGCACCAGGGGTTGTCGCCCTCACCAACCACGCAAGGCGCTCTCGCCGCCCTGGCCCTCCCCAGCGTCCACGTCGCAGCATCATCCCCCTAGGCTCGCTGCGACTCCGCACGCGGGCGAATCACGCTCCTCGTGGCCCGTGAGCCGCGGCCTTTCCGCTTTGCTCGCGGGCGCTACGACAGCTGGATGTGCCGTGTGGCCGTGCGCGCCACCACAACCGGGGAGGCCCAGACGCTTCCCTATGGGACGACCCAGGAGGCCCGCGTCCATGAAGCCACTCGACCAACCGCCGAGACGTTGAAGACGTGCGGACGCACGGGAGAAGCACGTTGTGACCCGCACACGCCGGGAGTACGGCCCGGCTCATTGGGCGCGCAGGAGTTAGCCCATGCTGCAGACTGGGGCCTACGGGAGCCGCCACCGCTTGGGGTAGGTGCCGCAATGCGACTCCCAGCACAACCGACGCATCAGGAGAGGGCTCCTGGCGGCTCGTCTACACTGACACCCGGGGGCGTGCACAACTCTACCACGCCCATGTTGGCAAGCGCCCGGGACATGATGGGAGCAACGCAAACCACCACGACGACAGGAGAAGCGTATGCGACCCCGCGAACAGCTTTCGTCGGGGTTGGTACGAGCAGCCTTGCGAAGGCGGCCGGCGGGGCCGGCCTCATGAGGATGCCAGGCACTGGCAACCCCGTGGGGCGTGTCTACTGGTGAGGGGCTACCCTTGGCGAGCGCCTGGGTCCACGGACCAGGGGTTGCCTGCCTGGAGACGGAGGGTGGAACACAGGCCCATGTCCCCAGGCAGGGCGACGCCAGCCTGGAGACGGAGGGTGGAATGCACGCCCATGTCCTCAGGCCAGGTGCTCCCAACCTGTAGACGGAGGGTGGAACACACGCCCATGTCCTCAGGCCGGGTGCCCCATGTTAGGGGACGGAAGGTAGAACATACACCCATGTCCCCTGGCAGGGCGACTCCTACCCAGAGACGGAGGGTGGAACACACAACCATGTCTCCGGGACAGGTTTCGCTCAACCAGTGGCAAGAGCTCACGTACTCACCCATGTCCCCGGGCCCGATGCGGCCCGCCCGGGGACAGGCGGTGGAGTACCTGCGCAGAGCTCCCGGGCACCCCGGCGAGGCACGCTGGGGTACCGCTTTGGGCGTCCGCCTCGCACGCGACGGAGGGCCCCTGCGCTGAGCCCCGCCTCACACGCGACGGAGGGCCCCTGCGCCGCTACAACAACGGCATCCGTCCTCGGGCTCCGGAGAGCCCGAGGACCTGCTCCGGAATGGGCCCTCCCTGCGAAGGGCGTGGGGGGCTCACCCCATGCTCGAGGGCCCGTTCGGGACCCATCATGCTTGGGGGCTGGGAGCGGCCTCCATGACAGGGAGGCATGGAGCTCTCAGCGCACCCCCAGGCCCAACCCGTGATACTCTCACGTAATAGTGAGTGGGCTGTATACGCCCGGAGCCCCCTGAGGACACGGAGGGGTTCCATCCCATGCCCAAGTGGAAGCCCCATGCTCCGCGCTGGCGGACAGCACTGCCCACGCAACGTGGAAGCCCTACGCTCCGCGCTGGGGAGAAGACGAAGACGAAGACTAGTCAAGATGCCGGACGCGGCTATTCTTTGCCCATTATTGTATTCGAATTTGCCATTTTTTGGAATAAAACTTGAAGTTCTTGCGATTTTCTTCTGGAAATAAAAGGGAGGGGATCATTCTTTCTGGTAACGATTTTTCGCTTGGTATCTCGCTTTCTTTGGGAAGTTCGGCATTTGCCGGGCCCCTCCACTCTCGCGATCAACCCGAAGTGAAGGCTTGGCGCGATGAGTGCGCTATCACGCACACCCTGCCAAGGCACAAACACTCGGGCACCCGCGAGGGGCGGTCATCCAGGCCGACAAGAGCTTTTGACAAAAACATACAACGTCGCGCACCATGCAACACGGGAGCATCCTCAGAGGTCCCTCCAAAAACATGCTCAAGCCGCCACTGGGCTGCGCTCATGACCCCGGCAGGCGAACACGAAGACTACTCATGGATACACGTCGTCGTCATCACCTACGTCGTCACCATCGCCGCCGGCCTCGCGGTCCCCGGCTCCGCCATGACCCTCCGGCTCCTCGGAAGAAAATCCCGTGATCAAGTCCTTCACATGGTCCTCCACCCACCCGGCGAGGGCACCTCGGATCACTTCGGGCACCGGGGCAAGCACCGCCCCGAAATCGAAGTGCGGATCGAGGCGAAGGAGGTGGCTGAAGACGTGCGAGGCCGCCCGCGCGAGGAGGTCACGACGCTTCTCTTCCACGAGCTCGCGGATCCTCTCCGCACCCCCCTCAAGGCACTCCACGACCCTGGCAAAGAAGCCCAGGTACCCCACGTCGTTTGGAACCAGGGGGCTCGAGATGCTCGCGCCACAGATGTCACTCAGGGCCCGGTTGGCCCTCTTCTCGAGGGACTGGAACATCTGGGAGAGTGTATGCTGGAGGCCGCAGGCACGATCCGCCTCGTCCGAAGCCTTCTCCGCAAGGGAAGCAACGCCCTTTACCTGCTTATAGAGAAAAGCTAGCTCGGCCTCGGCAGCAGCCTGGGCATCCATTGCGGCTTGCCGACGCCGCTCGTCTTGATCTAACCTTCTCTTGAGGACATTAACCTCGCCTTTCAGGTGGTCGCGTCGCTTGCAGTAACGGGACTCCTAGAGCTTCAGCTTCGCGCGGTGGTCCTGGAGAATGGAACGCCAAGCCTCTGCCACCTTGTCGTCGACCTCCTCCTAGAACTTCGCCTCGCGGGAGGTGATGAGGATATCTACCCTGGGTAGGGTCATGGACCTGACATCTAGGGCCCACCAATGGTCCCTTATCAGCATTAAAACTCGGAAGAAGAAGTGCACTCGGTAAGATCTGAAGGTTCACTCGGACGTACCTGAAGACGCACTCGGACGGCTACGTCCACACTCGGTCAACGAAAGCTCAACAACCCAGGAGACGTAACGTTGAGTTATATGAAGAGACGTCCTCTAGGACTGATCGGTCATGCGTTACCAGTAACGTTCTAGTTAAAGCGGCAGTTTCTGTAACGTAGCTTTAACTAGCATTCAATGTGGCGCTCGGCTGGTGGTGGCGCACTCTATATAAGCCACTACCGGACGCCGTAGCAGGGTTTCGACACTTGTATTCCCATACACACCCATAAGCAAAGCAACATCAGCCCCCGGGCTCGAGACGTAGGGCTTTTACCACTCCCGAGTGGGGCCTGAACTCGTACACATCCGAGTGAAACACCTGAGAGCGTAGCTAGACTTCGCCCCTCCATTCGTACCCCTAGTTCTATTGTCAGGAACATACCCACGACAGTTGGCGCCCACCGTGGGGCCGCGCATCTAGCGAATTCCGGCGTAGGTGGAATTTCCATCTTCCTGTTCATCATGAACACTTTCAGCGGCGAGATCCTCTTCGGGTCACTCAGATTCGCCGTCGACGATTCGGCGTGGCTGCAGGAGGCACCGCTGGACGCCGAGGCACTGCCCGCCCGCGGCGCAGTGCACTTTAGCACGGCGACATTCGGAGTCCTTCTCCGGCAACCGCCCACGCCTTATCGACCGGTTTCCCCTACACGTCTCGCGGCTTTTTGCCGGCACTCCGGGCGCTCCAGGCTGCAGCGTTGGATCAAACACGCCGTGGTGGCGCAGGCCGCGGAACAGCAAGTGACAGCACTCGGAGCCGACGAGGCAGTGCACTGTCTATTTTCTTCTTCGGATTATGACTCCTCCGATGCCGCTGATTTCGAGAGCAGCGGAGAAGTGGCGGAGGTCTTTATGGCCGGCCTGTCTCGAGATGCTGCACCTCCAGGGTACTCGGCCGGAGGCGCCCATGATCGAGATGGCGATCATCGTGACGCCAGTACCGACGGCAACTTCCCCCGACCACTCACTCGGGAGCAGCGGGAGGAAATCAGGCGCAGGAACGATGAGGTCCTTCAGACGCCCATTGCGGGGAACACCCCTGAGCATATGGCCCTCGAGGCCGCCCACCAAGCCACTCTGGCTGAGCACGAGCATCTCGAGCGGCTACAGCAGTCACTCGACGAGCGCGCGGCAAGGGAATGTCCCAGTTCCAGCCGTAGCCGCCGCCAGTTGACATTCACGAAGGAGCGCCCGTACACCATCCCAACGATGCGCACTCCTTTGATGAACCTGGCCGCGGCCACTCGGATCGCAGATTTGATCCAGCCGTCCAATTCAGCAGCGGGCGAGGGCATTCGGCAGATCCAGGCGCTGTTGAAGACTGCCCTTCAGCAAAATTCAGAGGTATCGCAATCTCACCAGTGCATTCATAATGAATCCACTCGGGCGGATACTGTGCAGTCGGCTCACAGTCCTCTAGCACCGAGGAGGGATCCGCGGACTCCTCCTCATCCGAGAGGCCAGTATGGAGGACACGGAGGCGACGACCGCGATTTCAGTCGGACTCCCCCTCCGAGGGGCGGTCCGCATGGTCAACGTCCGTATGATGGGGGCTATCCACTCGGGAGAAACCGTGAGTGGAGCCCTGTCAGGCTCAGGGGCTACGACGCCCGATCGGACATCACTCAGCGAGTGGTCGATCGGAACAGATATGACAGAGACCGAGCAAGCGGCTGGGGAGTTACTGGTCTCGGATGCTTTAGCAGATACATCCGAGAGGCGGAGATACCCCCCAATTACCGACTAGCAACCGGGATTGCAAATTCAATGGCGAGTCCAAGCCAGAGACTTGGCTCGAAGATTATCGAGTCGCCGTCCAGATCGGCGGCGGCAATGACTTCGTCACCATGAAGCACCTTCCGCTCATGTTGGAAGGGTCTGCACGGGCATGGCTAAATTAGTTGCCCGCCAACTGCATTTACTGCTGGGATGACTTGGCCCGAGTGTTCGTCAAAACATTCAAAGGCACCTACAAGCGTCCAGGTGGACTGAAAGAACTCCAGCACTGTGTTCAGAAGAACAATGAAACTCTCCGAGAGTACATTCAGCGCTGGACCATGTTGCATAACACTGTGGAGAATGTCACCGAGCACCAGGCCGTGGGCGCCTTCAAGGCAGGCACTCGGTATCGGGAGTTAGTCTTGAAGTTCGGTCGGTCTGGGGATCTGTCCCTCAGTCGGGCCATGGAGATTGCAAACAAATATGCCAATGGTGAAGAAGAAGACCGCCTCCGAAGCAGCAAAGCGAGAGCCGACAACGCCCCTCAATTGGGGGGCAACGCTAGAAAGAATCAGAAGCAGAAAGCTGACGCCTCCGGCAAGGCTGAAGTCGCAGCTGTCCAAGGGCAGGGGCAAGGCAAGCCGAAGCCCAAGAAGAAGAAGAAAGAATGGACTCCCAAGAAGAAGTCCGAGTACAAGTCCGACATCCTTGACCAACCGTGCCATATTCATACCAAGACGGATGAAGAAGGCAACGTTGTGCTTCCGAAGCACTCCACTCGGGAATGTCGCCTGCTCAAGCAGGAGATGGGCGCCGAGCCCTCGGGTGAGAAGGTCGATGTCGAGGATGAGGAGGATACTTCCGAGTATCCGAAAATCTACAAGGTCATCAACGTGATTTTCGCTGACGTTGAAAGCAGAAGACAGCTCAAAGTAATCAATCGGGAGGTTAATATGGCAGTTCCGACTGCTACCAAATACCTCAACTGGACGAAGACGCCCATCACCTTCGATCAGTCGGATCATCCGCCCTATATCGCCACCCCTGGGAAGCAAGCGCTGGTCGTTGACCCAGTAGTGGGTGGTGTCCGATTGCGCAAAGTCTTAATGGATGGAGGCAGTGGGCTAAATATCATATATGCCGACACGCTCAGTGCTATGGGCATCCCGATGTACCGATTGAGCAAGAGCAACATGCATTTCCACAGGATCGTCCCTGGAAAGAAGGCTGAATCACTCGGTCAGATCGCGCTGGATGTAGTATTCGGTGCCGAGAAGAATTTCCGAAAGGAAAAACTGACCTTTGAGGTGGTCGATTTCCGTAGTGCTTACCACGCCATCCTGGGTAGGCCTGCCTACGCACGTTTCATGGCCAGACCGTGTTACGTGTATCTCAAGCTCAAGATGCCAGGTCCTAAGGGCGTGATTACAGTCACTGGTGATCGGAAAGTCGCCGAAGAGTGCCTTCATCAGGGCACGAAGATAGCCAATGAACAAATGCTGGCAATCGAACTTGAAGGATACAAGAAGGAGGTGGACACGGCTGATTTGCTCAGGTCAAAGAGGCCAGCTTCAGAATCAGCTTTCCAATCGTCTGGTGAGACTAAGCAAGTTCATGTCCATCCGAGTGACCCGAGTGCCGCCCCGACGAACATCTCCACTTCACTCGGAGACAAATAGGAAGCCGAGCTCATCCAGATCCTCCGTGAGAACTAGGACATCTTCGCATGGAAGCCATCTGACATGCCGGGTGTTCCCAGGGAATTGCCTGAGGACCGACTCCGAACCGACCCCAAGGCCAAGCCAGTCAAAGAGTACTTGCGTCGATCCTCCGTCGAGAAGCGCAAGGCGATTGGTCAAGAGATAGCTCGGCTTCTTACTGCTGAGTTCATTCGCGAGATCTACCACTCCGAGTGGCTCGCGAATGTGGTCCTGGTGCCGAAGAAGGATAAGTCACTCCGTATGTGCATTGACTTCAAACACCTCAATCGGGCCTGCCCGAAAGATCATTTTCCTTTACCTAGGATAGATCAGATAGTGGACTCAACAACCGAATGTGAACATCTGTCGTTCCTGGATGCGTACTCCGGGTACCACCAGATCCGAATGTTCGGCCCTAATGAAATAAAAACAGCCTTCGTCACCCCATTCGGGTGTTTTTGCTATATCACGATGCCATTCGGCTTGAAGAATGCTGGAGCCACTTTTCAGCGCATGATCCAGAAGTGTTTGCAGAAGCAAATCAGTCGGAACGTGGAGGCCTATATGGACGATATCGTGGTCAAGTCTAGGAAAGGTTCCGACCTCCTGACTGACCTTGCCGAAACCTTCGCAAACCTACGGCGCTTCGGGATCAAGCTAAATCCAGCTAAGTGCATACTCAGAGTGCCTGCCGGAAAGTTACTCGGTTTTATCGTTTCCGAACGGGGGATCGATGCTAACCCAGATAAAATCGGCGCCATAGTCCGAATGAAGCAGCCAGAGCGCTTACATGATGTGCAGAGGTTGACAGGATGCCTTGCGGCCCTGAGCCGATTCATTTCAAGACTCGGAGAGAAGGCACTTCCTCTCTACCGATTGATGAAGAAATCAGAAAAATTCGAGTGGACCAATGAAGCTGGTTTATGGCATTTGTAGAACTCAAGGCATTGCTTTCCACCCAGCCGGTGTTAGCTGCTCCGGGCAGCCAGGAACCCTTACTCCTGTACATCACGGCGACCAGCCAGGTGGTGAGCACAGTCCTTGCGGTGGAGCGCGAAGAGCCAGGAAAAGCATTCAAAGTCCAAAGACCCATATATTACATCTCAGAAGTGCTAACTCCTTCCAAGCAAAGGTACCCGCACTACCAGAAGCTGGTTTATGGCATTTACCTGACTGCTAAAAAGGTAGTTCATTACTTCCAAGATCACTCGGTCACGGTCGTCAGCAGCGCCCCCTTGTTCGAGATTTTGCACAACAGGGACGCCGCTGGCCGAGTGGCGAAGTGGGCAATCGAGCTCCTTCCGCTGGAAATCAAATTCGAAGCCAAGAAAGTAATCAAGTCCCAAGCGTTGGTTGATTTTATGGACGAGTGGATTGAGCAGGAGCAACCAATTCCGAGTGTTCCCAAACACTGGACCATGTTCTTCGACGGATCCAAGATGCTCAATGGCTCGGGGGCTGGCGTGGTTCTTGTCTCTCCCAAAGGAGACCGACTGAACTATGTTCTCCAAATCCATTTTGACTCATCAAACAATGAGGCCGAATATGAAGCCCTCCTGTACGGGCTCCGTATGGCCATCTCACTCGGCATTCGTCGGCTGATGGTCTACGGCGATTCGGACCTCGTTGTCAATCAAGTGATGAAGGAGTGGGACATTCAGAGTCCAGCAATGACCGGATACTGCAACGCGGTCAGGAAGCTGGAGAAGAATTTCGAAGGCCTAGAACTGCATCACATCCCTCGTCCAAAGAATCAAGCGGCAGACGATCTGGCTAAGATCGGATCCACTCGGCGAGCAGTCTCGAGTGACGTATTCCTCGAACATCTGCGTGCTCCGACTATTACAGAAGATCCTTTCACAGAGGATCCCCCGCAAGTAGTCGGTCCTTCTGATCCGACTGAGGTTGAAGTTCCAGCTATAGTGGATCTGGTCCACGAAATGCTGGTAATCACTCCCGAGTGGACTCAACCCTATTTGGCATATTTGCTCAGACAAGAACTCCCAGAATACGAAGAAGAAGCCCGTCAGATCGTCTGTCGATCCAAGTCATTTGAAGTTATGGGAGACCAGTTGTACAAGAAAAGTACCACAGGAGTCATCCAGAAATGCATTTCCCCAGAGGAAGGGCTGCAAATCTTACATGAAGTCCACTCGGGAACCTGCGGCCACCATGCATCCTCTCGGACTTTGGTCGCTAAAACTTTCCGAGCGGGGTTTTATTGGCCCCGAGCCAATGAAGCAGCAAAGGACCTGGTAGACCTGTGTGTTGGATGTCAGTTTTACAAGAACAGGTCTCACAAGCCAGCGTCCGCGCTCAAGACGATTCCAATCACTTGGCCGTTTGCAGTATGGGGCCTAGATATGGTCGGCCCCTTACGGACTGGGTCAAGTGGATTCACACTTCTGCTCTTCGCGGTTGACAAGTTCACCAAGTGGGTTGAAGCAAATCCCATCAAGAGCTTAGATGCAGGCACAGCCGTCAGTTTCATTCGGCAAATCATCTTCAGGTTCGGCGTGCCTCATGATATCATCACAGATAATGGGAAGAACTTTGACGCGGACGAGTTCCGGGAATTTTGTTTCTCTCAAGGCATTCGGGTTAATTACGCCTCAGTGGCTCACCCGCAGTCGAATGGCCAGGCCGAGCGCGCCAACGGAATGATTCTGCAAGGCCTGAAGCCTCGATTGATGAGAGACTTAAAGTACGCTGCTGGAGCTTGGGTTGAAGAATTGCCTTCTGTCTTATGGGGCATTCGGACAACTCCAAACCCCTCTATGAAGTGCACACCTTTCTTCATGGTGTACGGGTCAGAGGCAGTGCTACCGAGTGATCTTCAGCACAATTCCCCCTGAGTGGAACTATATGACGAAGCTGAAGCCGAAATCGCTCGGCAAGACGTCCTCGACCTTCTGGAGGAAGAGAGAGAGCTGGCCCTCATCAGATCGACGCTCTATCAGCAAGATTTGAGGCGCTACCATGACAGACACGTCCAGGTCCGAGCCTTTCAAGAAGGGGATCTTGTTCTCCAACTGGATCAGCAGAGCCTCCGTGGCAGGGGCCGTATGCAATCTCCAAAGTCTTGGATAACGGAGCTTATCGGCTTTACAACATCAAAGATGGAGTAGAAGAGCCCCGAACTTGGAATGCGGACCTGCTTCGCAAGTTCTACACCTAGAACATAACTATTTTTAGTCTGTCATTCCAGTAATGAATCCGAGTGATCTCGATGAATAAAGTTTTATTTCATTATATCTTGTTAAAATTTGACTGCTACCCCCAGTGGGTATGAAAAACACTTAGCCGCAAACCTGATTTTGCCTAAGTACAAGCTACTCCGAGTGAGGGTCTCGCCCACACTCGGGGGCTTAGCCGCAGCTCCGCGTCGCCTAAGTTAAAAATCACTCTGAGTGTGGACGTCCTCCACCCTCGGTTGTCAAGATGAACAGGACCATCATTGATCGTCTAAGGACAAACTACTCCGAGTGAGGGTCTCGCCCACACCCGGGGGCTTAGCCGCGGCTCCGCGTCGCCTAAGTTAAAAATCACTCTGAGTGTGGACATCCTCCACCCTCGGTTGTCAAGATGAACAGGACCATCATTGTTCGTCTAAGGACAAACTACTCCGAGTGAGGGTCTCGCCCACACTCGGGGGCTTAGCCGCGGCTCCGCGTTGCCTAAGTTAAAAATCACTATGAGTGTGGACATCCTCCACCCTCGGTTGTCAAGATGAACAGGACCATCATTGTTCGTCTAAGGACAAACTACTCCGAGTGAGGATCTCGCCCACACTCGGGGGCTTAGCCCCGGCTCCGTGTCGCCTAAGTTAAAAATCACTCTGAGTGTGGACATCCTCCACCCTCGGTTGTCAAGATGAACAGGGCCATAATTGTCATCTAAGGACAAACTACTCCGAGTGAGGGTCTCGCCCACACTCGGGGGCTTAGCCGCGTCTCCGTGTCGCCTAAGTTAAAAATCACTCTGAGTGTGGACATCCTCCACCCTCGGTTGTCAAGATGAATAGGACCATAATTGTTCATCTAAGGACAAACTACTCCAAGTGAGGGTCCAGCCCACACTCGGGGACTTAGCCGCGACTCCGCATCGCATAAGTTAGAAACCTTACGAGTGGGACACCCTCCACACTCAGTTGTCAAGATGAACAGGACTATCATTGTTCATCCAAGGATAAATTACCCCGAGTGTAGGTCTCGCCCACACTCGGGGGCTTAGCCGCGACTCCGCATCGCCTAAGTTAGAACCATCTAGAACCAAAGATCGAATAAAGCCAAAACAAACGGGAACTACATCATTCGGATTGAAAGGTACGGATAAAGATTCAAACAATGGGAGCCTCAGGCTCACTTAAAGTTTCATGGTTACAGCAACCACTCGGCATTCCGAGGCAGATACTTAAAAGAGTTCAAACTGGACGATCACTCGGGCGGGGGCACTGCTTCCACGAAGGTGTCCAGGTCGATGTTGCCCGCTATCCGACTGGCAGCTTCCATGAGCATCTCCATGAAGTCATCAATCTTGGCGTTCTTCCTGTTGGCCACCTCGAGAGACTTCAGCTTCTTCTCGTCCACCCCCTTGCAGTGGATATGGACCAACGAGAGAGTTATGTCAGCACCAGCCCGGGCCGCAGATTTCTTCCATTCCTTTACTCAGCTTGGCACTGCTTTCACTCGGGTCAGCACGGACTCCAGATCCTTCAAGGGCTCATCGTCGAAGAAGACATCACGATCGATCATGGAGATGCCGGTGCTAAGCTCCCTGATATACAGGGCAACTTGCTCAACGCGCTCTTCCAATCGGAGCACACTCATGGCGGCACTGTCCTTAAGCAGACCTTGAGATGGGTCCAGCTCCTTCTCAATTTTGTCCATCTCCTCCGCCACATCAACACAGAATGATGGATTCAGCCAAATGAAGAAAGAAGTCAGAGACAGAAAAATTCCATTCGGCTCAACCAAGTTCCATGAGAGTCACTCGGAAAAATTACCTTTGAGTTTTTCATTGGCCTCGCCACTGAATTCCTTGACGTATTCCTCCAGCTCAGCTTTCTAGGAAGCAACGTGGTTGAGCCTGGTCTGCCACTCGGTTTGCAGCTTCTTCAATTCAACAAGTTCTTTGTTGGACTTCTGGACGGCAGCCTCCAATGCTTTCTTCTCCTCCTCCAGTTTACCGACTGACTTCAGTTTTTCCTCAGCCTCCTTGGCCTTTCGGCTGGCTTCTTTTTGGGCGGCCGCCAGTTCGGTGTCCTTCTTTTCAAGAGCAGCCTTCACAGTTTCTAAAGAAATAGAATTCCTCAGCCTCTGGACAAGTTCATGATTTTCTCTACGAAAATCTGATGAAGCATATTTAGTCGGATGAGGAAGAGGAGTAGCTACTATTACAGTCGAGCAGGAAGATATTACCTTCAATGGCCTTTTTCTCCTCTTCTAGTCGGGCGTTCTTGGTCTTCTCGGCTTCGAGGTTAACACGCAGGTCCAGCACCTCCTTTTCCAGAGTTTTGTAGTGGCTTCCGAGCTCACAAACAGACTGCGAAACAGATTTAAAGCAAAGGATATTGGTCAGAACATTGACTCAGACTCTAAGACTCCCGCCGACTGCTTCAGTCGACGGTAGTTTCGGGGACTACACCCAGTGGGTCCGCTCAGCGCGCCCCCACTGGAAAATCAGAAACAAAACATTCATTCGGACGGATTAAACTCAGTGTTCATTCGGTCGTATTGAACATAGTATTCATTCGGATGGATTGAGCTTGATATTCATTCGGACTCTAAGACTCTCGCCAACTGCTTCAGTCGACGGCAGTCTCGGGGACTACACCCAGTGGGTGTGCTTAGCGCGCCCCCACTGGAACTCAAACACACCCAGCGGGTGTACTTAAACTCGAGTTCAGATCCTCACAAGACGGGAAATTGAAATTTCTACTCAAAGGGTACTTACAAGGGTACTTACTCGGACATTCTTCTTCAGGGCTTCACTCGCATCATACGCCGTCTTTAGTCGGTCACTCATTATCTCCAGCTGCATTACTGCCTCTTTGCTTGCTCCCACTTGGTCCTCCGGGACATGGTGTAGCGCAAAAATGTTGGGCGTAGAGGGAGTCAACGAGTGAGATGAAGACCCGGTACCGAGTGCTGCTCCGGCCCCCGAGCCAGCCTCTTGTGTGGGCACCAGAGTATCGGCAAGCGACGACTCCTGCATCACGACGTTTGCGTTGACCGGAGGGTTCATCGGGTCAATCTTCTCATTTGCATCAAGGTCGATCACTTCACGCGGAGCTGCAAGTAATCAAGCCACTCGAAGATGAATAAACACTCGGAAATATACAGGATTACCGAGTGAGTTTAGAACTTACCCTTCAAGGACGCAACATCAGCGTCGGCCCGCTCTTTCTCCAAGGTCTGAGGGTTAGGTGATGCAGTCGAGGTATCAGCTCTGCAAAGAGAACACTCGGATCATTTGTCACTCGGACAAGTATAGACAATAATTGTTAAGAATGGAAACACTTACGCTGAAGCCACCGGGATGGCCATCTTGATCTTCGGGATGAAGACCGCCTTCCGTGGTTTGGTTGTAGCAATTTTGGGCTGCTTCACCGTCTTCTCAGGGGAGGAGGCAAGCTCTCCACGCCCACGCTTTGAAGCACGGGTTGGAAGGGAGGATCCACTCGGCTTGGCAGTTTTCGATCCTTTAGGTCCGCCACCGCGGACTCCCGAGTCATGGTGCGCCTTGGAACGGGATTCGGGCACTCGGCCTTCCGACCACGACGACTCCACTTCGTCGCCGTCTTCTGAGCCCTCTTCGTCATCTTCCTGATCGTCCGCGCCTTCACCAGGCTCTTCATACTCTTCAGCTTCCGCCGAGTCATCCGGATGGTCAGTGTCGCTGGCAACATCGACCGGACCCCTATCCACGAGAGGCACCAGACTGGTCATTTGTGTGAAGGCCTGCTGAATGAAAAGCAGAATCAGTCGGATCAATTTCAACATATATACGAATTTCACTCGAAGATAAACACTCGGAATTTACCTCGTTCGCCGAGTTCTCCAATGAGAGTGGAGCCACCAGCCTGCTCCCCCTGGGGTTGTCACGCGCTGGTGTGATCGCCTTGATCTTGGCCTCCACCTCTTCTTCCTTGAGCTCCTCCGGGTGAGTTCGAGTGGAGTCATCCGGCCCAGAGTATTCCCACATGGGGTGACCTCTGGCTTGCAGTGGCTGGATCCTCCTCTGGAGAAAAACCTCTAGCAGGTCGAGGCCGTTGACAACTTTCTGCACCAGAGCTACTAACGCTATCACTAAGATGTCTACTTCGGTCTTCTCCTCCTTTGTCATTGCAGTCGGGGAACTGGCCGAATGCGATCCGAAGTATATGCTGGGAGGCCCGGCTGACCCTCACCGACTGGAATGTCATGGCAGTAGAACCAGTTCTCCTGCCTCCCCTTTACCGAGTCAGGGAAGGTCATCTTAGGAAAACATCCCTTGCCCCGCAGCTGGATTCAGAGTCCTCCGCACAATTGGGCCACGTTGGTCTTATCCTCCGACCGAGTGGGTTTTTTCACGGTCATCACTCGGCAAGTGAAGAGATGTTTAAACAAACACCAGTGGGGGTGGCAACCCAAGAAGTTTTCGCACAAAGAGATAAACGCAGCTAAGTATACGATAGCATTGGGAGGAAGGTGATGAAGTTGTGCGCCGAAGAAACTCAGAAATCTTTGGAAGAAAGGGTGAGGTGGCAGAGGGAAACCTCGCTCACGGTGAGTCACCAAGAGCACACGCTTGTCCCCCTTCGGCGATGGTTCCTCTTCGTCCGACCCCGGCAGCCGCCAGCTCCCCTCGCGCACGAATCCTTGATCCTCCAGATCGAGCATCCGAGCCTTGGTCACCCGCGACGGGAGCCACTCGCCTTGCGTCCACCCGGCCGGCGCTCCGGCGCTGGAAGAGGATGCGCGCGCGCTCTTCTTCGCCCGCTCGGCCTTCGCAGTCGCGGTCGCCGTGCGCATTGATACGTCTCCAACGTATCTATAATTTTTGATTGTTCCATGCTATTATATTATCTGTTTTGGATGTTTTATATGCATTAATATGCTATTTTATATTATTTTTGGGACTAACCTATTAATCTAGAGCCTAGTGCCAGTTTCTGTTTTTTCCTTGTTTTTGAGTATTGCAGATAAGGAATATTAAACGGAGTCCAAACGGAATAAAATCTTCGGAATGATTTTTCTTGGACCAGAAGAAACCTAGCAGACTTGGAGACGAAGGCAGGAGACCTGTCGTGGAGTCACAAGCCACCAGGGCGCGCCCTAGGGGGGCGCCCCCCTGGCTTGTGGCCCCACGGCAGCCCTCCTAACCCTATTCTCCGGCCTATAAATTCCCAAATATTCCCTGGATACCAAAAGGAGCCACAAAAATACTTTTCCGCCGCCGGAAGCCTCTGTTCCCATGAGATCCCATCCTGGAGCCTTTTCCGGTAATCTGCCGGAGGGGGATTCGATCACGGAGGGCATCTACATCAACTCCATTGCCCCTCCGATGATGCGTGAGTAGTTCACCACAGACCTTCGGGTCCATAGCTAGTAGCTAGATGGCTTCTTCTCTCTCTTTGTTCTTCAATACCATGTTCTTCATGATCTTCATGGAGATCTATCCGATGTAATACTCTTTTGCGGTGTGTTTGTCGAGATCCGATGAATTGTTGGTTTATGATCAGCTTATCTATGAATATTATTTGAATCTTCTCTGAATTCTTATATGCATGATTTCATATCTTTGCAAGTCTCTTCGAGTTATTGGTTTGGTTTGGCCAACTAGATTGGTAATTCTTGCAATGGGAGAAGTACTTAGTTTTGGGTTCAATCTTGCGGTGTCCTCACCCAGTGACAAAGTATAGGGGTAGCGAGGCACGTATTTGTATTGTTGCCATCGAGGATAAAAAGATGGGGTTTTCATCATATTGCTTGAGTTTATCCCTCTACATCATGTCATCTTACCTAATGCGTTACTCTGTTCTTCATGAACTTAATACTCTAGATGCAGGAAGGAATCGGTCGATGTGTGGAGTAATAGTAGTAGATGCAGAATCGATTCGGTCTACTTGACACGGACGTGATGCCTATATGCATAATCATTGCCTTGGATATCTTCATAATTATTCACTTTTCTATCAATTGCTTGACAGTAATTTGTTCACCCACCGTATTATTTTCCTTCATGAGAGAAGCCTCTAGTGAAACCTATGGCCCCCGGGTCTATTTTCCATATTATATTTTACGATCTATAAACCAAAAATACCAAAAATACTTTGCTGCAATCTTTTTACTTTTGTTTTACTTTTCTTTTTAGCAATCCTATCTATCTATCTCTATCAGATCTCATCCTTGCAAGTAACCGTGAAGGGATTGACAACCCCTTTATAGCGTTGGGTGCAAGTGTTTGATTATTTGTGTAGGTACATCTATTGGGGACTTGCTTGTATCTTCTACTGGATTGATACCTTGGTTCTCAACAACTGAGGGAAATACTTATCTACTTTGCTGCATCACCCTTTCCTCTTCAAGGGAAAACCAACGCATGCTCGAGAAGTCGCACGAAGGATTTCTGGCGCCGTTGCCGGGGAGATCTACATCAAGCCTACCAAGTACCCATCACAAACTCATCTCTTGCATTTACATTATTTGCCATTTGCCTCTCGTTTTCCTCTCCCCCACTTCTAAAACGATTTTCAGAAAATACCAAAAAGATTTGCCTTTTTATTCGCCCTTCTTCCGTTCATCTTTTCGTTTGCTTTTCGTTTGCGTGTGTGCTAGATCTATTTGTTGCCACTATGTCTGAATCGGGGAAGGTTATCATTGAAAATCTTGAGGGTATTGCAAGTACTAATCTTGAGGAAAAAATTGAATCTTGCTCTTTAGATCATGAAACTGAACCTCCTCCTAATTATAAAGCTAAAACTTTTCAAGTGGGAGATGGGAATATTATTGGGAAAAGTGTTATCCAAGAGTTCTTTGATTGCACGGGAGTAATGCCCATGAATAAGAGCTCTATTCTTCTTAGCACAAATTGTTATGCGGACGCTATTGTCATGCTCATTGAAAAATTGGAGAAAAAAATTGTGCACGTTCATCCTGCTTTGCAAAAGGTGTTTTATGAACTTCGCAATATTAATCATCCTAAAGCTAAAAAGATTGCTACTATCATACTTATGCGTGAATTTGATTTTATCATACAAGAAGCTAGGGAGATTTTTGCTTTCTATAATAAAGACGTTGAACACCCTCCAATTGAAGAAATTCTCCATGATAAAGAAACCTTGCGTAGTCTAGAATCTAGAGACTATCAATCTTATAGTAAAAATCTTAGGAGGAGATTCCCCTATGCGGAAGTCACTCAAACCTTATATCTTGAGACTTATGATGAATTTGATTGGTTAACAAGGGGAATTTTCGTAGGATATAAGGATGATTTGTTGGAAAAGATGGCTAGGGAACCCGTTAGAAATAGGATACGTGTTTTATACGATGATATCTATGGTGATGATCCAGATTACGGGTTTATGAATGTCAAAATTACTAGTCAAAGTTCTTTTCATGAATTAAGTTCCCCTACTAGGAGGGAAATAAAGGAAAGGATAGACCTATTTAGGAAAGCTTTTGATGGTTTGATCAAGTATGGATTGCATACCAAAGATGACAATACCTAGATCTATTGCGTTATGCCTAGCTAGGGGCGTTAAACAATAGCGCTTGTTGGGAGGCAACCTAATTTTATTTTTATGCTTTTTTTATTCTGTCTTTGAGTTTTCCACACATTATTACCTCTGTAGTAATTGTGTTTTCTTGTTTAATTTAGTGTTTGAGCCAAGTAAGACCTTTGGGATGGTCTACGGTGTTTGTGATTTGATTTTGCTGAAAAACAGAAACTTTTGCTCTCAGTCCAGGAATTTTGTAAATTCACTGGAATGTGATTTTGATATGAAATTTTTACACAATATTGATATACAAATTTCCCTGATTGTCCTAATTTTTCAGAATTTTTTGGAGTTACAGAAGTATTCGAAGTCTATAGATTGCTACAGACTGTTCTGTTTTAGACAGATTCTGTTTTCTTTGTGTTGTTTGCTTATTTTGATGTATCTATGGGTTGTATCGGGGGGTATGAACCATGGAGAAGTTGGAATACAGTATATATTACACCAATATAAATAAATAATGAGTTCACAACAGTACCTAAAGTGGTGATTTATTTTTCTTATACTAACGGATCTCATGAGTTTTCTGTTGAGTTTTGTGTTGTGAAGTTTTCAAGTTTTGGGTAAAGATTTGATGGACTATGGAATAAGGAGTGGCAAGAGCCTAAGCTTGGGGATTCCCAAGGCACCCCAAGCCATATTCAAGGATACCAAAAAGCCTAAGCTTGGACCGGAAGGCATCCCCTCTTTCGTCTTCAATCCATCGGTAAATTTACTTGGGGCTATATTTTTATTCACCACATGATATATGTTTTGCTTGGAGCGTCTTGTATAATATGAGTCTTTGATTTTTAATTTGCCACAATCATCCTTGCTGCACACATCTTTTGAGGGAGACACGCGTTAATCGTGAATTTATTAGAATACTCTATGTGCTTCACTTATATCTTTTGAGCTAGGCAATATTGCTCTAGTGCTTCACTTATATCTTTTTAGAGCACGGTGGTGTTTTATTTTATAGAAATTATTGAACTCTCGTACCTCACTTATATTCTTTTGAGAGTGTTTAAACAGCATGGTAATTGGTTTAGGTTATGAATTTAGTCCTAATATAATGGGCATCCAAGAGGGATATAATAAAAACTTTCATATAAAGTGCATTGAATACTATGAGAAGTTTGATTCCTTGCATATAGTTTTGAGATATAGAGATGGTAATATGAGAGTCATGCTAGTGAGTAGTTGTGAATTGGAAGAAATACTTTTGTTAAAGTTTGTGATTCCCGTAGCATGCACGTATGGTGAACCGTTATGTAACGAAGTCGGAGCATGATTTGTTTAATGATTGTCAACCTTTGTGTGAGGGTCGGGAGCGCGCGATGGTTAACTCCTACCAACCTCTCCCCTTGGAGCATGCGTCTAATACTTTGCTTTGATAACTAATAGACTTTTGCAATAAGTATGTGAGTTCTTTATGACTAATGTTGAGTCCATGGATTATACGCACTCTCACCCTTCCACCTTTGCTAGCCTCTCTAGTACCGCGCAACTTTCGCCGGTGCATCAAACCCACCTTCCTCAAAACAGCCACCATATATTTCCCTCAAAACAGCCACCATACCTACCTATTATGGCATTTCCATAGCCATTCCGAGATATATTGCCATGCAAATTCCACCGTTCCGTTTTTCATGACATGCGCCATCATTTTCATATTGCCTTGCATTCGTAAGCATTCATATAGAGTCATATTTTGTTCTAGGTATCGAGTTGTAGGTAAATAAAAGTGTGATTATCTTCATTATTAGAGCATTTGTCCCGTGAGAGAAAAGGATGATGGAAACTATGAATCCCTGACAAGTTGGGATGAGTATCCGGACTTTATAAATAATAAAAGAGGCCAATGAAGCCCAAATAAAAAAAAGAGACCAAAGATGCCCACCAAAATAAAAAAAATAAAAAAAATGAGAGAAAGAGAGAAGGGACAATGCTACTATCTTTTTCCACACTTGTGCTTCAAAGTAGCACCATGATCTTCATGATAGAGAGTCTCCTATTTTGTCACTTTCATATAACTAGTGGAATTTTTCATCATATGCACAACCACTTAGTTTCTTTTTGAGCTTTCATACACTTATAGCTCTAGTGCGTCCGTTGCATGGCAATCCCTACTCACTCACATTGATATCTATTGATGGGCATCTCCATAGCCCGTTGATACGCCTAGTTGATGTGAGACTATCTTCTCCTTTTTCCTCACAACCTCCACCATATTCTATTCCACCTATAGTGCTATATCCATGGCTCACGCTCATGTATTGCATGAGAGTTGAAACGGTTTGAGAACATAAAAGGTGTGAAACAATTGCTTGACTTGTCATCGGGGTTGTGCATGATTTAGATACTTTGTGTGGGGAAGATGGAGCATAGCCAGACCATATGATTTTGTAGGGATAACTTTCTAAGGCCATGTTATTTCGAAAGGACACAATTGCCTTGTTGGTATGCTCGAAGTATTACTGTTTTTATGTCAATATTAGACTTTTGTTTTGAATCTTATGGATCTGAATATTCATGCCACAATAAAGAATATTACATGGATAAATATGTTAGGTAGCATTCCACATCAAAAATTCTGTTTTTATCATTTACCTACTCGAGGACGAGCAGGAATTAAGCTTGGGGATGCTTGTTACGTCTCCAACGTATCTATAATTTTTTATTGTTCCATGCTATTATATTATCTGTTTTGGATGTTTTATATGCATTAATATGCTATTTTATATTATTTTTGGGACTAACCTATTAATCTAGAGCCTAGTGCCAGTTTCTGTTTTTTCCTTGTTTTTGAGTATTGCAGATAAGGAATATTAAACGGAGTCCAAACGGAATAAAATCTTCGAAATGATTTTTCTTGGACCAGAAGAAACCCAGCAGACTTGGAGACGAAGGCAGGAGACCTGCCGTGGAGTCACAAGCCACCAGGGCGCGCCCCCCTGGCTTGTGGCCCCACGGCAGCCCTCCTAACCCTATTCTTCGGCCTATAAATTCCCAAATATTCCCTGGATACCAAAAGGAGCCACGAAAATACTTTTCCGCCGTCGGAAGCCTCTGTTCCCGTGAGATCCCATCTTGGAGCCTTTTCCGGTAATCTGCCGGAGGGGGATTCGATCACGGAGGGCATCTACATCAACTCCATTGCCCCTCCGATGATGCGTGAGTAGTTCACCACAGACCTTCGGGTCCATAGCTAGTAGCTAGATGGCTTCTTCTCTCTCTTTGTTCTTCAATACCATGTTCTTCATGATCTTCATGGAGATCTATCCGATGTAATATTCTTTTGCGGTGTGTTTGTCGAGATCCGATGAATTGTGGGTTTATGATCAGCTTATCTATGAATATTATTTGAATCTTCTCTGAATTCTTATATGCATGATTTCATATCTTTGCAAGTCTCTTCGAGTTATTGGTTTGGTTTGGCCAACTAGATTGGTAATTCTTGCAATGGGAGAAGTGCTTAGTTTTGGGTTCAATCTTGCGGTATCCTCACCCAGTGACAAAGTAGGGGTAGCGAGGCACGTATTTGTATTGTTGCCATCGAGGATAAAAAGATGGGGTTTTCATCATATTGCTTGAGTTTATCCCTCTACATCATGTCATCTTACCTAATGCGTTACTCTGTTCTTCATGAACTTAATATTCTAGATGCAGGCAGGAGTCGGTAGATGTGTGGAGTAATAGTAGTAGATGCAGAATCGTTTCGGTCTACTTGACACGGACGTGATGCCTATATGCATAATCATTGCCTTGGATATCTTCATAATTATTCGCTTTTCTATCAATTGCTCGACAGTAATTTGTTCACCCACCATATTATTTTCCTTCATGAGAGAAGCCTCTAGTGAAACCTATAGCCCCCGGGTCTATTTTCCATATTATATTTTCAGATCTATAAACAAAAAATACCAAAAATACTTTGCTGCAATCTTTTTACTTTTGTTTTACTTTTCGTTTTAGCAATCCTATCTATCTATCTCTATCAGATCTCATCCTTGCAAGTAACCGTGAAGGGATTGACAACCCCTTTATAGCGTTGGGTGCAAGTGTTTGATTATTTGTGTAGGTACATCTATTGGGGACTTGCTTGTATCTCCTACTGGATTGATACCTTGGTTCTCAACAACTGAGGGAAATACTTATCTACTTTGTTGCATCACCCTTTCCTCATCAAGGGAAAACCAACGCATGCTCGAGAAGTAGCACGCATCTTCGCCGGTAAGCTCGGAGTCGCCTTCGACGAAGAAAAAGAGGAAGATGTGCAGGAGAGCGTCGGAGAAGACGAGGGGCAAGGGGAAAATGAGATCCGTTCTCGCCCCAACAGTACTTTCCACTATTTATATCGAAGATCCGGCGCAATCTCAGGCCGTCAATCTGCAAACGAAGCGAGATCTGCAAATCCACTGTTCAGGGCCTCGGGGACGCGTGGCGTAATTTTCGGTGCAGTTCTCGAGGCGTCGTGCTCATTTCCCCAAAATCTTCGGGACACGACCGTTCCACCGCGCGCCCACGCGCAGTTTTCGGCGATTTCGAACGCGCAGAAATTTCTTCGTGTGGGAGGCGAGCTCCACGCCGTGAGTGATCCTGGTGATGCCTTCCTGCGAACCGAGTGTTCGGCTCATACCAGCTGACCACTCGGATTAAACAACATTATAAATTTCATCGAAAACATTGATCCTGAATCCATCTTGGTTTGAGGCCGAGTGAAGGACGCATGATCATCTATCGATCTTTTCTGAAAGATCGTCGATGTTTCCGAGTGTCGATCACTCCACTAATAAAACCTCATGGATTTGGGGGCTACTGATGAGGATGTCTACCCTGGGTAGGGTCATGGACCTGACATCTAGGGCCCACCAATGGTCCCTTATCAGCATTAAAACTCGGAAGAAGAAGTGCATTCGGTAAGATCTGAAGGTTCACTCGGACGTACCTGAAGACGCACTCGGACGGCTACGTCCACACTCGGTCAACGAAAGCTCAACAGCCCAGGAGACGTAACGTTCAGTTATATGAAGAGACGTCCTCTGGGACTGATCGGTCATGCGTTACCAGTAACGTTCTAGTTAAAGCGGCAGTTTCTGTAACGTAGCTTTAACTAGCATTCAATGCGGCGCTCGACTGGTGGTGGCGCACTCTATATAAGCCACTACCGGACGCCGTAGCAGGGTTCCGACACTTGTATTCCCATACACACCCATAAGCAAAGCAACATCAGCCCCCGGGCTCGAGACGTAGGGCTTTTACCACTCCCGAGCGGGGCCTGAACTCGTACACATCCGAGTGAAACACCTGAGCCGTAGCTAGACTTCGCCCCTCCATTCGTAACCCTAGTTCTATTGTCAGGAACATTCCCACGACAGGAGGCAAGGGAGTCCTCGGCGAGGGACACCTGGTGTTCCCTCACCTCCAGCCTCTCATGCTCCAGACTCTGTTCCAGCGCTTCCATCGTCAGCACCTCCTCGGGTATGCAGGACCCCGCGCCACCGGCGTGCGGCTCGGTCGTCATAGCGTCAAGAGAGGCCCTGTGAACCTGGATTCGCCTCTCAAGGGCGGCGTTGGAGGCTTCAAGTTCCTCCAGGCGTTCCTCCGAGGCCTTGCGTCTGCAGTCGGCGGCGTGGGCCTCCGCGAGGGCGCGGTCGCGGGCCTCCCTCGCTGCGGCAAGGGACCCCTCGGCGATGGCGTGGGCGCGCTCGTGCTGCAGGCGGCCGAGGTTGACGGCAACCTCAAGACGATGCCACTCGTGCGCCAGGCGCTAGCGCTCTACCTCGAGACTAGCGTCAGCGGTGATGAGCTCTGTCCCCAGGCGCCCCAGCGCACTCGCCGCGGTCTGGAGCAAACCGTGCCGCATGGCGCTCTGATCACGTGCGAGCTCGAGGGCCCAACCGGGGTCTCCGCCTTCCCCTGGGCTGGTCGGAAGGGCATGCGAGGGGCGGCCTGGCCCTGACGCGCGCGCAGGGGCTGGGGGCTCCTCCCTTCTCCCCCCGAGCGGAGGTCGCACCCCACGAAGGTCCGTGTCGTCGCTCAAGGAGGGCCCTGAAGCACGGCGTGGCTGGTTTTCAGAGAAGACCACCAGTGGAGGGTGTAGCACCATCCCCGCGAGGTGAGGGCCGGGCATGAAGAAGTTTGCAGGGAACTCACGCGCAAGACCCCGCGGGGGCCGCGCAAGCTCGAGCACGGGCGCCTCGCCGCGGGGGGCCTTGAGGACCGCAGGCACCGAGGCCACGATGGGTCCGGTCGCCTCAGGAGGCAGTGGGGACGTCGCGCCCTCTTCTTCAACGGAGGGAAGCCTGCGAAACAGAGATTCAGGACGAATACATCAGGGAAGACAGGGGGGCTCGGACACTTACTCGTCCAACGCGACCCACTTCATCTTCATCGGCGCCCATGGCGCCGGGCGGTGGCTGCCCTCGAGCCTCTTCCTCTTCCGGCAAGCGTGCGGGCCCGGGGGCGGCGTGTCGGCAACTGGCCCCAGGCATCCGGCGGCCAAGATGGCGGCCGCCTCCGTTGTCGGCGGCTTCACGACCCCCGCACCCTCAGGATCCCCCGGCCTCGCAGCCGTCGCGGAGGGATCATCCCGCGGGCCCGCCTTCACCAGGGGGAGGAGCCCCCACTCGTCGAAACGCGGCATTCCCCTGGCAAGGGCCCCCCCGTCCGGGTGGCTGTACAGAGGAAGACCGTTCTGGGGAAGTTCGACCTGATCCCCGCCTCTTAGGCGGCGGAGTAGCTCGCGCTGCGCGCTGGGAAGAAGAGAGTAGACCTGGAGCCGCATGGGGTCGCAGGGGCCCGCGAATGTCCACATCGGGCGGGAATGGCGTTGAAGGGGAGCAATTCGCTGGCGGGAGAACTCCTGCACCACCATCGCCATTGGCACGCCGGCCTTCCTCAGCTCCGCCAGCCTGACCAAGACGGGCTCAAGCCGAGGGTCGTCAAGCTCCTCGTCTCTCCACCCAGGGTTTGGTTCAGCAGGGACCGACGGGGGTTGGAGCAAGAAGCCGGCTTCAGCAGCATCAACATACACCCATTGCTTTCGGAAACCTTCTGCGTTCGGTGAAAGCCGGGCGTGGGGGGCCCCGCTGGCCGTCGCATCGGCGGCCCGCTGGGACACGCATCCAGAACAATGCCCCCCGGGGTTCAACTGGAGGGAGAAGAAGTGACGAAGCAGGGCCACAGAAGGGGAGACGCCAATGAAGGCTTCACACAGGAACGCGAAGGCAGAAAGGAGGACGATGGAGCCAGGGTCGAGGAGAAGCGCATGAAACTGGTAGTGCATGAGCACGGCCGAAAAAAAGTCCGAGAACGGCGGCAGCAGGCCGGAGAGGAGGGCATGAAGGTGAAGAGGAATACCGGTGGCCTCCAGCTCGGCTTGGAGCCGCGAGCCCAGCCAGATCTTGGTCGCCCCCCACTCGTTGGGGCCGGCGGCGACCGCTAGGCGGACCTTCTCCATCCCCTCAAGGTTGACTACTGAGGAACGGCCTAACGTGGGCTTTGGCAACGGCGCAGGCTCCGGTGCCTTCGAGGACTCGCCCCCTCCCTTCCTGGAAGCCATGGCGGGCGGCCGGAACGGACGGACGGAAGATTCGGCGGAGGAGGAGCGAGCCGCGGAAGGAGGGAGACGGGCCGCCAGATTGATGGGGAACAGTGACGGCTCGGAGGGGTGCGCCAGACGGTTTGTCAGCCGGGGCGGTCGCCGAGGCAGCGCAAAGAGGGTAGGCGCCCCGCGTCTCGCAATGCGCCCCACGTCAAGTTGGGCCCGCAGGCGATTGGGGCCCACGGCGCTTCGGGCCATCCTCCGTGGCTTCGCCCCGAAGCTAGCTCGAGCGCGCCTCGGGCCCGGGGGCTACTGTCGGCGTTCTGGATACCGGGGTACCCAGACTTGCCTGCCTGCGGCCCAAGGCGTGGCCCACTTCGACGGCCAAGTACGGCCCGGCGTGGCCTCATTCGACACAAGGCCCTCGCGAGACCCCGACCTCTCGAGGGAAAACAACGCCAAGACCCGCGGGGAGATAGGCCTCCCCAGGCCTCCTCCTAAGCGGCGGAGACTCCTATGCAACACACGACCTCAGGAGGCCAAGAGCGACGCCAGCCAGGCCAGGCGGGCGCCAGTGTGCCAGAGGGGACAGTTTCCCCTTTGGTGCAAAGGAGGCTGGGGCGCACGCGAGTCCCCAAAGCGCCCCCCAAAGGTTTCTACTTCTGTGCAACGAGACCAAGACCCCAAGCCCCGCAGGATGGACGTCATCACCGAGCCCACCACTGCATCACCGTCGACCACTTTGCAGGCGAAGACCGCCTTTCGTCAGGATAGGGTGTACTTCCTGTCCCCTTTCAAATTTGGCTGTTGTGGGATCCCTTCCTGCCAATGCGATAAGGGAAGAGGACCCGGGCCGCTATAAATAGAGACTGGGTAGCCCGGTAGAGGACATGGGACAACCACCCGGCAAACACATCTGCAAGGCAGCACACCTCTGTACTAGTTCATCCAAAAAACCTCCTCGTGAGGCAATCCACCAAAGGCAGGAGTAGGGTTTTACGCCTCGCGGCGGCCCGAACTTGGGTAAACTCTTGTGTGCCATCTTCTTCCTCGCCATCGAGCAGGGCTATCGAGTTGTGAGCTTGGAAGGGGCAAAGCAACTGGGGATCTTCGCACACGCCCTGGGTTCGAACTTCCTTAGGGTTTTGTGGAGCCCGAAATCCGACAATGAGATCAACGAGTACCGACACACAGCTGGTTTCGGGAATAATGCTCAACCCTGACCCGCTCCAGAGTGGGAGGGTGGAGCGGCTGGTCCTGCTCACGGTTGGGATGCATGCGGTGATGCCCCCCACTATGCACCTAACTTTCCACCACATGCTGCCCCACACATTCAATATGGGCAGCCTCAAGCTTATGTGCCCAGGTTTCAATTTCAGCAGCTGCAGCAGCTGGTAGGAGGGATCCGTACGGACCTCCGTGAGGCCAAGAACAACATTAACCTGCTGAGTGGGAACAAGCAGTCCCTCTTTTCCTTCTGGAAACCACATCATGGTGGAGGAGGTCCGTCTTCTAGTGGCCCATCTCACCAGTGGCAACACATTGGCTAGAGGGGCGACAATGACGAGGACATGGACTAGAGAGTAGGACAAGAGCCTATGCTTGGTGGAGCTCATCCCCGAGTTATCCATGCATGCATATTTATTTTTCATTTGTTTCTTTTTGTTTTTAGCATGTTTATTTTCAGTCTGCATAATAAAATGAGGAGCAACTTTGGTCTTGCCTTGTTGGAGTTCTTTTCGTTTGTTTCCTTTGAGCCTACATGTTTTTCTCTACTAGCAAGTGGAAATGAAGAGAATGAATTGGGACTTGACTGAGGGGTAGAGTGAGCCAGCACGAGAAGGTATAACATATGCATAATCCCTTGTCTCGCAATTTTAGTTTAGAAACATTTTTCAGTTGACTCGCTGCACTTGAATTACTTCCCCATGTTAGTTGAATATCATCTAGTCATGACTCTCAATTTCAGATTTTGTACTGAAACCTTGTGGGAAAGCATGTTTTTGTTTTAATGAAAATCTAAAAATTCTAGAGGCTAGGAATCTTCAAAGTGAACGAGTACTTAAGTAATTCAGATCCACATGATGATTTTGATTGACTTGATGACACCTATTGACGGAGTTGTTTGGAGGGATGAATATTTGAAGTTGTTGAGGTTATGCCAAAATTTATTCGCAATACTCAAATCGTGGAGCTCCAGCTCTAGGCTGATTTCACGTCCCATTGCTATATGTTGAGATAATTCACGTAACTGGGACGCCGGCATGATCTTGGAGATTGTATGGTAAATGATCCACCTTCTCCAAGGGAGTGTGTAAGTGGTAAATAAGAGCACTAATCGCTAAGCTCGAAAGAGACAACCATTCTTGATCCACAATGCATAAATTAAGCCACAGCAGAACCCAATTGCATATAGTAAATTTTGGCATAACCCGGTCATCGAAGGTTGAAATCCCAAGGAATGATGAAAGAGAGAAGTGTTTGAGAGGCATGACTAGGAGGCATTAGTGGGTGTTAATGAAAAACTTGAGTACTTTGCTATCTTTGATCTCTGAACTTTCTAAATGCATTTGAATGATTGAGCCTAAGTTGAATATCCATCTCATAAATGAACACCTTCATTTGCCTAAACACTTGGTTAGCAAAGATTTTTTTTGAGACATTATAACTAATGTTATGAGACTATACAAGGTTAGACAACGAGTTTAGATGCATATATTCAATTGCAAATACTTTCTTGAATGATCTTACAGGATAAGAGAGGATGGATATGATGCATTTTCTCGAGCCAGTAAAATTCTATCCATTCAACCAAGCTCCTTTTCACTCTCTTGATTTCTTGTTTGCTCGAGGACGAGCAAATCTTAAGCTTGGGGGAGTTGATGGCTCGAGAATTTGTGATGTTTTTCATAGTGATTCCTACTTGGTTTCATTGGAATTTTGTTATTCTTCAGATATTTCTAATGCTAATCCAAAAAAAAGAGAAGGAAATCTACTTTTTTTCTCATGATTGGCAGGAATGTTATTTTTGGAAGGAAACCAAAGGGGATTGCTGGAAATCAAGCCAAATCGAGCAACTTTCCTAAAGAGAGCACTGCCAACAGGTGCACCAGAGTGAAAGACGGTGTTCCATGCGACCGCAAGCACTCGCATGAGCAGTCGTATGGACTGCCAGCAGCTCCTCCTCGTCTATACAAGAAAAGTTCATGAAGGGACCACAAGGAGAAGAGAACCCTAGCCGCCACACCATCCAGAACAGGAGAGGAGAGGATCTGAAGAACTAACAAAGATCATCGTAGTTTTGGTTCTTTCATCTCCATCATCATCATCATCATCACCTCCTTCACTATTGTAGGAGGCATTGCAATTTGTGAACACTACTCCATCTCATCTGAGATCAAGACTATTTGAGTATCATTTCATCTCATTGTGGATCGTCCCAATATTATCGATATGGTTTTCATGGTTTCTATCTCTGCTGTGATTGATTCCCCTCTTATGATGTGTGATTAATTCCCCTAGGTGTGGGAGATATAGGTAAATGGTAAGATTGATCTGTGCCTATCATATATGTCGTCATTTGAAGTCATAGTAGTATGATCTACTTAGTTATACTATGGTGAACCCTATGCGTGTTGTCCAATTTAAGGGCCCAGGCCACATGCTATCAAGACCTACACAAGTAACACATATTGTTTAGGAACTCTGTGACATCTAACGTGATAGGTGGAGATATCTATGAGAAGCGAAGACAATATGAGATAATGGTGATCCAATGAACTTAATGCTTGGTTCCGGTCTTATGACCTTAATTGTGGAAACGACCACTCTGTGGCAACGGAGAAGCAGAACCATAGAATGAAAAGTAATCCCAAGGGGAGGAGTTTCATAACTCTAGGGAGAACCGCCTACAGAACACTTATATCAAATGCTATGAGTACAATACAAGGTAACTGGTATTACCGTCGCACTGACACAATTCATATATTCTTACCATGAACTTAAATCTCTCCGCACCTAATCTCTTCATTGTAGGAAATACGATCTATATTTTTATTCTTGTTATTTACTTCCCCTAGTTATTTGGTAGAAACTTTTAAACTCTCTTTATATTAGAATATTTGCTTTATCGTTTATCCAGGACAGTAATAGTATTTGTAGAAGCACAAGAAGTTACTGCACACAAGAACTGTGACACCTTGTGTGTGTCAGAAGCGCCTCCATAAATACTATCCTCCTCTCTTTGTTGGAACAATTACTCATTGGCATTCTTCTACGAAAGTGCTACACTACCCCTGTTTGGTCTGCGGGTCCCATTGGCTGCTAGCCAAAGCGAACTGCGTGTCGATGAAGGTTGCCAAGGGGCAAATAATTCTGTTTACAGATGATAGTAGAATGATGCACTGGGTCGTCCTGTCACTGAACATGATGAGGCTGCAGGTGCAGAACATAATGTCGGGCTTTGAATTATTTTCATCGGCTCATCCCCGTGAAGAAGGCATCAGTATGTTAGGACAAGTGACATGGGGCCACCTGCTTAAGTGGCCACTCAGTGATATAGAGGACATTAGTCCACACGAATCGTCTAGTACAGAGGGCGATCCCACCTTCGCGAACCTTGCCCCCTTTTCAACTTTGCCGGCACCGGAGACATAGCCCAGGATCTACGTGCCTATTGCGGACCATCCACAGACAAGCCACATTTGCAATTGTCTTCCCCGAAGGACATAAATGGAATCATTATAAGCCCAGCGAACCATCGCTATCTGACTCTATGTTGATGCTCCTCTCGACCGATATTCGTGTTCTACACGATGACGTGGTACGTAGATCAAAAGAAGGTCAACAAGGTTACATGGCCAAGGTTGTAGATGGTTATAATTTCGTCCTTGAATTTATGGCCGATAAAATTAATCTGCAATTTAATGAGGTGATCCATGCAAATATCTTCTATGTGAGTGGACTCTCCCCAGAGTTAATGATTCTTTGGGCACTTCATCGAGCATCAGATCCCCTACTCCGGCATAAAGAAGTGTGTTTATCTGATCCTTTTTACATGCACTGCCACAACATGGAATCCCAAATTATCTAGGAGATCATCACGCAGTACCTGTTCTCGCGCATTATTGTGACTCATCCGCAAAAGGACACCTTTCTATTTCCATACCGCGACAAGTAAGTTGTTAATGTTCACTCATTTATTATGAAACATATATAGTTGACCTTCTGGTTTGATCGACGCAGGGCTTGGATTATTTATTCGATTCAAAGAGAGACCCTCAGAAACAATGGACAAAACTGAAGGAGGTTCTAAATGATACTCTACTTCAGTGTAAGAACTTCATCAACAAGAGCTCCGGGAAACTAGTTTCTCATTTCGTTTTGGTGCTTTTTTTGCAATTTTTTCATAATTTCCTCTCCTCCATTGTAACCTAAAAATTAAGATAAAAATGGATATGATAATATATGGAACATGGATAATTATGAGAAATTTATACTGAGAAATAGTGATGCAAAATTTACGTATCGAGGGTGGGGGAAACAACCATATTTCACACTTGTATATTTTGGGACTTAATGTGAAATACACTTGAACAAAGATTAGCCTCTTTAATTGGGTCGCCATATACCATCACCCACTAGTTGGCAATGTATGCACTTTCAAATATGATCTCACCACTTCCATTTTTGCCTTCACCTGCTCACATTCCACACTCCTCAATCTTTGTGGGGACACCACTAGATCTAGTCCATATTGATACGTCTCCAACGTATCCAAAATTTATGAAGTATTCATGCTATATTTACATTAGTTCTACATGGTTTTGGTGCACTTTTGTATTATTTCTATGAAATAACCTATTAATCTAGTGCCTAGTGTCATTTCCTGTTTGTTTTTGGCTATTTCTATGTTTCGCAGAAAAACCAAGCGAAACGAAGTCCAAACGCGATAAAAAATTACGATGGTTTTTTATGGACAAGAAGGGTCCCAGAAAGCTTCGGGTAAGGATCAGAAGGTGCCCAGGGGACCTAGAAGCTCAAGGGGCACTCCCCTTGGGACCCTCGGGACTCCCCCCGGAGTGATTCCAATGCTGAAAAATCATATATATATTAAGAAACCCCCGAAAGTTAACCTAGATGAGTTTTTACGTCGCCTCAAGCCTTTGTTCCGAAGTGATCTCATCTGGAGCCCTATTCCGGCACCCTGCTGGAGGGAGAAAGCCATCACCAGAGGCCATCTTCATCATCCCCGCTTCCTCCATGACGAGGAGGGAGTAGTTCACCCTCGAGGCTGAGGGTATGTACCCGTAGCTTTGTTAATATCGTTGGATCATATGGTGTTCTTCCCCTCTATCTCTTTTGTGGTGAAATGAATCTTTCTCTTTGAAGTTTCTTTGTTATTGGATTGAATACTTTGGATTTGAGATTACTTGATGCATGTGTCACTCGTGGATACCCGTGGTGACATTGGGGTACCTAGGTGGCATTAGAGTTGATTGATGTGTATCATCTGGTGTTGTCGGAGTATGATCTCTAGAACTATTCATGACACTTTGGGGTGGTTCAATAGATTGAGTGAAAACACAACTTTGAGGTGGTTTACTACCTACGCGATTTCATCCTACTTTCTCCCATAGAAATGAAAACTTTGGAGCGATTTTTTGCCGCACTTTGAGGGATTATTATGTAATTCAATTATGTATATGACGTTGAGAGATTGCACTAATGAATGTATGAACCTTAGGCCTTGTTTTCAAGAATTGCAATACCGTTTATGCTCATTTTTTATCACTTGTTACCTTGCTATTTTTATTATTTCAGTTACAAAAACCTATATCTACTATACATACTACACTTGTATCATCATCTTTTCGCCGAACTAGTGCACCTATACAATTTATCATTGTATTGGGTGTGTTGGGGACACAAGAGATTTTTTGTATTTGACTACAGGGTTGTTTGAGAGGGACCATATTCATCCTACACCTCCCATGTTTTGATAAATCTTAGGTCATTCACTTGAGAAAAATTTGTTGTTGTCCAACAAAACTCTGCGCTTGGAGGCCCAACAGAGTCTGCAACAATAAAGTTGCGTAGTAGGCATCACATATCCATATCCACTTGGCTTGCCATCTTCCCACGTGTAGCTTGACTGAGAGCTTGACCCATCATTATTCTTTTGCTTCTTGGAGGGAGCATCGGGGTACTTGAGGGATGCTACAAGAGTTTTCCAATTGGGGAACTTGTTGAGCAATCGGAAACAATGAAGCAAACCAAATGAATTCTCCTCACTTCCCTTGTAGAATCAAAGCTATGATCATTTTTGCTCGACGACACTGACAGAGAGGTCGTGATGTGGCCAGCGCTGTTGGTGTCCTCCATGGCACCACCGACCTCCATGACGGAGTCGTCCTCAAAGTAGGCAATGAGCTGACCGGTCACGCGTTGAGGCGGAGTAGCATGTATGCTGACCGATGTCGCCAAGTCGGTGTCTTGTCGCCCCTAGACTTGCGAGCACAGCTTGTGGTGGAGGCACGAGGGGGCAGGTTTTCCCTTAATCGGAGATGGGGGAGGCACCAGAGAGGGTCGGGGAGGGTCAGCGGTGGTGGAATTCCATGGGGTTGCAACGGTCGAAGACAGTGGGAGCGGTTGCGCCCAATGTTGCATTTCTGCATTGGTTAGCTGGGATAGAAGAACTCTGAGAGCCCTCTCAAATTTGAGAGAGTGGTGAGGGTTTTGGGTGGTCATCAAAGCCTCTCACCTGTACAAAGACCAATGATACAAACATCAGCTCTGAGGAAGCTATGAACTATACCACCTTTTTTAGCTCATAGAAAACTAGAATCTGGTGAAGCTTTGATAAAAGCACTGTCTTTTTGGTGAACATCTGGTTGAAATTTGCTGGTGTGGGCCGGCAGTTTCCCCGTCGCTGGATAAACCTAACAGGCCAAATGTTTCTTTCTTTCTTATTAGAGTCATTTTAAGGATGTCTCCCGAGCACTAAGCTAGTATGACACGGACACACACACAAGCACGGTCACCGGGCCTTTCCTCCAAGCTCCATATGCCAAGTCGATCTCAAGGTACACGTTTCCCCGATCTCACCATCTTGCTGTGCGCCACTCTGTCTCACGCTGTCACAGTGTCACACGCAGGAACACATGCACCTGTTGGCCTTCCGCAACACTACAACAGTGAATAGTTGGACCTGTTTTTTTATAATGGACCATTTTATTGATGCCTTAACAGTGAAGAGATGGATGTGAGAGAGATGTGATTCACTAGCTATTAGCTAAAGATAGAAGGAAAATTGATGCCTTTCTGTTGCATACGTATATCACCAAGGCAGATCTGGTTCCTCCAGTCCGCTGGTATATGCAGAAACCTACTCTAATTCACAAGAGAGAGTAGTCATAGGCTAATGGCCGAGCTGGGGATGCATGCATGCATGGTTGGATCTTGTATGCAGGCTAATAACATGGACGAATGATAAAAGCAAAAGTTGTTGGTTGTCTCAGGTAAGACATGCAACAACTAATCGCTCCAATTAATTAGCACGGATGAGCCTTTCCTTTTATCCCATGTTTTTAATCCGCGCATACACACGGAAGTATGTTGAAGTAAGTACCCACCCAGTCATCCCTAGCATACACGTGAGATATGGAGAGTTAGAATAGGGGCGGGGGGGGAGGGGGGGGGGGGGGGGGGGGGGGGATGCTCTAGATTGCTGTGTGCCAAAATCCTTACTCATGCAGTACCATCAATATTTGCATTGTACATCTAAAAGAAAACAAACGCATGTTACTAGACTTGCTCCAAGGATATCGGTGTGTACACAGCAATATTCTACTTTTCGTTGGGTGGGGATGGATGGCCACCAGTTTTTAAAGGCTTAAAGAGCACGTTGAATTCCATATCACCTTTTAGAAAAAGAATGGAAAGATGGGAAAAGACGATGATACACAATCTACAGTTTATATGCTTTTGTTATTCCAGCAGTACTGCAGTAACAGTGTTTGGTTTGGTACTAAATAATACTGTGCATTATTGTTCGGAAGGTCCATAACTATAATTCTGAACTTTCTTGTCGGCCCCAAGCTTAATAATTAGTAGGGCAAGTTGCGAGATGAAGTTCCTCCTGGAAGGCAATTTTTTTAGGGCAATATTAATGCATGGTGGCAAGCTGGAAAAGCAACATCTAGAAGGTAACTCGCATAAAATTGCTGCTGGTTCCTCAAAAAAAAAATTTGTTTCTGGTTGCAACAATGTTATACCAATGTTTGAACAAACATGATTGCCACACCCAGTCAATTAGTTCCTCCGTCCGGAATTAGTTGTTACGAAAATGGATGTATCTAGACGTATTTTAGTTCTAGATATATTCAATTTTATTCATTTCTGTGACAAATATTCCGGGACGGGGGAGTACTACCAATCAGTGGCCAACATATACGCAAGAAATATATTTGGACTGCGCATATGAATTGGTGCCCTAAATTCTTAGAAAAAGGATGAGCGTTAAGATTTAAGGCTATAGTGATTTACATATTTGGTATATTAAACATGGCATGAGCTCATCAGTCATCAAAGCACAAAAGTATTTTCAGAATACAATTTTGCAGACAAGAGTCGTTCCATGGATGGCAAGAATAAGATGAACTTCATAACAACAACTTAACTAAAATAGAACCTAGAGTGTTAACAAACTAAAGCATCAAATGATAGAGAAGGTGGCATAACAGCTTAGCTAATGATGAATCTTTTAGTTTAATTGGAAAAGACACGAAAGCACCTAGAGTGTGTGCAAGGAGCCAAGATTAATTAGTAGCGTATGTCCTAATGAGTGTCCATGATGGCAATGAGGCTGGGAATTGTGCCTTTCCTCTTGGTAAGGACAGGGGGGATAATCTTATAAAATCCATCCTTAAGGCCTAATTAAGCATAACACCAAATGCTGTGGTGCCATGCTAATTATAGCAGCTTGTAAAGCGAGATAAGAGTGTCCATTAGTTTAATTTCTATGTTGTCACCAAGATCAGTAATGATAGTCCTTCGCTCATCACGTTGTTGACGATGGAGATTCGACAATGCTGAGATTATGAAAAGGGGCACTGCCAGCTTGCTTTTATTGGGTGTGACTGGTTTGATTTAGTGAGTTTTCTTTTCAGTACTCTAGCAAGCCCCATACTAAATATTTTTTTCTAAGCAAAACCGCATGTTAGTTTAGATTCAGTGATGGTTTCTTAGCTACCAGCTAAATGTTCGTGCAACGGTGCATAAGTTACTTTTTGTTATATGTTAGCAGTTGTTTAAACATTTGTGCCGCAATATTTTGATGAGCTTTGCGTTGAGGAATTCATGAAAATAATGCATTAACGAAGAAAGGATATGAGTCTACATTGTGTGGACTGTGGAACATATGTTAGAGCATTTACAGCCGGACATAGCAAATATGAACCCCTAAACGCCCGCGGACGCGCCCGGTCAGTGACCGGGCGTGTCCCCTATTTGTCCGTCCACGCAGCCACACTCCTCATTTTTTTCCTCATATGTCCGGTCACTTGCACGTGATTGGTGGAGAGGAAGAGAGAGAAAGAAAAGAATGAATAAAGAAAAAGAAAAAGTGATCCGGGATGGGGTCGCGTCCTAAGTGGCGGACTGACCGGGCACGCCTGGGCGCGTCCGCGAGCCCTCATATCCTCCCTACATTTGAGATGGATATGAGGGTTCGCGGACAGCCCGGGCGTATAGGGATGATATGAGGGATCCAATTGGGTCACTTTTTTCCTTCTCTCTCCTGTCCGGTCACTGACCGGGCGCGTCCGCGGGCGTTTGAGGCGTCCGGCTGTAGATGCTCTTAATGGTGTCACAAGATGAATCAATGGTGTGTGCCTGTGTGGAACATATGGTCATATGCTATACTTCCAACTGTTAGCAAGGTCCAAGATGGCGCTCAACTCCTTTCTGTGCATCACGGTCGAGGAAAGAGACGTGACTCTGCATTGTCCGTGAGGTGGCGGAAGGGACCCGGTCACTGCGCGTCGTGAGTCATCAGCCATATCCCCCAGCCCCGCACCATCCCAGGTGTCCATGCAACCGGGAGTGCACCAGCCATGCATCCCCACCCTGGAAACCGTCGTGCTCTGCCGTCCCGATCACCACCGCGCGTGCGGCCACAATCCTCCTCCGCTCCGTCGCGCCAACCCTGCATGTATCCTTCGCGCTTACGTCTAACCCAAGTTTGGATGCATGGTTCTTGCCCGTTTCGCGGTACGCCGGCAACGATGATCATGGCTGCAGTGGATATGATGGGCAGTACGTACGTCTGAGGTCTGCCAGTGGCACTAGCAGCCGAAAAGCACGTACGAGCTGTTAATCTTCGCAGTAGGAGCGCAGCCCCTGCCTCTGCCCCCTGCGTGCATCGTTAAGGCTTCCGTTATCCCTGCCCTGACCATATCTGCGTGCGTGTTCAACGGTATCGTGAATGCGTGATGAATGCTCCGCCGCGCGCGGGCAGAGAGAGAGGCAGAGCAAGCCGGCAGCTCAACAAGCAGAGAGCGCCTGGGCCGTTGTAATCGCCACGCAAAGCACACGCCTCGCCCAACTATTCGATCCATCTCTCCATGGTGCTAACGGCAACGTACCGCATGGGCTGGTACGTCCTCGCAGTTACTCCGTACTGGCATTTTGGCTACGGAGGTCGTACGCTGTTTATTTGTATATATTATTTTAAGGCGTGTAAGCAAGTTGTGGAACTGCTAATTTGTGTTGTACTACTAGCTTGCTGGTGTGTTGCAACGGGTGCATGCATATTCTAGTTGTTTAACACTCTTATATCTGACATATGTCTTACACACATCATGTTGTAGATTTGGATAAGATTTAATTTGATTTGAGTATGGATAGTGAAGGCAAAGAAAGTTCCGATTTAGTTGAGATTTCGGTAAGATTTGATTTGACTTCGGTATTCGTAGGGGAAGGAAAGAAAAGTTCTGGTTACTTATAATTTCGGAAAGATTTGATTCAGTAATTGAAATTTTTGAAAAGTGATGATTTAGTTTAGATTATTCCAAGTTACTTATTTATGTTGGTTTAACTAGCAAACATGTCCGTGCGTTGCAATGGGAGACAAAATCATCCCTCATACACACACCGACAACATAAGCAAATTCCTTAAAAAAAATCACGGTGCACACGATAAACAACATGTAACTGGTGTTTCACAAAAACATAAAGGTGGGAATTTTTTTGAAGTGTACTCAAGGTGTTTTCAATCTATTGGACAATGAAAATATCTACCTAGTTGCCACTATCCCTTTACTTATTTATTGTCGTTACTCCTCAGTGATGCCCAATAAATATTGCATTAGGATGAAAATAGCAAACTAAATGTTAGTACTCAACGATAGCATGTGCATAAGAGCATTATTTTTTCTTGCTAGTATATGTGTTTACAACTGTAATTCAAGTCAATATTTAATTTGGTTGCAAACATATTAGACAGCTTCACAACAATAATCAATCTGTAAGGGCATGCATGCCAAACGTTTAGGCTGCATATCAACATTGCTATTCTTAAAAAAATATTTATGGACACAATTTCAAACAATATGGGAATCAATGTTAAGCCCCTGGTCTACATAAAGTTCATATCAGCAGTTTAGTGTACATCATCATAGAGGACTTGATTATTGTGCACTGTGTGAAATAGAAAGGATCCTTATGTACCTGTTATAACCTTTAGCATATGGTATCTGATAGGAATCAACATGCCCTATGGTTCCAATAATATTTTTTGTGAAAGCACGAAACAATCATATCTACTCAATTTAAATTGGGTAGAAAACAAATACTTTTCTTGCGGAAGGGTAGAAAAACATCTAGAATAGGCATTTTCAAAATATCACATGTAAAGAAGATATTGATTAGGTTTTTATCCTAAATATAATTTTAAAAATGATTAATATGCATGATAATAGCATATTTGAAATGTACACATTTTTCTGAGTGATTTTCATATATAACATGTTAGATTTGAAGTTACGTTTTGAAAGATATGAATATTCAAAAAAGCAATTGAATCTGTCTGAAAAAGGAAAAAAGAAAGATTAAACAAAGCATGGCTGGGCCGAAACTGCAAACGTTGTGCATACAGCCCATCCGATAAGTGACGCCTGGGCGAAATAACACTATCCTACGCCCACGTGAATTTATAGTGTGAAAAAAGACACAAAGGGGGGGGGGGGGGGGATCAAACCTGGGTCTCCTGTGTGGAACATTGATGTTCTATCCACTAGGATACTTGAGTCAATGCGACACATCATGGGGTTGATTATTAAAGAACCAAAGCTAAACGTTTTTTCTCACTTAGGGGTGGTGTGCTAGGTAATGTATGCCATCTTCAGGGGCAATCTTATGACGGACGGGCAGAAGTAATAGTTTTTTTATTAGTTTTATTAGTAGGTATGTGTGTGTGTGTGTGTGTGTGTATATATATATATATATATATATATATATATATATATATATATATATATATATATATATATATATATATATATAGATTTTGTGCAGCATCAGTTGCGAGTACAAAAAATCAACAAAAACCAAGAAGCAAAGGGGTCGCATGGTGAAAAATTATCAATGAAGGCTGGGAGGCGACGAAACCAACTTTGTTTAATAGTAGAGGCTTTTGAAGAAGGATTTCCTCTTTGGCGTCACCACAACTATATCTCTCTTATGGCGAGTTGTATCATAAACTCGTCGGAAGGAGTTTTTTTTTCTTTCAGTTTTCCTTGTTTCTTCATGATTTTTTTGGGTTTGTTAGGGTTTTTTTTCTTTTGCTTTTTACAATGATTTCCCTTGTTTCTTTCTCAGATATTATTAGGTTTTAATTTCTTTCTTTTTTCTGTGATTTCTTAGGTTTGTTATTTTTCACTCGAGTTTTTTTTTTTTGGTTTTTAATTCGTTTCTGGTTTTTCGTTTTTTTTTTTGTCTTGGTTTTTACTGTTTCCGTTCTTTTACGTTAGTTTTCTTTGTCCCTTTCTTGGTGTTCATCAGTTAATGTTTTTGTTCCACAAATACCTAAATTTTTCAATAGACAATGTAAACTTTTAGTGTACATTTAAAACATTTTGCTGATACACCTTGAACATTTTACAAATACATGATTTTCATTTTTTTTTTCCTTAAATACAGGTTTTGAAACTTTTTTCAATACATGGTCAATTTTTTTATAGACATGGTGAACATTTTTTCTGATTGCAATGAGTTTTATTTTGCATACAACGTACATTTTATTGTATAGACTAGGAACATTTTCATAAACATGTTTAACTTTTTTTAGTACATAATTAAAGTTTATTGTTCATTTTTATGTCCACTTTTATTAAATGTAAATTGTACATTTTTTGTAAACACCTGGAACATTGTTCGTGCATGTTTAACAATTCAACATATAAGGTGAACATTGTCTCTGCATGTTTAACACTTTTTTCAATACATGATCATTTTTTTATATACATGGTGAACCTATTTCTTATCGCAATCAGTTTTATTTTGCACTCAACGTACATTTTTTGTATAGACTAGGAACATTTTCATAAACAAGTTTAACTTTTTTTAGTACAGAATTAAAGTTTATTAAATATACAATTTTTATGTCTACTTTTATTAAATGTAAATTGTACATTTTTTGTAAACACCTGGTGCATTGTTTCTGCATGTTTAACAATTCTTAAATGCACAATAAATATACAAATTTACAATATATGTTGTAATGTCTATTTTTCAAACACCTTGTACAATTCCTATATACATTGGGAGCATTTTTAACACATTTGAAATTTTCTAAAAAATTTATTTATGTCAATCTTTTTTCATACACATTGTACATTTTATGTATTCATTTTTCATATAATTTATTATACATGGTAAACATTTTTATACATATTTAACATTTTTATTACATGTTTAACATTTTTCAAACACATTATTACCATTTTGTTTGCCTATACATATTAAATTTTATACATATTTTTATACAAGTTTAATATTATTCCATATACATGATTAACATTATTTTAAAATATATATTTTGATGTCTACTTTTGCTGTATGCATTGTACATTTTTTTATACACCCAAAACCATTTTCTGTACACGTTTTAACATTTGTTTTCAAAGGCATGATTAATAAATATTTTCCAAAAAGTATGGGAAGTATTTTTTGAATTACATTTGTTTAGAATATTTCGAAGTATAAAGAAAGGAAAAAATAAGTGAATTTTTAGAATTTCCTTATTCATTACATTTTTATAAAAAAAATTCAGTATTTCTAAAGAAGTGAATTTCAATTTATTTTAATATAAAGTTTTTTATTTTTCCAAAAGATTAAAAAATGTTCAAGTTTCAAATTTTTGAATTTGAATTTTTTTCATGATTTCTTAAAATGTCACAAATTGAAAAAATGTTCAAATTTTTTAAAAATGTGCTAAATTTATAAACATGTTCATGGATTAAAAAATTCCAATTTGGGAAAATGCTCTCTTTCATGAATTCAAAAGTTGTTATAGAAATTAAAAAATTATTCACGAATTCCAAGAATGTTTCAAAAATGTATATCAATTTCAAAAAAATGTCCACGAGGTTGAAAATGTTATCGAATTTCAAAAACAATGTTCACAAATTCCCATAATGATGAGAACTTGGAAATTTTCCATGAATTTGAAAAATGCTCGCTTATTTGAAAACATGTAAGGTGTGAGATGATATTGGATTAAGGGCGAGATGTTTCTAAAGGTTCTAGTACGTTGAAGAAAATAGGCCCATCTGGAGAAGATCTAAAGTTCTAATACATTGACAAAAATAGGCCCGTTGGATTTAGTACCGGATGTTTCTAATTATTGTTGGATTTTTAAGGCCATTTAATTAAAAATAGATAGATTTGGTTATGGTATGCTTGCATCAACATAGTGTTGATGAAGCCTCCCTCCTTCACACAAGAGACCCAAGTTTGATCCGGCCTTGATATCCATTTTTCTCCCTTTTCAGCAAGCGTGCGCCTCCACCTCCCGCGTTCATGGACCAGCCCATGTATGGGGCATGACACCCCATTTTTTCGCTTTTTCCCTTTTTATTGTATATGTTTTTATTTTTCTTTCTTTAAATTAATTCATAATTCCCCAAAATTCCAAATTTCGAAGAGTTGCGAGTTTTGAGAAGAATGTTTGTGAATTCAAAAAATATTTGGAAAATCGTAAAAAAATCGCGGATTCAAAAAATGTTGGTGATTTGAAAAAAAAATGTTTGCATATTATAAAAGAGTTCACAATTTTGAAAAATATATTCGAAAAAAAAATCATGATTTGGAAAGCATGACCGTGTATTCAAAACATATTCGTTAATTTGAAAAATGTCACCGACGAAGAAGAGGAGCGACCCCAAGAGGAAGCATAACAAGAAGTGCCCTACACCACCTAAACAGACTTCTAAAGTCTTCAGGTCTCCATCAATGACATGAGCAACCTTGTTGAATCCCTATGGCACATGTCTCTGTACGTGAACACCAACTTCTCCAACTTGAGCCAGGGATGGGCTCTGGGTCAGCCGCCATCAAAGTGATCTTACCGGTTTGGGCTTGCAAAATCTTTAGCTTGGAGGAGGTCACTGCCATGTCTCTATCAAGATGTGACAGTGTTATTTTTTTAATAAGTAGTAATGAGGTTATACTTAAGCTCGCTCAGCTTCCTATTTTTTTTAGTATTGTCGGAGTTGTTTTTTCTACACTTGAGAGAGTAGGAGAGTCTCCTATTGCATTTGTATTACACTACAAGAATCTTGCTAATCCATGATGGTTTTAATCTGTCACAGACATATGCAAAACTATCATGGGAGGGAATCCATGACGGTTTTGAAATTTGTCATGTATATCACGTCATAATTTGACCACTGCACACTCCATGACGGTAATCCAAAACCGTCATGGATTCAATTACGATTCTTGACTATCATGTATGACACTTAACTAACATGCTTATAACGGCGTTAACTCATCTGCCACATGAGCATCAGACATGGATCTAACGTGGCAGCCCACATGACGTAATTGGCAAAATAAGAATTTTGGCCCACTAAATTTCAACGATCGAAGATCGACAGGGCATGTAATCAACCCGATTGAATTTTGGTCATTAAATTTCAAGTCAGTCCAAGGCCCACTTATTTTAGGCCGAGAGATTAGCTGTCTCACATATCTCTTTTCTATGGAAAATTTGAGCCAATAGAATATTTCAGGAAATATATGCTATGTTACTAAATAAAAGGAAATTACATGAACAAGGCAGCAAATAGCATTTACGTAAAATAAAAAAAATACAAAAAATAAAATTACAAACATTTCCAAACAATACACACGTGAAGGAGCAAAAGGAAAGAAATAAGTCATGGAAAATCTTTGGTAGAGAACACCATATGATACTTCGTAGGATTGCACCCACCACCACCCCTCTAAGAGCCTCCCCTCGCTCGATGGATGACAACCGGGAGTCATTCACATGCCTTTTTGGAGGTAGATCTGGCAACCCCCTCCGACGTCATCGAAGGAAGACGACATATCCACCACCATATCGCCTCGATACATGCTCATGAGCGGCCAATCTCCATCAACGAGAACAATATGGAATAGTCATTTCTTGCGCGAACAACATACTGCATCAAAAAATCAGGTGTAAAAGTGTAAAAGACACGAAAGGGGAAGCTGGTGGTGGTGGAGCAAGGGGCTCACAGCCCAAGGCATAGGCGACGAACGCGAATCCCTCGGCAATGTAGGGATGACAGCGTCCCAGCACGGTGCAGGCCCCGACGGCATGGGCTTGGTGGTGACTCAGCGCCGGCCCCACGGCATGAGTCGCTTGCGCTCTGCAATGACCCAGGCGCCACCTGCGTCGACGACATCGACGCCCCAGGTGCTTGGTCGCCCTTCAGGGGCGTTGCTGCCACCGGGGACAAGGCAATCGCACAGGAGACCCAGGTTCGATCCTGCCTTCATATCCATTTTTTCTCCGCAAGTGTGCGCCTTTGCCTCCCGCGTTCATAGGCCAGCCCATGTGTGGGGCGTGACACCCCATTGTTTTTGCTTTTTGCCTTTTTTATTGTATCTATTTTTATTTTTCCTTCTTTAAATTAATTCAGGATTCCCCAAAATTCAAAATTTCAAAGAGTTGCGAGTTTTGAAAATAAAGTTTGTGAATTGAAAAACTATTTGGAAAACCATAAAAAGTTCGCGGATTCAAAAAATGTTCGTGATTTGAAATAAAATTCTTGCATATTATAAAAAAAACTCAGGATTTTGAAAAAATATATTCAGAAAAAAATTCACATATTATAAAAGAATTCACGATTTTGGAAAATATATTGAGAAAAACAATGTTCATGATTTTGAAAACATGATCGTGTATTCAAAACATATTCCTTAATTTTAAAAATATCCATGAAATTTTATAACTTGCTCACAAAAAATAAAAAAAATCATCAATTTCAAAATTAGTTCCCCAATTTCAAAAAGAGTTCATCAATTCAAACAAAGTTCGCTGATACAAAAAAAATCATAAAATTGAAAAACATTCATTCATTTCACAAAACATTCGTGTAAACAAAATAAATGTTCGTGAATTTCAAAATATGGCTCCCAAATTTCAGCAATATGCTTGTCGATTCAAAAATTGTTTGCTGATTCAAAAGTTTCCAAAACAATGTTCATGCATTTGGAATATGTTCATGATTTCATAAGATGTTTAGCACTTTGTACAAAATGTTTGTGAACTTAAGAAAAGTTTCGATTTCAAAATAATATTGAATTCCAAATATTTTTAGGATTTTAGAAAATATTCAAGAATTTGAAAGATGTTCGAAAAATGAAAAGGTAAAATTTTAAAAGAAAAGGAAAGGAAAACTAAAAAGAAAATAAAACCAAACTTAAAAAAAACATTAAACACAAAAATAAATTTTAAAAAATGAGTAACAAAAAAGAAAAGGTAAAAACGTGAAATAATAAGAAAAAACCAGGCAAAAAAAGGTTCCTTTCCCAAAACCGGTGTACTCTAAACTGTTGATACGAGGTTTATGTAAACCTGTGGCTTAATGGTGATTTTTATATTGTTTGAAATTATGCTTATAAAGGTTATTTTTTAAGAATATCCTGATCTATTTTAGTAGTTCTCCATAAGATTGCTCTAGAATTTGGGTGGCTAAGTCCTTTATGTCTAGGATTTAATTAGTTTTTGGTAAGTATTTGTATGTGTAGGCGTTGGGAGTAGTTTGTGGTCGACGAGATTAGTTTTACGTGGACACCGCGGCCATCAACAACGAGGGTGACAAATAATATAAGTGGCTAACATGATGGGCAATCGTGTTAAAGTAGAGGACGCTCATATGTCGGGATATTGAACCATACTTATTTGGTTAGGACATAATAATTTTTGTCTCCCGTTGCAACGCACGAACATTTTTGCTAGTAATTATATATGTAACATTAAGGTGGACTCAAGGTATTGCATATGATATACTTGTTTAGTTCTAGAGTTTAAAAATGTAGAGCAGTTATTACATTATAGCAATGTTGGGATATCGTTTATCGAGAACTTATCGATCAATCCAGGATAAGGGATAAATCGCCTAGTTTATCCTTATATCGGCTAATTTATCGTCCTATCAGCCAATTTATCGATTGATTTATTTTCTCGGTCAGTTATCGGCATATCGAAGGATATCTTACACAGTGCATTATAGTATACATAATAAACAGAAAATAACAGTGACGGGATGATCGGACGGGCCACCCACTGTGGAGCAGTGGAGCAGTTAACAGCAAACCGATCTTATTTTTTTGTAACTCCCGATCGAATGAGGTACGTATAGGTTGAGGAGTCAGCAGCCAGCTGCCCGGAATCCGAGTCTAGCACCCTTAACGTCGTACAGCATCTCCAAGGTTCTCATCTGGACATTGCCGAGGAAGCCGACGTAATCATCTGGCCCGGACTCGGTGAAGGCGAGACAGCCATCCAACAGGACCCCGTTGGGGACATCGAGGTCGATCGTGACGCCGCCGGTGAAGGTGAGAGCGACCTTGGGCACGGTGACGTTGCTGTATCCTGTGAAGTTGTAGCATGTGTCGTAGTCGTCGCTCGGGATGAGCGGGTAAGCCGCCATGGCCGCCCGAAACGCGGACTGCAGTTTCGCGTAGGGCGTCGACGGCAGATGTGAGATGATATTGCCGCAGTCCACGATCAGCCCCCCCTCGAACACCTTCCGTGGGATGCGGAGCTGCTTCCCGCCGACGCTGATGCCGGTGAGCTTCACCAGATAGAAGGTGGCGTAATCCATGAAGGGGGTCATGGGTGTGAACGAGAAGCCCGAGGTGTTGCTGGGCGCGCCAAGGGCGAGGAACCCGGTGCCTCTGCTCACCGGCGGGAGGCAGTAGGAGAAAGAGCCGCCGTAGAGTCCGGAGGTCTGAACCGGGAGCGACTCGGGCGCGCCGCCGAGCCCGAGCAGGCCGTCGGACTTGTCGTTGGGGCCGCTCTGCTTGTATGCGCAACCGAAATGGAAGTCCTTGATGACGACGCCGGACGCCAGCGTTAGCGCCTCGTTGCTGTACACGCCCCTGGTCTTTAATCCTCCTCCGTACTCGACTCGATACCCGCACTGGGACTGGGTGCCATTCATGGTGCAGCCATTGTCGAAGTGGTCGGACTGGAGGGTCTTGCACGCGTCGGAGCCGCAGGGGATGGGGGCGTACGTGGAGGACTTGCGCGGGTCGAACAATGGATCTTTCTGCCGGTAGCAGTCGCTGGAGTTGCATGGCGCGCACTGCACCCACGACAGGTCGCTGCCGGTGTCCAGGAGGAGGACTTGCTCCACGGCCGGCGTGCCCAGGCCCAACGTCACCACGTACTCCTGCGAGTCCACGGAGGTGCCCAAGTGCGCCGGGATACTCACCTTGACCTCCTCATGCTCATGCTCCTGCATGGTCAGTGCTCTGGCTCTGCTCATGATGTAGTCTGCGCGGACGCGGCTTCTGTGAAGCGCCTCGGCGAAAGACGATGGCTTGTCGGTGGACGGCGACTTGGCGCAGGGTCCGTGCCTGTGCACCAGCGGCACAGCCACATCGGCGCGGTTTGGCCGCGGCGTCACTGAAACATCCATCCGAGTGTCATACATCTAGATCGATTAACGTCGAAAACTATGCCTTGCTCAATTCATGTACGTACCCGCAGTCGATGTAGAGCAGACATCTTGTGTCTGAAATGACCTGGTTGACACCACAACGAAGCCTTGCTTACCGTCGTCTGCAGCAGAAATGGAAAGGTAGCTGCCAAATACGACCAGGAGGATGCACAAGAACGAGGGAGAAGCCATTGGACTGGAAGTTAGTATACACCCAGTCTAGGACGACCAAATTTATACACAGCCACACAGGAATCTATGTGGGACTGAACAATCACGAAAACTGAAAATGGGCTCGAAGATTATACCAAGGATTGATGGGGTGGAGCCTTGGAGGTGTTTACACTTTTCAGTACACTTGTCTTATCTTAGAAGTAATATAGTAATAATAATAAGTAGACAAAACAAGGATACTTTCGCTCCTCGAGTTAACCCGCACTCCTTTGTCATGGACGTTCACTGCCAGCTTCCTACCTTGTAACTAGAGTGCAATTTACTCTTGGAGTCCAACTCAAACATCCAACTTTTAACCACTTAGGTTAAACCTTCAATTTTTTTAATGGCCCTTATTTTGGACCCTATGCTTGTTTGCTAATACTAGATACCAGGGAATCTAACACTAATAGTAATGATAAAGCCGAAGCAAGCCTCGAGCGACATGGTAGGAAATGTACCGTCTTCTACAATTTTCACACGTCCATTGTTTTTTAGATAGCTCACCACTCATGCCAAGTGGTCTATAATTTTCACATGAATTTACTGTTTAAATGCTTAAAAACTAAAGCATGCTTCAAAATTTGATGTTTATTCAGTGTTTGCACATTTTTCTTGAAGGAAATAGTGTATCGATTGTTCTGTATAAATATGTTTATGCGGTGATGTTAAAAAAAATACATGTTTATGTGGTCAATTCTTTTTTTTTTCTAATAATCAACTTATTAATTTCTACACGGGAGAACAAGCCTTTACTTGCAAGATGTTCCTTTGGCTGGCTGTGACTTGATCTGATTCCAGTGTTCACAATTCAATTTCCTTGAGTTTGTTCGCTTATATTTCTTGCCGATGTTGAGGGACTATAATGTGAAGGAAAAGTATTGTTTCCAACCAACTGATTTCTCAGGAAATCAGCCCGTGCTGCGCCCTCCACGTGTCTCGGTCGGACCCATCCACCGCCTACACAACCTTATCTCCCCAACAACCTCTCATTTGTTCTGCCGTCTCCTCCGTTTGCTACCTCTGTCGCCTCTGTTATCCCCACCCCTCTTCCTCTCGGCTCTCTCTACCATAAGGTCAGCGACCACCGAAGGTCGACGATCATCGGTGCTCTATCCATCTTATATCCCAAACAACCTCTCTCTCTCTCTCTCTCTCTCTCTCTCTCTCTCTCTCTCCCTCTCTCTCCCTCTCTCTCCCTCTCCCTCTCTGATACGGGCCACACCAGCGAGGGCCGAGCTTTTCACACTTGGAGGGGAAAGAGAGGAAAATCAAGAGGCAAATAATCACTCAAAGACGATCCTCAAGTCACCCATTCACTAGATCCAACGAACACGAGATACAAGGTTCGAAATCAACGAACGGATACAAATACCGGTAGCCTTCCCACTCCGGAGAGATGGGTCTTGAAATCCACGAGGGGATCTTCTCTAAGAAGGGGCCTTGACATCCATAGGATCTTCTCACAAAGAGGTCGCAATCTCTCTAAGAGAAGTATTTGGAAGGAGCAATGCTCAACTAATCTATGAGCCAACACATTGCTAACCCTAAAATGAGTAGGAGGAGTCTCTTATATAGTGCTAGGGGGAAAAGGGGCGAAAGAGAGGGTACATGGCCACTCGGGCCCGACGCTGCCCACACAAGGGCCGGATGTCCGGGCCTGAGGGGCCGGATGTCCGAGGTTTCAGCAGGTGGCCGGATGTCCGGGCCTTGGGGCCGGATGTCCGGGACTCGGCGCCGGCTGCGGTTGCTCTCTAGGTAGGAGGCGCCGGATGTCCGGGGTTGGGGCGTCGGTTTTGATGCTCTCTGTATACACTCGGCCGGAAATCCGGGGCCGTAGGCCGGATGTCCGGGCCAGGGCCGGATGTCCGGGCCAGGTGCCGGATGTCCGGTGCGTGTAGCCTTCTTCAGCTAGGCCTTGGCGCCTGTGTAGTCTCTAGGGGGCGGACGTCCGGGGCCTTGGCCGGATGTCCGGGGCCTGGAAGGTGTCCTTGCCTTATTTTGTAGCTCTTGTCCATCCTTCTTCGTGTCCATCTTCATGGGGACTTGTCCTTCACCCCGAGCGTCTTCAAGTTCATCTCCATTGTACCAAAGAACCTCCGCTTGAGGTAGCATCCAAGTTCCATGAACATCAAAGGGAGAATCGTAAAGGAGAGATGTCACCTCGTTTCCAATGGCACGTGGACGGGCTCTTGTCATGGGTCCTTGTATAGCTTGAGGTGTTGGTGATGGGTCCATGAGGATGACTATGGGATGCTCCGCATCATCTCCCCCCCCCTTGGGAAAGATCCGTCCTTAGATCAAGATCTTCATCACCATGGAAAGGGAAAAGATCCTTGACGTTGAAGATGTCGCTAACATTGTACTTGTCGTGTGGAATGTCTATCTTGTAGGCATTGTCGTTGTAGCGGGCCAACACCTTGAAAGGTCCGTCGGCTCAAGGAAGTAACTTGGACTTGCGCTCGGCGGGAAAGCGGTCCTTGCGTATATGGAGCCATGCAAGATCACCGGTCTAGAAAACCATGGGGTGCTTGTTGAGGTTGCGCTTGTTGGTGACGCATTCCACTTGTCGTTCGATCATGCGCCTTGTATCTTCATGCATCTTCTTGATGTAGCTTGCCCTTGCACTTGCGTCCATGTTGACGCGCTCTTGGAGTGATAGAGGAAGGATGTCCAATGGGGACAAAGGGTTGAAGCCGTCACTGGTGCAGCGACGTGCTATACAAACGGTTTTTAACCCCTTTCCGCGACATAGTTGTAAACTATCGCCTTGCATGTGTGGGCGATAGGGGGGGGTCCATCCCACATGACACGACAAACCCGTCGGTGATGGTGGCCAACGAACGCAAACGTTTAGCAAAACTAAGCGTATGGGATTTCCGTATCTATCACAAATGAGAGTCACATGTCAACCGTTTGAGATATGGCATCCTTCCCATACGGCCCATCCTTGCAACTCGTGTGAGATCACACTAACATCGCACGCGCTATTCTGTAGCGCACTGTTTACGATGTGTGTCGAATCGCAAACAGTTCATAATTGCAAAGCGTGTATGATAAGGAGACAATCACACACATTTTGTCTTACAACATCGTTTGCGATATACCAAGATTCGCAAACGCTCCAACTGTCCTATTCATGTCGGATGCATATGACATAACAAACAGTTCAACATTATAAATAGTGTATGATAAGGAGACTGTCACAAAACATTTAGGTCTACTTAACCGTTTCTGATATTGTCTAACATCACACACGGTTTGCAGAAGACAATTATGTGCATTGTCGCACAAGGTTTCTCTCTCTGAAACGTGTCGAATCATGAGGTATATCACACACGTTCTGCTTTACAAACCGTGTGCAGTGTAATGACATGCAAAGCTTATTTTTCCGCTATTTTAATCGTCACAATTTAAAATTCTACGGGATTTGAATTTGATAGTAGGCTATATCATTTTTCATATCCATCTTATATAGACATAGGTTCAACAACCAATGCATTATTCCATTCACAGGTACATATGTTCAAGAATTACATCAAGAAATAATAATTACATTAGGACCAGATAAATAATGATGAACCACGGTTGCATACTTGTATTAAATACGGTAAAGGAAGAGGCGAAAGACACTCTGGCAGCTGTACAACGTGAAGCGGAATGCCCATAATGTGTCCTCCTCCATGCAGAATGCACGGACGACTCTAGGCCAGCCCCCTGTGATGGTGGACTGCCCATCCTTCTCTGTGTTGATGAGGACATCTAGGTAGTCATCGTGGCCTGGTAGATATACTTTAACGTTTGCACGTCCACCAATCATGTAGTTTGAGAGGTAATCCTGAGTAAACTGCTTTGAGAACCACTACAAACAAAATAGATTCAGACATTGTAAATTTGTAAGCTAACAAATCATTATGGACGGTAAAAAGAAGGGTACAGAGTTCGTAGTTACCATCCCGGAGTTCACTGTTGTCTTGGATAAGGTGTAAAGAAATAGTTTAATTGCCATATTTTGTCCCATTTTATTAACAACCTTTATAAGTTTCCTCACTTGATGCTGGTTCATGAATATCTCATTGCCCCATAAGAAAAAAGGGTCGACACACGGATCTTCACCAATGACATATGTACCTACAAGCAACAAGTTAGTATTAGAAGGTAAACTGAAATTGTACAATGACATAGTTCAGTATTCCATATCCAAGTATATAAGATCTTATTACATCCAAAATACTCACATATTTGATGTATTAACATCTTATACTTTGGGGGTGGATGGAGTATATATATAAGCCATGTGATGAAACTAACCTCGATGAAAAACAACAGCTGTTTCCGATATTGTCCTGGGTAAGTACATCGAAAGGCATGTTAAGTACTGACAGGCTAAACATCAACCAAATATATGCATGGTAAACAACATGATCACAAAATGATAGCTTCAGTGTGCAGGTTTAAGCACGCTAGCTAAGCTAATAATAAGTGGAGATGTGTGTTAACTGCAATAGGCTTAGCATTTAACAACAACAAAATATAGTCATTCAAACTGGTATTGTGCACGTTTAAGCACACTAGTTATTGTTACATAAAAATGGAAAGTCTTGTGCTCACTACAACAAGCTTAACAGCAATCAAATATAGTCATTCATAGTGGCACTGTTGAAATTGCATAGAATGTAGCTGGTGCTTACACATCAAATTGTATAACTGAACATCACATTGTGAAAAAACAGAAATAAACAGTGGGCGTGTTAACTTGCATGATGAAATTGAACTGGAAAGTACATACTTGCAGATATAGAACTTCACAATGTGAATAACTGAAATAAACAAGGCATACTATATAGCAATTAAATCAGGACATATGCCCAGTACAAACAACCGAGCTAGGAAAAACAGTTAAACAAGGCATATGCTCACTACAACAGGCTTGATAGCAACCAAAAATAGTCATTCGTACAGTACTGTTGAAATTGCGTAGAACGTAGCCGGTGCTTAAACATGAAATTGTATAACTGAACATTACATGAGAAAGAACTGAAATAAACAGTGCACGTGTTAACCGCACCAGGTTTAACAAGAACCATATATGGCTCTTGAAATAGTTATTGATGAAATTCAACTGCAGAGTCCATACATTTAGCATGAGTGAAGTAATTTAACATGAGATGGGTTTCCTCACCTGTCACAGATGGGCTCATTCCCATTAGAAGAGCGCGAATTATGGGTGTGATCCCTATTGTCACAGATGGGCTCCTTCCCCTTGGAAGAGCAGGGATGCGGGGTGCCCTCCCTGATGTCACGGATGGGCTCTTTCCCCTTGGAAGAGACGGATAGGGTGCCGTTGTCGGCGTCGGCGTCATCGATGAGGTCTGACTTGGCCGCTGATGATGCCGAGCCACCGCCATAGAACATGTCCTTCAGAAATGACAAAAGAGGCTCCATGGAGATGAAGGAAGGCAAATTCTTGAGAGCGAAGCAGAGTAGATCAACGGCTGGGCCTTGCATGAGGTCGACGGGGTTGAACCCGAGGGGTTGGGGTTGGGCCACTTAACCTGTGACATAGCCCGCGACAAGCCGTCACTGTCGATGTCGTAGCCGGCTGCGTCGATATGCATCCATACGGGAAACCGCTGTCTTACAGCCTCGCAGTCATTAGATTTCCCGACGGCCTTGGAGGCCACCTCGTCATCGTAGTCAGCTTCCCCGGCGGCCACCTCGCACTAGTGCAGGCGCCTTCTATACAAACGGGTTTTAACTCCTTTCCGTGACGTAGTCTCAAACCGTCGCCTTGCATGTGTGGGCGATAGGGGGGCCTATCGCACACGACCCGAAAAAACCCGTTGGCGATGCCTGCTCCCGGTCACACACGACAGGCAAAATTATGTCATGTGCGATTGGAAGGACTATCCCAAACAGGTATTTAGGAGAAATCGTGTGAGATGTGCATAGCATCCCACATAGTGAATCCCAAACATACGTTTCCGTTCATATTGTACATCACACACAATTTTTTGCTTAACATCGCTTGTGTTAGGGGTGGCCATCACGCACGGTGCCTAGAAGAAACTGTTTGGCATAGGGCTGTCCATCACGCACACGTTTTATGTGAAAACGTTTGCGAATGGGTGTTCTAACGCACACAGTTTGCGCCCAGAAATCGTGTGTGATTGTTCACTGATCCAACACGCCAATTTTCCAGCAAGCGTGTGGGTTTGTTGAGGTCATCCCTGACGGTGTTCTATGACAAACCGTCTGCAAATGAAACCCCAATAATCAGGCTAATTGCTCTATTATTTATAATCCAGCTAGTAAACAAATTGATACTTCATATCAAGCACACAATATATTTCATTTCGTATTACGGCAACCAGGAATTCATAATTGAAATACATCAGAGTACAACATCATATAGGCATATACTACCTAGCTACCCAATTACACGACAAGACCGAGTTTCACATGCAATATCTAAAACCTTTGGAAAATAGCATCATATATGGTAAATAGACAAATGAATCTCGTCTAGAAAACTGTTAAAGCGGAAGGCAAATATTGAGCCTTCACTGATGTCGAAGGTTCTTGCAACTTTATGCCAGTGCCTGTGGATGGTGGCCCGCCCATCCTTCATCCTCTTGAGGAAGACTTCAAGATTATACCGTGGGTGCTGTATGAATACCTTCCTCGCCTCTTGACCATACAGGTGGTTTGAGACGTACTCATCGATGAACTGCTTTGGAATGGACTGGAAACAAAGATATGCTTAAATTGCGTTTCTAAAAATTGAAATGTCACAAAGGGAAAAAAGACAAGGTAAAAGAGATAGTACCATCCTATAGTTCACTGATGTCTTCTTCATTGTGCAGACAAACAGCTTGTTGTTTTTTGTCGCAAGTTTCTTTATCTTAACAATCTTTCTGAGTTTCTTGATTTGACTGATATTCATGAACACATCATTTCCCCACATGCAAAATGGGTCGAACAGTGGGTCTAAACCTCTTAAGGCAGGACCTACATGTGCAAGACCAAATTATTGTTAGAAACCTAAATATTAGAATGGTTCCTGCAATTGCACAATAATGTGCTATTAGCCAAAGGATCATGAAAGTGCAAACCTTGATGGTAAACCTCAGTGTCTCCCATTGTTCCCCCTGTAACGTGTTTAAGAATAGATATTGATCAGTAAAATCTGTGAATGAAAGATAAACGCATTGCATATCCAACATATGAATTCAAGCCACATGGAAAAGCCAAGCGTGCTAAGAACTATGAAACATAGCAATTCTAGGTTTCACGTGCATAACAAAACAAAATTGTACCAACAATAATTGAACATCACATTGTAGATGATCACCAAAACAACTAAACCAAACAGTTAACTGAGCATCACATTGCACAATACAACATAGTAGTAGAAGGTCAGATTGCATACTAGCATTACATTGCATATTTCACTAGAGTTTCTTAAGGGAAGGCAGGAGCAGCACATGTGTAACAGGCGTAGCTAGCTGAACACAGGTCATTAGTAATTAAGCTTAAAAACAAGATATTCCTCGTCGTTGGAGATATCGATAACACTGGGCTTGGACGAGGGCGGGGCCTCCACATCGTGGGTGCCCTCCTCGTAGTGGTGAGTTGCCTCAACCTGTCCGGGCACCAACCTGCCTGCTATATGGAGTTCAGGAATGCATGGGCACGCTGAGAAAACAACTCGGAGTCGTCGTCGAAGGCAACAGCGGAGCCCTGGAGAAAACATAACGAGATGCTGCTCCAAGATCTGGGGGTCAGCACGCATGGCAGCCATCGTGGCCTCATCCGCGCGTGCGGTCGCGATTTGCTTCTCCGCTGCCAGGTGCTCCTTGAGATCATGGCTATACTGCGTGCACCATGTCTTTCGGCGGCGATTATGTCGGGGGTGGGCCGGTGATTTTGGTGGAATGTGTCGCGCCGACGGTCGGGCCATGTGGAATGGAGGAGGAGGGGGTGTAGGGGGAGGGGGTATGGGGAAGGTTTGGATTACCTGACTATGACTAGCAGGATGAGGCCGAGCAGCAGGAAGGAGCATAGCCGGTGAGGAGGCGGCGCTGCAAGCAAGCAGTGAAGGTTTGAACTTAGGAAATGAAGGGGGGAGCAGGGGGAATGGGAAATGTGGCTTTTGGTTGGTACGAGGGGCTGGGGAGGTAGATATTTGCGCGGCAGCGCAAAATTTCGTTCGGTGCGGCAAAAAAGTAGCGCGCATAGTCACATCGGACACAGTACCATTACCATAACTGTGTGCGATATTCAACAACACAAACGTATCCTATAGTTTATCCCATGTGTGATGAGACTGAACGTGGAAATTTTGGTCTCCAAGCTTCCGGCGTAAGATATCGGATACTACATTGCACACGGTACTTGCATTTCATGTTCATTTGGGAGAGAAAATGGGGATACGGCGGCAAATTTTGGTCTGAATTTCCCTCGTTACATTGGTCATTGCTTAGTTTAACAACACTTGCAAATTTGAGTACTACACAAAAGAGCCTACAGCATTGCCCACACTTACTTAATCGAGCAACTAATAAACATTAGTTAATTGACTTAAACATTACTCTAACAAAACACCATCGCTCTAGACAGAGACTAAAATTCCGCCTGGCATTCGTCGATCTCCGCCGCCTCCTCGATGACCAGCTCCCGCTCGACGAACTCCGGGGAATGGAGATCCATGGGATCTATCGCCACATACTCTAGCATCTCACAGTCTTCGTGCGCCATCTCTTTGGATAAGGCCGCCATGAGCCGGGCGTGGGCGGCCTTGCTCCGGGCATGGACGGCCACAATCTTGGCCAGGGAGGCCGCCGATGAACGAACGCCTGCTAGAGCACACTCAACGATTACCAACTCAACGGAGGTGGGTTGTCGACCAGTGTCGGAGAAGGCAGATGTGATTTGTGTAGCGACCGACACGAGATGGGCGTGGGCGACCTCGAGATGGGACTGGGCGTCCGCCATCAGGGCTACGGCGACCGCCGAGGAACTGACAGCTGATGTGCCGTTCTCGCCATTTGCTATCCCCGTCGCGGTTGTTGCTGCCGCCCTCTCAGCTGCAGCAGCTGCCCTTTCGGTTGCTGCAGCCGCTCTGTCGGAGGTAGCGGCCGTGTTCAAGCATGTTGAGAGCGCGCTCATGGCTGATGCGGCCACGCTCGGGCTGGATTCAGTTGCCAAAGTTGCCCTCACGACGGGGATCCACGTCCCCATCTTTCACCAGCGACGATTGAAAAGTAAAATGGTCTGAGGAGTCAGTGCGGTAAACTGCCCGGCGATGTACTGCAGACGACGAAGCTTCAGGCCTAAGCCATTCATTACGAGGATTGGCCCAAGATATTTTGTACTGCATCACAAATGATTCATGAACGTCAACTGTTTGTGAAAGACTTAATTTTCGAAATGTTTTTCAAACAAAAAATGAGGTTAATTCGACAAAGGGCGGTGTTTGGATTGCAATAAGATTTATGTGCAGTGAACACTGACCAAGAGCTGTGTCGTGCTAAAATATGGAATTATTCAGGGTTTGTTTAGCATTTTTATAAATTAATTAAGTTTTCTAGACATTTAATGTGTATAATTCAAATTTGAACTATCGTCCCAATGTCTGTGCATCAAAATGGGATGAAAAATCATATTAGTGTCCATGGCTTCATCTTTAGGTCACGGGCAATAAATGGGAATGAACTTCAAACATCTCGGCATCTTGGCCCGGGCACAAATGTTGAGAAACTTGGTTTTTAAATTACTGTAAATCCAAAACGCGTCAGAAATTCTAAAAACTTGGAATGTTGTCATGACATGGCACATATGTGCCATGGTAAAAAAATTGTCCAACATGGGACAATTTTAGCCACAAGTCCCTTACAAAGCAGAGCTTCTCACTTCAATCTTTGAGGTCCCGATAAGGAAAATGTCACCTTACGTAGGCAAAACGACATCCGCTCATCTTCTCGCCATGAACTTTTGTTAGAGGCAACTCGCACCAGTAAGAGTGTCTTGCTAAAATATAGAATTATGCAGGGTTCTTTTCTCATTTTCATACGTTAATTGAGTTCTCTAGGCATACAATGTGGATAGTTAAAATTTGCACTAAAATCACAAGGTCCGGTGCATCAAAATGGGTTGAAAAATCATATAAGTGTCCATCGCTACTTTGGGCCCCATGCAAGATATGGGAATGGATTTCAAGCATCTCGGGGTCTTGACTCGGCCACATACATTGAGAAACTTGGTTTTACATGCACGTATAAATCAAAAACTCATCAGAAAAGCAGGAAACTTGGCATGGTGTCATGGCATGGCTCATATATATATGTCCTGATGATAAATTGGCCGATTTGGGACAAGTTTTGGCACAAGCCCTTACAAACCTCGGCTACTCACGGGAAGCTAGCTTTTGTGGTTTCGATAAGGAACGCGTCACCTTATGAGGGCAAATCGACATCCGCTGCCTCTTCTCGTCTTGAACTATATATTTCTAGAGGCAACATATACCAAAATGAGTGTCGTTCCAAAATATGAAATTATAGATGGTTCGTTTGGGCTTTTTATACATCAATTGACTTTTATATGCATTATTTAACGTGCATAATTCAAATTCGAACTACATTCACAAGGTACGGTGCATCAAAATGGGTTGAAAACCGTATAAGTGTACATGCATCTTTAGGATCCCATGCAATATATGGGAATGAATTTCAAACATCTCGCGGTCCTGGCTCGGCCATACAAACACTGAGAAACACGGGTTTTAAATCATGTGTAAATCAAAAACTAGTCAGAAAATTCATGAAACTTGGCATGGTGTCATAACATGCATGGCTCATATGCGCCCTGGTAAAATAATGTCCAATTTGGGACAAGTTTTGGCTCAAACTGCGCACAAACCAAAGATTAATTATCACATGAAGCTTTGTTGCTTTGGTATGAAATGTGTCTTCTTATGTGGGCGAATCGACATCCGCTGCCTCTTCTCGTCTTGAACTATTTTTATAGGCAACATATACCAAAATGAGAGTATCGTGCCAAAATATGAAATTATACATGGTCCGTTTGGCCTTTTTATACATTAATCGACTTTTACATGCATTATTTAACGTGCATAATTCAAATTTGAACTACAATCGGAAGGTCCGATGCATCTAAATGGGTTGAAAACCGTATAAGTGTACATGCATCTTTAGGATCCCATGCAATATATGGGAATGAATTTCAAACATCTCGCTGTCTTGGCTCGGCCAGAGAAACATTGAGAAAGTCGGGTTTTAAATCATGTGTAAATCTAAAACTAGTCAGAAAATTCATGAAACTTGGCATGGTGTCATAATTAACATGCATGGCCCATATGTGCCCTGGTAAAATAATGTCCAATTTGGGACAAGTTTTGGCACAAGCTCCGCACAAACCAAAGATTAATTATCACGTGAAGCTTTGTTGTTTCGACATGGAATGTGTCACCTTATCTGGGTGAATCGACATCCGATGCCTCTTCTCGTCTTGAACTATTTCTATAGGCAACATATACTGAAATGTGAGTGTCGTGCCAAAATATGAATATATATATGGTTCGTTTGGCCTTTTTATACATTAATTGACTTTTATATGCATTATTTAACGTGCACAATTCAAATCCGAACTACAATCAGAAGGTCCGATGCATCAAAATGGGTTGAAAACCATATTAGTGTGCATGCATCTTTAGGTCCCATGCAAGACATGTGAATGAATTTTAAACATCTCGGGGTCTTGGCTCGGCCACAGAAACATTGAGAAACTAGGGTTTTAAATCATGTAAATCAAAAACTCGTCAGGAGATTCATGAAACTTGGCATGGTTTCATGAACATGGCACATAAAGGCGTCATAGCATTTTGTTTTCCTATCTGATACTGGTTTTTTAATATATATTTTCTTTTAGAGCCAACATTGAGAATATTAGTTAAATTATAGTAAATCTAGAACTCACACAAAATTCAAGAAAATTGGCATGGCGTCATTATATAGCACAAATATGTTGTGGTATTTTTCGTGTCATTAATAGCAAACAAAAGCTTCTTGGAACAAATAACTGTCACGTTTCAACGCAAACGGTTGCATTATTTTCAAACCGTTGGCGTTCTACTGCCCTTTACGTGCTGCCAAGAGTCGCACTCTTTTATTGGCTAGGGCTTAGGAGGTTTCGTGCGAGCAGCTGCTTGAGTTGACAGGAGGCGTGCGAGCTGGCATCCGCCGCACAGGCTCACCGGGAGCCGTGCGGGCAGTACGCCGAAGACTCATCGGGAATCGAGCCCTTTGACCTCCGTATCCGCCCTCCTCGCTTCCAAACTGTCCATCAATGGCGCCCGAGCCACTGTTTAATAGGCGGCTTTACTGCCCACTCACTCACAATCCTCCATATATCTTCGCCTCACATTCCCCTCCATCTTCAGACCTCCACGACGACCTACGCCATGGTGCAGAAGGATCATATGCCACTAGTCTTCCGGTTTGGTGAAGTTGACACCGAGCCGGAAGATATAGAACATAAAGACGAATGGGACGCCATGGACATGGCCCTGGAAGAGCTGCATGCCGCAGCGGATGCTGCCCCGATGCACTCGCCATCAACCGTCACCGCGCCCGCGCCAGCCACCATCCCCGTGGCATTGACGGGCTGGTCACCCAGCATCATCGCAGCGCTGGAAACCACAGGCGTCAGGGAGGTCCCCGCCGACCTGCGTGAGCTCGTGTACGTGCAAGCGCCAGCGCCTCCTCCTGCTCCCATGCTCGTGCGCGCCCTTGCACACGTCACGCCGGTCCCAGTGCGCGTGCCCGCACCGACGGCGCACGACCCCTTGCACGCGCCTGCACCCACCGCGCCTGTGCCCGTTCACGCGCCTGCACCCGTCATGCCCCCCTTAGCGGATTGGGCCGCCGCCGTCGACAGCTTTCTCGCAGCGCCGCTAGTTGCCGCCCCCGGCCCCACGCCCGTTGATCGCGCGACGACCGGCTCTTTGATTGTGAAGTCCATAACATTCTGGTCTCGGTTGAAGAACTGTACAACTACGCCCCGGAGCATGAGAACGACGCCGCAGGAGGCCGCCGCCACCGCCGCGGCAACTAGTTTTCTTTATATCGTATCTCGATTGTATGAATGTAAAGTGAAAGCTTGACTGAATGAAAATCTATGGTTTGATGAACTAAGTATTTATCTCTGAATACACGTAGCAAACAAAAAACCACCATAGTTTTATCTAAATGAACACACATCACAAACGGTTCAGGTTGAATACCCGTTTGAAGATCGAAAACTATCTTCGCCCGTAAGCCAAGTCAAAATATTGGCGCGAAGGATTGGTCCAATGCGTCATCGCAAACGTTTCTCGAATATGATCCGTTTGCCTAGTACATACAATCCGGGAAGATTTGCATCTATCATACTGGGTAAATTGCCATGTGTCAAATCGGAAACATTGGCATCTGTCGATCTAGTAACACTGACATTTGTCAACATTGCAGCACTGGCATTTGTCAAGTATTGCAGAAACAAAATCACAATTAGGGTGTAATTTTGCAACTAAAATTCACTTTAAACATGGATTTCATTCATACATTAAGCACTAGTCTTTGTACAATACAATTCAACTCTACAGCTGAACCGAACAAACTTTTCCCCAATTGTTGCCAACCACGTACTGAATTAGCTAGTTCAACTATATACTAGCTAATTAAAGTATGTGGTACAGTTCAACCATATCTATAGTTAGATGAACTGAATAAAATAGCCCCTAAATACTAGTACTACGGAGGGTCTTTGTACTACTTCCAGCAGAATCGAGCACGCTCAGTAAGAGCAAGTGGACGAGGAGCCTGCCGACGAGTTGGCGTAGACGTGTCCATTGCCTGCCAGTGCTGCCCTCCGACGCTCAAGACGCCCCTCCTCGAAGCGACGGGACTCTGCGTAGATCTCCGCATTCCGCGCCGCTACTGCGGCTTCTCCTCCGGCCACGGCATCGGTGAGCTTCTTCGCATGCGCGACCTGGCGCTCCACCTCCTTCTCTAGGAAGTAGATGTAGCGCGCAAGGGTTGCGACGCAGAAGCCCGGCGGCGGGCCTTTGGCGGACTCCACCTCCCGCATTCGGGCCTTGGTGGTGGTGCGGGTTATGACCCCGTAGCCTGACGGCGGGGTCGAGGCAAAGATGGACGACGGTGGGGTGGCCGCCCTGGCGGCGTCCGGCGTGGTGGCGGCCACGGTGGCCACCAGCAGCAGCTGCCTTCGGGCAGCGGAGCGTGTAGTTGGTGGTGTGCGCTGATACATCTCCAACGTATCTATAATTTTTGCTTGTTCCATGTTGTTATATTATCATTCTTGGATGTTTTACAATCATTTTATTACAACTTTATATCATTTTTTGGGACTATACTATTGACATAGTGCCAAAGTGCCAGTTGCTGTTTTTGCTTGTTTTTTACTTCGCAGAAAATCAGTACCAAACAGAGATGAAACGCTGCGAGGATTTTTGTGGATTTTTTACGAACAAGAAGAAACCAGATGGGCCAAAGAACACCAGAAGAGGGGGCCCAGGGTGGCCAACACCCACCAGGGCGCGCCAGAGGCCCACTGAGGCGGCCTGGTGGGTGCTGGGCACCTCGGGCACCCCCTCAACCAACTATCGTGCCTATAAATTCCCCTGGAAATCCAAAAACCCTAGAGGAGTCGACGAAACACAATTCCAGCCGCCGCAAGTTCCAGAACCGCGAGATCCAATCTAAACACCATCACGGAGGGGTTCATCTTCCTCATAGGTGCCTCTCCGATGATGCGTGAGTAGTCCACCATAGACCTACGGGTCCATAGGCAGTAGCTAGATGTATTCTTCTCTCTCTCTTATGATTCTCAATACAATGGTCTCTTGGAGATCTATTTGATGTAAACTTTTGCGGTGTGTTTGTTGGGATCCGATGAATTTTGAGTTCATGATCAGTTTCTATCCATGAATATTATTTGAGTCTTATTTGATCTCTTATATGCATGATTACTTATAGCCTCATATTTATTCTTCGAATCTTTGGTTTAGTTAGGCCAACTAGATTGATTTTTCTTGCCATGGGAAGAGGCGCTTTGTGATGGGTTCGATCTTGCGGTGTTCTTTCCCAGTGACAGAAGGGGCAGCAAGACACGCATGTATCGTTGCTATTAAGGATAACAAGATGGGGTCTATTCCTACATGAATAGATCTTGTCTACATCATGTCATCGTTCTTATTGCATTACTCCGTTTTTTCATGAACTTAATACACTAGATGCATGCTGGATAGCGGTCGATGTGTGGAGTAATAGAGGTAGATGCAGGCAGGAGTCGGTCAATCTATCTTGGACGTGATGCCTATATAATGATCATTGCCTTGGATATCATCATGACTATTCGATTTTCTATCAATTGCCCAATAGTAATTTGTTCACCCACCGTGCACTATACTCATGAGAGAAGCCACTAGTGAACCCTACGGCCCCCAGGTCTACCTTTTCTATCATATTGCTTTCCGATCTACGGTTTTTGCAATCTTTGTTTTCAGATCTACAAAACCAAAAACCCAAAAATATATTGCTGCATATTTACTCTTTTTATTTGTGTTCTTGAGAGATCTATCTCTCCTATCTATCACTACCTAATCTATCTTTTTACCGTAGAGAGATTGACAACCTCTCTTTCGCGTCGGGTTGCAAGTATTTGTTGTTTGTGTGCAGGTGCTGCTTATTGGGTGGTGGTGATCCTCCTACTGGTTCAATAACCTTGGTTTCATAACTGAGGGAAATACTTACCGTCGCTGTGCTGCATCATCCCTTCCTCTTTGGGGAAATACCGACGCAGCCCAAGCCACGTCATGCGCACACCCACCAGGGACGCCACGTGCACTACATGCTTCAGAGGACTGTCGCGCCGACGTGGTGAAGCCTCCTAGGTGGAGCTGTCCTCTGGCGGAGTGGCTGGGCGACGACGAACGGCCGGTGCCTTTGGCGATTGGGGGAGAAGCAAACTAGACAAGCTACGGGGAGGGGGGATGAAGGCAATGTGGAGTCGCCGGCCGTGAGGGTTTATATAGCAGGCCGGCAAACATTGGGGATTTCACCGAGCATGATGGGAAGCTAGAGCCATAGCACAGTTTTGCACGCGGGAACCTGCGCGGTTCTGAGCGGGAACAGGATCATCGAGCGGGCGCGTGGCCAAAACCCAAAAGCGGTACCGAAGCGTGCACTGGAATACTCGGGCGGCAACGCGGTGACAAGACGTGAGAGAGGAGGACGGACTGATGTGGAGGCACACGGTCAAAATAATAAAACGTCTGCAATATTAATACAGGCAAACGACACTTTCCAACATAACGTCTGTAATGATTTCATCCATCGCTGACAATTATTTGGCAGCAACCGTCTGCCCACAACACACAAAGCTTGTCAATATGAATCGTCTGTGTTATTTCTGGTGTTCGCACACGATTCTCATTACTCACCTGTTTGCTGTATATCGCACACATCATGTTATGCCAAGTCTTTTGTGTTCTGCTGAATCAGTGCACACAGTTTATCCGAGTGAACTGTATGCCGTACTTCGCACACATATGTAGTTTTGGTAACCGTTTCTGTTATCTTCTCTAATCACAAACGGTTCATAAGAACAAACTGTTTGCCGTAGATCGCACACGCAACTACTTTCTGAATCGTATTTGATGGATCCACCTTCGCACACAGTTCGTGCCATTAGCGGCGTAGCTTGAACTATACCGTTTGCGATTGATGGATCGCACACAGTTTCGTCGAAGGGTCTCTGATTGATGTGTCGTGTTTGGACCATTATGTAGTAGTGTCGTTATCGTAGACAACTTCCCCAGCGGCCACCTCGTCACCTTAGTCAGCTTCCCCGGCGATCCCGGTGGGCACCTCGTCATCGTAATCAGCTTCCCCGGCAGCCTCGGCAGCCACCTCGACATCGTCCAGCGGAAAGGCCGCGATATACCTCCTTTTGGCCATTATCTCCTCGATCTCCCCTGCAAGTATAGCTGGGATTAGGCTGCGACGGTCTGCGGCGGGGGTCAGTGCGGATCTGTGAGGAAGGGGGTGTTTAGCAGGCGCCATCTAAGAAATTCAGGGCGGGGAGGGTACGGAGATGGGTTCGTAACCTGGACGGGGAGAGCAGGAGAGGTTGATTGTGGAACGCGGAGCGGGATCGGGGGCGGGGGCGGCGACAGCGAGGTAGCTAGGGTTCAAGCGAGGGAGTTGTGTGGGGGGTGGGGGCGGGAGGGGCCTAGGTGGTGTTTGAGGAAATGCCGCGGCTACTTTAAATTTTACTTGGAGGGAATGAAAAGCCGAGACAAACTGAAATTTTTATGAAGGGTTTGAAGTGGCGCCAGAGGAACAAACATCGCACACGGCCCGAACATAATACCCGTGTGCAATTCAAAGAGATAAACCCGTGGAACCATCAATTTTTAAATTGATCAAGGCGGGTAGCCATTTTTAATATTTCTCTATGAGGGTTGGTGCAAGGTGGTCTGTAGTTACGTGACAACCACGGGCCGGGCGTGGCACACAGTTAGCATGCGGGAACTGTGTCTACTGTGTACACAATCGCACACAGTTGTCTCCTTCGACTTGTCTGCTATTTCAGTTTCATAAAAAGACTACCCTGCCATTTATCTAACAACATTGGAAAATAAACACGATAAATCTAGGGGCATAGCACAAACATACCTGCTTGTGGACCAAATGTATGTATGGAAAGGTTGTTGTGGTGTTCAAATATGGAATGGACAACTATCATGTGCACACAATGTCTTGCAGAGCACACGATAATGTTGGCTTATGCCCCCCTCCCCCCACACACACCTTCGAGTCAGCGGGGGGATGATAGCTATAGTATATATATGAGCGTACGAACTTATACTACGACTGCAAATTCACCCAACCGTAACACAAAACCAATAGAAATCCATCATGATCAGCCCCCTCCCCCGTGTTTTAGTTCTGAGGGTAGACTGCGTGGGCCCACTGATGGGCGCGTCTCAGAAACTTCACAAGATGGGTGAGACCGCAACCACATGTGTATGGCTCAACCAATTAATTAAGGTGGTGTGATATTTCGTGCGTGCATAACTTTTTGATGTGGCTCAAAAGTCGAACGGTATGTAGTACCTGACCTCATAAATAGGTTTCATGTATACGTACTATTGTGTTGCCCCTCCCCTGCCCCCACCCCTCCCCACGCACACACATGCTTCGAACAGACACCACGACCTATATATATGTATACGCTCAAACTTCTGTCTCGTATCTCACCATGAACTATGTCGTAACAAATAATGAGAAGACTATATATATCTACCTTGGTCGAATTCACCTGTAGTATATATGGGCCGGTTTAAGTGATAGACCACACGGGTCCACAAATTTGGCATGTCATCCATAACCACACGAGGGAGTGTCTGTAGACAACACCAACGCACATGCATGGCCCCAGGCACATATGTATGAAAGCGTTGTGTGGTGTTTTCAAATATCAAACGCACAACTTTCGCCACCACATGTGTGTCTCCCGGACCAGAATGGCCCTGTACTGAGGTTAACGACCCATGCATATATAGCCCCACGCGCGCCCACAGTCCGAGCCGATAGGAGTGATTCAGTGTCTACGATGTGTTTGATTTTTTCTTAGAATTGAAATGTCGATGCATATATCAACTACGTATAATATATATAACACATATACCAACAAGAAGAATCCACCTTGGTCAAATTAACATATCTACAGCCGCCTGTCAAAGTGATGACCTACATGGACATGGTTGTGCCGGTGTGATGCCGATGACCACGTGAGAGAGTGTTTGACAAAACAAACGACCACTCCATGAGGCCCACACATATATGTATATATATGTAATTAAGTGTTTGTTTAGTTAATCGAGAATTGTAACTTCCGAACGATCGGAACGTAACAACAGATCCGAACGACCCGGTTTCCTCGCTAGTAATCCTTCGTTCCTTTTTTGTGAGCGGTCGTACTTGGATCTGATTAACTAAGTCTCGTGCAAAAAATAATAAGTCAAAGAGGATTTGAACCTTGCACCTTTTTGGTGCTAACTCACGGTGCCAACCACCTTACCTACGTTAAGATTCTTGGAAGAATGAAAGCAAGTATGCTATTTAACCTGTCTATTCTACTACGTTTGCACACAAACAAGTGAGTTCAGTTTCCCATTTTTTCGCACTTAATTACATTTTTTACCCATCGAACCTAGTGATGCACGAACCAACAAGCTAGCTTGTCCTTTCACCCTTTTGGTTTTTAAAAGTTATTTGGCAAACGTTCCAATCTTTTGGAAAGCCGTTAAATGTCTTGTTCGATACCCTCGATAACTCAAGTGTAAATTACATGGTAATATACACTCGATAGCCTCGGTAACTATTTGATCCGAGAGAAAATATAGTTGTTGAAATTACACCACTGATAAATTATGTGAGAAAAGCATGGTAACATATGCACAGTAGACCTGATAACTCAGGTACAAACATCGTGGTAACTTTTTAATCCGAGAGAAAAAGTTGTTGAAAATATGTTCCGGTAAATTTTGTGTAATAACATGGTAATATACGAACCACATACCTGACTTACACAGAAACACTTTTGACCGGATCAAAAATATGTTCAAAACATATCCACGATAAATTATGTATAGATGACATGTTAACATATGCATGATAACTCAGGCACCAACACCACGGTACCTTTGACCCGGGGTTGTATAAAAACACACCTTCGATAACTTCCGTGTAAATAGCATGATATTATACGCACCATATACATGATAAATTAGGTACAAACACCATGATAACTTGGACCCCGAGGAAAAATTCACTACTGGAATCAGCAAATTTGCCGTCTGCCAGTTCTTTGCCGTCAGCTGGCGGACGGCAAAGAAGCTCTTTGCCATCAGTTACCAGAAAACAGACGGCAAAGAACTAGCTGACGGCAAAGAAGCTCTTTGCCATCAGCCACCTCTTTGCCGTCTACTAGCGGACGGCAAAGAAACTTTGCCGTCCGTCAGCCGACGGCAAAGAGGTGGGGTGGGGTCCGGTGGAGGCCAACGGCCCACCCCACCTCTTTGCCGTCCGCTAGCAGACGGCAAAGAAGCCACTACCTAACGGCCCTAACGGCCCACCCCTCCTCTCTCTCTTCTCTCTCTCTCTGTCTCTCTCTGGGCCCGCAGGGGCACGGCGTCCACACGCTAACGGGGCACTCTCTTTGCCGTCTGCTAGCCGACGGCAAAGAGTTAGAACTCTTTGCCGTCTGTCAGCAGACGGCAAAGAGAAAGCACACCACGCGGATCGATCACGCGGATCGATGAGGTGGCAACATCTTATACGCACATCCCCACCCACCCCATCGGACGCACACCCCACCCAGGCACCCACGATGCACACGCCAGCATCCACCCCACCACGTCCCACCTCGTCTCTCTCTCTATCCCTTATCCCCACAACACCACATCTCTCTCTCTCCTTTCTCTCCCTCTCGATCCAAATCGGCACACCGGCCGGCGCCCGCCACCGCCTCGACCCCCGGCCTTGCCGGCCAACACCTCGCCCGCCGGTTCCAGCCTCGCCGGCTACCACCTCTTCCGCCTGCCGCGTCCACTTCCCCCTTCACCGCTGGCCCCGGCCACTTCCTTCGTCGCCCCCATAGGTCCGCCGGCGCCCGCCACCACCTCGTTGGCCGCCATCTCGCCTGCCGGCCCCGGCCTCACTGGCTGCCTTCTCGTCCGCCGGCCCCGGCCCCGTCGCCCGTCGCCCCCGCCTGCCTCCGCATCTCGTCGCTCGTCGACCGCGGCGGCCTCCGCGCCCCGTCTCCCTGCCGGCCTCCATCGGCCCCGGCTCCGTCAGCCCCGCCGGCCTCCGCCGGCCTCGAACCCCGGCCCCGGCCTCGAGGAGAAGTGAGAGGGCGCGACTGCTAGTTGCTCCTGCTCCGGCGACCACGGGCATAGAGGAGTTTTGCCTTAGGATGGCTGCGGGTGCTAGACCACGGGCATAGAGGAGAAGTGATGATGTATTCTGTGTAAATATTGTAATTTTGTATTGTGAAATTTGTCCGTTCGTCTTCGATTCTTGGAACAAAGTGTGGATGGATAATGTGGTGTTCGTCGTTGTCCGTTCGTTCTTTGTAGCCTCTGCACTTGGACTGTTTATTTATTTTAATAAACAAAATTCTTTGCCGTCTGTGATTGTAGGAGGCTGACGGCAAAGCCTCCCGTTAGCCACCTAACGGAGCTAACCCTATCCAGTGGCTTTGCCGTCTGCTGGCAGACGGCAAAGACCTTTGCATCTTTGCCGTCGGCTAGCAGATGGCAAAGTGGCCTTTACCGGAGCTTGTTCAGCCGGATGTGTTGCCGTCTGCTGGCTGACGGCAAAGACCTTTGCCGTCCGCAATGCATGCCTTTGCCCTCAGCCATGGCGGACGGCAAAGTTGCTGATTCCAGTAGTGATTGTTAAAAATTATAACCTCGATAACGTTTGCGTAAATATCATGATAATAGAAGCACCGGGGGGGGGGGGGGGTTGTTGAAAAACATATCCCTGGTACTTTCTGTACAAATAACACGGTATTATGCACATAATAAAGTTGATAACTAACTACAGGTCTCATGGTCACTTTTGACCCCGGGATAAAAGTTTGTTGAAAAACATATCCTGATAACTTGTGTGTAAATAACATGGTAATATACATACAACAGAGTTGATAACTTATTCAATCTAGACGTGGTAACTTTTTGACCAGGGAAAAACGTTGTTAAAAAATACTTCCCAATAACTCATGTATAAACATACCTCATATACAAATATCGAGGTAATTTTTTGACCAATGAATGAAAATTATTGAAAAACATACCTCGATAACTTTTGTGCAACATCGTAATATACACAACATAGTTGATAACTCACCACAAACACTATAATCACTTTTTGACCCCGGGATAAAAGTTTGTTGAAAACATAGCCTGGTAATTTTTGTGTAAATGACATGGTAACTTATGTATGACAGACGTGATAACTTACGTTGCCCAGATGTGGTAACTTTTTGATCCGAACAAAAATTCATCAGAACATAACAACATGGGATCTAGTTTCGAAGATCTCGTCAAGACGATTTTTTTTGTGAAGACAGTTTTTCAATCGGAGCAACGGTTTGAGTTACAAAACATTTTGAAGTTTGAGAAAAAATGAATTTAGGATGACATCAACTTTTCGTCCTCTAATGCATATATGCATGTAATTAGAGGGAGAAGTGTACGTGAAAGGAAAATTAGTCATTCTAATGCATGCATGTATATAATTAAAGTGAAATAAGGATTGTTCTTGCCTATTGCTAAAATCCGAACGTTTGGTAGTTATAAAGGTCCTTAGTTAATTAGTACCCAATGGAACTTTAATGTCAATTGCCTTAGAAACTACAAGTTGACTTACGAAGAGGATCAATCACAACGCATATAGGCCCTGTTTGGATCCATGGGTTAGAGTTAGTTTGAGCTAGCTGGGCTCAAATGGCCCTAAAGTATTCAAACATGAGGGTTAGATTGGGGCTAGTTGCATCTAACCCACCAAAAAAAACTATCCCATCCAAGAGGTGCTAATTGGAGCTAGTTCTCATGGGGCCCTCTCTATCCCACCAGCCAAGAGGTGCTAATTGGAGCTAGTTCTCGTGGGGCCCACTGGAAAAATCACTTTTCTCTCTCCATCAAGTGCATCTATTGTCAATCTAACCCTGTCATCCAAACACTTATTTGGCTATAGTTAGTTTAGGGTTAGTCATGAGCTAGAAACTAACTCCAACCTCTAGCTATATAAGTTAGAGTATCCAAACAGGGCCATAGTATATGTATGCCTCCCCGCCCGGCCCAACCCCCCATTTCGAGATGGTGGTGGGATGGGTTCATGGGTATATATATATATATATAGAGAGAGAGAGAGAGAGTAACACTATTATGATCCCAGGATCAGAATAACTATTCTGATCACGATCAGGCCTATAAGGGCGCGCCGGGACGTCCCCGAACTCCGGAAATCATCCAAACCAGAAAAAGCTACAGCCTAAAAGAAACACCCCGGCACCCTCAACCTCCAGCCCCCAAACCCCACGTTTCCCACTGCCCCACGCGTCGCCGCCGCTGCAACCCCAGGCGCCGGCGCCCACGGCAACTGCGCCCAGGGCCCCAGTCGCCAGCCTCCTTCCCCGATCCGGCCGGTGCCGGCCGGCCCCCACCCGCACCGGCCCTGGTGACGCGCACCACCGCGACCCGCTCCCGGATCCACTGCCACCGGCACCGTCGTCGTCGCCCCCAACCTCTGCCTTCCACGGTCGCTCACGCGTCTTGGCCTCGCTCCCAACGCGTCGCCACCGTCTGGAAACGGCGAGCCACCATGGACGGCTTCCTCCTCGGGCCTCCTCTGCATGGACGGCTTCGGGACTAGGAGCGTGGAGTGAGGCCACGATCATGGCGTCCTCCTCCAACTCCGCCCCGCGACAAGTGGCCTCCGGCCGCCGCCGCAGCCTATCATCTCCCCTCTCCAAGCGCCTCCCCTGCGCAGCGCTGGCCGGCACCTCGTTGCAGCGCGCGTCCTCCTGCTGCCATCCTGCTCCCATCATTTAGTTCAGTTTAACCTAACCAGACTCGTTAGTTCAATTGTGTGTATTTGGAAGAAAAAACGGAGATCGCTGAAAATTTTGTAGAAGTTCGATGAATCTCACAGTGGGAGGAATCAGGTTGCAGAAGTTTCCCTGCAATCGCCTGCGCTGCGCCCAGGGCTGACGACCAGTTCTCCCCACTAGCTCCACGCTCTGGCGCTCCAGCAGAAGAAGAAATCATGAAGCAGCAGGTGTATCTCTCTCAACGCTAGTCTTTATTCTCTCTGTATGTTTTAGTTATTTACTGACTGTTGACAAAAGTTGAGAAAAAAAGGAAGTTCAGCAACGAAACAACCTTCCTGCTGCTCATCGTTTCAAGGAAAAACATTTGGTGGTATGCTTTGGCAGGAACCTTAGTAATCACTGGATAGTTCAAGTTCAGCAAAGCTTTCAAGTCAGTGAGATGTTGCAAGACAGTATGGTCCATTTCAGTTCAGGGAGATGTTCAACACTACTGAATTTTAGTTCATGCTTTTGGGTTCTGCCCTTGCTGCACATGGGCTGCACTTCACGTTTACCTCAAGATAAGATACCATATGTGTAGTGCCGTGTGTGTACCAGCGAGCTAATCATTCTGCAAAAATATTAGTGTTTGTTTAAGCTTGTACGTAACAGAGATTTAGCCGATTTGATATACTACAATGCATAGTTTTGGTAGTTTTACTTGTACATAGTTCAAACAGTTTATTCTTGTGTCTACTGGTGGCGATAACATATACAGGTCTACCTAGAAAAATTGTGGCACATTATTCTGCTTGAGAAACATCATTTTTGAGGAACTGTGCTAGTAGTTGACTTAGAGCGTGCTTTTAAATACCTGCGGAGCATCATGTCATTTATATATGTTGGAAATGCTATGATATCCGCTGTGGCTGCAAAAATACGCATGGATGACTGATAGAAGTTCCTATAGAACATTTCTTCCGAGTTCAGATAATTGTATTTTGGGCCGCTGGAACCTGATGGCTCGAGCTTGTAAAAGGATATTCAGAAGTTCAAAGTAGACTTCAACAAAAGTTCAAAAATCAAAAGAAAGGAGCATTATATGCTGTTGTGTCCGTGCTAGGTCTGGTGTCTTGTATGCTTGTGCATTCTCACTGTGTGCATGCTTCGTGTGCTCGTGTGTCTGTGTGTGCTCTCAAGTATACTCGCGTTTGTGCGCGAGGTTCCAAAAATATGTTGATGCTATGGTAAAAGAAGAGTGGTTTGATGTCATAAAAAATGGATGATTCCGTATGTTATACTATCTAGTGAACTCCTTTTTATTTTGATATATGTGAATTTGCTTCATGTATTACTATCTGGTGGATGATTCAGTAAGTTCTACTTTGTCTATACGCCAAGTTCAGAGATGTTCCTGTGAAGTCTTGCCATAAAACCAAAGTTCAATTTAAAATAGCAGATCAGTTTGATATTTATTACAAAACACAGAAATTTTTATTACTAAAAGAGTAAAACAAAGAAGTTCAAAATGAAAAAGTAGAGAAGTTTGATGTCTATAAAAAACTTAGATTTGTCCTGTTACTAAAGGAAAGCGTCATTTTTGGATTTTTTACACCGCTCGTAAATGTCCACCCTATAGTTCTGGGGCGTCCACCTTGCTCCCTTCCCCTTCTCTGATTATTGCGGCGACCCGACACGGGATCCTATACACCAAATGATGCTCTGTGATGGAATTACTTCACTACACTGTAGTGCTAGTACAGGAGAGAGGAAAACCTGTAGTAGAGGGCATCGAATTCCTATGTCTACAAAATAAGAAGGAAGCCATTTCGCCGAGGAAAATCTAGAAGTTCAACTTTAAAAAGAAAGCAGTACTTTGTGAGTTAACGAAGAAGAAAGTCTCTCCTTATCCAGAAAAATCTTTACTCTGAAATTACAAAAATAATAAAAAGGAGAGGTCAAAGAAAATGATAATACAAAATTGTTCAAACAAATCCCATGGATTTCAATGGATTTTCCAATTTATAAAAAAACCTAGAAGTTTAAATTAAAATAGAGGAGTTGTTCGATGTTTATTAGAAAACTAGGATTTTTTTCTGCTACTAAAAAATTAAACCAAGAAGTCCAAATTGAAAAGATGGAGCAGTTCGATGATTATATAAAACACAGATTTTCCACGATAGCAAACAATGGAAACAAGAAGTTCAAAAAAAATAACATAGTAGTTTGATGTATAAAAATTAGAAAATTCAAATCTACTAACGGGAAGGTCATAAGAAGTTCAAACAAAAGTAACACAGAAGTTCAGGAAATAACAAAGCACATTGAATTGGATATTTCACCATTTAAAAAAAAAATTAAGAAGTTCAAAATTTTAAAATAGTGAAGTTCAAAAATCATGAAAAAAATAAGAAGTTCAATTTTCAAAAAATGGAGAAGTTCAACGTATATAAAAAACTCAGTTTTGAAGTTACTGAAGAAATAAAACCAAAGAACTTCAATTTAAAAAAAGCAAAGTAGTTTGATATTTATTTGAAAACCTGAATTTTGTCCGATTACTAATGAATAAGACCAATAAGTTCTATTCAAAATAATAAAGAAGTTCGATGTTTCTAACAAAACTCTAATTTGTACATTTATAAAAGAACATAAAGAAGTTCAAATAAAAAAGTTAGAGCGGTTCGACGTCTATAAAAAACTCAAATTTTTTCGTTACTAAAGCGAAACAGAGAGAAGTTCAAATTGATAACTGCCGAAAGTTCACGTACTGCATGGTGTGCATTTCCTATGAGAAAAAGATAAGAAAATGCAAAGTCTAAAAATTTTGTTACTAGAAGTTCAAGTGCTCGGACTGGGAAAGTTCAAAAATTCTTGTGAGAGAGGTTCACCATGTATTCAGCAATTTTCCAAACGATATATCGTATGCTCTATTCAAAAAAAAAGGTTAAAACAAATTGGTGTATGTTGTACGAAACAAAAGTTTAACCATATTAGAAAAAGTTGTGTCTTTTCAACAGGTTTCTAAAATGTATATCATTTGTGCAACTCCGGGGAACGGGTGAGGAATTCTTCCAGCTCTATTAAGTTTTTCCCCAGTTGTATTCTACTAAGCTTTTGATTTGGAAAACCGATGTGCATGTGAACGTGAGAGAAAAGTATGTATAGAGAAGTTCATGTGTTACTTCGAGGAAGGTTCATGTATTACTAAGTGTGTGTACATATAATTTCTCTCTCCATATATGTGTGTACGATTGTATCTCTGTTTGTGTGTGTGTTCTTCAAAGCACAAATTACTGCTACTAGTACTACTAGTGGACTACTGCTACTCACTATCACGGGCTACTGCGTGTGTGCCCTTTAGATGTACATGCTCTTCATGTGTTCATTGTAATGCCTACGATAGCATAACATTTTTCTCTATGGTTTTATGTTGGTAAATAAAAAACGAAAGGGATATCTTCCTGAGAGCATAAAATTGCCCCCCCCCCCCCCCAAAAGTTCGGTATTTCTAAAAAACAAAGATTTTCCTTGTTACTAAAGAATTAAAATTAAAAAGTTCAAATTCTCTACCGCGGATAGTTCAAAAAGTTCACTTACGACAAAACACACACAATGGGTATCGAAAAATAAAGAGACAATCACAAAAAAACTATGAAGTTCAAATTTTAAAAATAGAGAACATGTTTTCTAATGGTATATCATTTGTGCAACTCCGAGGAAGGGTTGAGGAATTACGAACAAAAAAACGTGACAGAAGTTCATAGTGAAAACAACGAGAAGTTCAAGTACTACAAATAATGCATTTTAGGTGAGAATAAAAGAATAGAAAAATAAAAGCTTAAAAGGTTTGTTGCTAGAAGTTCAAGTGCTCTGCCCGGGGGATTTCAAAAATTCTTGCAAGAGAGCTTCACCTTGTATTTCCATGTACACAAACACAAAAAAGAAATTGATTTTTGTATTTTAAAATAATTCTCTCAATCCACAAAGAAGTTCGGTTATTATTTGGGAGCAATTCGATTTCAAAAAGAAAATCAAAATTCAAATTAAAAAAACAGAGAAAGTTCACGTACTATATGGTGTGTGTGTTTAATATGAGAAAAATGAATAAAAAGGCAAGGTCCAATTTTTTTTTGCTATAAGTTCAAGTCCTCGGTCGGAGAAAGTTAAAAAATTATTGTCGGAGAAATTACAAATGAAAATACGCGACATAAGTTCAACGTGAGAACAGAGGGAAGTTCAACTACTACACCGCATGAAAATCAGACTAAAATCTTTTAAACCGTCGGGAGTATGAAAAAAATGATCAACACGGGAAAGTTGCGTATTTACAGCAGCTTTCCAACTGTATCTCATTTGCTCAATTCTGATAAGTGGATGGAGAGTTACGAGCAAATAACACCACGTGAAGAACAGAGTGAAGTTCAAGTAGACAAAGCCGAGAAGTTCAAGTTCCTCACACGGTGCATTTTCGAAGACTCTGTTTCACGATAAAAGCCAGAACATGTGATCTCGCCGTTTTCGAAATTGCTTGAAAACGGCTAGGAATCATAGAAAACCCTCTACATGAAAAAGTTTCGCATTTTCCGTAGCTTTTCAGCGGTATATTATTTGCCCCATTCCGATAAATTTTGTAGAAATTACGTCCAAAAAACGTTTTTCGCTATTTTCAAAATTGACTTAAAACTGTAAAGAATTGGAAAAAAACAATCTACATAACAAAGTTTCGCTTTTCTTCAAGCTTTCCAACGCCATATCATTTGCTGCATTCCGATAAACCGTTGAGAAAATACCACGAAAATACGAACTCGGTGGGACTTCGGCCATTTTTAAAATTACGTTTAAATAGTTTAAAATTGAGAAAAACTTTCTATACGAAAAAGAAGCGGATTTGCAGCAGCTATCCAACGCCATCTCATTTGCCTCATTCCAATAAACGGTTTAGAAATAGACTCGAAAATATGATTTACGTTTTTTTGTTTGAAGAAAAACGGTTTTCAAAACTGCTCTTAAACCATTTAGATTTTGACAAAAATTCAACTTAGGTCGTGACCGTCGTGTCCACAGCTTTCCGACGGTATATTGCAAGCCTCATTTGGACAATGTTACTGGAAGTTCAACCTCTCACCAAGGGAAGTTCAGGTCAAACAACTCAGGCAGTAAAATTGCAACACACGCAAGTTCATCACGTCCCGAAAGAAAATCCGCCAACGAGCGAGATTCCTATTTAAAGCGGGCATTTAGTTGCTAAAAACCATTTCCAGATTACACTTACATCACATATAACGAGCGAGACACGGTTGCGAAGATAGCCCGAAGGTCGGGTTCCTACAGAGGGAAGTTCAGGTTGTGTAACTCAGGAAATTCAACCCGTGATCAGAATAACATTCTGATCCCGTGATCAGAATAGTGTTTATGTATATATATATATATATATATATATATATATATATATATATATATATATATATATATATATATATATATATATGCGCCCAAAAAACATTTGTCTCGATGTCTGACCATGGCATATGGTAACACGCATACCGAAAAGGATCCACATTAGTCAAAATGATATATAATATAGATGACCACACATGGGCCCCATAGATTGACGCGTCACCGATTACCATGTGAGGGAGCCACTTAGGACCACCATCAATTATATGTGACACAAGCATATGCATGGGTTTGTTTTTGATGTCAAAATGCCAACTGCATGACTTTGATCCAGTGCGTGCTTCACAAATTGGAAAGTCCCCACGCTAAAGAAAATTGCGCGCAATATGTATGTCTCCTCCCACCCACCCCTCAACTTTGAGCGGTAGGAGGTACTCATGAGTACGTCACGTCAATCTTTGGTGTGGAATCTCACCATGATCTACCGCAACACAAAGCAGATTAACTGAACCCACCTTGGTCAAACCCCTACCAGTGCGGCTCAAAAGTGATAGACCACGTGGACCCACGAATGTGCACATCATTAATAATGCACGATGGATTATTGTCCGAGGGACCACCACCACCATGTGCATGTGTCCTAAACACATGCATGACGTTAGAGGTGTGCCTTGTTTTAAACATTTCAATGCACAATTTTGATAATTTGGGGTGGCAACTGCCTCACAAAACGGACAATCCCACACATAGAGGCTCGTGCAACAAGTGAACGGAAAGAGCCCCCCACCCCCCGCGCGGCCACAACTGGAAACACCACTTCGAGGCGGGTCAAACTATTTTTATGCAGAAAATACGTGACACATCAGTCCGTGTTATAATAATAAAATGTTCATATATCATTCGAAAAATATGCAATATTTGAGTTTCCAGGAATTCATTGGGGGAAATCGTATGTCCCCTTGGGTTCATGTTTAGTCATCATGCAATAAATGGTAAGGAACCTCAAACCTCTTGGCGTCGTGGAAAACATTGAAAATCTTGGTTTTTAGACAGCGGCCTCAAACATCGAAAAAATCATTTTAAATTGAAGTAAATCTAAAAATCAATTGAAAATCATGAAACTTGGGATTCCATTTCATGATATATATATATATATATATATATATATATATATATATATATATATATATATATATATATATATATATATATATATAGTGCTAATTTTTTGCCTAATTGGAGACAAGTTTTTGATATACTTTTCTTACAAACGGGAGCTTATTAAAGGTTGGTACTTGGTAAACACACTTGTCACGTTACCATCACGAACGATTACGGTATTCAACCATGTGCGTTGGTCCCAACAAAATATTACGTACCACCACGAGCCCCGTGTGCCGTCTGAGCGAACGTGAGTTGATGGGACGCATGCGAACAGTCCGTTGCTCAGGCTGACCGTGAGGCGTGCGAGCAGGTGTGTAAATTGATGGGGCGCGTGCGAGCAGGCCGCTCTGGCCCACCGGGAGACGTGTGAGCTAGTGTGTGAATTGACGGGACGCGTGCGAGCAGTCCTCTCTGCAGGCTAACCAGGAGACGTGCGAGCAGTCCTCTACGCAGGCTAACCGGGAGACATGCGAGCAGGGGTGAGGCATGCGAGAAGACCGTTGCGTAGGCTCACCGGGAGGCGAGCCGTTTAACCGCCTCCCGCTTAGCTCCCAACCACTCTATATTAATCGCGCATGTGCCGCTGGTTATAGCAGGTGGCCGCACTCCCCTCTCTCCACACATCGCGCCTGCATCCTCGCCGCCCTTCCCAGTCGTAAACGCTCTTGGAAGTGTATCAGATGGCGACCAAGCGCACCATCGGAGGGAGTAGTGACGCGGGGTTCGAAGCCGGGGCCGGTGAAGCAACTAAGCATCTCTTGATGCTGGGCGACGAGGTTGCCCTCCCCGCCGATGAGGTCTCGCACGGACAGAAGCACGACCATGACGTCGTAAGCCCCGTCGTGCCTCCTAGCAGGAGGCGGTGTTGCACAGAGACTACTACGACCTCTCTGATGACCACTCCACCGACGACGACTCCTATGACTTCGACGGCGACAACTCCGACGACGACGGAGAACAGGTTAGACCCTCCCTATTTTGGTAACTATATCAGATGGTATCTCTGATTAGTTCTGTTTCCGCCTTTTTTGGAATTCGCCCGGGGTTCATGTGATTTCAATCCATGTAATCAGAGTAAGATTCGATAGATCCGTGTTAGTGTGTACGTATTTATTGTTTGTCAGGTAAATGATAAGTGACTTGGATAAGTGACATCCGTACATAAGATTATGCTAATATTATGTCTAAGGTTTTACAGTGATTTAATGGTTGACCTGTACAAATGATCATTTTGCTAATAATCCGTCTACATAGATGATTGTACATGTACCCATTTGTAAATAAACACTGTATAAGAGCATGTAGATCACTACTTTAGTGATAATGGGGAGTAGTACTTACTTCAAAGTTCCTTGTTTGTTTGACAATAATCGGTTCATGCATTTAAAGTCATTAGTTAATAATTGTGTTGCCCTAAGTTGTTTGTGACATCATTTTATGCATTTTATTCATCAATGTCATGATTTTTATTATATGTATAGGTACTATCTGACGACGTTGGCAGCGATAAATACGACCAGAGAAGGTACAAGAAATAAAAGCTCAGGGAGCTCTATGCAGGAACGCATAATCGTCGTATCAGGACCTGGAATGGGGGATTTGGATGCCCGTTCTGCGCCCAAAGGCTTAACCCCGCGTTTGCAAGTGTTCTGGCGCATGCTAGAGGACGAGCCGTTGGCTCCTTCAGGAAGAAGTATTCTCGGAGGGTGGCACACGCCGCGTACACAGAGTACCTAGAGAAAGTTTACGTTGTTGGTGGGTACGATTAGGATTGAGTTATCTATAGTTTGTGCGTCATATATCACTGCTTGAGTTATGGTTATTATATGTTGATCTAGATGTCGGTGAGACTCTGTTTTATGAACTAATACATAGAGCAATGTAATTGCATACTTGAGCTGCAATCAGTTTGGTTGATGGAATATTTATGCTTATCTTAGAGTCCCCACACAATTTACTACTAGCAACTGTTTGCCCACAGCAAGCACAACTACGTTTGAGTATTGGCAGTTTTTTTACATTATGCATATTACGGCAAAAAATGCTTGACTTACCTGCAAACTTGTTGAATGCGGTAAAAAATTTAGGTGTCACACGTAAGATGAAATTTGGAACCCACAAACTTGGTTATTTTCCCGGATTAAAACCGGGTGTGAGGACTAACATTGTGCCGCGACACACGTGTGTCCTGATTGTCCAGAATGCATTCCCACGGACCACGACAGTCCACTTACACCATAGTGACACTTATCACAAACGGTTGTGTCTACTGAACCGTCGCCTCCGAAGCGCATTATTATTTTGGCCGAGAAAACCCTCACCATCGTCCCCGCTTAACAAAACCCTCACCGTCCTTCCCAGTCGCACCCACACTGCATATGTCACACCGCTGCTTAGTGCGGAACTTGTACGCTGGTTTAAGTCATTGCACACGCATTGTTTTTGCTAACCGTTTGCCATTTAACGCCCCCCAATAATGGGAGCTTCTTCCAGCCGACGCGTGGCCAACCGAGCCAGGCGGGAGGTTGTGCGCGGTTGCGCGCGGGAATGGGCTCACCAATGATACGTTGGTAGCACTTCGAGACGCCGTGTGGCCAAACGAACCGCCGGGAACGCTTGTTCGTGTGCTGGTCAAGCTTGCACAACAATCCTCCGCCGGGAATGCGATGACAAGACGTGCCAATTACAGCCCGTCCAGCCCCCATTTACTCCACCGCTCTTTTAACATACTGTCTCTCATCAACCTTTCCCCACAACGCAAGAAGCACACCCACACTCGAAATATAGAGAGGATATCCTGCTCGGCTCCAATGGCGGAGCTCCCAGCGGCTGCCAACGACGAGCGGAAGTTCACCATTCGTGCCTACGTGGACTACCACGTAAGGTTCAAGAACCTCACGGTGGTGTACACCAACGACCCGTTCTGGGTGGAGAACTCCATCCACACCATGGAGCAGTTACTTGTCTATGACAAATACAAAGTGGTCAGCTTCGACCTCGAGTACACTGGTGGTCGTGCCAGGCATGATCAGAAGGTTGTCGTCGCCCAGCTGTGCATGGGCCACTCGTCGCCCAGCTTGCGATCGGTTCGCCAGGTTTGTCAACAGCCCTGACTACATATTCGGTACGGTGGACACCACCAACGATGAAAAGGTGCTCAAGGCCACGGGCTTGGCCTGCCGGAATCTTGTGGACATCCAATGCATGTACAAGATCTTGGGTGGCGAGGAGAAGCATAAGGACTCCCTGGTTGACCTCGCCATGGCCATCATCGACCCCTACTACAGAGGCATGAAGGATGTCTGCAAGAAGAGGAAGGTTGCCTGGCACCGCGCCTGGGTCCGAAGACTGGATGAAGATCACGTCAAGTACGCGGCCAAGGACGCGTACGTAAGCTACGAGATGTGTAGGAGGATCGTTGACATGAGGAAGTGCCTCCGTCCTGCGCTGACCGGCACCCCTCATCACAAGAAGAATAGATGAATGATTTGATGATCGTTACTACTAGTTTAGTATGCCTGTACTTGTTAATTGATGTGTGCAAATGTTATCTGTAGTCAGTAATGTAATTGGATGTTTACTTAGGTTATGCAATCATCATGTTGTTCTGTAGTACCATATTTTCCTTAGTATGCATTATGCAATGGACGATTAATATCTGGACATTAATATGCAATTGACGATTAATATTCGGACCTTAAGAAGCAGAACCACGACCGAGGGTATGCTGCGTGGCTCCAATGGCGCTCCCAGCGGCTGTCGACGATGAGCGCCAGTTCACCATGCATGCCGTAGTGGACATGCACAAAGTGGTCTGGTTCGACCTCGCATCCCACCGCGTGCTCTGCTCTCGCGTCCCTCCGCGTGCTCTGCTCTCGCGCCCCTCAGTGCGCTCTGCTAGCGGTTGGGGCCGGTCCACGATCACATCCGGGGCTCCATATGCATGTGGTTGCGCCACGCGCGTCGCCCCATGCAGTTACGTGCTTCCTCGACTGAATCACGCGCTGCAAAAACTGCCATCCGGAAGTGCCGGTTTTACAGGACGTCCACCCCCCATTTATACACACGGCCATTAACCATAGTCTCTTCATGCTTTCGATCGCACCCCACAACACAATAAGCACACCCTCGACGACGCATACAGAGAGGATGTCCAGCGGCGCTCCAATGGAGTACGGCGTGCATCATGTGAAAACCCACATGAGGAAGACGGACCTCACGGTGGTGTACACCAACAACCCGAGCATGGTGGAGGACTCCAACGGCACTATGGAGCGGTTGCTTGATGCGGATGACAAGTACAAAGTGGTCGGCTTCGACCTCGCTTACACCAGCGGTCGTGTCGGGCATGATCAGAAGGTTGCAGTCGCCCAGTTGTGCGTCGGCCATCACGTCCTCCTCTACCACTACTTACTGGCCACAGTGCCTTGCGAGCGTCTCACCAGGTTTGTCAATAGCCACAACTACAGGTTCGCTACAGTGGACACCACCAACGATCCAAAGGTGCTCAAGACTTCGGGCTTGGCCTGCCAGAAGCTTATTGACATCCGCGGCCACTAAAAGGTCTGGGGCAGCAAGAAGAACATGGACTCCCATGTTGACCTGGCCGAGGCCATCATCGACCCCTACTACAGAGACATGATGGCTGAGTGCGATAAGAACAAGCCTGTCTGGCACAGGGGCTGGGTGAAGAAACTGGATGAATATCACCTCCAGACCGCGGCCAAGGAAGCATACACTTGCTATGAGATGTTCAGGCGGATCGTTGACATGAGGAAGTGCCTCCTACCTGATACGACACAGGATCGAGCCACAAGCAGAGCGGTGGCGGCAAGCATCACAGGAAGTAGATGATTTGATGATCGTTTCTCATACTCCCTCTATGCCGAAATATTTGTAGTTTTGGAGGGATAAGTTTATTATGCATGTAATAGTTTATTGAGGTGTGTGCGCCAATGTTATGTGTGTAGTCACTTATGTATTTGGATGCTTAATTAGGTTATGGCAATCATGTTGTTATGTGTGTAATTGTTTATTGAGGTGTGCCAATGTTATGTGTGTAGTCACTTATGTATTTGGATGTTTAATTTGGTTCTGCAATCATGTTCTTCTAAACAGAAGCATAGATGTTTGTGGGCAGATTTAGCAAATCACATCGCATGCGGAATAAAAAACCAAGTCCGTCGGTGATGATTTCATCAGTCCCTGGCAGTTCTTTATCTGAAACCGTTTGCCCACAACACATCCGAATGGCCTGTGTATGTTGTACATCACACACATCTTTATCTGAGCAACCGTTTGTGTTATTTTTGCTTATCGCACACAGTTCATCCCAGTGGCCTATATGCTGTCTATCACACACATCTTGATCTATGTAACCATTTATGTTATCTTATCTCATCACAAACAGTTCATCCAAGTGACATGTATGCCATCTATCACACACATAATCATCTGCACAATCGCTTGTGTTCTGCTGGATCAGCGCAAACAGTTTGTCAGGGTGAACTGTATGTCGTACATCGCACACACTTACATTTTTCTAACCGTTTGCGTTATATTGTCCAATCGCAAACAATTTATCTGGGCCAACTGTTTGCCACAGATCGCACACACAACTTTTTTTGGGATCGTATTTGATGGACCCGTCATCACACACAGTTCACGTCATTAGCGATGGAGCTACAAGTATACGGTTTGCAATTTGGTCATCGCACACAGTTTTGTCGAAGGGTCTCTGATTGCTGTGTCGTCCTTGGACCATCCTGCAGTAGTGCGTAGACCACTTCGAAAGGAGACTTGCCGGTGGTGAAGTGACGCGCGCGATTGTAGGCGTACTCGGCGATGGGGAGGCAATCTTCCCATTCCTTGAGATTCTTCTTGATCAACATGCGTAGGAGCGTATATAGCGTCCGGTTCGTCACCTCCATTTGGCCATCGGTTTATGGATGATATGCCAAAGAGAATAGTAGCTTGACTTCGATCTTATCGCATAGAGTCTTCCAAAAGTAGCTTAAGAACTTGACGTCACGATCCGAGACAATGGTCTTGGGGACGCCATGTAGTCGTAAGATGTCCCTAGAAAAGAGATTTGCAACATGTGAAGCATCGTCGATCTTATGACATGGAATGAAATGAGCCATCTTGGAAAAGCGATCCACAACGACAAAAACAAAATCATGGCCATTTTTAGTTCTTTGCAAACCAAGCACAAAATCCATACTAATGTCTTCCCAAGGTTGGAAAGGTATAGGAATAGGCATGTAGACACCATGGGACTGAGCTTTAGACTTATCTTTGTGGCATGTAGAGCATCGGTTGGTAAAACCTGCAACATCACAAAACATCTTTGGCCAAAAGGACTTGTTGGATAGTGTGGCATATGTCTTGTCGCGTCCAAAGTGACCCATAAGTCCTCCACCATGAGCCTCTTGCAAAAGCAACAAACGAAGAGAATACTCGGGTATACAAAGTTTGTTAGCGCGCATAAGATAGCCATCTTTCATGTAGTAGGTCTCCCAACAAGGTTTCACTTGGCACTTAGCATAAGGAGCAGCAAAGGAAACATCATGCTCATACAAATCTTTGATATGCTCAAAACCAGTGACATTTAGTTCAAGTTGAGTAACTAGCATGCATTTGCGGGAAAGAGCATCTACCACAACATTTTCTTTACCCTTAATGTATTTGATGACATAAGGAAAAGACTCAATGAATTCACTCCATTTGGCATGCCGTTTGTTCAACTTAGTTTGACCCTTAAGGTACTTGAGAGTTTCATGGTCGGTATGAATGACAAATTCATGAGGTCGTAGATAATGCTCCCAAACATGCAACACTCTCACCAAAGCATACAATTCTTTATCATATATTGGATAGTTAAGTTGAGTGCCGGAAAGTTTCTCACTGAAATACGCAATTGGGCGCTTCTCTTGCATTAGCACACCACCTATGCCATTACCACTAGCGTCACAATGCACTTCAAATGTTTTGTCAAAATTGGGTAAAGCAAGCAAAGGTGCATGCGTAAGCAAAATTTTAATCGCATGGAATGCGGTGTCTTGGGATGGTCCCCAAATAAATGGTGCATACTTCTTGCTCAAAGCATGTAGAGGAGATGCAATAGTGCTAAAGTCCTTAACGAAACGACGGTAGAAACCGACTAGTCCTAGGAAGCTATGAACTTGTTGCAAATTTGTCGGTGTAGGCCAAGTTTTAATAGCATCAATTTTAGTTTCATCAACATGAACACCCTTAGAAGATACCACAAATCCTAGGAAAACAACCTTGTCAACACCAAAAGTGCATTTTTTCATGATTGCATATAGTTTCTCATTCCTAAGAACTTGTAATACTTTCCTAACGTGTTTAGCATGCTCTTCTAGAGATTCGCTAAAAACAAGGATATCATCAAAGTATACCAAATGATACGTCTCCAACATATCTACTTTCCTCACTCTTTTGCCCTTGTTTTGGACTCTAATTTGCATTATTTGAATGTAACTAACCCGGACTAACGCTGTTTTCAGTAGAACTACCATGGTGTTGTTTTTGTGCAGAAATAAAAGTTCTCGGAACTGGACGAAACTTTTTGGAGAATTATTTTAGAATATATAAGAATTATTGGAGCCAAAATCCACCGAAGAGGGGGGGCCAGGGTGAGCAGCACCCACCAGGGCGCGCCAGGCCCCCTGGGCGTGCCCTGGTGGGTTGTGCCCACCTCGTGGCCCCACTGACCCTAATTCCGCCACTATAAATTCCTATTTTTGGGGAAAAAATCAGGGAGAAAGTTTCATTGCGTTTTACGATACGGAGCCGCCGCCACCTCCTGTTCTAAATCAGGAGGCTAGATCTGGAGCCCGTTTGGGGCTTCGGAGAGGGGAATCTTCGGTCTTCGTCATCACCAACCCTTCTCCATCGCCAATTCCATGATGCTCCCCACCGGGAGTGAGTAATTCCTTCGTAGGCTTGCTGGTCGGTGAAGAGTTGGATGAGATTCATCATGTAATCGAGTTAGTTTTGTTAGGGCTTGATCCCTAGTATCCATTATGTTCTGAGATTGATGTTGCTATGACTTTGTTATGGCTAATGCTTGTCACTAGGGCCTGAGTGCCATGATTTCAGATCTGAACCGTTTATGTTATCACCATTATATCTATGTTCTTGATCCGATCTTGCCTAGTCATATGCACCTATTACGTGTTATGATCCGTCAACCCCATAGTGACAATATTTGGGATACTTCGCGGTGATGACCGTAGTTTGAGGAGTTCATGTATTCACCATGTGTTAATGCTTTGTTCTGGTTTTCTATTAAAAGGAGGCCTTAATATCCCTTAGTTTCCTTATGGACCGCGCTACCACGGGAGGGTAGGACAAAAGATGTCATGCAAGTTCTTTTCCATAAGCACGTATGACTATTTACGGAATAGATGCCTACCTTACATTGATGAACTGGAGCTAGTTTTGTATCGCCCTAGGTTATGACTGTTATATGATGAATATCATCCAACGAGTTTACCGATCTAGTGCCTATGATTTTTCTACTTATTGTTCTTGCTAAGTTACTACTGCTGTTGCTACTGTTCCAACTCCTACAAAACTATTGCTACTACTGTTACTGCTACCGTTACTGTCACTACTGCTATCAAGCTATCATATTACTTTGCTACTGATCACTTTGCTGCAGATATTTAATCTCCAGGTGTGGTTGAATTGACAACTCAACTGCTAATACTCTCAAGTATTCTTTGGCTCCCCTTGTGGCGAATCTATAAATTTGGGTTGAATACTCTACCCTCGAAAACTCTTGCGATCCCCTATACTTATGGGTTATTACCACAACACAATCTCCAATGAGATGTTGCAAGACATAATGCATGACACGCATAAATGTACCCGGTGGTTGGGAAAGACCCATAGGCATAATCAACCATTCATATAGACCAAACTTAGTCTTGAACACCGTTTTCCACTCATCGCCCTCTTGCATGCATATTTGATAGTAACCACTTTTCAAATCAATTTTAGAGAATATAGTGGCACCACTAAGTTCATCAAGCATATCATCAAGGCGGGGAATAGGATGGCAATATCTAATGGTTATAGCATTGATAGGGCGGCAATCGGAACACATGCGCATACTACCATCTTTCTTAGGTACTAGTATCACCGGAACCGCACAAGGACTTAAACTCTCATGTACATGCCCTTTATCTAGGAGTTTTTGGACTTCCCTTTATATCTCCTTTGTTTCTTCGGGGTTGACGCGGTAAGGTGCCTTGTTAGGAAGCGGTGCTCTGGGTATGAGGTCGATGCGGTGTTCGATCCCTCATTTTGGTGGTAGTCCCGGAGGTAGCTCATCGGGGAAAACATCTTGGAATTCCTGCAATAAAAGAGACAAAACAAGTGAAAGATGTTGTGAAGTATTAGTCCTCACGACCTCATCTTTGCACACAAGCACAAAGTGAAGTACACTCGATGGGCTCTCACTCACATCCCTCAAATCTCTTTTGGTGGCTAAAAGAACTAGATATTTCTTGTCCGTCATCGTGGAGTCACTCAAGTTTGGCTTGTGGCTCTCACTCTCTTTTAGGTGGATCACTCTCTCACTTTTGTCTCCATGATGGGATGAAGCTTGCTTGTCAGCGGTGACTTGACTTGGAGTCATTGGTCGAAGCACATATTGCTTGCCCTTCATTTTGAAGCTATAGTGATTGGTCCGACCATTGTGGATGACGCCGCGGTCGAATTGCCAAGGTCCACCAAGGAGGAGATGGCAAACGGACATTGGCACCACGTCACACTGCAAGGTGTCTTCATAAGCACCTATCTTGAAGGAAACTTGCATGGTGTGTTCGACTTGGAGGGTGCCTGAATCACTTAGCCATTGGACCTTGTAGGGGCGAGCGTGCTTCTTCTTGACCAATTCGAGCTTGGAACAAAGGTCCTCACTTGCCAAATTGTGGCAACTTCCACCGTCGATGATGACCTTGACGGATTTTCCTTGGATACCCGCCTTTGTATGGAAGATGCGGCAACGTTGGTACTCATCTTGTTGTTCTTGAAGTGTTAAAACCTTGGAAACAACGAGAGCGGGGCTCGAATCATTGTCACAAAAGATTTGCGAATCTTCGTCTTCATTGATTCGGCGATGCACGGCCACGTGCTCCAATGCTTCCATCTCTTCATCACTCATAGAGTCATAGATGCCATCGTCTTGAAGGATCATGGTGTGTCTTGTTGGACACTCGTAAGTCTTGTGGCCTCGGCCTTGGCACGTGAAACACTTGATGGACCTTGATTTAGCGGTAGCATCCGGTGTCGGTGTAGAGGATGAAGCTTTCGATTTGTAGTTGCTTGTAGGAGGTCGGTTTGACAAAGTCGTCTTGTCCTTGTAACTTGACTTGTCGCCGATAGTGGTTGGAGGTTTCGTAGTCGAAGGCGTTGTGGCCGGAGAAGCTTGAGCACTTAAGCCGTAGGTCTTGGAAGAGAACTTGGAGTACTTGTGGTCATCTTGCACTTGGCATTCCACCTTGGTCGCTTGATGCACTAGCTCGAGTAAGTAGGAGTATGGTTGGAAGTCCGCGATTTTCTTGACTTGGTAGTTGAGGCCACTCAAGAAGCGTGCCATTGTTTGCTCGTCATCTTCATTGACATTGGCTCGTATCATAGCTATTTCCATCTCTTGATAGTACTCTTCTACCGACTTGGTGCCTTGCTTGAGTAGTTGTAGCTTCTTGAAGAGATCACGGTTGTAGTGTGTAGGCACGAAGCGAGCTCTCATGAGATCCTTCATTTGGGCCCAAGTGGTGATAGGAGGTTCACCTCTTTCTGTTCTTCGCTCAATCGCTTGTTCCCACCAAATGAGAACGTAGTCTTGGAACTCAAGGGAAGCCATAGCGATCTTCTTCTCTTCCTCAAAGTTGTGCCAACGGAATATCTTGTCAACCTTGAGCGCCCATGAGAGGTAATCTTCGGGATCATTGCCTCTGGAGAACTTAGGCATGGTGAACTTAAGCTTGCCGAAGCGTTGTTCTTCATTGTGATTATTTTGGCGTTGCCCTCGTCTTGGAGGGGCCGCATCATTGTTGTTGTCGAGTTGGCGTTGTTGTTGTTTCCTTGGGGCTTCGTCATCATTGGGCTCGACGTGTTGTGCTTGAGGCCGTTGGCGAGGTCCTCGCACTCGGTTTCTTCTTTCTTGTTGCTCCTCTTGGCGAGCGGCTTCTTCTTGTTATTCACGCCAGAGGGCTTCTTGTTCTTCGTGCGCTTGGCGGTTGCGTTCTTGTAAGACACGTGTAGCTTCATGTAGAGCGCGTTGTGCTTCCAATGATTGCTCGTGACGACGACGTTGTTCTTCTTGATCTTGCTCTTGGTGAAGACGTTGTTTGCGTTCTCGTAGTCGATCTTGCAATCCATTGCCATGGAATGGATTCTCCGAAGCTTGACGTTGATGACCTTGTGGCGAACTTGGACCGGAGCGGTCGTCGCTATGATGAGAATGTGCTCGGGGAGGACTTGCGCCGGAAGAGTACTCCGATGAGTGGTGACTTGAGTGGCGCCGCTTGGACGAAGTAGAAGTTGAGGAAGCGCGGTTCACCATCAAGGACCGGAACTCTTCCATATGGCTTGAGAGCTTGGTGTCGAGGTAGTCTGCGTGCGTGCCTTGGATTCGCACAAGTCGGTGGCGAGTTGCTCCATGCGGTCGTTCAAGACATCTTGAGCTTGGGTAATTGCCTTGTGTGTGCCGAAGAAGTGCAACTTGGTGACGTAGTCGTGCTCGTCGTCGTCATGCTCCTCGAAGGCCGGGTTCGACATGGTCCTATCCATAACACTCAAGTAGATATAAGTGGAAGAATGAGAAAGGCAAAACCAAGTACCGTTCCAAAAGTTGAAAATGAATCAAGCATTCAATATTCAATTGGAAATAGTAGAATTGGTACCGAAGATCGTCCTTCTCATACCTACACAAATAAGGCTTATGGAGTAGCTTGGTTAGGATAGTGGACAAATTTCAAGCAATCTGAAAGATAAGATTCAATAATGTTGAAAGAGATTCGCAAATTCGCAAGTAAGACAATGTAGATCAATAGCAATGAGTATACACGGAAACACACACACAGATAGATAAGTGGGGTCGTGCAACCAAGGAATGAGCCAAAATGTGGAATCCACGGAAAACGCTCGTATTGCACAACACTAGAGAGACGCTAGTACGATTAATCAAATGGGCGTGATACGAACTTGTGCACAACCTATAATACAAAACGTGTCGTCTTCCTATTCCCGACTTGCTATGTATGTATGAGGCATGTGTCACTCGCTCAAGTGATCCAAGATGATCAAGTATGATATGCAAAATTTGCGATGCTATTGCTCTTTTGCTCTTTTGATCTTGCTTAAAAGCTTTTCTTCTCTTTCTTTTTGCGATGATGTTTTGTATGGTCACAATGCGGGACGTGCACACCAAGATAGCAATTATTTATGCGGGTACTATGTGAACACAAAAGATGATACTATGATATATGCATGCAATTTGAGCAATGCGGAGTATGTATCACTAAAGTGCACAAGTAGCATAACCCGACAATACTCAATGGCTAGTCTCGATAGGCAAGTAACGCAAATAGGCTCGGGGTAACAATGCAATGGCAAGGGTATATGGCAAGAGTGTCTTCGCGGTTACCGTCCTTGCTTACGGTGTAGTGTCAATGTAGAGGTGGTTGGCGACGATCCGGGCGATGATGAGCGGCGATGTCGATGAAGAACCACTCCTAATTAGACGAAACAACTAGGAAGTGGCAATGCTTGCGACTCAAAATCTCAAATGCAAATGGCTTACAGAAGAAATGGCGGAGGGTTGCACATGAAATGGCGGAAAAGGATCAAAATCTGCCAAAAATGAGGCAAAACAGCACTGCTAGCTCCCAGAGGCCGGATGTCCGGGCCAAATAGGCCAGATGTCCGGGGGGTCGGATGTCCGGGGGTGAGGGTCGGACGTTCGGGGTGCCCGATCTAGATTGGATCTCAGAAAATCCTATGAACTAGAGGATGAACACGATTTTTTTTTTGGCAAAATTTGGGCGATTTGGCGGTGAAAAATGATGTGAATGGTGCGAAAACACTAGATCTACCTATCCATAATGAAATCCACGGATCCAAATCAACAGAATATCCTCAAATCCAACGAATTCAAGAAAATTTGGTAGGGCTATTTTTGTGGGAATTTTTGAAATTAGGTCAAAACAAAACAAAAATCGGCTAGAAAGTGGAGGGAGAGACTCCAAGGTGTGAATCAACCGTGGCTCATGATACCAAGATGATACGGGGCACACCTGCGAGGGCCGATCTTTTCACACTTGGAGGGGAAAGAGAGGAAAATCAAGAGGCAAATAATCACTCAAAGACGATCCTCAAGTCACACATCCACTAGATCCAACGAACACGAGATACAAGGTTCGAAATCAACGAACGGATACAAATACCGGTAGCCTTCCCACTCTGGAGAGATGGGTCTTGAAATCCACGAGGGGATCTTCCCTAAGATGGGGCCTTGACATCCATAGTATCTTCTCACAAAGAGGTCGCAATCTCTCTAGAGAAGTATATGGAAGGAGCAATGCTCAACTAATCTATGAGCCAACACATTGCTAACCCTAAAATGAGGAGGAGCCTCTTATATAGTGCTAGGGGGAAAAGGGGTGAAAGAGAGGGTACATGGCCACTCGGGCCCGACGCTTCCCACACAGGGGCCGGATGTCCGGGCCTGAGAGGCCGGATGTGCGAGATTTCGGCAGGTGGCCGGATGTCCGGACTTTGGGGCCGAATGTCCGGGACTCGGCGCCGGCTGTGGTTGCTCTCTAGGTAGGAACCGCCGGATGTCCAGGGTTGGGGCGTCAGTTTTGATGCTCTCTGTATACACTCGGCCGGAAATCCGGGGCTGTAGGCCGGATGTCCGGGCCAGGTGCCGGATGTCCGGTGCGTGTAGCCTTCTTCAGCTATGCCTTGGCGCGTGTGTAGTCTCTAGGGGCCGGACGTCCGGGGCCTTGGCCGGATGTCCGGGGCCTGGAAGGTGTCCTTGCCTTATTTTGTAGCTCTTGTCCATCCTTCTTCGTGTCCATCTTCATGGGGACTTGTCCTTCACCCGGAGCGTCTTCAAGTTCATCTCCATTGTACCTTAGCATGCAAAGAACCTCCGCTTGAGGTAGCATCCAAGTTCCATGAACATCAAAGGGAGAATCGTAAAGGAGAGATGTCACCTCGTTTCCAATGGCACATGCACGGGCTCTTGTCATGGGTCCTTGTATAGCTTGAGGTGTTGGTGATGGGTCCACAGGGATGACCATGGGATGCTCCGCATCACTCTCCCTCTCTCTCTCTCTCTCTCTCTCTCTCCCTCCACCGACGATGCAACATCAAGACACCACCGGCCACCGAGGATGCAAGGGGAACGAAGCACGACCGCTTCCCATCGCAACCACCGATGCTGTTGTCAGTTTCCAAGAACCTACATATGAGTTGTGATCAACAACCCTTTGAGTGTTCGGCCAGGGACTGAGCATGTCCAACTATCCTAACTCATGAGTGGTATGTAGTGGATGAACACGAAGAACTACCCAGGTTCGGGCCACCTTGTTTGTGTAGTACCCTACTCCTGCTTGGTTGTATTGCAATGGTAGATAGCTACAATGTGTGTTACAATCAATAGTAGAAAACAGGGCTTTGGTCCTGGCCAGATCAGAGCATTAGTCCCGGTCGTGTTACGAACCGAGACTAATGGGAGCATCTGTCCCGGTTCGAGTGCCTAGGATGTCGGCCGGGCCTCGGCAGGCATCAGTCCCAGTTCAACTGGGACCTTTAGTCCCGGTTCCAGCCACCAACCGGGACTAAAGGGGTTGCTGCCCTTTAGTCCCGGTTTGTGTCTGGAACCGGGACTAAAGGGTAGACCTTTAGTCCCGGTTTTAGATACAAACCGGGACTAATGTTTTGCCTATATATATCCACGCCCCCCCATCTCCTCTGTTTTTTGGCCGTGGAAGGGTGGGAGGTGTGTGCTACTCTGTTCTCACCTCCTATGCACATGAGGTGTTTGATGAAATGCGCGAGCCACACTTCAGCTTTCTCCTCTCCAAGCTCGACCTCCAAGCTACATTTTCCCCAAGATTTGTCTAAGTTTGGCGGTGCACCAACAACACAAGTGTTCGAAAAGGTTAGCAACTTCATGGTGAAGTCGACCTCGATGGTGAAGTCAACCTTGATGTCTCTTCTCTTGTGGAAAGATTGACCCATTGGGAAGCCCCGGTCTCCTCTATTTATAGTGTCGAGAGAGGGCTTGCCAGAGGCTCCTATTGGTCCAATATACACTCCAATAGGCTAGTATAGCTTATACCATGATGGTATGGTCGTTCGTGGCACGCCTATACAATGATGATGTCATCCTTATAGAGCTACGCAATACCCACCGGACACTTACCTGCCGCCCCGTTGTTCTGATACTGTAACGGTGTAAGTGGTAGGTGAATCTTACTATAGCTGTCGTGGTTTTGTCCCGATAGATGTCCTCGTGAGAGAACATAGGTGTGAGGCCATCGCAACTAGGTGGTAGCTTGAAGGGGTTGGTCGGAATCGAGAGACGCGAGTTTTACCCAGGTTCGGCCCCTCGCGGTGGAGGTTAAAGCCTACGTCCTGCTTTGTGTGTAATGATGATGATGATGATCTCGATTACAAGGGTGATCTTTCGCTACCTCTCGTCTCGAGGGTTTCTAGTCTGTCTATCTCTCTAAAACTTGTCCCTCTTGGGGTGCCTTGCTCCTCCTTATATAAGTTGAAGGGGCTGGCCTACACGTATAGTCCTAGTAGGATTAGGACTAGTCTATCTTCTATTACAAACCGGATACAAGTCCGGGTCTTGCTTCCCTTGCCGGGTCTTGCTCTTCTTGGACCTTCTCTGTGAGTCGGCCGTCCAGGCCTCTCCTTTAGCCGGTCCTCTCACGAGCCGCCTTCTGGGCCTTGAGCCTTGCCACTTGTCCGACCCACTGACCAGATCACCAATGAGCCACCAAGTCCGGGCGGGTTACCGATGAGGCGCCAAGTCCCGGCCGGGTCATACTTCAGGCCGGGTTATACCGCGGGGTATATCCCCGACATTAGCCCCTAGTTTAATTTGGATTTATCCATGTTAAACTTATCCTGAAAAATAAAAACAAGAACAAATTTGACAGGTTGTGCGCCGGGTCGAGGGTCCCTCTGAGCCGACATATGTTCATCCTTAAGTCCTTGTCATTTCCTTCTGTGAAAATACCCAACCAAAGCAATTTTTTCCGGGTCATGCAATTTTTGAGTTTATTCCATACCGTGACATGATCTCCGCCACCTTGATACGTGTCCATGATCTGATAACAAATCTTTTTAGCAGATATGTCAAACTTTGTCAATGCGAAAAATCTAGGTGCTTTATTCAATGGAATCCCTCAGAAAAATATTAGGGAAAATAATCCATTTGAGCCGGCTTCCAATGCTCTGGCTTGACAAATATATTAGACTTAAGATATTCATCTGATGTTCAGCCGGTTTGAGGATGTAGAACTTGTCACGTTTCGGTCGTCGAAATTGCCGAGTTTATAGAGATTGATGATACCGGGTCATGATTGTTACAGACGCCGGGTCATATAATTGGTCTTCCTGAGTTCTCCAGGCCAAGTACTTATACCTTGTGATGAATTGGTGCTTGCTTCTGTTAATATAGCTTCCGATCGTTGAGTCGGCTCTCCGGGCCTTTCTATGAATAGCTTGGAGGAAATAAACTTTGCAAATTTCTCCACTAAGAATATGATACCCGGTTTGCTCAAAACTGAGAACTTGAAGGTGTACCTCCCTTATATCCATGTTACCTATAGCCCCCAAGTCTTAAGAGGGGAACATAGTGATAACTTAAGACTTGCTTTTAATATAAATATTGCAACTTTGGAGAAATCCGGGTTGTTCATCTGAGTCACTAGTCATAAACTGAATGTTTTGTATTTCACATGTGTAGCCCCCAAGGGCCGGTTCATCAGTATGTGATGGGCCGGGTCTTCAATTTGGACCTTATAATCTGTTTTAAACAAATGGATACTGTAGCCCCCAAGTGCCGGGTCGCATGCCTGCGGCGACTTGGGACTTTAGAAAATTTGATCTGAGTAGTGTAGCCCCCAAGTGCCAGGTCTTTTGCCTGCAGCTACTTGGGACTTTTATGCACTTCTCCTTTGAAAAGAAAAATATCATATGATGTAGCCCCTAAGTGCCGGGTCATATGCCTGCAGTGACTTGGGATTGTGTGAGAATAATATAAGCCATCATAATGCACTTCAGAAGTTCTCTTGAACTAATATTGATCTGATTTGAATGATTCCTTGACCGTGGTTGTAATGTAACCCGGTACGAATATCGTGGAATAATTTATTTGTCCTTGAAATGAAATCCCAGCTCGTGGTTGCGATGCAACCCGGCTAATATATGAGAAATCCATAAGTGTTGTAGTTTACTACAGAGCACAAGTTGAAAGAATCCAAGAGCCGGTCAATTAAATGACCCGGCATTATATGTGATAAGCTGGCTCAACAATATAGACCAGCTCTTCGAGAGTAATCATTTCTTATGAGCTGGCTTTGGAAGCCCCAATCATTTAATACTGGTTATGATAAACCATGATGAAGATCCGGCCATATTGGCTATCAAAGATTTATTTGTTCCTGCAGAAGTTACGATGTAACCCGGTTTGATGACTGGCTTTCCGCAACATAAACAAATATAGATATGTATGTATGATGCCTTGTGCAATGATGCAATGCACGATGATGTATGCATATGATAACAGAGTATAAAAACACCAGTTTTCAAGGCATGACATAAAGACCGGCTTTCGAGGCTCGAGTCTTGCTTCAATGAAGCGGGTGTGATAACCCATGGTTTATCCTAGCTCTCTGTATGCCGGCTCTCACGTGACTCAAGCCGATGTTTTAACCTTGATAAGTTCAGGGTCCAGATGGATTGACTTGTCAAGAGTACATGGGGTCACCTGGTCGGAGTCGCATCGAGCAAACAGGCAGGTTTAACCATATATGTATTGGCTTGTAGCCGAGTCAAGAGGGTTGTTAAAAGCTAACTCGTTGAGTCGGAAGCCCCCAAGTCAATGCGACACATTATGTGGTTGATTATTAAAGAACCAAAGCTAAACGTTTTTTCTCACTTATGGGTGGTATGCTAGGTAATTTATGCCATCTTCAGGGGCAATCTTATGACGGACGGGCAGAAGTAATAGTTTTTTTATTAGTAGGTATAGGTATAGATATGGATATAGATATAGATTTTATGCGGCATTAGTTGCGAGTACAAAAAATGACAAAAACCAAGAAGCAAAGGGGTCGCATGGTGAAAAATAATCAATGAAGGCTGGGAGGCGATGAAACCAACTCTGTTTAATAGTAGAGAATTTTGAAGAAGGATTTCCTCTTTGGCTTTACCACAACTATATCTCTCTTATGGCGAGTTGTATCATAAACTCGTCGGAAGGAGTTTTTTTTCTTTCAGTTTTCCTTGTTTCTACATGTTTTTTTTGGTTTGTTAAGTATTATTTCTTTTGCTATTTTCAATGATTTCCATTGTTTCTTTCTCAGATATCATTAGGTTTTAATTTCTTTCTTTTTTCTGTGATTTCTTCGATTTGTTAGTTTTTCACGGTTTTCACTCGGGGCTTTTCTTTGGTTTTTAATTTGTTTCTGGTTTTTTGTTTTTTTCTTGGTTTTTACTGTTTCCATTCTTTTACGTTAGTTTTCTTTGTCCCTTTCTTGGTGTTCATCAGTTATTTTTTTTTGTTCCACAAATACCTAAATTTTTCAATAGACAATGTAAACTTTTAGTGTACATTTAAAACATGTTATTGATACACCTTGAACATTTTACAAATACATGATTTACATTTTTTTTTCCTTAAATACAGGTTTTTAACACTTTTTTCAATAGATGGTCAATTCTTTTATATACATGGTGAACATTTTTTCTAATTGCAATGAGTTTTATTTTGCATTCAACGTACATTTTTTTGTATAGACTAGGAACATTTTCATAAACATTTTTAACTTTATTTAGTATGTAATTAAAGTTTATTGTTCATTTTATGTCCACTTTTATTAAATGTAAATTGTACATTTTTTTGTAAACACCTGGAACATTGTTCGTGCATGTTTAACAATTCAACATACAAGGTGAACATTTTTTGTGCATGTTTAACACTTTTTTCAATACATGATCAATTTTTTTTATATACATGGTGAACATTTTTTCTTATCCTACTCAGTTTTATTTTGCATTCAACGTACATTTTTTGTATAGACTAGGAACATTTTCATAAACAAGTTTAACTTTTTTAGTACAGAATTAAAGTTTATTAAATATACATTTTTATGTCTACTTTTATTAAATGTAAATTGTACATTTTTTGTAAACACCTGGTACATTGTTTGTGCATGCTTAACAATTCTTAAATGCACAATAAATGATATGGATCAAGGTGATCCAAAGGGGTTTAGGCCCGATCTTTCACGGCAATCAACAGAACGGCAGCAAGATAACAAACAAGAGAACTCAATCAGAAGTAGATCGAATTGATTTCCCTTAATACCTCGCACTGGAACTGACCTAGATCAACTCCCACGCATGGCAACACATCAGATCAATACAATCAGCAAGCAAACACACCAATAGATACTCGCAATAGGCCGCCCATCCGGGAGGAACCTGTTGTTCTCAAACTCTTATCTTTCTTGTCTAACCCTAAAACGGAGGTAGGGGAAAAGTATTTATAACCTAACACGAAACGAAAGGGTACACGGGCTGCACATCCCTGATTCTGCGCGCAGGCAGCGCGGTAGTACCGCTTACAGCAAGCGGTACTACCGCTCCTAAGCGGTACTTCCGCTCTAAAAATACCTACTGCCGCTTTAGTACCGCTTGGGGTCACTTTGATTCCAGAAGAAAATTCCTAAGCGGTACTAGGGCGGTACTCTTGGGCCGGTACTACCGCTATGAGCGGTACTACCGCTCTGGAGGGCGGTACTACCGCCCTGGAAACTGCAGTGTCTTCCTCCTTTCCTTGCTGCGATGCCTCTGGAGGTGTTCTGAAGGTGGGCTTCACTGCATCTGTATGAGGAATTGCAAAACAAAAGGATCCAAACTTCAGAATATCAGGAGGTGGTAAAATTATAGGAGCAATAGATATCGTCCCCTCATCATCCCCCCCATCTTGAGAGGAAACCGTCCTCGGTTTCGCCTTAATGTGTTGGACCTTCGTCTTCATAGTAAGCGCATCCACTTTGATATCCTCGTCAAGCATAGGCTGCAGCACATGACGCTTCCCCTTATGCCACAAGGAATAAACATTGGATCTGCCTTCATGAGTGGAATGCCTATCAAATTGCCACGGTCGGCCCAGCAGCACATGACATGCTTCCATAGGTAAAACATCACAGACCACCACATCCTCATAAGTACCTACGGAAAAGGTCAGACGCACCTTATGGGTGACCTTCAGCTTCCCTGAATTATACAACCACTCAACACAATGTGGCTGCGGGTGCTTCCATGTAGGCAATGAGAGAGAATCCACCAAACTCTTGCTAACAATATTGGTGTAACTGCCACCATCAATAATCAGCTTGCAAAAGGTGTTCTTGACTGTGCATTGGGTCTGAAAAATATTCCAACGCTGCCCTTGTCCTGCTATGCGATCTGCTGGCACACGTTGCACCATCAAATTAATGCAATTAGGGGCAACATCCTCAGGGTACACATCAACGGTGTCATGTTCCTTAGACTCCTCACTAGACGGATCAGCAACCGTCTCATCATCACTGGCAGAGACATAACCATCTTGGGTGAGCATAACCCTTTTTGTATTAGGGCAATCACGCCTCATGTGTCCTCGGCCTCCACAAGTGAAACACTCTAGACCAGCGGTGGACCGAGTAGACGCAGCTTTGGACACTCCTGATTTTGGTGCCTGATCATTAGAAAAATTGTTGGAGCGTGTAGAAGGTGCCGGTTTAGCACTAGACCCAGCAGCCTCGGTAGGGGAATAACGCCATGTGTTCGTGGCTGCAACTTGGCGTCGTTTGAGTTGTTGCTCTGCACGCTCAGCTTGGTGCACAAGATCTTGGATGTTGGAGTAGACCACCATCTCCACACGATCCTGCACCTCAACATTCAGCCCATGAAAGAACCGAGACATAATGGCCTCCGGGTCCTCAGTTGTTCCTGTACGGATCATCAACAACTCCATCTATTTATAATATTCATCCACTGATTTATTACCTTGAGTGAGCCGCTGCAATTTGTGGTACATATCACGCTTGTAATGTTCAGGAACAAAACGACGTCGCATGAGTTCTTTCATACCTCTCCAAGACATTGGGCGAGTTGGCATACGCAGAATTTGACTCCACCAAATCAGCACGTAACCGGTGAATTCAACTGCAGCAAGTTGAAGTCTCTTCTCTTCACTATAATGGTGGGTAGAAAAAATCTGATCCATACGCATCTCCCACTCCAAATAATCATCCGGACCACGGTCACCGGAGAACGGAGGAATGGACAGTTTGACACGGCCAAGACCACCATCATCCATAGGAACACGAACCACCTGACCAAACGTATTACGATCAGCGGTCAGAGCACGATGAGCACCGGCAAAACGGGCATCAAACGGTCGCCGCTGTGGTGCATAATCACCGTCATCCTCAAGGTCTCCATCAGCAGGTTGTGCAGTAGCCCCGTGTCGGCGAACATGATCATCAGCCTCGCGGCGTAGCAGTATGTCACGAGGTTGTGCAAGAGGGGGCGGCTGCACCTGTGCACAAGGAACAACATCTCCCAAAGCATCAATCCGGGTCGACAAGCCGGCAATTAGCACGGCCAAAGAATCATGGCTCTGTTTAATGTAATCACACGTACTGTCAAAACCAGTCCGGACATTAGGGGGCAAATCGTCAGCAAAGACAGGACAGACAAGATCCGCTTTCTTCGCACCAGCAGCTACAGAATTCGATCCATCAACGGAATTCGCCATAGAGCACAATCAACCTCAGCAGATCAATCTCAGCAAAACTCAAAAGCAACAAAGCAATCTCGCCGTGAGAAACCTAGCAAAATATGATACCAAATGATATGGATCAAGGTGATCCAAAGGGGTTTAGGCCCGATCTTTCACGGCAATCAACAGAACGGCAGCAGGATAACAAACAAGAGAACTCAATCAGAAGTAGATCGAATTGATTTCCCTTAATACCTCGCACTGGAACTGACCTAGATCAACTCCCACGCATGGCAACACATCAGATCAATACAATCAGCAAGCAAACACACCAATAGATACTCGCAATAGGCCGCCCATCCGGGAGGAACCTGTTGTTCTCAAACTCTTATCTTTCTTTTCTAACCCTAAAACGGAGGTAGGGGAAAAGTATTTATAACCTAACACGAAACGAAAGGGTACACGGGCTGCATAGCCCAGATTCTGCGCACAGGCAGCGCGGTAGTACCGCTTACAGCAAGCGGTACTACCGCTCCTAAGCGGTACTTCCGCTCTAAAAATACCTACTGCCGCTTTAGTACCGCTTGGGGTCACTTTGATTCCAGAAGAAAATTCCTAAGCGGTACTAGGGCGGTACTACCGCTCTGGAGGGCGGTACTACCGCCCTGGAAACTGCAGTGTCTTCCTCCTTTCCTTGCTGCGATGCCTCTGGAGGTGTTCTGAAGGTGGGCTTCACTACATCTGTATGAGGAATTGCAAAACAAAAGGATCCAAACTTCAGAATATCAGGAGGTGGTAAAATTATAGGAGCAATAGATATCCTCCCCTCATCAATAAATATACATATTTACAATATATGTTGTAATGTCTATTTTTCAAACACCGTGTACAATTCCTGTATACATTGGGAGCATTTTTAATACATTTGAAATTTTCAAAAATTATATTTTATGTCAACCTTTTTCGTGCACATTGTATATTTTATGTATTCATTTTTTGTTATAATTTATTATACATGGTAAACATTTTTATACATATTTAACATTTTTATTACAGGTTTAAATTTTTCAAACACATTATTATCATTTTCTTTGTCTATACATATTAAATTTTATACATATTTTTATACAGGTTTAATATTATTCCATATACATGATTAACAGTATTTTAAAATATATATTTTGATGTCTACTTTTGCTGTATGCATCGTACATTTTTTATACATCCAAAACATTTTTATGAACACGTTTTAACATTTGTTTTCAAAGGAATGATTAATAAATATTTTCCAAAAATTATGGTAAGTGTTCTTTGAATTACATTTGTTTAGAATATTTCGATGTATAAAGAAAGGAAAAAATAAATAAAAATAAAAAATGAAAGGTGAAAAATATAAGCAAAAAATAAAAAAATAGACCGCGCTAGCTAGCTACACATGCATGTGGTAGCTCCTTAGATGTGCGAGTGTAGTTCCTCGCTGGGCGCTTGAGGTGAGACGTGCGTCCAACTTGCTATAAGCGAGGCACATACTCGCCCCTAAATAGTGCACCTCCTATAACTCGCATAGGGCGCTGCGTGACGCACAACTGTGCAACCCCCACTTCGACCACCGGACGTTTTTCGGTTGACTCGTGTGTCGGGGGGGGGGGTGGGCCACTGCTTTTTTCCTTATTTATTAAAAAAATTAGAATTTTTTTTCAGGATTTCTAAAGAAGTGAATTCCAATTTATTTTAATATAAAGTTTTTTATTTTTCCGAAAGATTAAAAAATGTTCAAGTTTCAAATTTTTGAATTTGAATTTTTTTTTCATGATTTCTTAAAATGTCACAAATTGAAAAAAAATGTTCACAAATTTTAAAAATGTGCTAAATTTATAAACATGTTCATGGATTGAAAAATTCCAATTTGGGAAAATGTTCTCTTTCATGAATTCAAAAGTTGTTGTAGAAATTTAAAAAATTATTCACGAATTCCAAGAATGTTTCAAAAATGTATATCAACTTCAAAAAATGTCCGTGAGGTTGAAAATGTTATCGAATTTCAAAAACAATGTTCACAAATTCTTCTAATGATGAGAACTTGGAAATTTTCCATGAATTTGAAAAATGGTCACTTATTTTGAAACATGTAAGGTGTGAGATGATATTGGATTAAGGGTGAGATGTTTCTAAAGGTTCTAGTACGTTGAAGAAAATAGGCCCATCTAGAGAAGATCTAAAGTTCTAATACATTGACAAAAATAGGCCTGTTGGGTTTAGTACTCGATGTTTCTAATTATTGTTAGATTTTTAAGGCCATTTAATTAAAAATAGATAGATTTGGTTATGGTATGCTTGCATCAACATAGTGTGGATGAAGCCTCCCTCCTTCACACAAGAAACCCAAGTTTGATCCGGCCTTCATATCCATTTTTTCTCCCTTTTCAGCAAGCGTGCGCCTTCGCCTCCCGCGTTAATGGACAAGCCCATGTATGGGGCATGATACCCCATTTTTTTGCTTTTTTTCTTTTTATTGTATATGTTTATATTTTCTTTCTTTAAATTAATTCAGAATTGCCCAAAATTCCAAATTTCGAAGAGTTGCGAGTTTTGAAAAGAATGTTTGTGAATTCAAAAAATATTTGGAAAATCGTAAAAAGTTTGCGGATTAAAAAAATATTGGTGATTTGAAAAAAAAATGTTTGCATATTATAAAAGAGTTCACGATTTTGAAAAATATATTCGAAAAAAAATCATGATTTTGAAAACATGATCGTGTATTCAAAACGTATTTGTTAATTTGAAAAATGTCCACTGACGAAGAAGAGGAGCGACCCCAAGAGGAAGCATAACAAGAAGTGCCCTACACCACCTAAACGGACTTCTAAAGTCTTCAGGTCTCCATCAATGGCATGAGCAACCTTGTTCAATCCCTATGGCACATGTCTGTATACATGAACACCAACTTATCCAACTAGAGCCAGGGATGGGCTCTGGGTCAGCCGCCATCAAAGTGATCTCACCCGTTTGGGCTTGCAAAATCTTGAACTTGGAGGAGGTCACTACCATGTCTCTATCAACATGTGACGGTGTTATTTTTTAATAAGTTGTAATGAGGTTATACTTAAGCTCGCTCAGCTTCCTATTTTTTTTAGTATTGTTGAAGTTGTTTTTTCTACACTTGAGAGAGTAGGAGAGTTTCCTATTGCATTTGTATTACACTACAAGAATCTTGTTAATCCGTGATGGTTTTAATCCGTCACAGACATATGCAAAATTGTCATGGAGGGAATCCATGACGGTTTTGAAATCCGTCATGTATATCACGTCATAATTTGACCACTGAACTCTCCATGACGGTAATCCAAAACCGTCATGGAATCAATTACTGTTCTTGACTATCATGGATGGCACTTAACTAACATGCTTATAACGGCGTTAACTCATCTGTCAACATCAGCATCAGACATGGATCTAACGTGGCGGCCCATGACGTAATTGGCAAAATAAGAATTTGGGCCCACTAAATTTCAACGATCGAAGGTCGACAGGGCATGTAATCAACCCGATTGAATTTTGGTCATTAAATTTCAAGTCAGTCCAAGGCCCACTTATTTTAGGCCGAGAGATTAGCTGTCTCACATATCTCTTTTCTATGGAAACTTTGAGCCAATAGAATATTTCAGGAAATATATGCTATGCCATTAAATAAAAGGAAATTACATGAACAAGGCAGAAAATAGCATTTACATAAAATAAAAAATTACAAAAAATAAAATTACAAACATTTCCAAACAATACACACGTGAAGGAGCAAAAGGAAAGAAATAAGTCCTGGAAAAACTTCGGTAGAGAACATCATATGCTAATTCGTAGGATTGCACCCACCACCACCCCTCTAAGAGCTGCCCCTCGCTCGATGGATGACAACCGGGAGTCATTCACATGCCTTTTTGGAGGTAGATCTAGCAACCCCCTCCGACGTCATCGAAGGAAAACGACATATCCACCACCATATCGCATCGATACATGCTCATGAGTGGCCAATCTCCATCGACGAGAAGAACATGGAATAGTCATTTCTTGCGCGAACAACATACTACATCAAAAAATCAGAAGTAAAAGTGTAAAAGACACGGAAGGGGAAGCTGGTGGTGGTGGAGCAAGGGGCTCACAGCCCAAGGCATAGGCGACGAACACGAATCCCTTAGCGATGTAGGGACGACAGTGTCCCAGCACGGCGCAAGCCCTGACGGCATGGGCTTGGTGGTGACTTAGCGCCGGCCCCATGACGTGGCTTGAGACTGTGTCGGTATTTCCCCAAAGAGGAAGGGATGATGCAGCACAGCGACAGTAAGTATTTCCCTCAGTTATGAAACCAAGGTATCAAACCAGTAGGAGGATCACCAACACTACGTAAACAACACCTGCACACAAAGAACAAATACTTGCAACCCGACGCGAAAGAGAGGTTGTCAATCTCTCTACGGTAAAGAGATAGATTAGGATATGATAAATTGGATAGATAGATCGCTCAAGAACGCAAAATAAAAGAGGAAAATAAAAAGTGCAACAAGGTATTTTTGGGTTTTTGGAATAATAGATCTGAAAACAAAAGCGGCAAAAAGATAGATCGGAAAGCAATATGTTGGAAAAGTAGACCCGGGGGCCGTAGGATTCACTACTGGCTTCTCTCATGAGTATAACACATGGTGGGTGAACAAATTGCTGTTGGGCAATTGATAGAAGATCAAATAATCATGACGATATACAAGGCGATGATCATTATATAGGCATCACGTCCAAGATTAGTAGACCGAAACGATTCTGCATCTACTACTATTACTCCACACATCGACCGCTATCCATCATGCATCTAGTGTATTAAGTTCATGGAAAAACGGAGTAATGCAATAAGAACATTGACATGATGTAGACAAGATCTATTCATGTAGGAATAGACCCCATCTTGTTATCCTTAATAGCAACGATACATGCGTGCCTCGTTGCCCCTTCTGTCACTAGGAGAGGACACCACAAGATCGAACCCATCACAAAGCACCTCTTCCCATGGCAAGAAAAATCGATCTAGTTGGCCTAACTAAACCAAAGATTCGAAGAAGAAATACGAGGCTATAAGTAATCATGCATATAAGAGATCAAAGAAGACTCAAATAATATTCATGGATAGAAACTGATCATGAACTCAAAATTCATCGGATCCCAACAAACACACCGCAAAAAGTTTACATCAAATAGATCTCCAAGAGACCATTGTATTGAGAATCAAAAGAGAGAGAGAGGAAGCCATATAGCTACTGCCTACGGACCCGTAGGTCTATGGTGGACTACTCACGCATCATCGGAGAGGCACCAATGAAGATGATGAACCCCTCCGTGATGGTGTTAGATTGGATCTCGCAGTTCTGGAACTTACGGCGGCTGGATGTGTTTTTCGTCGACTTCCTTAGGGTTTCTGGGATATTTGGGAATTTATAGGCATCAGAGGTGGTGGAGAGGCGTCCTGATGAGGGCACAACCCATCAGGGCGTGCCCGGGGCCTCTGGCGCACCCTGGTGGGTTGTGGTCTCCTCGGCCCTCCTCTCTGGTACTTCTTTGGCCCAATGGATGTCTTCTGGCCCAAAAAAAATCTCCAAAAATTTTCGTCACGATTGGACTCCGTTTGGTACTGATATTCTGCGAAGTAAAAAACAAGCAAAAACAGCAACTGGCACTTTTGGCACTATGCCAATAGGTTAGTCCCAAAAAATGATATAAAGTTGCTATAAAATGATTGTAAAACATCGAAGAATGATAATATAACAGCATGGAACAAGCAAAAATTATAGATACGTTGGAGACGTATCAGCATCCCCAAGCTTAATTCCTACTCGTCCTCGAGTAGGTAAATGATAAAAACAGAATTTTTGATGTGGAATGCTGCCTAACATGTTCATCACATATTCTTTTCTTTTGTAGCATGGACATTTGGACTTTTAGATGGTTCAAAGCAATAGTCTAGTTTTAACATAATGACTTTAATACTCAAGCATGCCAACAAGCAACCATGTCTTTCAAAATATCAACACTAAAGAAAGTTATCCCTAGCCCATCATGCTCAATCATTGATCCATTCATGAAACACACTCAAATATTAACTACACCCAATGCTCAAGTATGATCATAGTGCCCCCTAGTTGGTGCTTTATAAGAGAAGATGGAGACTCAAATAAAAAAAATTGCATAAAGTAAATAGATAGGCCCTTCGCAGAGGGAAGTAGGGATTTGTAGAGGTGCCAGAACTTAAAGTTTAAATTGAGAGAGAAAAATATTTTGGGTGGCATGCCTTTCGTGTCAACGAAAACAACAAAGTAGTTCACAATACTTTCCATGCTAGATATATCATAGGTGGTTCCCAAACATAAAGTAAAGTTTATTCATTTTTCCACCATTGTTTCACAATCCATGGCTGGCCGTATCCACGGTTGCCTTCCATACCAACACTTTCCAAGGAACTTATTATTTGACAACATAAAGTATTTTTTTTTCATTTCGGGACTGGGCATCCATATTACCGCTGTACTCTCATGCAATGACAAGTGAATAAACACTCATCTTGACAATAACACATCTAGCATGGAAAAATATTAGATACCCCCTACCGTTTCATGAGCGGTACGAGCACACAAAAAGGAAATTTTATTTTGAAAAGTAGAGATGGCACATACAAATTTGCTTAGAACGGCATGGAAATACCGCATATAGGTAGGTATGGTGGACTCATAAGGCAAAACTGGGTTTAAGGATTTTGGATGCACAAGTAGTATTTCTACTTAGTACAAGTGGAGGCTAGCAAATAGATTGAGAAGCAACCAACCAAGAAACGAAAATTTACATAAGCGAGCACTGAGCATAACTAACACCGAATAATGCACCATAAGTAGGATGTAATTTCATTGCATAACCTTTGACTTTCGTACTTGCATAGGGAATCACAAACCTATATTCTTACTAAAGCATAATTACTCACTAACATGACTCACATATCACTATCATCATGTCTCAAAACTATTACAAGGAATCAAGTTTAATTTGTCCAATGATCTTCATGATAGTTTTTATTATATCCTCCTTGGATATCTATCACTTTGGGACTAGTTTCATATATTGCCATTGCTTTTGACAAGCTCAAACAAATTTAAGTGAAGAACATGAGCATAGAGATTTCATCTCTCAAAATAGTATAAGTGAAGCATGAGAGGATTTCTTCAAAATTTACTAACTCTGAAATTTATCTAAGTGAAGCATGAGAGTATTTCTACAAAAATTTCCAAGCACACCATGCTCAAAAAGATATAAGTGAAGCACTAGAGCAATTCCATAGCTCAAAAAGTTTAAGTGAAGCATATAGAGCAATTCTAACAAATCATAGAATAATTTTTTCTCTCTCAAATAGGTGTGTCCAGCAAGGATACTAGTGACAAACTAAAATGCAAACCAAGCAAAGACTCAAATGATACAAGACGCTCCAAGCAAAACTCATGATATGTGACGAATAAAAATATAGCTCCAACTAAAATACCGATGGTTGTTAGAAGAAAGAGGGGATGCCACTCGGGGCATCCCCAAGCTTAGTTGCTTGTTTCTCTTTGGATATATCTTGGGGGTGCTGTAGCATCCCCAATCTTAGTCTCTTTTCACTCCTTATTCCTTCATCCATCGTGATCTCACCAAAAACTTGAAAACTTCAATCACACAAAACTCAACAAAACCTTCGTGAGATCCGTTAGTATAAGAAAGCAAATCACCACTTTAAGTGCAGTTGCAAACCCATTCAAATTTTATTATTGCATTATACCTACTGTATTTTAACTTTACCATGGCTCATACCCTTCAATACAACCTATAGATTCATCAAAACAAGCACACAATGCAACGAAAACAGAATCTGTCTTAAACAGAACAATATGTAGTAATCTGTACTCTAACCATACTTCTGTAACTCTAAAAATTCTGAAAAATTAGGACAAGGTAAATAATTTGTACAGAAACACTGTTTTAAAATTTCATCTCTATATCATGCTCCAGTAAAAAATGAAAATTCGCACACTGGAGGCAAAGTTTCTGTTTCAGATTCAGCATTGTTTCTACTCATCTTATGAGTCATCCTAAAGGCTTTACTTGGCACAAACACTAAATAAAACATAAAAAACACAATCATAACAGAGGCATAATTGTGTCAACACTGAAAAACAGAAAGAAAAAGATGAAAATAAATTTATTCATTGGGTTGCCTCCCAACAAGCGCTATCGTTTTACGCCCCTAGCTAGGCATAACGCATAGATTCAAGTATTGTCATCTTTGGTTTTTGCTCCATAGGATGCTCTCATGATTGATTCATATGGTGGCTTAATTCTTGTTCTAGGGAAGTGTTCCATACCCTTTCTTAATGGAAACTGAAATCTAATATTGCCTTCTTTCATATCAATCACGGCACCTATAGTGCGTAAGAACGGCCTACCAAGTATAATGGGACAAGATTGCAATCAATATCAAGATTAAAATAAAATCTATGGGCACATCGTTCCTATTTGCAAGAATAAGAACATCATTAATTCTTCCCAAAGGCTTTTTAATAGTAGAATCTGCCAAGTGCAAATTAAGAGAACATTCTTCAATATTGGTGAGACCAAGCACATCACATAAAGATTTCGGAATCGTGGAAACACTAGCACCCAAATCACATAAAGTAAATCACTCATAATTTTTAAACTTGACCTTAATGGTAGGCTCCCACTCATCATGTAATTTTCTAGGAATAGAAATCTCCAACTCCAGCTTTTCTTCAAAAGATTTCATCATGGCATCAACGATATGTTTAGTGAAAGCTTTATTTTGTTCATAAGCATGGGGTGAATTCAACATGGATTGCAGCAAAGAAATACATTCAATCAAAGAGCAACTATCATAATTAAAATCTTTGCAATCCAAAATAGTGGGCACATCACTAGTTAAAGTTTTGACCTCTTCAAACCCACTTTCATCAATTTTTTCATCAAGATTTTCACCCTCCAAATTATTGGGACGCCTTCTAGCTAAAGTTAACTCTACTTCAGTCCCTTTATCATCAATTTTAAAAGTACTAAACAAGGAATCAATAGAAGAAACACCAATCACTTTAAGACCTTCATTATTTTTATCCTCTAGAGAGATTGGTTTAGCAGCCATTTGATTTATTAAAGTAGCTTGTGCATCGGAAATTTTACCAAGCAGATTCTCAGCATGAGCATATTTATATTGGAGATTAGAAACTTCACTACTGATGTCATCAAGTTGTTTCGTTATGGCATCTAGTACGGTAGAGTGTTCTTTAAGATCCTCGGTAAAATACTTATTATGCTCAAATTGTGTAGTCATATATTCCTTAGTACTTTTCTCAATTTCAAGCAAAATATTGGGGTAAGGAATATCATGGTACTTTCGTTGAGGCATCATGACTACGCAAACAAGATTGCAAGCAAGCAAGAGATCTGACGAGAAAAAGGCAAACGAAAAAGAGGGCGAATAAAACGGCAAATTTGGTGAAGTGGGGGAGAGGAAAACGAGAGGCAAATGGCAAATAATGTAATTGCAAGGAGATGATATTTGTGATTAGGAACCTGGTAGATGATGATGGTGTCTTCACGGTGCCAGAGATTGGCACGTAGAAGAGACCGCTTCCTCCCCGGCAACGGCGCCAGAAATTCCTTTGACGTGGCTTGAGACTGCGTCGGTATTTCCCCAAAGAGGAAGGGATGATGCAGCACAGTGATGGTAAGTATTTCCCTCAATTATGAAACCAAGGTATCGAACCAGTAGAAGGATCACCAACACTACGTAAACATCACCTGCACACAAAGAACAAATACTTGCAACCCGACGCGAAAGAGAGGTTGTCAATCTCTCTACGGTAAAGAGATAGATTAGGATATGATAAATTGGATAGATAGATCTCTCAAGAACGCAAAATAAAAGAGGCAAATAAAAAGTGCAGCAAGGTATTTTTGGGTTTTTGGAATAACAGATCTGAAAACAAAAGCGGCAAAAAGATAGATCGGAAAGCAATATGTTGGAAAAGTAGACCCGGGGGCCGGAGGATTCACTAGTGGCTTCTCTCATGAGTATAGCACACGGTGGGTGAACAAATTACTGTTGGGCAATTGATAGAAGATCAAATAATCATGACGATATCCAAGGCGATGATCATTATATAGGCATCACGTCCAAGATTAGTAGACCGAAACGATTCTGCATCTACTACTATTACTTCACACATCGACCGCTATCCATCATGCATCTAGTGTATTAAGTTCATGGAAAAACGGAGTAATGCAATAAGAACGGTGACATGATGTAGACAAGATCTATTCATGTAGGAATAGACCCCATCTTGTTATCCTTAATAGCAACGATACATGCGTGCCTCGCTGCCCCTTCTGTCACTGGGAGAGGACACCGCAAGATCGAACCCATCACAAAGCACCTCTTCCCATGGCAAGAAAAATCGATCTAGTTGGCCTAACTAAACCAAAGATTCAAAGAAGAAATACGAGGCTATAAGTAATCATGCATATAAGAGATCAAAGAAGACTCAAATAATATTCATGGATAGAAACTGATCATGAACTCAAAATTCATCGGATCCCAACAAACACACCGCAAAAAGTTTACATCAAATAGATCTCCAAGTGACCATTGTATTGAGAATCAAAAGAGAGAGATGAAGCCATCTAGCTACTGCTTACAGACCCGTAGGTCTATGGTGGACTACACACGCATCATCGGAGAGGCACCAATGAGGATGATGAACCCCTCCGTGATGGTGTTAGATTGGATCTCGCGGTTCTGGAACTTGCGGCGGCTGGATGTGTTTTTCGTCTACTCCTTTAGGGTTTCTGGAATATTTGGGAATTTATAGGCATCAGAGGCGGTGGAGAGGCGGCCCGAGGAGGGCACAACCCATCAGGGCGCGCCCGGGGCCTCTGGCGCGCCCTGGTGGGTTGTGGTCTCCTCGGCCCTCCTCTCTGGTACTTCGTTGGCCCAATGGATGTCTTCTGGCCCAAAAAAATCTCTAAAAAGTTTCGTCGCGATTGGAGTCCGTTTGGTACTGATATTCTGCGAAGTAAAAAATAAGCAAAAACAATAACTGGCACTTTGGCACTATGCAATAGTTTAGTCCCAAAAAATGATATAAAGTTGCTATAAAATGATTGTAAAACATCGAAGAATGATAATACAACAGCATGGAACAAGCAAAAAATTATAGATACGTTGGAGACGTATCACCCCACGGCATGAGTCGCTTGCGCTCTGCAATGACCCAGGCGCCACCTGCGTGGACGACATCGACGCCCCAGGTGCTTGGTTGCCCTTCAGGGGAGTTGCTGCCACCGGGGACAAGGCAATCACACAGGAGACCCAGGTTCGATCCTGCCTTCATATCCATTTTTTCTCCGCAAGCGTGCGCCTTTGCCTCCCGCGTTCATAGGCCAGCCCATGTGTGGGGTGTGACACCCCCATTTTTTTGCTTTTTTGCCTTTTTATTGTATCTATTTTTATTTTTCCTTCTTTAAATTAATTCAGGATTCCCCAAAATTCCAAATTTCAAAGAGTTGCGAGTTTTGAAAAAAATGTTTGTGAAATCAAAAACTATTTGGAAAATCATAAAAAGTTCGCGGATTCAAAAAATGTGCGTGATTTGAAAAAAATGCTCGCATATTATAAAAAAACTCAGGATTTTGAAAAATATATTCTGAAAAAAATGTTCACATATTATAAAAGAATTCACAATTTTTAAAAATATATTGAGAAAACAATGTTCATGATTTTGAAAACATGATTGTGTATTCAAAACATATTCCTTAATTTGAAAAATATCCATGAAATTTTATAACTTGTTCACAAAAAATAAAATAAATCATCAATTTCGAAATTAGTTCCCCAATTTCAAAAATAGTTCATCAATTCAAAAAAAGTTTGGTGATAAAAAAATTCATAAAATTGAAAATTGTTCATTCATTTCACAAAACGTTCATGTAAACAAAATAAATGTTCATGAATTTCAAAATATGGCTCCCAAATTTCAACAATATGCTTGTCGATTCAAAAAATTGTTTGCCGATTCAAAAGTTTCCAAAACAATGTTCATGCATTTGGAATATGTTCATGATTTCATAAGATGTTTAGCACTTTGTACAAAATGTTTGTGAATTTAAGAAAAGTTTCGATTTCAAAATAATATTGAATTCCAAATATGTTTAGGATTTCAGAAAATATTCAAGAATTTGAAAGATGTTCGGAAAGGCAAACTAAAAAGAAAAGAAAACCAAACTTGAAAAAAAACATTAAACACAAAAATAAATTTTAAAAAATGAGTAACAAAAAAGAAAAGGTAAAAACGTGAAACAATAATAAAAAACTAGGCAAAAAAAGGTTCCTTTCCCGAAACCAGTGTACTCTAAACTGTTGATACGAGGTTTATGTAAACCTGTGGCTTAATGGTGATTTTTATATGCTTTGAAATTATGCTTATAAAGGTTATTTTTTAAGAATACCATGTTCTATTTTAGTAGTTCTCCATAAGATTGCTCTAGAATTTGGGCGGCTAAGTCTTTTATGTCTAGGATTTAATTAGTTTTTGGTAAGTATTTGTATGTGTAGGCGTTGGGAGTAGTTCGTGGTCGACGAGATTAGTTTTATGTGGACACCGTGGCCATCAACAACGAGGGTGACAAATAATATAAGTGGCTAATATGATGGGCCATCGTGTTAAAGTAGAGGACGCTCATATGTCGGGATATTGATCCATACTTATTTGGCTAGGACATACTAATTTTTGTCTCCCGTTGGAACGCATGAACATGCTAGTAATTATATATATAACATTAAGGTGGACTCAAGGTATTGCATATGATATACTTGTTTAGTTCTAGAGTTTAAAAATGTAGAGCAGTTATTACATTATAGCAATGTTGGGATATCGTTTATCGAGGACTTATCGGTCGATCCAGGATAAGAGGTAAATCGCCTAGTTTATCCTTACATCGGCTAATTTATCGTCCTATCAGCCAATTTATCGGTCAATTTATTTTCTCGGTCAGACACCAGTAAGCGATAAATCGGCCGATTTATCGTCATATCGAAGGATATCTTGAACAGTGCATTATAGTATACATAATAAACAGAAAAATAACAGTGACCGCATGATCGGATGGGCCACCCACAGTGGTGCAGTGGAGCAGTTAGCAAACCGATCTTATTTTTTTGTAACTCCCGATCGAATGAGGTACGTATAGGTTGAGGAGTCAGCAGGCACCTGCCCGGAATCCGAGTCTACCACCCCTAACGTCGTACAGCATCTCCAAGGTTCTCATCTGGACATTGCCGAGGAAGCCGACGTAATCATCTGGCCCGGACTCGGTGAAGGCGAGACAGCCATCCAACAGGACCCCGTTGGGGACATCGAGGTCGATCGTGACGCCGCCGGTGAAGGTGAGAGCGACCTTGGGCACGGTGACGTTGCTGTATCCTGTGAAGTTGTAGCATGTGTCGTAGTCGTCGCTCGGGACGAGCGGGTAAGCCGCCATGGCCGCCCGGAACGCGGACTGCAGTTTCGCGTAGGGCGTCGACGGCAGATGTGACATGATATTGCCGCAGTCCACGATCAGGCCCCCCTCGAACACCTTCCGTGGGATGCGGAGCTGCTTCCCGCCGACGCTGATGCCGGTGAGCTTCACCAGGTAGGAGGTGGCGTCATCCATGAAGGAGGTCATGGGCGTGAACGAGAAGACCGAGGCGTTGCTGGGCGCGCCGAGGGCGAGGAACCCGGTGCCGCTGCTCACCGGAGGGAGGCAGTAGGAGAAGGAGCCGCCGTAGAGTGCGGTGGTCTGAACCGGGAGCGACTCGGGCGCGCCGCCGAGTCCGAGCAGGCCGTCGAACTTGTCGTTGGGGCCGCCCTGCTTGTATCCGCAGCCGAAATGGAAGTCCTTGATGATGACGCCGGGCGCCAGCGTCAGCGCCTCGTTGCTGTACACGCCCATGGTCTTTGATCCGTCTCCGTACTCGACCCGAAACCCGCACTGGGACTGGGTGCCATTCATGGTGCAGCCATTGTCGAAGTGGTCGGACTGGAGGGTCTTGCACGCGTCTGAGCCGCAGGGGATGGGAGCGTACGTGGAGGACTTGCGCGGGTCGAACAATGGATCCTTCTGCCGGTAGCAGTCGCTGGAGTTGCATGGCGCGCACTGCACCCACGACAGGTCGCTGCCGGTGTCCAGGAGGAGTACCCGCTCCACGGCCGGCGTGCCCAGGCCCAACGTCACCACGTACTCCTGCGAGTCCACGGAGGTGCCCAGGTGCGCCGGGATGTTCACCTTGCTCTCCTCCTGCTCCTGCATGGTGGTTGCTCTGGCTCTGCTCATGATGTAGTCTGCGCGGACGCGGCTTCTGTGAAGCGCCTCGGCGAAAGATGATGGTTTGTCAGTGGACTGCGACTTGGCGCAGGGTCCGTGCCTGTGCACCAGCGGCACAGCGGCGCCGGCGCGGTTTGGCCGCGGCGTCACTGAAACATCCGAGCATGTGTCATACTGTTCCTAACATGCAGATCCATTAACGTCGAAAATTATACCATGCTCAATTCAATACGTACCTGTCGATGTGGAGCAGACATCTTGTGTCTGAAATGACCTGGTTGGCACTACAACGAAGCCTTGCTTACCGTTGCCTGCGGCAGAAATAGAAAGGTAGCTGCCAAAGACGACCAGGAGGATGCACAAGAACATGGGAGAAGCCATCGCAAGTTACAGTAGTACACACACACCAGGGCTTAACCCAGTCTATAGGACGCCCAAATTTATACAGCAACCACACAGGAATCTACCTGGGACTGAACAATCACAAAAAATGAAAATGGGAAGATTATACCAAGGATATGGGGTGAAGCCGTTGATGTGATGTATTTACAGTACACTCGTCTTAGCAGTAAGTGGACAAAACAAGGATATTTTCTCTCCTCGAGTTAACCCGCACTCCTTTGTCATGTACGTTCACTGCCCACTTCCTACCTTGTAACTAGAGTGCCATTTACTCTTAGAGTCCAACTCAAACATCCAACTTTAACGACTTAGGTTAAACCTTCAACTTTTTTAGTACCCCTTATTTTGGACCCTATGCTTGTTTGCTAACACTAGATAACCGGGAATCTAACACTAGTAGTAATGATAGAGCCGAAGCAAGCCTCGAGCGGTGCCACCAACTTTTCACATTCAGTCATACCGAGTTTTCCTTAGACAGAACTCAGAGTCAAACCTTAGCAACTTGGTGTAACCAAGTTCTGCCTCGGTACAACCAAAAAGCAGGGACCAACCTTCTGGTATCTATTTCCTAAAAACCGGAATTTCCGAGTTTTGCAAATCGGTGTCACCGAAGTGTGGAACTGCCCAAGTCAACCGAATCAGACTCACCGAGAAGCTGTATATCGGTCTCATCGAAAAGCCTAAAGTTAGAGCATTTTGCACTAGCCGGTGCAACCGAGTTTTTACTTCGGTTCCACCGAGTTGGGTAATAATGTTGTAACGGTTGGATTTTTGGAGATGGCTATATATACCATCCACCTCCCTCTCATTCGTAGAGAGAGCACTCAGAACAAGCAAACACTTCCACCATTCATTTTCCAAAATAGAACCACATACTCATGTGTTGAGATCAAGATCTTCTACTCCAACCATATGAATCTTGATTTCTAGCCTCCCCAAGTTGATTTCCATCCAATCAATCTCTTCTACCAAGCCAAATCTATGAGAGAGTGATTGAGTGTTGAGGAGACTATTTTTGAAGCACAAGAGCAAGGAGTTCATAATCCATACCACATCTATTACCTTTTGAAGAGTGGTGTCTCCTAGATTGGTTAGGTGTCACTTGGGAGCCTTCAATTCGTGTGGAGTTGAACCAAGAAGTTTGTACGGACAAGGAGATCGCCTACTTCGTGAAGATCTACCCCGAGTGAGGCTAGTCCTTCGTGGACGTAAGACGTGATGGAATAGACAAGGTTCCTATTTTGTGGACCCTTCGTGGGTGGAGCCCTCCATGGACTCGCGCAATCGCTACCCTCCGTGGGTTGAAGTCTCCATCAACGTGGACGTACGATAGCACCACCTATCAGAACCACGGGAAAAATCTTCGAGTCCCTATTGTGTTTAATCTTCCTATCTCTACTCTTTACTTACATGTGCATGTCTTTACTTTCCGCTTCTATACTCGTAGATTTGCATGTGTAGGGTGTGCTAGACTTGATAGAATTGCTAAAACTTGCCAACCAATAAAATTGAGAAAATGTTAGGTTTTTATTTGGTCAAGTAGTCTATTCAACCCCCCTAGATGCCACGGCCATAAGCTGAAGAAACAGGAGGACCACTTCACCAAGATGCGGGAGGAGCTCCAGGCCAAGGTGGCCAAGCTGAAGGAGCAGCTTCAGGAGGTGGAGTCCAACCTCCGGCTCGCGCTGTAGGGCAAGGAGGACGCTGAGGGGGAGCTGCAGTCGCGCCGAACCCAGGTGGGCGACGTCTCTGACGTCGTCCAAAAGGCCAGAGATGACACTACCTAGGCGCGAACGCTGCTGGCCGAGCGTGTCAAGGTCTTCCGTGCCCTCGCCAAGCGCGCCCGCGGTGCCTTGTCCCACTTTGTTGACGAGATCCCTAACTTCCTAATCGCGGAAGCCGACGCGGGTTATCTGGATTTCTTCACCAAGCTGGTGGAGGCGCTGAGGACGGGGACCACGAGGCAAGATACCGTCATCGAGGAGGAGGCCCGCGACCTTTTGGACCAGGCGATGATGTGGATCTTCAGCAACCTCTTCCGCGCCAACGCCCACTTCGACTTCGCTGGGGTGATGCAGCCTGTCCCAGAGGAGCTCCGCGACGAGCTCAGGAGGGGGGTGCGGGACCATGTTGATGCCTTGGTGCAGAAGTTTGCGCATGCTTCCCGGAGCTCCGAGGAGAGCTGCAACCCTGAGGATGCTGCCGATGGCGCCAGCGGCGGAGCCACATCTGCTTAGGCTCCTCTCCCGTTTTCTCCTTGTTCTCATGTTATCAAAGTGTGTGGCCCCATGGGTGTGTGAAGACAATTTGCCTTTGTATCGCACTAAGTTTTAATTTTCTATTGCAATTCCCTCGTTTTCTCTTGTGGTTTGGTTTAGGTTTTTGCGTTTCCATTGCGCCCTACGTCGTCAGGACCCAGCCCCCGAGCATGCTATGACCGTCGCTGGTATGCTGGGGCACGTGTCCAACAAGGCTAGAGGGTGTAGGGCTCCGCGAGGCGGTAAGGGCTCTTGAGGCGTGACGCTCAGGAAGCCCCCCCTTTGACGTGCAAATGGCTTGCACCAAGGAGAAAACAAAGACACTCGACGAGATCACGAGGAAAAAGAGCTCAAGAAGCGCCCAACGTATTCACGAAGTGTTTGGACTTAGCTTTTGTGAGGCAAAAGTCTTGGTGTGCTGGAGCTCGTGGGGTGTGCCTCGCGAAGCATAGGCCCATGAGGCCTCCCGCTAGCACTTAGTGAGTATGAGCGCCACAGGCTACCTCGCGAGGCAGCGCTCGTGAGGACTGCTATAGGATTCTTGAGGAGGCAGTACGCTACAGGCTACTTCATGGGTCGGCGCTCGTGAAGCTTTCTATGCCCTGCATCAGTGACAGAAGTATACCAACAGGATTCACAAGCAGCGGAGCATCACGCGCTCATGTGAAAGCACAACATTCTCCCTTGGTGGTTTTGATAATTCATGACAACATACATTGTCTCTTGGACTAATATTTCTACCTAGTGTATTCCAGGTGAAAGTCCATAGAAAGAGATGGGTTGGCAAAAAGGATTGTGACAAGAAGACCCCTGGATGCAAGGAAATGGATTGGCAAAGCTTCAAGCAAGAGGACTCTACATTTTACTTTATGAGAAATCACTTTGAGTCCATAGGAAAGCCAATACTATTAAAAGGGGGTAAGGTACTGTTGGTGAACCAGATGCTCCATGTGCACAAGAGATAGTCACCAAAAACACCCACAAGCTCTTCCACAAAAGTCTGTCCAAAGTCATATATCCAAAATCGGTGCAACCAACAATTTCCACTCGGTGCCACCGATTCCCAAACTCAGACAGACCCATGCCAAACCCTAGCACATCGGTGCAACCGATTCCACTTCGGTGCCACCGAGTTTGGGTTGCCAACTTTCTGTTACCTCGATTCACAAAATCGGTACCACCGAGTTTGTTGGATCGGCGTCACCGAGTTGCGCAATCTGACCGTTGGTCACCTAATCGGTACCACCGAGAATTATATATCGGTCTCACCGAGATTCAAAAGTTGTCACCTTTTGGTCACTTCGGTACCACCAAGATTCACACATCGGTGTCACTGAGTTGGTCACTTTAGGTGTAACGGTTGGATTTTTGGGGATGCCTATATATACCCCTTCACCACTACCCACTCGAAAGAGAAGCACTCAGAACTATTCCATACTTGCCCCATCCAATTTTCTGAGAGAGAGCCACCTACTCATGTGTTGAGATCAAGCCATTCCACTCTATCCATATGAATCTTGATCTCTAGCCTCCCCAAGTTGCTTTCCACCAAATTAATCTCTTCTACCAAGCCAAATCTGTGAGAGAGTGATTGTGTGTTGAGGAGTCTATCATCTTGAAGCACAAGACCAAGGAGTTCATCGACATTACCGAGCCTATTACCTTTTGGAGGGTGGTGCCTCCTAGATTGGTTAGGTGTCGCTTGGGAGCCTCCTACTTCGTGTTGTGGAGTTGAACCAAGAAGTTTGTACGGGCAAGGAGATCGCCTACTTCGTGAAGATCTACCCATAGTGAGGCTAGTCCTTCATGGACGGAAGCCGTTATGGAATAGTCAAGGTTGCTACTTCGTGGACCCTTATGGGTGGAGCCCTCCGTGGACTCTCGCGACCGGTATCCTCCGTGGGTTGAAGACTCCATAAACGTGGACGTACGATAGCACCACCTATCGAAACCACGGGAAAAATCTTCGTGTCCCTCATGTGTTTGATCTCCCTATCTCATCTCCTTACTTCCATGTGCAATGTCTTTATTTTCCGCTGCCATACTTGTTGACATGCATGTGTAGGGTGTGCTAGACTTGCTATAATTGTTAAAATCTGCCAACCAATTAACTTGGGAAAATGTTAGGTTTTTATTTCTTGCAAGTAGTCTATTCACCCCCCCTCTAGACACACACTTCTAGTGATCCCTCAATTGGTATCAGAGCGTTGGTCTCCATTGCATCGGTTTCATCACCGTGGAGGAAGATGGATGTGTCTAGTATAGGAAGTTTGGGTTGTAGAGTGCCTATTCTTGATGGGGAGTACTATAGTCAATGGAAACATATGATGCTTGAGCTATTTAATGGATTTCATTTGAGCAAGTATGTTAAGAACCCCTATGTACCTCCCATTGATCCTTTACATCCCACACACAAAGAGGAAATTGATATGCTATGCAATCTTTGAACTGTTAATCTTATCGTTAGAGGATTGCCTAGGATTGTGCTTAATCAAATGAAGAATTTTGAATGTGCTTATACTTTGTGGAATGACTTGGAGAAACGATATCCAAGTTATTCATTGAGTAATCTTGATGCAATTCTTCATAAAACTATTGCCTTTCACAAAATGACGCCTAGTGATCCCAAGTTTGATGACTATCTATTTGAGCTTAGAGACCTCATGCGTGCTAAAGGAGATGTCATAACTATCAACAACATCATTGTAGAAGCCATTCGAATTCATAAATTTGAATATTGTCATGATCACAACCTTAACGAATCTCTTGTTCTTTGTGACGAGGATTTCCCACTTGATGATGACAATGCGGAACACGGCTACTATGATGAAGATGAGTTGTTTGACATCGAGCATGAGAAGATCATGAAGAATCTAAGTCTCATGGCAAACTTCAAGGATTACATGTCCGGAGGAAAAGAGTGGATTCTCGATAGTGGATGCACCGATCATATGACTGGAGATAGAGAAATGTTTGAAGAGATCACACCAAACCATGGACCGCGAAGGTACGTAACGTTTGGAGACAACTCCAAGGGTAAGGTACTTGGCCTTGGTAAGGTGGCCATTTCCCATGATAGCTCTATTCAAAACGTCATGCTTGTTGAATCCCTTGGTTACAATCTTCTTTCCGTATCTAGACTTGCTGACTTTGGTTTTAATGTGCTATTCACGAAAGTAGATTGCCAAGTGTTTCGTCAAGATAATCATAACATGGTCTTTACCGGGTTCCGTAGAGGTGATCTATACATTGTCGATTTCACTAAGAGATCCAAACCTCGTACTTGTCTTATTGCAAAATCTTCTAAAGGTTGGCTTTGGCATAGAAGACTAGGACATGTTGGCATGCGTAATCTAGACAAGCTTATCAAAGGTGATCATATACTTGGTGTTAAAGATGTTATCTTTGACAAAGATAGACTTTGTAGTGCTTGTCAAGCTGGAAAGCAAATAGGTGGAAGTCATCCCGTTAAAAATATCATGACTACTAGGAGACCACTCGAGTTACTTTACATGGATCTTTTTTGTCTCAATGCCTACAAGAGCCTCGGTGGAAATTCCTATGGTCTAGTTATAGTTGATGATTTTTCCAGATTTACGTGGGTATTCTTTCTTGATGATAAGTCGCAGGTACAAAAGATCTTCAAGAACTTCGTTCGCAAAGCGCAAAACCAGTTTGAAGTGAAGATCAAGAAGGTTAGGAGCGATAACGGATCGGAGTTCAAGAACACCCATGTAGATACCTTACTTGACAAAGAAGATGTTTCACATGAGTTCTCGGCTACGTACACGCCCCAACAAAATGGAGTTGTTGAGAGGAAGAACCAAACTCTTATTGAGATGGCAAGAACGATGCTTGACGTATACAAGACGCCAAGACACTTTTGGGCAGAAGCCGTGGAAACAGCATGTCATGCCACAAACCGACTCTACTTGCACAAGCTTCTCGGTAAAACGGCATACGAGCTACTCACCGGTAACAAACCCCAAGTTGGATACTTTCGGGTATTCGGCTCAAAGTGCTACATTCTTGATAAGCATCGTCGTACTAAATTTGCTCCCAAATCTCATGAAGGTTTCCTACTTGGTTATGGATCGAACTCTCACACTTACCGTGTCTACAACAACTTCACACGAAAAGTTGAAGAGACGGTAGATGTGAAGTTTGATGAATCTAATGGTTCACAAGTCGAACAATTGCCAAATGATGTAGGAGATAAGGACCCTTCGGAAGCTATCCAAGACTTGTCCATCGGCAAGATTCGTCCCATGGAGGTGAAGGAAAGTACTTCATCAACTCAAGTGGAAGCCCCTACTTCACGTCAAGGTGAACCTCAACATGACATGGAGGCATCCACAAGCGGCACACGACAAGAAGATGAGGAGGAGGAAGTACATCATGAAGAACCACCACAACCTCCTTCACCACCACCTCAAGGAAACGACACCTTCAACAACAACGAAGATGAAGGAGATGATGATGATGAAGAAGCTCCACCATCCAACAAGCCAAAGCTACCCCGAGTCCGAGCAAGAGTGACCAAGAACCATCCCCTAAACCAAATCTTTGGTGACATAGAAACCGGGAGAATCACTCACTCTAAAACTCGCTTAGCTAATTTCTGTGAGCATTATTCTTTCATCTCTAGCATTGAACCCTTGAAGTTAGAACAAGCTCTTGAAGACCCGGATTGGGTGAACGCAATGCATGAAGAGCTTCACAACTTTGAGAGGAATGAAGTGTGGACACTCGTGGAGAAGCCCAAGGACGAGCACAACATCATCGGAACCAAATGGGTGTTTCGGAACAAGCAAGATGAAGACGGTCAAGTTGTACGCAACAAGGCGCGTCTCGTAGCCCAAGGATACACGCAAGTCAAAGGTATGGACTACGGTGAGACCTATGCACCCGTTGCTAGACTTGAAGCTATTCGCATTCTTCTTGCCTATGCTAATCACCATGATATCACGCTTTATCAAATGGACATTAAAAGTGCCTTTTAAATGGTGAGATTGAAGAAGAGGTCTATGTTAAGCAACCACCTGGTTTTGTGAATCCTAAGAAACCTAATCATGTTTACAAGCTTCGTAAAGCCCTTTATGGTCTTAAGCAAGCTCCACGTGCTTGGTATAAATGCTTAACGAAGTTTCTCATTGAAAAAGGTTTTGAAATTGGTAAAATTGACGCAACCTTATTCACTAAAAGAGTTAATGGTGAATTATTTGTGTGCCAAATTTATGTGGATGATATTATCTTTGGATCTACTAACCCACAATTTAGTGAAAGATTTGGAAGGTTGATGTCCGAGAAGTATGAGATGTCCATGATGTGTGAGCTGAAATTATTTCTTGGTTTGCAAATCAAGCAAACGAGTGTTGGGTAATGCAGCAGAAAACAAAAAATTTCCGACCTATGTACCAGCCCAGAATCACTATGGAGACTGCATACAAGGTTTGATCTGTTTCGTTACCGACTCGTAGCGCAGCAGAAGTAGAGTCGATGACGATCGGCGGTGCAGATCCCCACAGATAGGATTTACAACCTCCCAACCGCAAGGATGTATACCCTCATCCGCCCCCGGACAGCCCTCCGGGAGGCGGTCGGACAGTCCCTCGGGAGGACCATCGAAACTCGGACAGTCACTCGGACAGCCCTTCGGGAGGACCATCGAAACTCGGACAGTCACTCGGACAGCCCTTCGGGAGGACCATCGAAACTCGGACAGTCACTCGGACAGCCCTTCGGGAGGACCATCGAAACTTGGACAGTCACTCGGACAGCCCTTCGGGAGGACCATCGAAACTCGGACAGTCACTCGGACAGCCCTTCGGGAGGCACTCTCGAACTAAGACCGAAACTACGATCTCTCTATAGAGTTGCACACATATGGTGTCATCTATCCGGCAGGGCTTCGCCGTCCATAACTAGTTCCCACCGGAACCTAGACAGCCTTTCGGCTCTACGAAACTATTTCGCTGGGAGGGAGAGAGAAAGCCAGATCATGCATGGCACTTGTATGTGAGAAGGGATGAGATTTGGGCTGCCCCCTCCACCTCTATTTATAGGAGAAGGAGGGTTGGAGGGGCTGAAATTTCAGCCACATCCATCCATGTCATCTCCAAGATATTTTGGAGCAAAAGCCCAAAAAGGTGGCTTTCCAAAAAGTAATCCAAAAAGCACTTTCACTATTCACGACGACATATTTCAGCGTCCGTTCGAACTGAAAATATTCATGTGGGCTTAGAACATTTCCAGTACCCACTAAAATAATTTTCAACGCGATCCGAAACAATTCCGGTTTAGTGATTTTCATCTGCGAAAAGCATCTGAAGCGGTTCCGGCAGCTCCGGAACATTTCCGGTTTTCATCCCGGAAAATTCCAGAAAGTTTCCAGAACGATTCTGGCACCCTCCAAGAATTATCAGGCATGTGCCGAAACCATTTTGACTTTATGTTGTACTCCGAAACAACTTTTCGGTTTAGTGATTTTCATCTGTGAAAAGCAACTAAAGCGGTTCCGGCAGTCCGAAACATTTCCGGTTTTTGTCTTTGAAAAATCTCAGAAGTTACCGGAACAATTCTGGTACCTTCCAATAATTTCCAGGCATGTGCCGAAACCAATTTGACTTTATGGAATGCCCTGAAACAACTTTTCAGTTTCACCGGAACTATTCCGATATCCTCTCCGGAACGTTTCCGTTTCGTCCGAAACTTTTTCGGTGATTTTCTCTCAGACTCCCCGTCTAGTATTCAACAGATAGATGACCCTTAAGCGTGTGACCCTATAGGTTCGGTGAAGTATAGACATGACCCGGAACCCCTTCCGATCAATGATCAACATCGGAGCCGTGGACACCCATATTGACCCCTATACCCACACGAATGAATATTCGAGTGAACCTCCAGTTGCCGTGTGTATTCCTGTTGCTTCGCGATATGTTACAAATACCCGAGGTGAGACATGTTGGCATCCCCGTGGATCAACAACTTGTCCACTATGCCAGTTACCTCGTTACCGGTATTGTTCTCTTTTCTCGTTCCCGTGTTCCGGCATCCCTGTGATCAAATCACAAAGTGTCTGGCCAGACAATGATGGATACTGTAACACCAAGAGGGCCCAGAGATATCTCTCCATCGTCGGAGGAGCAAATCCCAATCTTGAGCTATCAAGTTACTTGACATACTTTTCCGTGAACCCGTAAGCCGCCGTAATAGCCACCCAGTAACGGATGACGTTTAACAAACCCCAAAGTTCACGAAGCAAGCACGAAGGAACTCGATACTCTCATGGTCTAAGGAATTATGCAAACATTAACTATCTCTGTGTTATAAACCATTAACTAGTGACGAATGTATCTCATAGCATAACATCAATTCGGGTCGATTCAACACAAGTGTTCTACCAACATTGCGCCCTCAAAATTGCCGGCATAGCCATGCCCATGATCAGGAAAACAGGATCATCATGCAATACTTGAGCTAGTCTTAGAGGCCAGACTAGGAATACATTTTACCGTTTATTATTCCACACGTGCATATGAGTCTTCCTCCGAGCCTCGTGGTTATTGCAGACTCGAGAACCATAGCAGTTATAGCATGGAACATAAACCTAAGTATGAACAGGGAGATAATCAATAACATTTATTATTGCCTCTAGGGCATATCTCCTACAGACTCCCACTTGCACTAGAGTCAATAATCTAGTCAATGCTAATGCACTTTACACCTATGGCATACTAGTGTAAAATATGCTTCGCATGTGGTATAGCCTGATGTCCAACAGATCTGACGACTTCAGCTCCGTGTGTAACTTTGCATATCCTTGCGTTTTCACGCTTTCACAAAATTCATATTTTGTGTGGATTTGGCTTTGCATATGTGTGAATCATTGGTCGAAACCTGATTCCTCAGACTGAGCTATGGAGCAACTATCTGCAATAGTGTCCTATAGACCAAAGCCATCTTGGAACCATACTAAGTTCATGAATGAACTATATGATTCAACAACTTCTTTGTCGCTTCTAAAGCGTCAACATACTTAGCCTTTGTTATAGAATTCGCCACAGTAACCTGTTAAGAACAATTCCAACTTACCGTGCCACCATATTGTGTGTTACACAAAACCCTCAAATTAAATCGAAAATCGCATGGAGAAATGGTGAAGACAGTATCGATGTAACCTTTTACAACAAACTCTTCATGATGTCTGCTTGCGAGAAAACATGTCATCAGTGCTACTTTAGTACTCAATGACCCCTTTTCACTGTTGTCCCATGATTAGTGCTTTTGATCACTTTGGTATCTATACTCGCAACAACTTTGGAGTAAAGGACATATCTGGTTGATTTTACATACCATGGAATACATGATTAATCCAAACACAAGAGTGTGTGGAATCTCCATCATGTATTTTACTCATCAGTGTTTTGGGACACCGAGTCTTGCAAAAACTCTTTCCATGTGACTTCGGCAAGAATCACTCCTTGGCGTTTTAAATGCTAAAAAGTTTTAGCATCTTGTCAATATGTATTCATTGCTTAGCCCCATTAGGTAAATCTATCTCCATAGATCATCATGCCTAATATTGAGGCTATTTAGCCTAAGCACTTCATCGAAAAACTATTTTCAAATGAAGTCCTTATTTGTGTCAAGAAATTTATTTCCAATTAACAATGTGTCAAGTACACACGGTTTTTAGAAATATTATTATGCTCCCACTTACTTTCTTGAATCACAAGCATCTTCGATACCCATTTGATGAAGTCAAACCCCTTTGACCATTCCATCAAAAATGAAGATTCCAAGTCCACTTTGCTCTCTTCTGTCCATCGCTGGAACTCTGAAGTTTGCATACTTACTAGCATCCTCTGGATCGACAAATTACTTTGGACTGTATCACATACAAGTCCTAGGTTTCATTTCCATCAGATGGAAATCCTTTTGTCATCCATGTTTCATATCTCATGATTGAAATATGTATTAATTGCTAGTTCAACCCGAACCGACTTTAAGCATCGCTATGGTGAGACAATCTCATCGTAGTCAACTCCTTGAACTTGTTATTGCAACAAGTCGAGCTTTATGGATAAACATTTTATCCGTATCAGTTTTTAGTTCCATAAATATTCGTTAGAGTCTAAGTCTTCCGAAAGGTGTATCAAGATTTTAATCTCGAATCACATATATGGAAACTATCTCGGATTGTATTGGCATTTAGCCAATTCCGGAGTCAGGGCCCATCAACGCTTCCTTGTGTATTGTAGGTATACTGTTGTCTAACAACAATATCTCGTTTGCGCACCTGATAGGTTTGCACGAGCTTTGCCTACGTGGTTCAGCTGCAAGTTCGACCGAAGTCCATACATTTTATTGTAGAGACTTCCGTATCAGTCGCAGTAAGAAACTCCGGAATCAATTCCAAGGTTTCTTTCCTTTGATCTGATGACGAAGATACTGGTTATCTCGTTGAGTTGCACTGTCCTCCCACTCACCTTTTGTAAGAACTATTCTCTTTAAAAGCATACCGTTTTGTGGCAAAATCCTTTGCCTCGGTATAGTGGTGGGGGAATACCCAATGACTTGGGATAACCTACAAAGTAGCACTTGTCTGATTTGGAATAGGTTTGTAACCTTTTACACAAGCCCCATATTCCAAATGTTAAGAAAAGATATAACATGGTTGGGCTTACCATACCATGGCATCATTTCAACAGACCTGATGGAGCCCTTTTCAGTGTAAAAGCCGCAGTCTCTAAAGCATCACCTTTTAAAAGGGGTAATGGCAAATTTATTTATGTCATCTTTGATCTTACCATGTCATAAATGGTTCGATTACATCTTCACGGACTTTCCACTTGCAGTGGTGTTCCGAGAGGTGCAAGTTATGAAACCCCTTTCACAACTCATCAGACATTCGCTAAACTTGTAACTCAAATATTCCTTTCTGCAATCGAATTGTAGAAACATAATTTTCTTGTTACAATATTTTCTTCTTCATTTTGAAAACCTTTTGAATGATTTCAAAAGATCCAGACTCACGTCTCATCAAGTAAATATCCATATATCTACTTGAGTCATTTATGAAGATAGATAAATCCACTACTTGCAACAACATTTATTGGACTACACACATCATAATGTATGATCACCAATATGTTCTATGCTCGTTCCTTATGGCCTGTGAACGGTATTTCAGTCACTTCACTTTTCAGAGGAAAGTTGCAAGTGTCAGATGATTCAAAATCAAACGACTTCAAAATCCATCATAATGGAATTTTTCATGCGGGTTTCTCCAATGTGACCAAATGCAGTGCCACACTTGTGTGGTATTATTTTAGTCTTGCGACATTTAGCGTCAGTGTTATGGATGTATCATATTTCCATCAATATTCATAACATACATCCCATCTTTGATGGAAGCATGGCCCTTCATGTTACTCATAACACCAAACATCAAAAGTTCTCTTATGAACAACCTTCTTGCAAGATACCTTATGCAAAGGGCTAGAGTGTGAAACTCTAAAATGAATTATGAAAGTAAATACTTAGGGAATACACCGATGGAAGGCATAGTAACATTTACTATGTTCCCTGCGTGTATCTAAACCTCATTCCTGGCTAGTCTTTCAGGCCATAGTAGTTCTTACATCGAGTTGCAACAGAATGCAATCGAGCGGGTATCTTTGTGATTAACTCACAATACCCAAGAATTAGTGATTAACATGTTTAACCATAATTTCCAAGAACTATATCTTTGACCAGCCTTCTATACATCAAAAACTTGTATGACATTCATACATGAGCTAGATATTCCAGTCTTCTTTCCTTTTGCCTTTATACTTCTAACAGTTTAACTTTTAGTATTTCTCCTACTCTCAGAAGAAGCATCCAACTTAAGAGTGGCGTTAGCCCCGGACTTCCTAGGCGTGAAAATCTCACTAACACCCTTCGGACACTTCCTTTCTCTTTAAGTTGTTGTTTTATTCACCTTTCATCATATGACAGGCGTTCTCCTGGATCCCTCTCTTATCAGTCTAATGCATAGTAAACTCCTTTACTAATAGTTTGCAAACAAACATTGATTTGGATATCTCATATCTTTTAGCCTTTGTCTGTCTCTGAAAATGATTTTCAGATTCCATGCATATCACATAACTATCCAAACTTTTGAAGTTCGGGTCTCATGGAAGCAAACATATTGCACTTTGACTGAAAAGGAATTCTAGCTTTTGGATCGAAGGACGAGAGTCACATGATCCATAGCATTAGCGGGAGAATACCGAAAGCATGCGATAGGACAATGTCCTTCTCGGCACTCTTGAGGACAATCCTCACATTACGTTACCAACCGTAAAGTTTTAACCAGATATTTAACAACTATTCAATTTTAATAGGGAAGGTGGAAACGCGAGCCATTATTCTACAACTATTATGCAAACCACACTTAGACAGTGTTCAAAAATAATTGCACTGAGAATTAAACAAGTTAATTCTACAGTGCGCTCCCACTCAAATCAATATCTCTCATAATTGATTGTGAGTGATACAAGATCCACATTTCAATTGTTCGCCATTGGTGTAACACCACTGATGACGAAAATCTCAACCAGTAGGCCAACTTGCCAATCACATCTCTATGTGACTCTTGTTCATCTTTCGATGCGTGTGTTCCGAGCTCATGATGGTCATGCCTGAACGTCAAGACAACCAAGTGATCTCGTTGCGAGGTCTCAACTCACCCGCCTCACACTTCTCTAATCGTTCGTACCCGTGTGACACGGCGCACCCCAAAAAGATAGGTGCCGTGACGGTGCTACACTTGGGAGAACACTAACTACTTGATATTTTTGTGAGAGATCACCCTAATAAAAGCGACTACCGCGCAATCAAGAAGGGTGCATCATAAGGGATAAACATCTCAGGCAATTCATAATAGCATGATATGGTATAGCCCTTTCTGACGGAGAAGTCTTTCATTTCTTCGTCTTCGGCATTCGCGTAGGTGTTCACCTTCGCGAAGATTGCCACCACCTTGTCGATGCACCAGATAATATTGCTATCTCTATAGCTAATAAAATAAGTGCATTACTTAAGGTTGACACGCAGGTCATTAAAGTGCAATCATATGGCTCCAGCCATCATGCCGAATCATAACACGCAGGTCATGTTAATCAAATTACATCATATAGTCATCTCATACATAATCAAATTATTATGAGCACTGCTATACCACATCATATGCACATGCAAACCATCCTGCAAAACCAAGTTAGACGCCTCTAATCGGTTCATGCAAAATTTTATTTTTCGTCGCTTCTAAGGTTTCGAAACAAACCGAAGCTACCAACGTCCATCATCAAGCATGATAATCGAAGTCGCTAGATTAACATTGCGGGGTGTATGAAACACGAGATAATAAAATCTCGAGCCCCATACTAAACTTCGTCATACGCGTGACCCCCGTGCAGATCACATCTGCATTGCCCTTTCGTCTGCGAAACATCCATCTTTCTTTAACTATGGTGGAACCCAAAGAACTGTTAGCACTTCGTTGATCTATCAATCAGCATACTCAGGAGCAGCATGAAAGGATCGCGGATTGCCAGAACTTTGTGAGATTCCACCATGCCGTCAAGATCAGGACTACGCAAATTCAGGGGAAGCAACAAGAACATCGGGTAACAGATTTCATCTGCTACCCGCACAAATAATTTTCAGTAATAGAACTCATCTACTACCTAATTATATTGTGCAACACCCATACATCTCATGTATTCTAGATCGCACCTGCATCTACGCATAGCACGGCTCATGATGCCACTGTTGGGTAACGCAGCAGAAAACAAAAAATTTCCGACCTACGTACCAGCCCAGGATCACTATGGAGACTGCATACAAGGTTTGATCTGTTTCGTTACCGACTCATAGCGCAGCGGAAGTAGAGTCGATGACGATCGGCGGTGCAGATCCCCGCAGCTAGGATTTACAACCTCCCAACCGCGAGGATGTATACCCTCATCCGCCCCCGGACAGCCCTCCGGGAGGCGGTCGGACAGTCCCTCGGGAGGACCATCGAAACTCGGACAGTCACTCGGATAGCCCTTCGGGAGGACCATCGAAACTCGGACAGTCACTCGGACAGCCCTTCGGGAGGACCATCGAAACTCGGACAGTCACTCGGACAGCCCTTCGGGAGGACCATCGAAACTCGGACAGTCACTCGGACAGCCCTTCGGGAGGCACTCTCGAACTAAGACCGAAACTACGATCTCTCTACAGAGTTGCACACATACGGTGTCATCTATCCGGTAGGGCTTCGCCGTCCAGAAGTAGTTCCCACCGGAACCTAGAAAGCCTTTCGGCTCTACGAAACTATTTCGCTGGGAGGGAGAGAGAAAGCCAGATCATGCATGGCACTTGAATGTGAGAAGGGATGAGATTTGGTCTGCCCCCTCCACCTCTATTTATAGGAGAAGGAGGGGTGGAGGGGCTGAAATTTCAGCCACATCCATCCATGTCATCTCCAAGATATTTTGAAGCCAAAGCCCAAAAAGGTGGCTTTCCAAAAAGTAATCCAAAAAGCACTTTCACTATTCACGATGACATATTTTAGCGTCCGTTCGAACTGAAAATATTCATGTGGGCTTAGAACATTTCCAGTACCCACTAAAATAATTTTCAACGCGATCCGAAACAATTCCGGTTTAGTGATTTTCATCTGCGAAAAGCATCTGAAGCGGTTCCGGCAGCTCCGGAACATTTCCGGTTTTCATCCCGGAAAATTCCAGAAAGTTTCCAGAACGATTCTGGCACCCTCCAAGAATTATCAGGCATCTGCCGAAACCATTTTGACTTTATGGTGTACTCCGAAACAACTTTTCGGTTTAGTGATTTTCATCTGTGAAAAGCAACTAAAGCGGTTCCGGCAGTCCGGAACATTTCCGGTTTTTGTCTCTGAAAAATCTCAGAAGTTACCGGAACAATTCTGGTACCTTCCAATAATTTCCAGGCATGTGCCGAAACCAATTTGACTTTATGGAATACCCTGAAACAACTTTTCAGTTTCACCGGAACTATTCCGATATCCTCTCCGGAACGTTTCCGTTTCGTCCGAAACTTTTTCGGTGATTTTCTCTCAGACTCCCCGTCTAGTATTCAACAGATAGATGACCCTTAAGCTTGTGACCCTATAGGTTTGGTGAAGTATAGACATGACCCGGAACCCCTTCCGATCAATGATCATTTTCGGAGCCGTGGACACCCATATTGACCCCTATACCCACACGAATGAATATTCGAGTGAACCTCCAGTTGCCGTGTGCTATTCCTGTTGCTTCGCGATATGTTACAAATACCCGAGGTGAGACATGTTGGCATCCCCGTGGATCAACAACTTGTCCACTATGCTAGTTACCTCGTTACCGGTATTGTTCTCTTTTCTCGTTCCCGTGTTCCGGCATCCCTGTGATCAAATCACAAAGTGTCTGGCCAGACGATGATGGATACTGTAACACCGAGAGGGCCCAGAGATATCTCTCCATCGTCGGAGGAGCAAATCCCAATCTTGAGCTATCAAGTTACTTGACATACTTTTCCGTGAACCCGTAAGCCGCCGTAATAGCCACCCAGTAACGGATGACGTTTAACAAACCCCAAAGTTCACGAAGCAAGCACGAAGGAACTCGATACTCTCATGGTCTAAGGAATTATTCAAACTTTAACTATCTCTGTGTTATAAACCATTAACTAGTGACGAATGTATCTCATAGCATAACATCAATTCGGGTCGATTCAACACAAGTGTTCTACCAACATTGCGCCCTCAAAATTGCCGGCATAGCCATGCCCATGATCAGGAAAACAGGATCATCATGCAATACTTGAGCCAGTCTTAGAGGCCAGACTAGGAATACATTTTACCGTTTATTATTCCACACGTGCATATGAGTCTTCCTCCGAGCCTCGTGGTTATTGCAGACTCGAGAACCATAGCAGTTATAGCATGGAACATAAACCTAATTATGAACAGGGAGATAATCAATAACATTTATTATTGCCTCTAGGGCATATCTCCTACAACGAGAGAAGGAACTTTCATCTCTCAAACCAAGTATACCAAGGACTTGATCAAGAAGTTCAACATGCAAGAGTGTAAAGGTATGAAAACTCCTATGCCTACTAGTGGACATGTTGATCTTACCAAGGAGGACGAACCGATTGATCAAAAAGTTTATCGATCTATGATTGGTTCATTACTATATCTATGTGCCTCCCGTCCCGATATTATGCTTAGTGTTTGCATGTGTGCTAGATATCAAGCTGCACCTAAAGAGTGTCATCTTTTGGCCGTAAAACGTATTGTAAGATATTTGATACAAACACCAAACTTTGGCATTTGGTATCCCAAGGGATCTTCCTTTAACCTTGTTGGCTATTCCGATTCGGACTATGCCAGTGACAAGGTTGATAGAAAATCCACCTCGGGTACTTGTCAATTTCTTGGTAGATCTCTTGTGTCTTGGTCCTCCAAGAAACAAAACTCGGTATCTCTATCAACTGCCGAAGCTGAGTATATTGCCGCCGGATTGTGTTGTGCACAATTACTATGGATGACACAAACGCTTAAGGATTATGGAATCCATGTGAAAAATGTTCCATTACTTTGTGACAATGAAAGTGCTATTAAAATTGGTCATAATCCTGTGCAACATTCTCGAACTAAGCATATTCAAGTTCGACATCATTTCATTCGTGATCATGTTGCCAAAGGAGATATTGATCTTAAGCATGTTCGTACCAACAAGCAATTGGCTGACATCTTTACTAAGCCACTTGATGAGAAAGTGTTTTGTTATTTGATGAGTGAGTTGAACATCATTGATGCTTCAAACTTGAGCTAGACTCACTCGATTGCATGCAAGGGCATGATACTTCCATGATACTCTTGACATGTTATCTTATACCATGGAATTCTATGCTCCCTTGTATTGCATCTAACCTTTTGTAGGTACTTGGAAGAACTTCACTCCACAAGATTGCCATCAACTCCAATCATAAGCAATCTTGTCATGACCAAGTATCCACAAGCTCTCTTGATGATGGAAGGAAGAAGACAACAAAAACATATCCTTGACACAAATTTGTACTTCACAATTGGTATCGTGTCATATCATGTTCTTCCTTGCATGACTAACCTATGTAGGTGACAAGTGTACTAAAACGAGAAGGATTGCTCCCGACTCAAGATGATATTCATCAACCTCGAGCATCCTCAACAAGTTCACCTACAAGCCACGTCATCAACATCACTCAAAGGTATGTACTCATATCCTTGAAAAGGCTTTACTTCAAGTCATGAGCTAAAGCAACTCAAGTGATATGAAAACATTAAAATGCTTAATCAAAAAATGGTAACCCCATTTTGAGCTTAACGATGAGTATGACCTATGATCAAGCAATCTTGCTTGGCTCCTAAGTCAATATACTCTAATATAGGTGACCTAGTCACCGCCCATCATCTAGTTAGGTATCTTGATTGGTTCATTCCCTATTTGCAAGATTTCTTGGAAACACTCAAATCTTTTCTAGTTGATATTTCGATGTAAAGTCTTTTGCATTTTCTTTGAAAATCCTTTTGATACTTTGTTACAAGTTTTCCAAATTCATTTGCAAGTTTCTCAAACATTGCCAAGTTTATATTTAGCTCTCGGAGCCTCCGATCCAGATAACTCGGTTCTACCGATATAGCAGATGAGCTGCATAACAACATCTCGGTTCCACCGACTTGTTTGTCTCGGAGCCACCGATTTGATTTCTTCCCTAATCTGTGTTCATGTTAGTAAATATTTTGTTTCCTTAGTGATCCTATTGTGATATTTTCAATTCTTCGATGATCCCTTCATTAAAAAAAATTGGGGGAGAAATTTCATTCTAGGATCCCTAACTCAAAGGAGGAGAAGTCTTACAAGCTCTCAGATCAGCCAAACAGGAGAAGTTATTTTCCATGATTCCCTCAGCCTTTAGTGCTCTCCATGAACCCTACATTCTACTCCCTCCGTTCCAAAATATAGTGCGCCCGCGTTTCCCGAGGTTCAACTTTGACCATAAATTTAACCAACGAGACCGACTGCGGCGGGAGCAAAAATTATATAATTGAAAACTTCTTTCGAATACGAATTCATTGGTATAATTTTTGCTCCCGCCGCAGCCGGTCTCGTTGGTTAAATTTATGGTCAAAGTTGAAGTGCGGGAACCGAGGATGCACTATATTTCGGAACGGAGGGAGTATGACCCTTGTTCTCAAGGACCCCTTCCTACTCCATGATCCCTGTGTCTAACCCTGTGTATGGACCTTTTTGGAAATTAATGCCAAAGGGGGAGAAATACCAAAGCTTCAAAGCTAAAGGGGGAGGTACATGCTTATGCAAAGGGGGAGATATAGTCAAGGGGGAGAGGTGAACATCAAATTACACTTATATAGACAAGGGGAGAATACCAAAGTAGGGGGAGAAAAATATGTTTGGAGAAAAATATGTTTATTTTGACTACTCATGTTAGACTTTTCTCACCCTATCCAATCCCAATATCTACATGCTGAGATTCAGGGGGAGAGGATGACCTATTATTTCATATCTAGGGGAGAAAGTTCTAAATGTTCTTGGAGACATATCAATCTTAAGGAATACTATTTTCTATATGTTCTCCATATCTTGGTACTATTGAGCTCTATTGCCTTTTTGATTGGTAGAATACTCTTGTGTTTCCTAACATTGTTTTCTCAAGTGTGTTTCTACTATTAGGATGCTCAAGAACTCAAGGTAAGTATATGCATCATATCTTTGATCAAGATGATCTCTTGCTTCTTGCACATATTGTTTGCAAGAGTGAAGTCTTGAACAAGGATACACCTCACTCATATATATATTTGATGCATATAGCCAAGATACACATGACTCATTATATCCCTTCTACTATATGTGTGTCCATGCATTCCAAAGAACCTATCCTTTAAAGGGATTGCACACATTTAGGGGGAGCAAGTCTAAGTCATGTGTCTCTCAAAGTCTTCATTATATCCATGCATATCTTTATTTGAAGCTTTGATTGTATGTTGTCATCAATTACCAAAAAGGGGGAGATTGAAAGCACAACATGCTCCCTTGGTGGTTTTGATAATTCATGACAACATACATTGTCTCTTGGACTAATATTTCTACCTAGTGTATTCCAGGTGAAAGTCCATAGAGAGAGATGGGTTGGCAAAAATGATGGTGACGAGAAGACCCCTGGATGCAAGGAAATGGATTGGCAAAGCTTCAAGCAAGAGGACTCTACATTTTACTTTGTGAGAAATCACTTTGAGTCCATAGGAAAGCCAATACTATTAAAAGGGGGTAAGGTACTGTTGGTGAACAAGATGCTTCACGTGCACAAGAGATAATCACCAAAAACACCCACAAGCTCTTCCACAAAAGTCTGTCCAAAGTCATATATCCAAAATCGGTGCAACCAACAATTTCCACTCGGTGCCACCGATTCCCAAACTCAGCCAGACCCATGCCAAACCCTAGCACATCGGTGCAACCGATTCCACTTTGGTGCCACCGAGTTTTGGTTGCCAACTTTCTGTTACCTCGATTCACAAAATCGGTACCACCGAGTTTGTTGGATCGGCGTCACCGGGTTGCGCAATCTGACCGTTGGTCACCTAATCGGTACCACCGAGAATTATATATCGGTCTCACCGAGATTCAAAAGTTGTCACCTTTTGGTCACTTCGGTACCACCGAGATTCACACATCGGTGTCACCGAGTTGGTCACTTTAGGTGTAACGGTTGGATTTTTGGGGATGCCTATATATACCCCTTCACCACCACCCACTCGAAAGAGAAGCACCCAGAACTATTCCATACTTGCCCCATCCAATTTTCTGAGAGAGAGCCACCTACTCATGTGTTGAGATCAAGCCATTCCACTCTATCCATATGAATCTTGATCTTTAGCCTCCCCAAGTTGCTTTCCACCAAATCAATCTCTTCTACCAAGCCAAATCTGTGAGAGAGTGATTGTGTGTTGAGGAGTCTATCATCTTGAAGCACAAGAGCAAGGAGTTCATCGACATTACCGAGCCTATTACCTTTTGGAGGGTGGTGCCTCCTAGATTGGTTAGGTGTCGCTTGGGAGCCTCCTACTTCGTGTTGTGGAGTTGAACCAAGAAGTTTGTACGGGCAAGGAGATCGCCTACTTCGTGAAGATCTACCCAAAGTGAGGCTAGTCCTTCGTGGACGGAAGCCGTTATGGAATAGTCAAGGTTGCTACTTCGTGGACCCTTATGGGTGGAGCCCTTCGTGGACTCTCGCGACCGTTACCCTCCGTGGGTTGAAGACTCCATAAACATGGACGTGCGATAGCAGCACCTATCGGAACCATGGGAAAAATCTTCGTGTCCCTCATGTGTTTGATCTCCCTATCTCATCTCCTTACTTCCATGTGCAATGTCTTTATTTTCTGCTGCCATACTTGTTGACATGCATGTGTAGGGTGTGCTAGACTTGCTATAATTGTTAAAATCTGCCAACCAATTAACTTGGGAAAAGGTTAGGTTTTTATTTCTTGCAAGTAGTCTATTCACCCCCCCCTCTAGACACACACTTCTAGTGACCCCTCATCATGAGGCCGCTCATGGGTGTCACGCGAGGATACAAAGTACCAAGGACCTTGGTGAGGTGACATGCATGGGAGCAGGCCCGCGAGATAGAGCTCGGTCACTTGGGTTTAGCGGTGCTACTAGGACTGACCCAAGCACATGCACCATGTCTAGCCCCCGCTCACGTGATACGCAGGAGGGAGATCGCGGGCGCGCTCATCCCCTGAAACGAAATGCTCTTCAAGTGCACATGACAATTTAGGAAAAAACTTAGGAAATAACACTTTATTGCTGCATGAAGGAGTTCATTACACAACCAAAAAGGAGAATCTTGCCGTGCTAGACATGGGTCATCTGGAGGATGTAGTGCAGCCATGCGGCGCGCCCTCCTTACATGACCAAAAAGAGTGTTGCCATGCTGGACACGGGTCAGCTTGAGGATGTAGTGCGGCCAGGTGGCGCGCCCTCAATCAAAAAGTCTGCCATGACTACGCATGGGGCCCCACTGGGTTGTGGGCGGGGAGCTCTTGCTGCCTCATGGTGACGCAGAAAGAGAGGCTCCCAGAGCGTGTACAGCCCAAGTCGTTCGTGCTCGTGAGGTCATGGGTAGAACTTTGCGGAGATGTTGGATGTTCCATGTGTTTTGTATCGGAACACCCTCCTCCGTCTCCAGCCGTGTTGCGCCAGGTTGAGAAATGTGGACAACCCTGAATGGGCCTTCCCATATGGGCGAGAGCTTGTGGAGTCCGTCTCTAGAGAGGATCCTTCACAGGACAAGATCGTCGGCTTCAAGGGTGCGGGGATGTATGTTGCGGCTATGGTAGCGACGCAACACCTGCTGATACCGTGTCGCGGGGAGGGCGGCCTGGCGGCATGATTCCTCGTGGAGGAGCATATCATCTTTCCGCAGGTCATCTTGGTGGTTCTCGTTGAAGGCCAAGACCTGCGGGGACCCATGCTTGAGCTTAGTAGGAAGGACCGCTTCTGCCCCATAGATGAGGAAGATGGGAGTTTCACTGATAGGCTTGGTCGTTGTTGTGCGTATCGACCATAGGATGGACTGGAGCTCGTCGAGCTAGCGTTTGCCACAGGTCGTGAGCTTCTTGCTGATGCTTCTTGTCTTGAGGCCCTTGAGGACCTCAGCGTTAGCACACTCGGCCTAGTCGTTGCTTCGCGGATGCGCCAAGGAGGCATAGCAGATTTGTGTGCCGATGTTATCGCAGTAGGACTTGAAGAGGCCGCTGGTGAATTGCGCTCCATAGTCGGTGATGATGCGGTTGGGGGTGCCGAAGCGGCACACCAAGCCCTTGATGAACTTGACAGCATATCACGTTGGGATGGAGCGGACAGGCTCCATTTCTGCCCACTTGGTTAACTTGTCGATGGAGACGTAGAGGTAGCGGTAGCCTCCGGCTGCACGAGGGAAGGGACCCAGGATATCTAGCCCCCAGACCGCGAAGGGCCACGAGAGGGGGATGGTCAGGAGCCCTTGTGCCGGCTGATGGATCTAATTGGCATGGAATTGCTAGGCCTCGCAAGACTAGACCAGCTCGATGACGTCTTGAAGCAATGTGGTCTAGTAGAAGCCGCAGCGAAATACCATGCCGGCAAGGGTCCGCGATGAAGAGTGATGGCCACAGTCTCCACCATGTATGCCAGCAAGCAGCTTACGCCCTTGCTCCTCGGAGATGCAGCGTAGTGCCACTCCGTTGGGGTGCCTTCGGTAGACATCACCGTCCCTCAGGCAGTAAGATGTAGCTTGGCGGGCCATGCTCTCTGCTTTGGTGTCGTTTGTTGGGAGAGTGTCGTTCTCCAAGTAGACCTTGAATTCTGTGGCCCAGCTCTCGGCCTGTGGCTCTAGCGCTAGTAACAGGTAGGCGCCTGAAGGTGGACCGCGGTATGGTGCGCCCATGGAGGGTACGGGTGGGAGCTCCTTGTGAGGCACCATGTCGCTAGTGACTGGAGGCACTGCAGATGGCTTCAAGAGCCTTTCCTTGAAGACGCCAGGGCTTTGGGGCTGGTGGCAGGATGCTTGCTTGGCCATGTCGTCAGCTTCCTTGTTGTCAGCGCGAGGAGCATGCTGGAGTTCCATGCCCAGGAAGCGTTTCTCGAGCTTGCGCACCTCCTCCAGGTACACGGCCATGTGCTCATCCTTGGGTTTGTAGCTCTTGTTGGAGAAGTTGAAGAGGATGCATTTGAAGCCCAGAGCATGGGCAGCCTCGAGGCCAGCGATGAGGCCCTCGTACTTAGCGATGTTGTTAGAGACCTTGTCATCATGCTTAAAGCAGAGCTGTATGATGCAGTAGAGCTTGTCTCTTGGCGGCGAAGTGAGCACAACGCCAGCCCCCTCGCCCTGCCGGGAGAATGCGCTATTGAAGTGCATGGTCCAACCTCCGGAGGTGTCCTTGCTTAGCTGGAGGGACTCATCCTCATGAGGCTCCTCTTGGTTTCGAGTCCGTCCACTCCACAGTGAAGTCCGCCAGGGTTGCGCCCTTGATTGTCCTTGTGGTGTGAAACTCCAGCTCGAAGGGTTGCAGCTCAATATTCCACTCAACGATACGGCCAGGGGCATTGGGGTTGCGCAAGACTTTCTCAAGTGGATAAGATGTGACCACCTTGACGGGGTGGCCTTGGAAGTAGTGGCGTAACTTCCTGGAGGCGAGGAGAAGCTTCTTCTGCATGGGGTACTGCTCGCGTGCATCCCGCAGCACTGAGCTGACGAAGTAGACAGGATGCTCGACGAGGCGTGTTGTCGAAGAGGCAGCATCTTGCTTTGCGGGAGGCTCGTCAGGTGGCTCACCAGGGGCATCGTCGGGAGGAGGCTCAATAGGCGAGGTGGCCTCGACAAGCGCCAGTGCAACATGCTGCTGCTTGGCAAGGACTTGCTCCTCTCTCTCTCCACCACAAGGGTCATGCTGGCCGTCTGGGGGGTGGCTGCCAAGTACAAGAGCAGGGGCTCGCGAGGTCATGGGGCCACCATGACACAAGAGGGATCGTCAAGTACCTCTTGAGCTCCTCAAAGGATGCATCAGCTTCAGGAGTGCACTTGAAGGGCCCCGACCTCTTCATGAGCTTGAAGAAGGACATGGACCTCTCACCAAGCCTGGAGATGAGACGTCCGAGCGCAACCATGCATCCTGAGAGACAATGCATTTCCTTGAGGTTGCGGGGAGGTCTCATCTTCTCGACGGCCTGGATCTTCTCGGGGTTGGCCTCAATGCCGTGGTGGGAGACCAGGAAGCCAAGGAGCTTGCTTGAGGGAACTCCAAAGACGCACTTGGCAGGATTGAGCTTGAGGTTGATCTTGCGCACGTTGGTGAAGGTTTCCTCGAGGTCTTTGATGAGGGAGCTCGCTTCACGGTTCTTGATGACGATGTCATCGATGTAGGCCTCTACATTCCTTCCCATTTGAGGTCCCAAGCCTTTGTGCATTAGCCTCTGGAAGGTGGCTCCTCCACTCTTCAGGCCGAAGGGCAGGCAGATGTAGCAGTACACTCCACAGGGGGTGAGCAAAGTTGTGTTCTCTTCATCTTGCTTGGCCATCTTGATCTAGTGGTAGCTTGAGAAGGCGTCTAGGAAGCACATTAGATCACACCTAGTGGTGGAGTCCATGATCTGGTTGATGTGTGGCAGCACGAAATGTTCCTTGGGGCATGCTTTGTTGAGGCCAGTGAAGTCGATGCACATCCGACCCTCTCCGCTATGCTTCTGGACCGCAACAGGGTTGGCAACCCACTCGGGGTGGATTACCTTGCGGATGAAGCCTGCCTCCTGAAGCTTCTTGGTCTCTTAAGCGATGAACTTCTGTTTCTTTGGTGCCTGACATCGTGCCTTTTGCTTCATGGGCCGTGCATTGGGACACACGGCTAGGTGGTGCTCGATCACCTCCCTCGGCACACCGGGCATATCTGGTGTTGTCCAGGCAAACATATCAGCATTTACTAGAGGAAGGTGACGAGCTCGCCTTCCTATTTGGCTGAGAGGCCGTTGCCAATGGTAACGATGGGCCAGGAGCCACTACTGTCCAGCGACACTTTCTTTGTCTCGGCGTGTGCCTGAGAGAACATCGACTTCTTCTTCGCGGGTGCAGGCTCGGTAGGCTCGACGTCGTCCTCGTCGGCGGGGTGGGCGATGGCGGCGGCCTTGTTGGCGTGCTCGAGGGTGCGCACTGCTACTTGTAAACTGCGTTCGAATTTTCCCCGAAGAGGAGAGAAGATGCAACACAATAGAGATAAGTATTTCCCTCAGTGATAACCAAGGTTATCGAACTAATAGGAGAATCAAGCAAACTTCCGTCGTCAGCACCTACACACAAAAGTCCCTTGAACTCGTTACTTGCAAGTATTAAGTAGTGATAGATAGATAAATAAATATAAATAAAATAACAGTAAGTAAATGGCAGGAATATTTTTGGAGTTTTTGTAATATATTTTGTGAAGACCCGGGGGCCATAGTTTTCACTAGAGGCTTCTCTCTCGAAGAAAGCATACGGTGGGTAGACAAATTACTGTTGGGCAATTGATAGAAAAGCGCATAGTTATGAAATATTTATTAAGGACAATGCTCATGTATATAGGCATCACGTCCATAAGCAAGTAGACCGGCTCCTTCCTGCATCTACTACTATTACTCAACCCATCGACCGCTATCCAGCATGCATCTAGAATATTAAGTAAAAACAGAGTAATGCTTGGAGCAAGATGACATGATGTAGACAAAGTAAATCCAATCAATATGAATAAACCCCATCGGTTTCCCCTTAATGGCAGTAATACAATACGAGTCTTGATCCCTTCTGTCACGAGGATAGAGCACCGCAAGATTAAACCAAACGCACCACTCCCGCTAAAGATAAATCAATCTAGTTGGCCAAACCAAACCGATAGATTGGAGAGAAATACAAAGCTATAACAATCATGCGTATAAGAATTCAGTAAAGACTCAATATATTTTCATGAATAATCTGATCATAAACCCACAATTCATTGGATCCCAACAAACACATTGCAAAGAAGATTACATCGAATAGATCACCGCGGGAATCGTGGTGAACTTTGTATTGAAGATCATAGAAAGAGAGCCATCTATGTACTCGCTATGGACTCGTAGGTCTGTGGTGAACTACTCACACATCATCATGGGAGCAGCAAGAATGATGTAGAAGCCCTCCGTGATTGATCCCCCCTCCGGCAGGGCATCGAAACAGGGCTCCATATGGACACACGGCGGAACAGAGACTTGCGGTGGCGGAAAAAGCATTTTCGCTGGCTCTCGGGTCTTTTCCCGATTTATGAGAATTTATAGAGGCGGAGTTAGGTTAAGAGGCGTCGGGAGGTGGTCCCAAGCCATCAGGGCGCGACCACCCCCTGGGCGTGCCCTGTTGGCTTGGCACCACCCTGTGTGTCGTCTGGTCTCCCTTCGGAGCTTCCAGGTCTTATATTTGTCCAGCAAAAATCATCAAAAAGTTTTTTGGCATCTGGACTTCATTTGGTACAGTTTTCCTGAAAGGTCAAAAACAAGCAAAAAAGAGCAACTGGCACTTGGCACTAGGTTAATAGGTTAGTTCTCAAAAATGATATAAAATAGCATATAAATGCATATAAAGTATCCAAGAATTATAATATAGTAGCATGGAACAATAAAAATTGTACATACATTGGAGACGTATCACCCACCACGTCATTCTAATCGCAGCAAATGGTAATGGTGCCACTCCAGCCCGGGAGCTTGACGGTATTGTAGGCATGGTTAGTCACTGCCATGAACTTCGCGAGCGTAGGATAGCCCAGGATGGCGTTGTAGGGCAGGCCAATCTGTGCCACGTTGAAGTTGATGAGGTCAATGCGGTAGTTCTTGCGGCCGCCGAAGGTGACAGGAAGACGCACTTGCCCCAGAGGCAGGGTGGAGCCATAAGTCATGCCCGAGAAGGGACTCGTTGGCATTAGGCGCTTGTAGGGCACTTGAAGCCCCTCGAAGGTGTCCACAGATAGCATGTTGAGGCCTGTGCCACCATCGATGAGCGTCTTGGTGATGGTGACATTGTTGATGGTGGGTGTGCACAACAGAGGGATCGTCCCCACAGCCCTTGTGGACTTGGGGTGGCCGCTGGAGTCGAAGGAGATCGGAAACTGAGACCACTTGAGGGGCTTGGAGACCTCGGCTCCCAGGAGGGCAGCGTTAACCTCGCGGGAGAATTGCTTGAAGTGGCAGTTGGATGGGGGAGCTTGAGCTCCGCCGAGAATGCAAGCCACCTCGCAAGGCTCCTGGTAGCCCCCAGCGTCTTTGTCAGGCAAGTTGTTCCTACCGATTGATACGTCTCCATCGTATCTATAATTTTTGATTGTTTCATGCCAATATTCTACAACTTTCATATACTTTTGGCAACATTTATATATTATTTTTCGGACTAACTTACTGATCCGGTGCCCAGTGCCAGTTCCTATTTTTTGTTTCGTGGAAAATCCATATCAAACGAAGTCCGAACGCAATAAAAATTTATGCAGTTTTTTTGGAATATATGTGAATTTTGTGAAGAAGAATCAATGCAACATGGTGCCCGAGGTGCCCACAAGCCAACAGGGCGCGGCCAGGGGGTGCCGCGCCCTGATGGCTTGTGGCCACCCCTTAAGTCGGTTGGTGCCCTACTTTTGCCGCAATAAAGATAATTTCCTGATAAAAATCCCCTCAAAAAATTTCAGCCCAATCGGAGTTACGGATCTTCGGATATTTAAGAAATGGTGAAGGGGTGGGAAAACAGGAAAGAAACAGAGAGAGAGAGATCCAATCTCGGAGGGGCTGCTGCCCTCCGGGAGCCATGGCGGCCATGGACTAGAGGGGAAACTCTCCTCCCATCTAGGGCGGAGATCAAGGAAGAAGGAGGAGGGGGCTCTCTCCCCCTCTCTCCCGGTGGCGCCGGAGCGCCGCTGGGGCAACCATCGTGACGGTGATCTAGACAAACAACTTCACCGTCGTCACCACCAACTCTCTCCCCCTCTATGCAGCGGTGTGAAACCTCTCTTCTCCACTGTAATCTCTACTTAAACATGGTGCTTAATGCAATATATTATTATCCAATGATGTGTGGCTATCCTATGATGTTTGAGTAGATTTCTTTTGTCCTATGGGTTGATCGATGATCGTGGTTGGTTTGAGTTGAATGACTTATTTTGGTGTTGTCCTATGGTGCCTTCCGTGCCGCACGCACGTAGAGGATTCCCGATGTAGGGTGCTGCAATACGTTCATGACTCGCTTATAGTGGGCGGCTAGAGTGATAGAAGCTTACACTCGAGTAAGGGGGTTGTTGCGTATGGGAGTAAAGGGGAGTTGAAGTGTTAATGCTATGGTTGGGTTTACCTTAATGATCTCTAGTAGTTGCGGATGCTTGCTAGAGGTCCAATGATAAGTGCATATGATCCAAGTACGGAAAGTATGTTAGCTCATGCCTCTCCCTCATATAAACCGGCAATAATGATTACCGGCCTAGTTATCGATTGCCTTGGGACAAATCTTTCTCTAGTGTTACAAAAGTCTTTCTATTAAACAACTAACTTAATTAATCTTTATCTAAACAGCCCCTAACTTTTATCTCTGTGCTCTTTATTTTCTTGCAAAACTATCTACTACACCTACTAAGTACTTCTAGTTTTATTCCCGCAAAATAGCTTCATACTTGTTCTAGTTAAAGTAAGCGTTAGCGTGCGCAGAGTTGTATCAGTGGTTCATAGAACTTGAGAGAATATTAATTCTACTTTATCACACTGTTGGGTTCGACACTCTTACTTATCTAGAAAGGCTACAAACGATCTCCTACACTTGTGGATTATCAAGACCTTTTTCTGGCGCCATTGCCGGGGAGCAATAGCATGGGGTTGATATTCCCGTGTGTGCTTGTTTGCTTTATCACTAAGTAGATTTTATTTTCTGTTCTAAGTTGTTCTCTATCTTTAGTTATGGATATGGAACACGAAATACCAAAAAAATAGTTGTACTTGCTGCTCATGGAGATGGGGAACCTCCTAAAACCCTCGATGTTGGTTATGTGCAAAACATTAAATACTACTTTGATAAGCCTGAGAAATTCACATTCAACTTGATAATGGCAGACACGTTGGATCAACGTGAGTACTTTATGTATTATCGCTTGACTCAAAAAGGGAAACACTTACGGGATCAAATTAAAATGTTGTGTTGGTATGCTTGGAATTTATGCTTGAGATGTAATTATACCTGTTGCTCTAAGATGGAGGCTCCACACCTTCCCTTTCAATGTGAATTTAATGATAATGAAACCTTAGCTTCTTATGCTAATGGTATATATGATTACTATGATGTGTAACAAATAGAAGAATTTGTTGCTTTTAAGGGTGCTTATGAAATTGCTTCTTTGATTGAAAAGTATGATACTATTCTTTACAAACCTGAATTTTTTTGCCATACTTAAATATTGCTATGAGAACTATGAATACAATGTCTATATTGGTGAATTTATTGAGAAAATGTCTGCTGCCTTGGAAGAGACTAATATTTTGAAGAATATATGGAAGAAGAAATTGCTGAAACTGTGAGCTCATTAGATGAAAAAGATGAGGAGGAGAGCGAAGAACAAAAGGAGGAAGAGCGGATGAGCTACACGTGCCCACCTTCTAATGAGAGTAACTCTTCAACTCATACATTGTTTAATTTCCCTCCGCACATACCCAAGGATGAATGCTATGATGATTGTTATGATCCCTTGGATTTGTTTGATATATCCCTTTTTGATGAACCTGATGCTTGCTATGCTTGTGGCCATGATGCCAATATGAATTATACTTATGGAGATGAACTTGCTATAGTTTCTTATGTTAAGCATGGAATTATTGCTATTGCACCTACACATATGATGATTTTGATGGATATAATATGCATGTGCTTGCTGCTCCTACTTGCAATTATTATGAGAGAGGAACCAAATCTTCACCTCTCTATGTTTCTAACACGATAAAATTGCAAGAAACTACCTATGCTATGTATTGGCCTTTACTTGAGGTGCATGAATTGTTCTCTTATGACATGCCAATGCATAGGAAGAGAGTTAGACTTCGTTGTTACATGATATATATTACTTTGTGCTCACTACTTAATTACAAATCATTGTTAATTAAAATTGGCTTTGATATACCTTGGGATCCGGGTGTACATCTGGGCATGGGCAGCTTGGCCCGGCGACCCGGCCCGAAAAACCCAGGCCAGGCCGGGTCGGGCTTTGTGTTTGATCCGGGCTCGGGCTTGAAAATCGAGCCTGGGAAGCAGTTCGGGCCGGGCTCGGGCTTACAAAAATGGCGATTTACACGGAGGCCGGGCCGGCCCGGCCCGGAATTCACCTTTTAATTCCATTCTGGCCGGGCTCGGGCCTAAATTTGCGTTTGTTTGGCCGGGCCGGGCCGGGATCGGGCTTGGGATTTCCAGTTCGGGCTTTGTAATGCCCGGCCCAAAGCCCGGCCCGGCCCGGGGTATGCCCAGGTTTATCCGGGTGGATCAATTACTTGAGCATTATATGCCTAGCTTAATGGCTTTAAAGAAAGCGCTGCCAGGGAGACAACTTGGAAGTTTTAGAGAGTCATTTTATTCAGTTGTGTGCTTTAAAAAATAAAACAAAAAAATAAAGTGGGGAACTTAAAACTTTTTTCAAAAAGAAAGGTGAAAGGGAGAAAGATGAGCACCGTTGAAGTGGGGGACATCCTTGAACTTTTGTTCATGCCCATGAAAACTTTGTGAATCTTGATTACAGAAACTTTTCAAAAACAAATTATCCCCTTGTACAAATCCATTGTATTCTAAAAATAATGTGCCAAGATTTACCTTTAGGATGTTTGAATTGCTTGTTTGATGCGTGTTGTGCAAAAACAGAAACTTTTGTTGTAGTGTTTGAATTTTCATCTTTTACTGGAGCGTGAAAAAATTCTGAAATTTTTACACAGTACTTTTATGCAAAAAAATTATTACGTCCTAATGTTTCATAATTTTTTGAGTTACAGAAGTATAGGTTTCATCTGCATCTTTACATACTTTCCTGTTTTTCACAGATTGCTGTTATAGTTGCTTTGTCTGCTTATGTTTGAATTCTTGTTGAGTCACATTGACTTCGGAGCCATAGAATTGTGATAGCATACAATAGGTAATGTTTGATTATAATTATAAAATAATGTTATGGGAGCACACGATGAGATTTGATGTTATATGTACTAACTTTTCTAATAAAAGTTTTGTCAAGTTTTGTGTGGATGAAGTGTTCGAAGATCGAGGAGGTATCGATATGAGAAGAATAAGGAGACACACTAGTTCAAGCTTGGGGATGCCCAAGGCACCCCAAGTAAATATTCAAGGAGACTCAACTGGCTAAGCTTGGGGATGCCCCTGAAGCCATCCCATCTTTCTTCTTCAGCAATTATCGGTATGTCTCGGTTTTTGTTTTGTTCACATTATATGCGTAAATTCTTGGAGCATTGTGTGCCTTTCATTTTTATTTTAGCAATGCACCATGATGTTATGGGAAAGTCCATGATTGATTTATAGAATGCTCTTTGCACTTCACTTATATCTTTTGAGTATGTCTTTATAGAATGCTTCATGTGCTTCACTTATATCATTTGAAGTTGGATGCTTGTTTCTCTACATATAGAAAACCGTTATTTGTAGAATGCTCTTTTGCTTCCCTTATATTTATTAGAGTGTGGTCTTTTATAAAAATAATTAAACTCTCATGCTTCGCTTATACCTATTTAGAGAGTCAATAGGAATTGGTCATTCACATGGTTAGTCATAAAATCGTACATAAAACTTGTAGATCACCGAATATGATATGTTTGATTCCCTGCAATAGTTTGGCGACATTAACATAGTAATATGTGGATGCACGAGTGTATGATTGTGGATTAGTAATAATATTGGTGTTAAGGTTTGTGATTCCCGAAGCATGCACGTATAGTCTCTAGTTATGCAATGAAGTTGGAATAATTTAACCTTGATTGAAATCCTTTGTGATGTTTAATCGGGGGCGCACGATGGTTAACTCCTCCCAACCTCCTCCCTAGGGGCATGCAAGTAGTACTTTGCTTCGAGAGACCTAATAAACCTTTGCAATAAGTATGTGAGTTCTTTATGACTAATGTGAATCCATGGATGTACGCACACTCACCTCCTCATATTTGCTAGCCTCTTCGGTACTATGCATTGGCCATTCTCACCTCGAGGATCGGTGCAAACTTCGCTGGTGCATCCAAACCCTGAGCCATGATACGCTCTGTTGCACATAAGCCACCTTATATCTTCCTCAAAACATCCACATACCTACCTATCATGGCATTTCCATAGCCATTCCAAGATATATTGCCATGCAACCTCCACCATTACATCATATGACTTGTGTGTTCATTGTCATATTGCTTTGCATGATCATGTAGCTGACATAGTATTTGTGGCAAAGCCACCGTTCATCATTATTTACATGTTACGCTAGATCATTGCACATCCTACTACACTACATGAGGCATTCATATAGAGTCATCTTGTTTAGTAGTTTTTCATATCGAGTTGTAAGTAAATAAAAGTGTGATGATCATCATTATTACAGCATTGTCCCAGTGAGGAAAGGATGATGGAGACTATGCTTCCCCCACAAGTCGGGATGAGACTCCGAACGAAAAAAATGGGGGAGGCCAAATGAGCCTACCAAGAAAAAAAGGAAAAAGAGAAATAAAAAAGAAAAAAAAGGAAGAGAAAAAAGAAAAAAATGAAAAAATGAATGAGAGAAAAAGAGATAAGGGACTTGCTACTATCCTTTACCACACTTGTGCTTCAAAGTAGCACCATGTTCTTCATATAGAGAGTCTCCTGATTTGTCATTTTCATATACTAGTGGGAATTTTTCATTATAGAACTTGGCTCGTATATTCCAATGACGCACTTCCTCAAATGCCCGAGGTCTTCATGAGCAAGCAAGTTGGATGCACACCCACTTAGTTTCATTTGAGTTTTCATACACTTATAGCTCTTAGTGCATCCGTTGCATGGCAATCCCTACTCCTCGCATTGATATCGATTGATGGGCATCTCCATAGCCCGTTGACCCGCCTAGTTGATGCGAGACTTTCTTTCCACTTTGACTCCTTTGATATCTACCACCATACTCTATTCCACCTATATGGTATGTCCATGGTTCACGCTCATGTATTGTGTGAGGTATAAAAAGCTGAAGCGCATTAAAAAGTTTGATCCAATTGCTTGGTTTGACATCGGGATGCTCATGATTTATACTTTGTGCTAAGAAGACTTAGCAAGACAGGTTATATGATATTGTAGGGATAGCGTTCTTTAGCATTGTTATTTTGAAAGGATATGATCATTTGTGAGTAAACCTAAGTATTGATGTCTTTATGTCAAATGATAGACTATTGCCTTGAATCACTTGTATCTTGATGTTTATGCCATGATTAGACATTTGTTCAAGATTATGTTAGGTAGCATTCCGCATCAAAAATTATCTTTTTATCATTTACCTACTCGAGGACGAGCAGGAATTAAGCTTGGGGATGTTGATATGTCTCCATCGTATCTATAATTTTTGATTGTTTCATGCCAATATTCTAAAACTTTCATATACTTTTGGAAACATTTTATATTACTTTTGGGACTAACTTACTGATCCAGTGCCCGTTGCCAGTTCCTTTTTTTGTGTGTTTTTTGTTTCGTAGAAAATCCATATCAAACGAAGTCCGATCGCAATAAAAATTTACGGAGATTTTTTTCGAATATATGTGAATTTTGGGAAGAAGAATCAATGCAACACGGTGCCCGAGGTGCCCACAGGCTAACAGGGCGCTGCCAGGGGGGTGGTCACGCCCTAATGGCTTGTGTCCACCCCTCAAGTCAGTTGGAGCCCTACTTTCGCCACAATAAATATAATTTCCTGATAAAAATCCCCTCAAAATTTCAGCCCAATCGGAGTTACGAATCTCCGGATATTTATGAAACGGTGAAGGGGTCGCGAAAACAGGAGACAAACAGAGAGAGATCCAATCTTGAAGGGGCTGCTGCCCTCCGGGAGCCATGGCGGCCATGGACCAAAGGGGAAACTCTCCTCCCATCTAGGGGGGAGACCAAGGAAGAAGAATAAGGATGGGGCTCTATCCCCTCTCTCCTGGTGGCGCCCGAGCACCGCTGGGGCAACCATCGTGACGGCGATCTACACGAACAACTTCGCCACCGTCACCACCAACTCTCTCCCCCTCTATGCAGCGGTGTGAAACCTCTCTTCCCCGCTGTAATCTCTACTTAAACATGGTGCTTAATTCTATATGTTATTGTCCAATGATGTGTGGCTATCCTATGATGTTTGAGTAGATTTCTTTTGTCCTATGGGTTGATTGATGATCGTGATTGGTTTGAGTTGTATGTTTTATTTTGGTGCTGTCCTATGGTGCCTTCCTTGCTGCGTACACATGGAGGATTATTTCTATAGGTTGTTGCAATATTTTCATGACTCACTTATAGTGGGCGGCTGGAGTGACAAAAGCTTACACCAGAGTAAGGGGGTTGTTGCGCATGGGAGTAAAGGGGACTTGAAGTGTTAATGCTATGGTTGTGTTTACCTTAATGATCTATAGTAGTTGTGGATGCTTGCTAGAGGTCCAATCATAAGTGCATATGATCCAAGTACGGAAAGTATGTTAGCTCATGCCTCTCCCTCATATAAATCTGAAATAATGATTACCGGCCTAGTTATCGATTGCCTAGGGACAAATCTTTCTCTTGTGTTACAAAAAGTTTTCTGTTAAACAACTAACTTAATTAAGCTTTATCTAAACAGCCCCTAACTTTTATTTACTTTCTCTTTATTTTCTTTCAAAACTATCTACTACGCCTACTAAGTACTTCTAGTTTTATTCCCGCAAAATAGTCTCATACTTGTTCTAGGTAAAGTAAGCGTTAGCGTGCGTAGAGTTGTATCGATGATCGATAGAACTTGAGAATTTAATTCTACCTTTAGCTCCTCGTTGGGTTTGACACTCTTACTTATCGAGAAAGGCTACAAACGATCCCCTACACTTGTGGGCTATCACCGGTGCGCGGCGGGGCAGTGTTGCCTTGAGGAGGATTGGTCGATTGAGGCTGGTTCCACCAGCCCAACCGGTAGTTGTTGTTGTTGCCGTAGCTGTCATTCTAGTGGTCACTGCTATGGCCTGCACCACGATCGTTGCGGTTGTTGCGTCTGAGCTAGCGGTCTTGCTGGAGCATCTTGAGCTCGGGGCAGTCCTCAGTGCGATGGGAGTGCATGTCGTGGAAGGCACAAAAAGGACGACTATCTTTCTTGGGCAAGGGCTCATTGCGATCGCGCCTGCGCTTCTGCTCAGGCTCCATCGCAAGCATTATGGGGCCCTTGAGCTTGGCATCCTTCGCCTTGGGTTTGGCGGCATCTCGCATGATACGTAACCAATGTGTCGATGATTAATGAAGTATTCATGCCATATTTTCCTATGTTTACAATAATTTTATATGGTTTTGATGCACTTTATATGATTTATTTAGAACTAACCCGGACTGACGTTGTTTTCAGCAAAATTATCGTGGTGTTGTTTTCTGTGCAGAAAATAAAAGTACTCGGAATCGCTCGAAACTTTTTTATGATTTTTTCTAGACCGAAAGAAGACCTGGAAGCTTCGGGGGGAGACCGGAGACTCCACGAGGGAGCCACCATGCAACAGGGCGCGCCTGGGTGGCTGCGCCCTGATATGTGGTGGGCCCCTCGTGGCTCTGGTTGATGTGATTCCAACGCTGAAAATCCTATAAATACCAAAACCCCCAGAAGTTAACCTAGAACTTCCGCTCCGCCGCCACAACTCTCTTTATCGAAGAGAAACCCATCTGGAGCCTTTCCGGCACCCTGCCGGAGATGGGAAATCATCACTGGTGGCCATCTTCATCATCCCGGCGGAGGCCATGACAAGGAGGGAGTAGTTCACCCTCGGGTCTGAGGGTATGTACGAGTAGCTATGTGTTTAATCTCTCTCTCTCTCTCTCATGTCTTGAGATGTCTCAGATTGAATACTGGATTTGAGATCACTTGATGTATGTCTTGGTACTCAACTTGCGGATTCTCGTGGTGACAATGGGGTAATCTATGCATAGGGGTTGATACACGATCTTGTCCTACCTTCTCCAATAGAAATCTTGGGGTACTCTTTGAAGTTCTTTGTGTTGGATTGAATATGATGAATCTGAAATTGTTCAATGCATGTCAAATAATTAACCCATGGATACTTGTGGTGACATTGGAGTATCTAGGTGACATTAGGGTTGATTGATATGTATCATTGGTGTTATTTTAGTACAAACTCTAGGGCTGTTTGTGACACCTATAGGAATAGCCCGATAGACCGATCGAAAAGGGTAACTTTGAGGTGGTTCTACTACCTACAACAATTCCTTCTCATGTTCTTTGTTAGATATGAACTTTGGAGTGATTCTTTGTTGCGCGTTGAGGGATGATCATATTATTCTACTATGTTAGCATTGTTAAGAGATTGCCCTAGTGAAAGTATGAACCCTAGGCTTTATTTCCAAGCATTTATATAATGTTTTGCTCGTTGTTTTCCACTTGCTACCTTGTTGTTTTTATATTTTCAGATTACAAAAACCTATATCTACTATCAATATTGCACTTGTATCACCATCTCTTCGCTGAACTAGTGCACCTATACAATTTGCCATTGTATTGGGTGTGTTGGGGGCATAAGAGATTTCTTGTATTTGATTGCAGGGTTGTTTGAGAGAGACCATCTTCATACTAGACCTCCCATGGATTGATAAACCTTAGGTCATCCACTCTGCGCTTGGAGGCCCAACATAGTATACAAGAATAAAGTTGCATAGTAGACATCAAGCTATTTTCTAGCGCCATTGCCGGGTAGGTGAGTGCTTGAAGGTATATCTTTAGATCTTGCAATTAAATCCTTTAGTTTCTTTTTTATCACTAGTTTGGTTTATAAAAGAAAACTACAAAAAAATGGAATTTAGGTTGCCTCAATTGCTTCGCCTTTATAATGTGTTTCGCGAAAATGATGGTTCAGAAAATTGTGCTCAATTGTTAGAGGAAGAATTTATAAAAATTCTTAATGTGAAATCCTTGAATGGTGAGCATGACAGAAATGTTGTTAGTATGAATTCTATGAATATCCATGATGCTAATGATGATTGCACTAGTCATGATAAAAAGATTTCTTATAAGCATGTCAATTTTTGTGGAGTGAATAAAATTTGTGAAGATATGCCATATAAGATGATAGATTTTGTAAGAAGCATAAATGTGATCAAACTAATTGGTGGCTTAAAGTGATAGATGAATTTGCCACAAGATTATGCTCTCTTCAACTCATTACTTGTGAACTTTGCAATAGGGTTGGTCATCTTAATTTCCAATGCATGCATTTTCATGATCAAACCATTTCCAAATATTGTGATAATTTGATCTCCAGTGAACTCTATAATGAACTTTGTTTATTTTTGGGGTGTGAAGAATTGTCACAAAAAATGATAGGTTTGATATATTCCTTATCACTAATGATAATGAAACTAACTTACAGGAAATCTATATGTTTTGCATAGTGAATTGCAATGAGAATGCTTATATTGTCAACTATAGAAAGAATGAGAAACCAATAGAATATAAAAGGAATGCTAACGAAATGGTAAAGTGAAAGCACATTTGCTCCCTTGGTGGTTTTGGTAATTAATAACAACATATATCTCATTGGACTAATGTTTCCACTAAGTATATTTCAGGAAAAGTTCAATGATGGGCTGGCAAAAGGATTGTGGAAAGACCCCTAGATGCAAGGAATAGGATTGGCAACGCTTCAAGCAAGAAGACTCTACATTTTACTTTGTGAGAAATCACTTTGAGTCTATAGGAAAGCCAATACTATTAAAAGGGGGTAAGGTATTGATGGTGAACAAAATGCTCTACGTGCACAAGTGATAATCACCAAAAACACCCACAAGCTCTTCCACAAAAGTCTGTCAAAAGCCTATCATGCAAAATCGGTGCCACCAATATTCCCCACTCGGCCCTACCAATTTTCCCATCAGACAGATCCCAGCCAAACCCTAGATCTTCGGTACAGCCAATTCTACATCGGTGCCACCGAGTTTAGGTTGCCAACATTCTGTTGCCCCTTTTCTAAGATTCATAATTTCCGAGTTTTTGGATCGGTGCCACCGAGTTTTGCAATCTGACCGTTGGTCACCTGAACGGTACTGCCGAGATTTATATATCGGTCACACTGAGATTCGAAAGTTGCTACCTTTTGAGCAACTCGGTACCACCGAGTTTTACACTTCGGTGTCACCGAGTTGGTCATTATAGGTGTAACGATTGGATTTTTGGAGATGCCTATATATACCCCTTCACCACCACCCACTCGGAAGAGAAGCACTCAGAACTATTCCATACTTGCCCCATCCAATTTTCTGAGCGAGAGCGACCTACTCATGTGTTGAGATCAAGCCATTCCATTCCAACCATATGAATCTTGATTTCGAGCCTCCCCAAGTTGCTTTCCACCCAATCAATCTCTTCCACCAAAGCCAAATCTATGAGAGAGTGATTGTGTGTTGAGGAGTCTATCATCTTGAAGCACAAGAGCAAGGACTTCATCGTTACTATCGAGCCTATTACCTTTTGGAGGGTGGTGCCTCCTAGATTGGTTAGGTGTCACTTGGGAGCCTCCTACTTCGTGTTGTGGAGTTTAACCAAGAAGTTTGTACGGGCAAGGAGATCGCCTACTTCGTGAAGATCTACCCATAGTGAGGCTAGTCCTTCGTGGACGGAAGCCGTTATGGAATAGTCAAGGTTGCTACTTCGTGGACCCTTATGGGTGGAGCCCTCCATGGACTCTCGCGACCGTTACCCTCCGTGGGTTGAAGACTCCATAAACGTGGCGTACGATAGCACCACCTATCGGAACCAAGGGAAATATCTTCGTGTCTTCAAATTGTGTTTGATCTTCCTCCCTATCCCCTATTACATATGCTTGTCTTTACTTTCTTCTGCTATACTCTTAGACATGCATGTGTAGGGTGTGCTTGACTTGCTATCATTGCTAAAATCTGCCAACACTTAAAATTGGAAAAAGGTAGAAATTTTATTTAGTCAAGTAGTCTAATCACCCCCCTCTAGACATACTTTCGATCCTACAGGTGGTATCAGAGCTTTGGTCTCCATTGCATTGGTTTCACAACCTAGGAGAGTATGGCATCTAGTGAGGGAAATTATCACCGTAGAGGTCCATACTTTGATGGTACAAATTTTGCTAGTTGGAAGCACAAAATGAAAATGCATATTCTTGGTCATAACCCCGCCGTTTGGGTTGTTGTTCGTGTTGGCTTGCAAGGTGAATTCTTTGGTGATGGAAAGGAACCGGATCATGAATCGACCGCGGATGAATTGAAGATGTTGCAATACAATGCTCAAGCATGTGACATTCTTTTCAACTGCCTATGCCCCGAAGAATTCAAAAAAATCAGCCGTCTTGAGAATGCCAAGGAAATTTGGGATACTTTGGTTGATATGCATGAAGGTACCGAATCTGTGAGAGAATCCAAGTCAGATGTTCTTCAAAGTCAGCTTGACAAGTTCAAGATGAAGGATGGTGAAGGAGTCGCAAAAATGTACACTAGGCTAGCTCTCATCACCAATGAGATTGCGGGCTTAGGAAGCGAAGAGATGACTGACAAATTCATCATCAAGAAGATACTTAGAGCTTTGGATGAGAGATACGACACCGTGTGCACATTGATCCAAATGATGCCCAACTACAAAGATCTCAAGCATACGGAAGTCATTGGAAGGATTGTTGCTCATGAGATGACACTCAAAGACAAAGAAGAGCTTCACAACAAGTCAAGCGATGCTTACAAAGCCACAAGTGATGCTCCCGCAACTTCAAGTGACAACCTTGTCACCCATGAAGAGATAAGCCTCATGGTCAAGAAATACAACAAGGTCTACAAAAAATAGAGGCAAAGAACGAAGCTCCAACTCAAGATATGAAGAGAAGCGTTTGTCAAGTCGTGACCAAAACTGCTACAATTGTGGGAAGCCCGGACACTACTCCAATGAGTGCACGGCTCCCTACAAACAAAGAGAAGAGTCACCAAGAAGACGAAGCTCAAGAGATGAATCACCTCGAAGAGAGAGAAGGAGTAGAGATGATCGTTATGAACGAAGACCCTCAAGGAGAAGTAGGGACTCAGAGAAGAAGGACAAGTCACTACTGGAATCAGGGACTTTGCCATCTGCCAGCTCTTTGCCGTCTGCTGGCAGATGGCAAAGAGGATATTTGCCGTCTGCTTTTATAAAGCAGACGGCAAAGAACATGCTGATGGCAAAGAGGCTCTTTGCCATCTGCACTTCTTTGCCGTCTGCCAGCAGACGACAAAGACCAAAGTGGGGCCCACGGGGTACTGCGTTGGCTAGATCACACGGGCCACTTCTTTGCCGTCTGCTGGCAGACGGCAAAGAACTCTTTGTCGTCTGCCAGCAGACGGCAAAGAGGTGAGGGGGCCCCACAGTGTAACGGCGGGGACGGGCTAACGGTCACCGTCTTTGCCGTCTGCTGGCAGACGGCAAAGAATTCTTTGCCGTCTGCCAGCAGACGGCAAAGAGGGGGGCTTAATTTTCGCCCCCCGCGCCCAACCCCCCCCTCTCTCTCTCACATCTCTCTCTCTCTCTGTCTCTGCGCGCCGCCGCCGCCCCCTCCCCGCCGACCCCCTCCTCCCCGCCGACCCCCGCCGCCCCCTCCTCCCCGCCGCCGCCCCATCCCCTCCTCCACAGCGCCGCCGCCGCCCCCTCCCCCCCTCCACAGTGCCGCCGCCGCCCCCTTCCCTCCTCCACAGCGCCGCCGCCGCCCCCTCCCCGCCGACCCCCTCCTCCCCGCCGACCCCCGCCGACCCCCTCCTCCCCGCCGACCGCCGCCGCCCCCTCCTCCCCGCCGACCGCCGCCGCCCCCCTCCTCCCCAGCGCCGCCGCCTCGACCACCCTCCGGTGAGCTCCACCATTCCCCCCCTTTTTTGTTTTTTTCCTGTTTTTTTCTTCTGTTTTTATTAGTTCATTTAGTTAGTTTATATTAGTTAGTTATTAGTTCATATTAGTTAGTTTTTATTAGGTAGAAAAAACTTAGATAGAAAAGAAGAAAAGAAAAAACCTAGAAGAAAAAAAAGAAGAAAAGAAGAAGAAAAAAAAGGAAAAATAAAAAAGAAAAAGAACAAAAAATAATAATAATAAGAAGAAACAGAAGAAGAGGAGGAGGAGAAGAAAAAAGAAGAAGAAGAAGAAGAAGAAAAAAAGAGCAGAGGAGGAGAAGAAGAAGAGGAAAAAAGGAAAGGAAGAAGAAGAAGAGGAGGAGGAGGAGGAGAAGAAAAAAGAAGAAGAGGAAGAAGAAGAAGAAAAAAGAGGAGAGGAGGAGAAGAAGAAGAGGAAAAAGGAAAGGAGGAAGAAGAAGAAGAAGAAGGAAAAAAAGGAAGAAAAGGAAGAAAAGAAAGAAGAGGAAGAAGAAGAAAAGAAAAAAAGAGAAAAAACCCCGACCCCGACACGGCACCTCGACCCCGACCCGACAACCCGACCCCGACCCGACACCCCGACCCCGACACCCCGACCTCGATCCCGACCCCGACACGGCACCCCGACCCCGACCCGACAACCCGACCCCGACCCGACACCCCGACCCCGACACCGACCCCGGCACGGCACCTAGACCCCGACCCCGACCCGACACCCCGACACCGACACGGCACCCCGACCCCGACCCGACACCCCGACCCCGACACGGCACCCCGACCCCGACACCCCTGACACCGCGACACCACGACACCCAGACACGACACCCCCCGACACCCCGACCCCGACCCCGACACCCCGACACCCCTGACACCCCGACACCACGACACCCAGACACGACACCCCCCGACACCCCGACCCCGACACGACACCCCGACACCCCGACACCACGACACCCCGACACCACGCCACCCAGACACGACACCCCCGACCCCCGACACCTCTTCGGCCTCCTGTTGACCGAAAAGGTGCTCTTCGGCCTTCCTGAGGCCGATGGGGTCATATATTTGTGAATTATGAGTTAGGAAGTATATTTCCCGATTTTGTTAAGAAAAACATCATATATATTTGTGTTGATCGGGTGGATTTAAATGTGCAGTTCTTTCGGGGCTGCGAGGGTCTGGTGTTCGACGACCTCCCCGTGCGTTCGACGAGCTCCGCCCCTGCGTTCGTGGGTGAGCACAAATGACATCTCCTCCCCCCTTCATTTGCTCTGTTCCGGTCTTCGTGCCGATGAAACTTGCTAGCTATAGGTGTCAATCATCAGTATGCGTGACCACTATGCGTCTCCCGTTCGAAAGGGTTACATCTATAAATATGCATGCATTTGCATATTTATAACCGTGATTCTTTCGAATTGTCCAACGTTATCCATGGACAGCCCGAGTATGTGTAGATTGGGTTCATTTTCCCATATGCTCTGCTCCGGATCCGATGCAGAATTTCGTCAGTGCCTCCCTGTTGTTCTCCGGGTACACATCCTCTCTGCTTATTGCCGAGACGTGTATCAGGAGAACAGCGGGGAGGTGCTGCCGAAATTTTGCGTCGGATCCGGAGCAGAGCATGGGAAAACGAACCCAATCTACACATACTCGGGTGGGATTAGGACCTATCTTTACCTACTAGCGTCTAGGTTGCATGGACGTAATAAAACTGACAAACTCTATTAACTGATGAATATGGTTTGCTGAATTATGTATATATTTCTTGTGTGTTTAGTAGGTAGGCAAGATGAGTGATCGTGCTTGGATGTACACCGGTCACCCTAGTCAGAAAGAAATGACCATTGAATGGTTAACAAAAACCAAGGGGTTTCTGAGCGCCGCATTTGCAAATGGCCAGGATATAACCTGGTGCCCCTGTGTCCGGTGCGACAACCATAAAAAGTGGACACGGGATGAAATGGGTAAACACTTGCAGAAGTGGGGTTTTACGACTGATTATACGGTGTGGAGATTTCATGGTGAGTCTGCCCAACGTGCCAGAGCTGAGGTGGTTCGTCGTGGCACCGACGAGCATGGTACCGGGATCGAAGACATGGTGCAAGACTTTGATGATGCTCGGGATTCGGACGATGAGATGGAGGAATCTGCAAAGGCCTTCTATGAAATGTTGGAGTCTTCAAAACGTCCTCTCCACGAGCACACTGAGCTTTGTCAGCTGGATGCCATCGCGCAAGTAATGGCTCTCAAGGCTCAGTTCAACCTGGGCAGAGAATGCTACGACGCGATGATGACGATATTTGGACGCTTTCTACCCAAAGGCCATGTATTGCCAGCAAACCTGTACCAGTCGGACAAAATCCTACGTGCGCTTAAGATGCCCTATGAGAAGATAGATGCCTGTGAGAATGGATGTGCCTTATTTAGGCTTGAGTATGCGGGCTTCAACTATTGTCCCATTTGCAAGTCTTCCAGGTATGTTGTGGTAGACAACGGTATGGGTGAGAAGAGTCAGACCAAAATCCCAGTTAATGTTCTTCGGTATATGCCAATCATACCAAGACTTCAACGTCTTTTCATGGTCGAAGAGACGGCCAGACAGGTGACGTGGCATAAATTGGGCAAAAGAACCGAACTAGATGCAGATGGGAATCCGATGTTGGGACACACTTCAGACGCTTTTGCGTGGAAGCACTTCGATGCTTTACATAAGGACAAAGCGGCAGATCCAAGGCATCCTCGAGTCGCCATCAGCACGGATGGGTTCCAAGTGTTTGGTATGAAGGCAACCCAATACAGTTGCTGGCCTGTATTTGTCATTCCACTCAATCCCCCCCCCCCCCGGAGAGATTATGAAAAGAAAGAACATTTTCTTGACGTTGATAATTCCAGGGCCCAACTATCCGGGGAAGAATATGAATGTGTACATGCAGCCGCTTAAGGATGAATTGCAAGAAGCTTGGGATAATGGGATCAAGACATATGATGCCGCTACAAAACAAAACTTCAAAATGCATGTGTGGTACATGTACTCGACGCATGACTTGCCGGCGTATGCGCTATTCGTTGGCTGGTGTGTGCATGGAAGGTTCCCATGCCCCACATGCAAGGCAGCTCTTCAGTTCCATTGGCTGTAGGCGGGTCGCAAGTATTCTTGCTTCGACTTGCATAGACAGTTCCTGGATCCTGGCCATAAGTTCAGAAAAGACAAGAAAAATTTCATGAAAGGTAGAGTTGTCAAAAACTCTGCACCACCTGCATTGACAGGCCAACAGGCCCTGGATCAGTTAAACGCTCTCGAGCCTAATCCAGAGCGTCCAGGATATTTCAAAGGGTATAATTCGGAACACGCCTGGACTCACAAGATATGCTTGTGGGATCTGCCTTACTTTAAAGACCTCATTTGCCCACACAACATCGACGTGATGCACACTGAAAAGAATATCGCCAAGGCCCTTTTTGGTACATTGTTCGGCATAGAGGGGAAGTCAAAGGATAACCCTAAGGCTAGAGTCGATCAAGAGGCTCTATGTGATAGACCATTACAAAACATGTGACAACCGAAAGGAAAGAAGAACTGGAGGAAGCCAAAGGCATGGTTCAATCTTGGAAGGCCAGCTATGAGGGAAATGATCCTGTGGGTGAAAATGCAGTTGATGTTCCCCGATGGGTTTGCAACGAATCTAAAGAGGGGAGCGAGTCTTGACAAATTGAAAATATTTGGTATGAAGAGTCATGATTGGCACATATGGCTTGAGCAGGTAATGCCGGTGACGTTGCGTGGCTTTATCCCTGAGGATGAATGGCTAGTACTGGTAGAGCTGAGCTATTTCTTCCGTGCTCTTTGTGCGAAAGAACTATCGCCTGACGTGCTAGACGAACTGGAAGAGTTGGCGCTGGAGTTGATCTGCAAGTTAGAAAAGATCTTTCCACCGGGATTCTTTAATCCAATGCAGCATTTGATTTTGCATCTCCCGACCGAGGCAAGATTGGGGGGGCCCGTGCAAAATCGTTGGTGCTTCGCAACTGAGAGGATGCAGAAGACGCTTCGAGCAAAATGTAAAAATAAACGTAGAATTGAAGCATCGATGGCCGAGGCATTCATTACTGAGGAGGCCGCATACTTCGTGACAGCACACTACAAAGCCAAGAATCATCATTTGCATAATCCGAAGCCTCGGTACAATGATGGCGACCGTGAAAAAGGTCGATCCAACCTCAGCCTATTCAAAGGGAACCTCGCACCAGCCGGTGCTTCGAAAGCAATACCGTTGGATGTCGAAGAATGGCGGACCATTTCGTTGTATATCTTCAACAACCTAACACAAGTGCGGCCGTACATCGAGTAAGTTCTCGGTACATTGTTTCGCAACTTCTAATTCCTTTGAAATGCTCTTATTCCCGGATATGTGATACAGTCGATACGTCGCCAAATTCTCGGATGGAGCGGTGATCCAAAAGGATTCCATCGAAGAGTATGAGCTTCTGGCAAAGCATGTAGGAGGCTATCCCGGTTTCATCTCTTGGTTCAAACAAACGTTAATTTCCATTAGACCATTTCATTTCTTCGTCTAGTTTGCGGCTAATGCAACAATCCTTTCGTATTAAACTTGTAGGCTAATGCAGAGTCTATGGACTCCGAATTGAGACAAGTCGCAAATGGTTTTGACTATAAGGTCCGTTCATTTGACAAATACGACATCAACGGGTATCGCTTTCGTACCTATGGCAAAGAGCTATCTATGGCCGACCGAAAGTCTACAAATTGTTGTGTCTCTGCTATCGGCGAAGGAGGTACCGAGTATTATGGAAGAGTTGAAGCAATTTATGAACTTCTATTCTATGGTGCAAACCCACCGAAAGTCGTAGTCTTCAAATGTTATTGGTTCCAGCCGAAGGAGACTAGAAGGACTCATGAACATCTAGGGCTAGTCGAAATCAAACAAAGCACCCATTTGGATGTTCCCGATGTCTATATTACGGCTCAACAGGCTACCCAAGTTTTCTATCTACCGTGGGCCTGCCAAAGTGATCCAAATCTCAAAGGTTGGGATGTCGTTTATGAAGTGCCGCCACATGTTAGACCACCTCCCCCCAATGAAGAGGATTATGAACCTCACATTAACCCAGACACATATGAAGGAGAATTCTTCCAAGAAACACGTCTTTCCAAAAAACGTTTCAAGAACCGCTCTACTTCACCTCAGAACATTGAAGTAGACAGCGGCAGTGAATCCGAGCCTGAACCGGAACAAGAAGAGCCGGAACAAGAAGAGGTTACTGCTGTGGATGACCTGTCAATGCTTGACCGATTACGTACAGGAGGCCTTCCACATGTTGATGCATTTATTGATGATGATGATGAGCACGTCATTACTGATAGTGATGATGATGATGCATTTATTGACCCCGAAGCATATATAGACGATGATGATGCATTTATTAATGATGACGATGAAGATTAATATTATAGTTCATGTCAGGTATTCAATTATTATTATGTACATATATATTATTAATTGGTTCATGTTAGGTATTCAATTTTTTATTATGTTCATGATGATGATACACTTAAATTATATTCATGTCAGGTATTCATTTTTTTAATGTTGTACTAACTTCGTTTACTCTTTGTCATTGCAGGTGTTGACAGATGGTGGGCGCTGGTCGAGAGCGCTCCGAGGCTCCTTCCTCGGCGCGTGGTGGGAGGGGTACTTCCATCCCACCCCACCACCTCCGGAGAGCGCTGGATCTCAGTATGCAGACACCGGCGGGCGCTTCTTCTTCGACCAGGAGAGGTCGAGGGGGAAGAAGGTTGGTAGAGGTGGACGTGGCGGCGGGAGAGGTAGGAAGGCTGCTACTACGCCTTCCTCGCCGCCACCCCCAGCTGATTCACCCGACCACAGGAGTGCTCCGTCTGAGATGGAGCAGCCTGAGGTGCAGCCGTCTCGGACTCCGGTCCACGAGCCTCAGGCCGACGAGCCTACGACAGACGAGGCTACGACAGACACGCCTACGGCTGACGAGCCTGGGGCCGACGAGCGTCGGGCCGCCGAGCCTTCGTCCCACGAGACTGGGGATCACGCTGAGTCGCAGCAGAACCCAGGTGCGGGCTCGTCGAGTGGCCGTGCTGAAGGTGGCTATAGTTCTGATAGCTATAGCGAGAGTGAGTGGGTCGAGGGGCGCAAAGTCTACCAGCGTGGTGGTACAAAGCTCCCGCCCACCCCGGCGACCCCCGACCAGAGGTGGTTGATTGCGCCGCAGGGGGAGAAGTAAGTGCATTTACTCTTTTTTAACCTTTTGTCTTCACGTTTCTTCGAATATCTAATGCGTTGGCCTTGTCATACTGCGGGTCTTGGACACACGGGCCTGGTTGCCGCAAGCCCAACAGTGTCCTTGGCGTGATTTGTCGCCAGAGCTTCCCGGGGTGGGTCACGTTGCCCGGTGAGGGCCGGGTTCCAGAGCTAGGAATGACCTGGGAGCACTACTTGGCTGCCCCGGCCCCGCCGGGGCATAGGATCGGCGATGTCGAGTGCCACACGGTCGCCGACATTGTGATCCAGACGTTTTGGGTAATTTCTCCTTTGCCGTCTACGTTGTGTTTTCTTCTTTGATTGGCAACCCTAGTGATTGTACTAATCCGTGTTTTCTTGTTTGATTACAGACCTTCTACAGGTGTGCTGAGGGACAGGAGGAGGCCGCGGCTCGGGTTATCGGCAACGAGTGCAGGCGCCTACTTCAAAACTTTCGGCACGAGGCTCGGACGCAGGCTATTCGAGACTACTACGCCTCGACTGGTATTCGGAGGAAAAAAGAGAAGTGCCGCCTCAACTATCTGAGTAAGGAGAAGTACATGAAGGTAATTACCTATTCTTAAGGCCTTGTACTTAGTTCCTTGATTTGATTCGTATGCGTAGCGCTCAAATTTCTCTTGCTTAACTTAGGTGCCCCCGAGATGGTGTGCGGATAGGATGGACTGTTGGGAGGCGTTGGTGGATGAGTGGTGCACTCCCCAATGGCGCAACGTCCACGACGGTGCAAAGGAGAAGCGTGCCCAAATGAAAGGTGTCCCACACCATCTAGGCAGCGTCAACCTACGTGGGTTCGGGGAAAACTGGGTATGTGGTTTGCTTCATGATTCATGCAAATTCATTCTTCATGCTAGCTTGAGCCCTTAACTAATACTCTGTTCCTCTCTTTTAGGCGCGGCACAACAAGGCTCTAGTGCCAGAGCTGTTCGACCTCTATGCCATGTCCAATACTGCCTCGTACAAGAAGGCCAAGGCATTCTCTGAGTCTGACCTCGATGATCCCGAGAAATTCAGCAACCGCGCCTCCCACAACAAGCTTGTGAGGTACAGAGACGAGGGGAAGGCGAGGAAAGGGCCGGAGTTTAACCCGAGCCAGCAACCTCTTGATCCAGAGCTGGTGATGATATCTGGTGGCGGGAGGCACCATGGCTTGTTAGCAATTGGGGATGGACTGATACGTTGTACTAGCACTCTCCCGCAGATCAAGAAGCGCCAGACCAGCTCCGATCCTGAGATAAGGCCTCGTGCACGGCCAATGGAGCTCGAATTCCAGGTTAGTTATACGGACTCAGATACCTTTCCTCCATTACATTGTGTGTGTGGCCGTCGATGATTACAATGCTAACGAGTGGTGTTGCAGGCTGCTATTGAGGCAGAGAGAGCGAAGACCCAGGCTGCTCTTGAGGAAGCAGAAGCGAGGACCCAGGCGCTTCTAGAGGAAGAGAGACGGCAGGCGGCGGCGAGGGAGAGGGAGGCGGAGGAGAGGATGGCTAAGCTATTGGAGGAGGAGAGGAACCGGAACGAGGCGGGTCAACGGGCCCTATACGAGCTCTTCGTGGTAAGTTTCTTCTGCATATTAGCCAAATCATGCACGTAATGTTCCTTTCATTACTAACTAATATGACTGACTCGAGAAAACCAAATGTGCAGAGCATGTGCGAAAAGAATGGCACGACCCCTCCGCCGATGCCAGTCATTGCTCCGGCGGGCACGGTGAGTTTCATTTGAATGGTCATTAGTTACTAGTCTTCACATTTGAGTTGCATCATGCTAACGATACACTGCAAATGATCTTTGGTGCAGCATAACTCCCGACAAGCATCGACCGATGCTTCTCCGTCTGCCACTGGCGCGACTGGTCCTTCACCTACATCTAAGTGATGACGGTAAGTTTTCCCAAGTGTTTAGCTTAACAAAATGACTCAATATGCTTAGCTAGCTAAAAAATGACATAACAACATTAATTAGCTCCAAAATGACCTATTTAACCTAGGATAGCTCTAAAATGACATATACTTAGCATTTATTTCTCCAAATAATGAATAAGATGAAAGAAAAACAAGGAAGAGGAGGAAAAGAAGGAATAGGAGGAAGAAGAAGAAGAGCTCCTCTTCTTCTTCTTCTTCATCTTCTTCATCATCATCATCTTCTTCTTCTTCTTAGCATTTATTCCTCCAAAATCACTTAATATGCTTAGCTAGCTCAAAAATGACATAATAACCTTAATTAGCTCAAAAATGACCTATTTAACCTAGGATAGCTCTAAAATGACCTAAACTTAGCATTTATTTCTCCAAAATGACTTTAATATGCTTAGCTAGCTAAAAAATGACATAACAACCTTAATTAGTTCCAAAATGACCTATTTAACCTAGGATAGCTCTAAAATGACCTATACTTAGCATTTATTCCTCCAAAAATGGATTTATATGCTTAGCTAGCTCAAAAATGATATAATAACCTTAATTAGCTCCAAAATGACCTATTTAGCTCCAAAATGACTTAATATGCTCCAAAATGACCTATTTAGCTCCAAAATGACTTAATATGACCTATTTAGCTCCTTCTTCTTCTTCTTCTTCTTCTTCTTCTTCTCCTTCTTCTTCTTCTTCTTCTTCTTCTTCTCCTTCTTCTCCTTCTTCTCCTCTATTCCTTCTTCTTCTTCTTCTTCTTCTTCTCCTTCTTCTTCTCCTTCTCCTTCTCCTTCTCCTTCTCCTTCTCCTTCTCCTTCTTCTTCTCCTTCTTCTTCTTCTTCTTCTCCTTCTTCTCCTTCTTCTTCTTCTTCTTCTTCTTCTTCTTCTTCTTCTTCTTCTTCTTCTTCTTCTTCTTCTCCTCTATTCCTTCTTCTTCTTCTTCTTCTTCTTTCTTCTTCTTCTTCTTCTTCTTCTTCTTCTTCTCCTTCTTCTTCTTCCTCTTCTTCTTCTCCTTCTTCTCCTTCTCCTTCTTCTTCTTCTCCTTCTCCTTCTTCTCCTTCTTCTTCTTCTTCTTCTTCTTCTTCTTCTTCTTCTTCTTCTTCTTCTTCTTCTTCTTCTTCTTCTTCTTCTTCTTTTTCTTCCTCTTCTTCTAGTCTTCTTCTTCTTCTTCTAATTTCATACTCCCATTTTTGCAGGTTTGATTCACTTCATGGAAGGGCAGAATGCTACTGTTTACATATTAGATGTTTGTGAAACTATGTATATATGAATTGGATGTATGATGTTTGATGACGATGGTGAAACTATGTTTGATGTTTGAAACTACGTTTGATGTATGATGTTTGATGTTTGAAACTATGTGATTCTGAATATATATATATATATATGTGTTTGAATTTCTGTGAAAATGAATTGATATAACAAAAAACAGAAAAAACAGGGGCTATATAGCCACTTTGCTGTCTGCTGGCAGACGGCAAAGAGCTTTGCCGTCTGCTGGCAGACGGCAAAGAGGCCACGTGGCAGCAGCCCGTGCAACCTGGGCTGGCCTATGTGGCCTCTTTGCCGTCTGCTGGCAGACGGCAAAGAGCCTGCCTGGGCCCAGCTGAAGCCTGACGTCAGCTGGCGTCATCTACAGCTCTTTGCCGTCTGTTGGCAGACGGCAAAGAAGGAAAGTTCTTTGCCATCTGCCAGCAGATGGCAAAGAGCCTGCCTGGGCCCAGCTGAAGCTTGACGTCAGCTGACGTCATCTACAGCTCTTTGCCGTCTGCCAGCAGACGGCAAAGAGCGCCGTTAGCCACCTAACGGGGATGGAACCTTTTCTGTGCCGTCCACGCTCTTTGCCGTCTGCTGGCAGACGGCAAAGAAGGAAAGTTCTTTGCCGTCTGCCAGCAGACGGCAAAGCGGCCTTTGCCGGCAGCCGTTCAGCCGGAGTGTTTGCCGTCTGCTGGCTGACGGCAAAGCCTTTGCCGTCCGCCAAGCATGCCTTTGCCGTCTGCTATAGCAGACGGCAAAGTGCCTGATTCCAGTAGTGAGTACACCAAGAGCTACTCAAGAAGAAGACATCAAGCTCACGTTGGTGAATGGGTTTCTGGCTCTGAATCCGACAACCACTCCAAGAGAAGCTATCACTCCAACTCCGACTATAGTCAAGATGAAGGTATTGCCGGACTTGCACTAGTGACAACCAACTCCTATGACATATTTGATTCACCAAATGAAGGAAGTGGAAGTTGCTTCATGGCTAAAGGCCCCAAGGTATCACACCCCGAGTATCTTGATTTTAATAGTGATGAGGATGATTTGCTTGGAGATGATGACTTGCTCTTTGATAAAGCTAGTGATGTTAGTCAAAATGAACTTGATAATTTTCATGCTAGTCAAGATAAGGCGGTTGATGATAATAAGATGGAAATAGAGCGACTAACTAAAGAATTAAACACTCTTAATTAGCCCATGAATCTACTCTAGAATATCATAGAGAGCTTTCTTGATAACCCACAAGTATAGGGGATCGCCACAGTTTTCAAGGGTAGAGTATTCAACCCAAATTTATTGATTCGACACAAGGGGAGCCAAAGAATATTCTCGAGTATTAGTAGCTGAGTTGTCAATTCAACCACACCTGAAAGACTTAATATCTGCAACAAAGTATGTAGTAGCAAATTAGTTTGGAAGTAACGGTAACGGTGGCAAAAGTGACAGTAGCAGTATTGTAGTGATTGTAACAGTAGCAACGGAAAAGTAACATAGCAAAGATCAATATGTGAAAAGCTCGTAGGCAATGGATCAGTGATGGATAATTATGTCGGATGGCATTCATCATGCAACGGTTATAACATAGGGTGATACGGAACTAGCTCCAATTCATCAATGTAATGTAGGCATGTATTCCATATATAGTCATACGTGCTTATGGAAAAGAACTTGCATGACATCTTTTGTCCTACCCTCCCGTGGTAGCGGGGTCCTAATGGAAACTAAGGGATATTAAGGCCTCCTTTTAATAGAGAACCGGACCAAAGCATTAGCACTTAGTAAATACATGAACTCCTCAAACTACGGTAATCACCGGAAAGAATCCCAGTTATTGTCACCCTGGGGGATGCGGATCATAACTCGTAATAGGTGTCTACAACTTGCAAGATAGGATCAAGAACACATATATATTCATGAAAACATAATAGGTTCAGATCTGAAATCATGGCACTCGGGCCCTAGTGACAAGCATTAAGCATAGCAAAGTCATAGCAACATCAATCTCAGAACATAGTGGATACTAGGGATCAAACCCTAACAAAACTAACTCGATTACATGGTAAATCTCATCCAACCCATCACCGTCCAGCAAGCCTATGATGGGATTACTCACGAACGGCGGAGAGCATCATGAAATTGGTGCTGAAGGATGGTTGGTGATGACGACGGCGTCGATTTCCCCTCTCCAGAGCCCAAAACGGACCCCAGATCTGCCCCCCCCCCCCCCCCGAGGAAGAACAGGAGGTGGCGGCGGCTCCGTATCGTGAAACGCGATGAACTCTTCTCTCTGATTTTTTTCTCCCCGAATAGAAATATATAGAGTTGGAGATTGTTGACACACGAATACGTCACCGTGTACCCTCGACGCCGGGGGTGATGCACCGCAGCTCACGTCGAAGGAGGACTGTCCGGCAGCGCGATACGCAAGACAGCCGGCGGACGCTTTTGTAAACCCGAAGCCCCGCTCACCCGGGAGGGACCCCGTCAGGGCTTGCGACAGCTATGGGCTGCCCTAGGTCGATTCGCTCGCCCCTAGAGCCTCGTGGATCCGCAGCCCTCCGGCGTGGAAGGCTAGCGAAGAACGAGAAAGAAAGATACAAGGGTAGGAGATAAAAAGTAGATGAACACGAAAAAGTAGATTGATAGATTGGTTCGATTGGTGTTGTTCAATCGGCCGTCACCCCCAACATATATAAGAGGCGGCTGGACTTCCCGTACAAACAAAGGATTCATCTAGGCTTTCCTTACAAGAAAATTACATCAATTCACATCCTAGAGTCCTAGTTCTGGTCCCGCTCGGATTCAGCCCGAATCTGGTCCAATCTTCTGTCTTGCTCCTTGCGTGGGCCGTGGAATCTGCACATGACCTCCGATGGAGATGTTTCAAACACGAATTTTGTGCGCTTCGACGAGGCCAATAATGTGTATGTTGATCACTTTTCCAAATAAGGCCATCTTGAATACTCCACGGGGTCATCTTTAATTTCGAGTCGGACTCGGTTATGTAGCTGACTGGACCGTCCGACTCTTGTAGCGTCTCTGCAGGTCGTATACTATGTCGGATGATGATGACTCCAAAAGCAAAGTCGACCGTTTCGACGTTACGAACAACTTTCATGGTGAACACTTTTTCATCTGAGGCCATTTAGATAATTATTTGAGCCCATCTTCAGCTTCTGGTCGGATTTGGCAGTTTCCACCCCGGCAAGCTTTTCCCGGCAAGCTTTCCACCCCGGAAAGCTTCACCCCGGCAAGGTTTCCATCCCGGCAAGCTTTCACACCCCGGCAAGGTTTCACCCCGGCAAGATTTCCCCGACAAGGTTTCCATCCCGGCAAGCTTTCTGGCTGTACCTTGCAGGTCTTTTTTGTGGCAGTAAACGACCTCGGATGAAAATGTGCCCAAAAGCAAAGTTGACCGTTTCGACGTTACAAACAACTTTCATGTTGAACGGTTTTCGACTCGAGGCCATCTTGAATGGCTAATTGCTCACGCATTGCATCAGACACTCGCCAAGACGTGTCTGGTCTCCCGCGTCTTATTTCGCCTCTTAACATGGCTGCATTCAGATAGCTCTAACTTTTGCATACGAACTCGGATTGAGACGATTTTTATATGAAAATCGACCGATTCGACGAGACGAAGACAATTCATGTATAAAGTTTTCTCATATGAGATCATCTTGAGGGAGTAATCAGCCGAATAGTGTTCTGGATATAAAATCCCAATACTTCGAACACAACTTCGGCCTTAGAGATGAGATCGGATGGCTATGGCCCAAATATCAAAGTTTCTCCTTTTGACGATACGGAACTTTCTCACTTTGAGAACTTTTTCATTTGAGGCCATCTTTATTGCGTTTTGTATCGTGCCAAAATCGGGTGTCAACACATGCCCCCCGGTTTTCTAGCAGAGCTTGCGTGCCAGAAAATACTTTGCCTCGGGTATTGTTTAAGCACGATGTCAACACTCCATCGGCTGTCTATGCTGAGGACGATAATTGTTATCGGCCATATGCTCAGGCTTGTTGCTGCTTGAGTAGAACTTCTTCGGATGATAGTTGTCTGAGAACAACCATTGGATGTCACAAAGGCCTCCACATAAATTTCTCATGTCAAATCTAACCTTACTTTGTCCAAGTACTCCTTGGGGATATTAGAACCGCTCGATGATACATCGCCAAGCCGTCTTGCCGAGCAATTATAACCATGCACCTCAAAGGAATACCGACAACTGTTCGGTGACTCAACTCATTGTTGACCAAAGTACACCATCAAGCCTCCGCCGAACATCGTCTGTCTCCTAACATGGATCATGCAGATAACTATCATCATGAGTCAGAGCTTTTATGCACTAAACCCTTGATCAGTGGCCGAATCAGTAATTAAGTCGGCCTTGCTGGTATTGGCAAACACCGAGCATCGGCTATAGGAGTACAAGATAAACATGATGAACACCGTTAACCAGATGCCCCACTTTGCCAATACAATGAATTCTCAGGGCGATATGAAAATATCGGCCATGCATTCTCATCTCAAAGGAGCTTGGGAATCCGTCCACCAAAGTGTGAATAGCCGAAATAAATCAGATATTTCAGCTGGGGATATATTGTTGGGCACAAACTCTGATGGGACGGTTGCAGAACATGGATGATGCGCCGTTTGGAGTCTCGTATAGTGGCATTGAAATCGTTGTTTTTGCCTACCGGCTTCACGCTTGTCCTCCCTTACTCCTACCGGCTTCACAACAAGAGTAGACACATCATTCTCGCCTCGACGGCATCCCTTGGGAACCCATACCATGTTCCTCTTTTCTAACTCTTTGGCTCTGAGCCGCTTCAGCTTCTTCTCTTGCCAATGTGATAAGCCGAGTGAGCATCCCGACTGTGATTTTCTTTTATGCACTAGCAATTCTTTCCTGGCTTTGGGCACCTCTGGCTTGGCCCGTCCAAACTCGGTGATTGGGTCCTTGAAAGTTACTCGCTTCACTTCCTTTCCCTTAGTAACCAACATAGACTCGGTTGGCTTTTTTACATCCGGAGTCGGATCTGAAACAACACACTTGCGACCATCCTTTTTCACTCGGTAAACTTGATTGACCGCGCCCATATTTTTCGCCGAGCTCCGGACCGATTCTTTTTGGTTGAGTCGGTCTCTAACATGTGATTGTTGAACAAACAATGATCCTCTCGGAGCTGCATAATTTTGGTGAGGTGGTTTAGAATATGATGGACGATGTGCCCTTGATTTATACCTATCCCGTGATTGATATGAATAATAGTCAGCGTGGGGAGGTGTCCATGACATAGGAGTTGGTGGCCCAAAAGGAGGATATGGTATTGGCTTGTTCGACCTCTCCTTTCGCCAATCCCGGTCTTCAGATTTATGCTTTGGGGGTGACTTCGATGCTTTTGTTTCACTCGGCCGATAAGCACTCTTCTCCTCACTTAACTTCTGATATTTTTCCAATAACTGCGCGAAAGTGACTTTCGGCTTTTTACCTTTGTGCTTACCGCGGCCTTTTCTTTCTTTGGTTGTGTGTGCATTGGTCTTTGAATTTTCTTGTTGCCCCCCAGTGCTAAATGTGTCAGTTGCAGCTTTGATGGAATTCTCATCTTCAGTGTTGTTGCTGATGCACTTTTGAATGATTGCCTCGCTCGAAGACTTGATCCCATCATCATTAGCGTATACTTGTCTGTCTTTGGATGAGCCGGCTTGAGGTAGCCGAGTCAATGCTTGATCGCCATCGAGACCAATCTGAGTCGACTGGCCGTATGCTTGTGCCTCAACGAGCTCCAATCGTCCTGTGTTGGCCGATTGTGTGGCTTGATGAATCACATTATTGTCTTTGACATTCTGTTCAAACGAACATTGCATTTGCTCTTGTCTTGATGGCTCGACATCGTGATCAATTATAATAATAGGATTAGTTGGCGACGCACCGACGATGTGATCACTTATGCCCGGAGTGAAAGTACACTGCTCGTCCATTAACCGATATTGTGATACCGGCTCTGGAGCAAACCAACCGAGTGGTGCCAGCTTAGCGTCATCTGACTCAACTACGCATCGATTTTCGTCCTCCTTTTCCGATGCTCTGGAATCGGCTATCCCGAAGGACTTTGGACCTGGCTTTATGTTTCTGCATCCAAAGTAATTACAGAATATACGTCTCATTTTATACAAAATGTTAGCCAAGCATGAAACAAGCAAAGCTACCCATATGAACATAATTTTCAGTCGGCATAATGGGAAAAGCTTTGGTTGCGATAATCTATCACTAGCAGCCTCTATGAATGGTACAATATGTTGACTAGCATGATTAGTGACACGACTATTTCTAACAAAGAAGTTACTCATCTCGATTGGTCTTTCCAAGTTAACTACGATCTTGCTAATGGATGCATCAATGATATATTTTTGACCGAATCGGAAAGCGAGTAAATTATCTGCTAGACGTACCTTTGCGACAAGGTTGGTGGAATATGATGATCGTATATGTGGAACAATGTCTTGCTCCACCCCAAGATGATCCTCCAATGCCTCATCTTCTTCTTCTGGATTTCGTGCCTCGTCACTCGGATTACCCGAATAGATTCCACTCGAACGCTCTTTGTCAGCTGAACTTTGCTTGGCTGCATGTTCTTGTTCTTGATGTTCATCGTTAACCGAACTGTGTTCAGCCATATCACTTTGTTCTTGATGCTCACCAATTTCTTTAGCACTAAACTCATAGGGCAGCATGTAAGCTCCCTCACATCCAGAAAAATCGAGCACGGCCAATTTGCTGCGTTTGTCGATCCTTTTCTCGGTGAAGCTTGCATCATCTGTTTTGGTACACTCGACAATAACTGGCTCGATGCACTCGACATTAGCCGATGATTCACTCGGATGACTCAATGCACTCGGCCTTGACTGGCTCGACGCACTCGATATTGACTCTATGCACTCGACCTTGGCCGTCTCGGTGCTCAATCCGGTTTCAACTGAATCCATCATTGTCTTGGCTTTAAAGGAACCGTTTGACTCGGCTGTGGACGACTTAGTCATATTTGACTCGGTTTCAACCGAATCAACCATATTAACCGAGTGAATCCTTTTTTGTTGTTCAGCTTGCAAAGCTTCTGTTTTATCTTGCCTCAACATCGCAGAGGAACCAACATGGTTGCTGCATAGAGGAAGGGACTTGAAGTATTCTTGCAAATCTTCCTCCTCACGCTTTTTCTTGAGTGCTTCATAAGCGTGTCGATATTCTGTTGGTAACTCCTCAAGAGTCGGTGTGATAAAATTGTTGACGCAATTCCGTGTGAGCTTTGGCTGGATCTTGTCCACTCGGGCCACATATCTTTGTATAAATTCATCCCTGCTTGGATCGGCTTGCCCCCCAATGCTTTTAGGATCTTTCGGCAATGAATTGATGTTGCCGAAATTTTGCAATTGTATAGGGGGTGTATGACATGCTCCAATGATAGGTGAAGACGTATGCACTGTTGTTGAACCATATTTCCTCTCGCCAATTTGGTCAATTGGCAACACATCATCTTCTTGCAAAACCCTAGCTCTTATTGCCTCATAATCAGGAACCATCCCCTTATCATGTTGCTCAAGGCAAAGAGCGCAAATCTTCTTGTTTTGGGCTAAACTTTTTAAAGCAGCCAGAGCCACCTCATCTCCTGCAATATTAGGCACAAATGCTCCTGTATATTCTTCATTCATTCGGCCATAACCACGAAGGTGAGCCGAGTCATGAATATTTTGAGTTGTATTTTCTGCCAAAAAATTAATCTCATGAGGTGTAGTATATGATGACTGAGGATAACCGGCCAAATTGCTAATGGAAACATGGCCGATTCCCCCATCCATCGGCATATTTGGGGATGAACCCGCATATTGTGAGCCGGCTGCCGATGGGTAAAACTATGAGACACCCTCTTGTGCATGTAGTTTCCTATATTGATCACTCGAACTCATCGTGTTGTTCATCGGCATATTGAAAGGAGTTGCCGATGCATGAAAGTTCGGATCCATAAGTTGCATGTCATGATTATGTAATTTCCAAGCTTCTCCAACAGGATACTTAATCGGCCTTTTCTCATTAGAGCTAGCCGACATGGCATGCCCATCAAAGGATCTAGTGACAGCAACATAATGGCTATGTGCATCCACATAAGCAGATTTATGATACATGTTACCGTATATATTGCAGTCGCTTGATGACGCTCTCCTTGTAGCAAGAACGGGCTGGAGACCGTTCGAAGCTTCGTCCCCAGCGGAGTCGCCAAAAAGTGTGTTGACACACGAACACGTCACCATGTACCCTAGACGCCGGGGGTGATGCACCGCAGCTCACGTCGAAGGAGGACCGTCCGGCAGCGCCATATGCAAGACAACCGGCGGACGCTTTTGTAAACCCGAAGCCCCGCTCACCCGGGAGGGACCCCGTCAGGGCTCGCGGCAGCTATGGGCTGCCCTAGGTCGATTTGCTCGCCCCTAGAGCCTCGTGGATCCGCAGCCCTCCGGCGTGGAAGGCTAGCGAAGAACGAGAAAGAAGGATACAAGGGTAGGAGATAAAAAGTAGATGAACACGAAAAAGTAGATTGATAGATTGGTTCGATTGGTGTTGTTCATTCGGCCGTCACCCCCAACATATATAAGAGGCGGCTGGACTTCCCGTACAAGCAAAGGATTCATCTAGGCTTTCCTTACAAGAAAATTACATCAATTCACGTCCTAGAGTCCTAGTTCTGGTCCCGCTCGGATTCAGCCCGAATCTGGTCCAATCTTCTGTCTTGCTCCTTGCGTGGGCCGTGGAATCTGCACATGACCTCCGATGGAGATGGTTCAAACACGAATTTTGTGCGCTTCGACGAGGCCAATAATCCGTATGTTGATCACTTTTCCAAATAAGGCCATCTTGAATACTCCACGGGGTCATCTTTAATTTCGAGTCGGACTCGGTTATGTAGCTGACTGGACCGTCCGACTCTTGTAGCGTCTCTGCAGGTCGTATACTATGTCGGATGATGATGACTCCAAAAGCAAAGTCGACCTTTTCGACGTTACGAACAACTTTCATGTTGAACACTTTTTCATCCGAGGCCATTTAGATAATTATTTGAGCCCATCTTCAGCTTCTGGTCGGATTTGACAGTTTCCACCCCGGCAATCTTTTCCCGGCAAGCTTTCCACCCCGGCAAGCTTCACCCCGGCAAGGTTTCCATCCCGGCAAGCTTTCACACCCCGGCAAGGTTTCACCCCGGCAAGATTTCCCCGGCAAGGTTTCCATCCCGGCAAGCTTTCTGGCTGTACCTTGCAGGTCTTTTGTGTGGCAGTAAACGACCTCGGATGAAAATGTGCCCAAAAGCAAAGTTGACCGTTTCGACGTTACGAACAACTTTCATGTTGAACGTTTTTCGATTCGAGGCCATCTTGAATGGCTAATTGCTCACGCATTGCATCAGACACTCGCCAAGACGTGTCTGGTCTCCCGCGTCTTATTTCGCCTCTTGACGTGGCTGAATTCAGATAGCTCTAACTTTTGCATACGAACTCGGATTGAGACGATTTTTATATGAAAATCAACCGATTCGACAAGACGAAGACAATTCATGTAGAAAGTTTTCTTATATGAGATCATCTTGAGGGCGTAATCAGCAGAATAGTGTTCTGGATACAAAATCCCAGTACTTCGAACACAACTTCGGCCTTAGAGATGAGATCGAATGGCTATGGCCCAAATATCAAAGTTTCTCCTTTTGACGATACGAAACTTTCTCACTTTGAGAACTTTTTCATTTGAGGCCATCTTTATTGTGTTTTGTATCGTGCCACAATCGGGTGTCAACAGAGATGAGGTCGGCGGAGCTCCAGGGGGCCCACAAGACAGGGGGGCGCGCCGTAGGGGGGGCGCGCCCCCTGGCTTGTGGCCAGGTGGTGGACCCCCTCCGGTTGATTCTTTCGCCAGTATTTTTTATTAATTCCAAAAATATTCTCCGTAAATTTTCAGGTCAATCCGAGAACTTTTATTTCTGCACAAAAATAACACCAAGGTAATTCTGCTGAAAACAGCGTTAGTCCGGGTTAGTTCCATTCAAATCATGCAAATTAGAGTCCAAAACAAGGGCAAAAGAGTTTGGAAAAGTAGATACGATGGGGACGTATCAACTCCCCCAAGCTTAACCCATTGCTTGTCCTCAAGCAATTCAGTTGACAAACTGAAAGTGACAAAGAAAAACTTTTACAAACTCTGTTTGATCTTGTTGTTGTAAATATGTCTAACTGTTGTTCAGATTTTTAGCAAGGATTATAGACTAACCACATTCACAATAACATTTAGGTCTCACATTTACTCATATCAATGGCATAACCAACTAGCGAGCAATAATAATAAATCTCGGATGACAACAATTTTATCAAAACAATCATGATACAATATGATATAATGGTATCTCGCTAGCCCTTTCTGAGACCGCAAAACATAAAAGCAGAGAACCTCTAAAGAACAAGGACTGACTAGACATTGTAATTCATGGTAAAAGAGATCCAGTCATAATCATACTCAATATCAATTAATAACAAAGCATACAAATGACGGTGGTGCTCTCTAACTGGTGCTTTTTATAAGAAGAGGATGACTCAACAGTAAAGTAAAATAGATAGGCTCTTCGCAGAGGGAAGCATTGATTTGCAGAGGTGCCACAGCTTGAGCTTTTAAAACCGGGATGAATAATAATTTTGAGCAGTATACTTTCATTGTCAACATAACAACCGAAAGATCTCGGTATCTTCCATGCTAGATACATTATAGGCGGTTCCCAAACAGAATTGTAAAGTTTTTACTCCCCCTCCACCAATCAATCACACTCCACGGCGAGCCGAATCCACGGGTACCGTCCATACAAACAACAGTCCTGGGGGAGTTTTGTTTCATTATATTTTGATTTGATTTTGAGCATTGAACTGGGCATTCCGAATACTAGCCACTTTCTCGTGAATGATAGTGAATCAACACATATCGTGAGAATAACCCACCTAGCATGGAAGATACTGACAGCCCCTAGTTACTACATGAGCGATTCGGTCATGCAAAACAGAATATTATTTGAAGGTTTACAGTTTGGCACATGCAAATTTACTTGGAACGGCAGGTAAATACCGCATATAGGTAGGTATGGTGGACTCATATGGAACAACTTTGGGTTTATGAAAGTGGATGCACAAGCAGTATTCCGCTTAGTACAAGTGAAGGCTAGCAAGAGACTGGGAAGCGACCAACTAGAGAGCAACAACAGTCATAAACATGCTTTGGGATTAACCAACATTGAATGCAAGCATGAGTAGGATATAAATCACCATGAACATAAATATCGTGGAGGCTATGTTGATTTTGTTTCAACTACATGCGTGAACATGTGCCAAGTCAAGCCAATTGAATCATTCAGAGGAGGATACCATCCCATCATACTACATCACAACCATTTTAAAATGCATGTTGGCACTCAAGACAAACCATTATACACTCTTAGCTAATTAAGCATGTCATGAGTAACTATAATCTCTAATTGTCATTGCAAACATGTTCCATCCATAATGAGCTGAATCCAGAACGATGAGCTAATCATATTTACAAAAACAAAATAGGTCGAGTTCATACCAGCTTTTCTCCATCTCAATCACTTCATCATATATCGTCATTATTGCCTTTCACTTGCACGACCGAACGGTGTGAATAATAATAAGAGTGCACGTGCATTGGACTAAGGCGGAATCTGCAAACAATAACTCAAAGGAGAAGGCAAGGTAATATGGGCTCTCTGTAAGATAAACAATAATGCATACGAGAGCCACTCAACATTTTTATTGTGGTCTTCTCCTTACGACCCAAAGAAAAGAAATTTCGAAACAAAAACGAGAAAAACTATCTACACGGGAAAGCTCCCAACAAGCAAAAGAAGAACGAGAAATCTTTTTGGGTTTTCTTTTAATGATACAACTAAACAAACTAAAAGGTAAAGCTAGAACTAATTTTTTTTTGGATTTTTCTCAAGGTTAATTAAACACTCAAGAAGAAAGCGGAAAGAAGAAATAAAATACCATGGATGATATAATGAAAACGTATAAGCACCGACTACTAAGATGAGTGTGTGAACATGAATGTAATGTCGGTGAGAAATACGTACTCCCCCAAGCTTAGGCTTTTGGCCTAAGTTGGTCTAGGGCCATGGCTGGCCTGGATAATATCCAAAGTCATAGTTGGGGTTGTACTGGGCTGCGGCGGCTACCGCTTGAACGGTTGCAGCGCGGAGGCGAGCGGCTTCCGCCTCTCTCTCGTACTCGTTTGCCTCCTCTCTGGTTATAAAGTGTCTCCCTTTTTTCTGAAAGTTAAAGAAGGCAGGAGCAGGAAGGGTAATATGGACAGCACGCTGTCTGTCAAAAATTAGTCAATACAGGAGGGACTGTTCGTTCCTCTCAAGAAACTGGTAGCGCACCATAGCCTCAATATCAAGAAAAGCAGGTGGTAACTCAATATCATTCCCCCTTATGGGTACCCCAAGATAATTAGCTACACGAGTGGCATAAATCCCGCCAAAGAAATCTCCTTCCTTAGCATTTTTATGTAGCCTCCTAGCAATAATAGCCCCTAAGTTATATCGTCTATCTCCCATGACCGCACTCTTAAGAATACTAAGATCAGGTACGCAAAGGTAGCTATGATCATGTTTACCGTTAATACATCTACCTATGAAGAGAGCAAAATAACGTATAGCAGGAAAGTGAATGCTCCCCAAGGTAGCCTCTGTAATGTTTCTAGTTTCTCCCACAGTGATGCTAGCAAGAAAATCACTATATTCAGTTTTGTGAGGATCACTATAGCTGCCCCATTGCGGAATTTTGCATGCACGGTTAAAATCTTCTAGGTCCGTAATATAAGATTCATCATAAAGATTAAATAGAACAGAATGCATATTACGCCTGGATGAAAATTCAAACCTCCACACGAAGGAATCAGTGAGTTGATAATATTGCTTGCATTGGTCTGAAATAAAATCTTCAAGGCTAGCATTCCGTATGTACGCGTAAAACTCTTCCTTGAAACCGGCATGAACCATGAATTGATCCGACGGCCATTCACAAGGCCGCACTTGAGCTTCCCTCGGTGGTTCAAAGTCGGGCTCACGTATCGCGAGTCTCGGGGTCTTCTTGCTCGAGGAACCACCTTCGTATATTCTCCTCAACATCTTTCTTTCTCTGAAAAATTTCTGAAATTTTTAGTGACTCAAAGTAAAGGTGAACAAAACTCAACAAAACTAATAGCAACTACTCCCACAAGTGCCTAGAGGCTATATCATGCATCAAAACTACTTGGGACCATACAAATTTGACATGAAATCTCAAGAACAAGGTCACCACAGCAGCAAAAATTTACAATATATAAAGCACTAAGGCAAAAACTAATTGGACCATTGGAGGAGTCACATACCGAAGATCAATCCCTCAAAACAGTTTTGCAAATGGAGCCTTGCACAAGGAGATTGAAAATGGCAGCAAAATGAGTTAGAACACGGTTTTGAGCAATGGTGTGATTTTTTTCTGTAGGAAGACGAAGTGGATGGTGGCTGGAATAAGAGAGGGGGGCCTACGTGGGACCCACAAGCCAGGGGGGCGCGCCCAGGGGGGGTAGGCGCGCCCTGCAGGCTTGTGGCCCACTGGTGCAGCCCCCTGATGTGTTCTCAGTGTCAAAAATTCTTAAATATTTCAGAAAAAATCATACTACATTTTCAGGGCATTTGGAGAACTTTTATTTTCAGGTCACTTTTTATTGCATGGGTAAATCAGAAAACAGAAAAATAATAGCATTTTTACTGTATTTAATCTAAATAACATAAAGTAAAAGTTGGGTACAGAAGGTTGTGCTCTCATGCCCGTCAAAAAGAATCCATCAATATGGTTGATCAAGTCTTATTGACAAACTTTTTTCGAATGACACGGAACCGGAGAATTTTCGAATAACATTAGGTTACCTCAATGGGGATATGCATGTCCCCAACAATAAGTATATCATATTTCTTTTTGGCAGTAGGGAGAGGGAATTTAAAATCTCCAATAATAATCGTTGAAATTTTTCCAATGGAGTTGATACTATGAACTTGAGGTTGTTTCTTCGGAAAGTGTATCGTATGCTCATTACCATTAACATGAAAAGTGACATTGCCTTTGTTGTAATCAATAACAGCCCCTGCAGTATTGAAAAATGGTCTATCAAGGATGATCGACATACTGTCGTCCTCGGGAATATCAAGAATAATAAAGTCCGTTAAGATAGTAACATTTGCAACTACAACAGGCACATCCTCACAAATACCGATGGGTAAAGCAGTTGATTTATCAGCCATTTGCAAAGAGATTTCAGTAGGTGTCAACTTATTCAAATTAAGTCTACGATATAAAGAGAAAGGCATAACACTAACACCAGCTTCAAGATCACATAAAGCAGTTTTAACATAATTTATTATATATAAAAAGTAATTTACGGGATTTACGGGCTAACGAGAAAAATGAGAAAATAGGCTAGAAAATACCACAATAATCAGAAATATCTAGCCTTTAATTTTCTACGTCCGAAAATCATAACCGTTAGATCCACTTTAAAGTTGAATAATTTACCCACCAATGCCACCCTCTAAATTATACACCTAAAAAATATTTATACACCAGGTTACCCGGCCCTTCCAATATCGATCAAAGATTGTCGTCGTCATATCCAATTAAGAAAAGATTGTCGTCATAATTGATGTGCAGCTTGCGTTTGAATCTTCCTCGGCAAGAAAACAAGTTTGATCTGTGGCGTGGATTCGTGTGTGTTTGCTGCGTGCGTTTACAGTCAGCCAAGGAATTGATCAGCCGCCATGCTATTCCTCCTCAAGGAATCAAGATCAATCTATGGCGTCGATTGATATGCGTTGCCAGCCAGTCAAGGAACTAAGATCGATCTGTTTTTTCCCGTAAAAAAAGATCGATGTGTTTTTTCACGTGGCCGAAAAATTGATAAGCTAGCCTCCTCAAGGAAAGGAATCAAGATCAATCTGCAACATGGATCGATAATTAGATATATGCGTTTGCTACGTGCATTTCCAGTCTACCGAGGAATTGGTCAGCTGGCCGTGGTAGTCTTCCCATAGAAACAAGATCCATCTGCGGTATGGAACGATATGCGTTTGATGGTGCGTTTCCGGCCGGCAGAGGAATTGATCAGCTGGTCGTGCTATAGCCTCACCAAGGAATAAAGATAAATCTTTGTTTCCTGCATGTGTTTCCGGCCGGTGGAGGCGATTATCGTCTAGCTTATTCGGGCGTGCTAGGATCCCCAAGAAATCAATCAATATGCCTGCCTTACCGGACCTGAGAACGATCTGTATTTCCTCCATGTGTTTTCCATATGGCGGAGGAATCGATCAGCTAGCTTCTCCACAGTGTGCTAACCTCCTTAAAATATTAATCAATTTTCTTAATTACTATACTAGCTTCAATGGAGACCACGTTTCCTTCCGGCAAGCAATCGGCAACCAGTGACGTGATCTCAATATCTCATACAAAAGGGAGTGAGATCGTGGAAAAGTAATCAGGTTTTGGAACTTCGGACCAGTGCAAACATCGGAAGAGTCGTCAACCACACAAGCCGCATCTTGCAAGAAGTCGACAGACAAGGGAGTACGTATAATCAGTGGCGGAGCTTGAAAGAAAATGTTGGACGGGCCAGACTTAAGAAGAGCCTGATTTTTTTTGAAAGTCTGAATCATAAGCATTAGTATAAGATGCAAGGTTACAAGATGGTGCGAGCAGTATATAGACACACACACACACCAAAATACAGTTCAACGATGAACCACCATTAAGTTAGCTAATACATAACCATGAAGCACCATTAAGTTAGCTAATTCAAGCAAGGGCAAAACATGGTCTTACTCAACTTCAGTTATGTCATATCTTTTCCTTTTAAATCCCAAAGCAGTTCTTGTCTGAGTCTAATTTTCCTTGCTCATGACTACCTAGGTTGCAATATGCATAAGATCAGACTATTAGTTATCACTAGATGTAAGGAACCGAAAGAAATTAGGCTAGTTCTTATCCAATGGGGAATTTGGAGGAAGATGTTAGTTTACATGTGCTGCCCTGCTGCTGCTGTGTGATGTGTCCTAAAAAAAAATTCAGTCCGGCGGGCAGGAAGCTCATGTGCCAACGCCTAGCAGGGATATTAGCAAGACTGGATGTTGGAGCTTTGGAGAAGAGCGAATGCAAGGACACAGGGAGTTCATGCGCTAGCAATTTGCCGGTGGAACGACGGTGCGGCTGCGTAGATGTCGTTGCCCATGCTCGGGGTTAAGGAGCAGGGCAGGGTGACTGGCCAGGACTGACGCGAGATCTCGGCGGGCAGCGGATGCTCCGAGAGACGGCGGGCAGTGAGCTCGCTTCAGTGGCCGATGCTCCCTGGACCGCGAGACGGGAAGAGAGGATTGGGGTGCGCTGCTAGCGTGAGACTCGAAGGATGCGTAGGTGGGCTGGTCTACGAGATGCATACATAATTATTTTTTTGCCAAAATCCTGGGCGGGCCACGGTCCAGTTTGGCCCCTACAAAGCTCCGCCTCTGCGTATAATCAAAGACAAAGTCTAGAGTTGTCATCTGGGGCTACATATATATTAAACTGGAGTATCGGTGCTGATCTGTTCTGGTCACTCAGAGCAATGTTCGCTCAGGGACGAAGGACAGAGATCATGGCGTGGCTACATGCCGTACTGGTCATTATCTCATTGTATTTGAAGAGGAAAGAAGGGTTCATGAAGGCATGCAGGGACGTGTACACATGTTTTGTCCATACGCGGTAGTAGGTAGAAGGAAAAGTATACGACCAAATGGCCAACATCAAACGAGCGCATACACGATGTAGTTGGCGTTGGCAGGGCTGAGACGTACATGGTAGGAGCCACAATTCCAGCGTCTCTTGAAGTTGTTTTCCTGGAATAACTTCATGCCTCGATCGACCGTTTAGCTTGAAGGTCAGTTTTATTAGGAACTGCTCTTATATTCATTCTTTAGTAATCATATAATAGTTTTTCTTGCAGAGATACTGGCTTAACTTTTTCTGAAGTCAATTAGATGTATATGTGTGTCCGTAGATATGTTTTCTAATGCCCGTCCATAGTTGAAACTTGAAAGTCATTTATACCTACACTACAAGATCATATTAACTTCTTATTTTTCATATAAACACGTGTGCTGCCGTTCCCAAAAAATTACACGTGCTATGCTTGAAATTAAGATTTCAACACATAATGCAAAATCATGTTAAAAATTCCGCCCTTTTGTCATATATGCATCATATATTCACTGGTCTCTGAACAAACTACACATACAAAGCTCCGGTCAGTGACACCGTCGGAACCAAACTCCTACGTAATATCAGCCAAGTGCTGGTTTATGCAATTTCCAAGAAGATCCCCCAGAGTAATAACATGCATGAACACTTGTGGGACAAGAGGTATATATTCCAATATATATAATAATGTCAGTGCAAGGCCAGGACAATCTCTAAACTATGTAGGGCTATGTCCCCTAGAACCTTTCACATATGGTGAGTTTTCCATAGCACTCCAAAGAGTCACGAGAAGGGACAAACTGTAAGTAAAGGTGAACGACAAAGATAGCAAATTAAGTGATGTGGTCAAGCAGTCAAGGCAATAATCTATTTATGTAGAAACACTTTCTGTATGGCGGTAATTGGACTATATGACGTTTCTAGCCTTTTAGGTAAGTATAAATACAAGGAAACTTAGTTTTTGCAAAACAAATATCTTCAAATTAAGATAACTCACTTATGTATGCTCTAACATCATTCTTAATTATGAGCTACTATATAGCAAGATGTATATGGTGTAAAGAAGACTCGTTTAATACAGAATCACTTACTTAATGGAAATAGTTAACAAATTTTTAGGCATGTTTGCTTTCTTGAATATTTAATATGTGATTCCGTATGCTTATGGTATCTTTATATTTTCTACATCGGATAAATTTAAGTTTCGGATTAAGTATCATTGACATACTACGAAACATCAATACTCTTTATTATATGATATTTAATGCTTAGTATATAGTACAAGCCTACAGTGGGAGTGCATTCATGTATAAATATAATTTATCTGTACCAGAATGCAACCAACCCTATTTTTATTCAATTATTTTATCAGAAACTTGGAACTGTAGAGTATAGATAACTGCAAATATAATTAGTACTTCAAATTGTTCGATATGCCTGCCAATCCCAAGCACGAAAAATATGAAATGTTTTATCACCAGCAACAACCCATTACTTAATTGTTTGGATCTAGACAAATTTTGCTAAATTTGTGCATAAAAATTCACCTACCATTTCAATTTTGTTTGTTAGGTCAAAAAAGATTCAAAAAACGTATATACTACAAATCACATAAAGTACATTTGGTTCTCCAATAATACAAAATTTACACTTAACAGTAACTCTACTTTTGTTAAATCATATAAAGATATTCCCACACACTTGCGCGTGCCACCATGGTAGATTTAACATGCTTTTTTTTAATAGCACAATAGAAATTATAGATGTGTCACTGTTAAACTAATGGCACTAATAACATTTGTGTTTAAAAATGAGAATATGGTGTCTTACAAAGTGAATGTATTCACAATTTGAGATAAAAACGACTTATTGTAATATGATATCTAAAAACCGTTTGAATGTATCTCATCATTAGCAGAAAATTTATTTCTAAGAAGCAATTCAAACAATTGTCAAATTTATGTCTTAGATATTGTTATATAAGATATCATCTATCTTGGAATGAAGTGAGTAAATGAGGCATGCATATACTAGGTAAGATAAAAGTATTCGATAGCCTACATGTCAATGCAGATGTACTATTTTGTTGCAAACATCTAATATTGTATACGAACCATCGAGTCTCAAATCCATACTCATGCAGTGTCAAACATAAACTATCACCTGGCATGAGGTCTAAACTTTAATACAGCAAACTAATATATTGGCACAAAGAAATGAACATACAACTGACATATTTTATAGGAAACATATTTTTTTAAAATTTGAATATGCTAAAAATGGTGACGTCGCCTTAAATTCAATAGCCCAAAAATGATGCCATCGCTCACCCGTGTGCTCTTCTTACAAATTTGCGGTGACTATAACTAAATTAATATATTTTCACATACTTATTTATATGTCAATGAGAAAACCTAACATACGTAAGACAAAAGTTTGTTCGCACAAGTTTTATATTTGTAAATACCATCACATGTCGCCCCAATTTCATTTAAATAAATCAAATAATATGTTATATTATTACACTTTCCAAAGTTCTAGCCCGCGCATCGAGCGGGCCACTGTGCTAGTTTCTTTTAATAGAGCATGGTATAGTAGATACTCCGGGATCTCCTAGTTTCTTTGGTATTCCACCCTTAAAGGTACACTAGTAGAAAAAGGGTCATTTGTCCCGGTTCGTAAGGGCCTTTAGTCCCGGTTCTGGAACCGGGACTAAAGGGTCGGGACTAAAGCCCAAAACCTTTAGTCCCGGTTTGCTTACGAACCGGGACCAAAAGGCGGGCACGCGCAGTCGCTGGGGGTTTTTTTTTTTTTGGAAGGGGGGGTTTTGGGGTTTTGGAGGGTTAATTTAGGGGTTTCATATTGTGTTAGCGAGCTAATAGAGAGAAGTGACCTCTCTTTTTCCGTGCTTGGTCGACACTAGCTACTACACATATAGAGAGAACTCGACGCTAGCTAGTAAGCAAATAAAGGAAACCATTAATTACACAAGATCGTCATGAACATATATAGAGAGAAGTGACATCTCTTTCTTCGTGCTTGGTCGAACAACAAGTTTTCGTATATCTATCCGACGCTGCTACATATGTACAATATATAACATCCCTTACAACAATTTCAATTTCACATGGTATTCTCCTTGTTCAGGTATGACGTGGTCAAGAAAGAATCCCGCCAATTCCTCTTGAATTGCTCGTATGCGATCATATGGTAGGAGTTCATCCCGCATCTGCCAGATCTAATTTAAAGAAGGGGTCAATACATATATATGAATGAAACTCAACAAAATTGATGGTAATATATAAAATAAAATTGTGAATATTGTTTACGTACTTCAAATTGTTTCTCAGAGGAGGCCCGTTCAGAGGTATAGTAGCGAATGAACTCGCATACGTAGTATCCACATAAATGAGTGTTGGGTGCCTGCAACAAGCACTTTACGAGAATAGAGTTCAATCAAACTGATAAGCAAGCATGATAATGGTATTGATGAAACTAGAATCAATGAGAGATGCGCGGAACTAGCTAGTACTACTTACTTTGGGGTGTGTAAATCGCAGCTCCTTCTTCAGACCCGGAACCTTAGCGGTGAACGTTTTCCAAACCCTGGCAGGCAAAGAAAATGATTACTTGATATCAGAAAATGAACGAAAGTTGCCGATATGGTCCCGGTATTGATTGAACTTACTTCTGGAGCATTGCAGTCATGTCCGCATAATACTTGGGATCTTTACGGAGCGAGTCTAAGACAGTTACTAATGCCCCGTCAAGGTTAATGGATAGCAGAATATAGTGGAAGCTGCGCACGCATAACTCATCAATTACATTACTTAACCACGAGTAAGCGGAACCGAATATGCAGAAGATAGTAACACTCACTTGAAGTTGTAAGGAAAGAGTATTTCCATTTTGTTTTGATGTGTAAGGAACGTTTGTAGTAAGTTGTTCTCGGTATCTTCAGCCGCCTTTCGTACCGACCATTCATTTACGGTATTTGGGCTAATGAACCCAACGTCGAAGATTCCTATTTTTTGGCATTCGACCATCTTCAATCTGCATAATATAGTGAGGATAATTATATATACATGCAATGAACGAGCTGAGCTAGAGACTTAATTATAGAAGTAATACTTACAGACAGTAGCAAGTCATGAGTTGTTTGTCGAGGGCCTTTTGATTGTATAATTGAAATAACTCCACAAATTCAACAGGCAGCAGGTCGACTCCAGGGAAGTCATGCTCTTTTTTAATTCCGACTAACAAACTGTCTTTCCCAGACTTCCTGCAGGTTTCCATGTACCAGTCATGCAATTTTTGCATCATCGTTGTTAGATGAGGATGATCAGGTTTGACGAGAGGCTTCCCGTGCTCATATCTAAAGACGTCTACTACCTCAGCCGTTTCAAACTGTACATCATCGGGCAGGTAATCATCAAGAGTGGTACCGGGCAGTAGCACCGGATGATTAGCGATATCGCTAGACACCTTGAGCGGGGGGGCACGATTGCTTCTCCTGTTCGCCGAGCTGGGGAATTGTTTTCCCACTTCTTCGTTTTTTCGCTCTTGCCGCACTGGAAGTACTTCCCGACTGCTGCGCTTTAGCATGTGTCTTAGTAATTATGCGGTCATAGTTGGAATCCGGCGGAGGTGGTGGTGGTCGCTTCAGGGCATTGATAGTGCGCTTCACTTTCACCGGATCTACCTTCTCCTTCGGAGGTGGAGTTTTCTTTGCAAAATGGTCCCTCGGTTGGGCACGACATATGTCCTCGTTTTCCTGCTCGGTCCTCTCATATGGTAACTTTTCCACAGGCTTGAGAGATGGACCGTATCTGAATTGGCTCCCGCCTCTGCTTGTACTGCTAGCCGCCGGAGCGGCGGCGTCTCTCTTCCGTCGTTGCTGACGAGGCGGAGAAATCTGACGCGCCGGAGGAGCCGGGGCGGCGGCGTCTCTCTTCCGTCGTTGCTGACGAGGCGGAGAAGGAGGCGGAGTGCTCCGACGCGCCGGAGTAGGCGAAGGAGGAGGCGGAGTGCCCTCACGCGTCGGAGGAGCCGGAGAAGGAGGCGGAGTGCCCTGATCACTCGCCGGAGGAGGAGGAGGAGGAGGAGGCGGAGTGCCCTGACTCGCCGGAGGAGGAGGAGGAGGCGGAGGCGTCCAGTTTGGAAGCTTGATGTACTCCTTCTGCCATAGACATGTACTCCTCAGAGCACGAACCAGCTGATTCTCCCCTTCACCTGTAGAGTGGTAAAGCTCGAGCTCCTCAAATCCCTCCATTACTTCATCCACCATCACAACAGCATAGCCATGTGGAATCGGAAGGCAGTGAAAAGTTCCGTTGGGTTGAGGAACTGCAACAGAGCCGAGAGCCGCCTTGAAAGTGAGGTTATGGCATTTCGTCATAAGCTCGCAATTTTGAGCCTCCGTGATAGTATCCACGGGGTAGATAGGCTCCGTGAAGTCAGTCTGAACGGGCTCCATGGAAGCCACGCTGCTTCTCTGCTGAGATGGCGGGGTAGCTTCTGGCGTAGCTTCGTGCCGCTGAGATAGTTGGCCGGCAGCTCGCTGGCTCTCAGCTTCCTCTAGCTTTTGTAGTCTTGCACTCATCTTCTGCATGTCGCTCAGCTCCGCTTTCCTCTTTCTCTCCCGGCTTCTGTAACCGCCTGCGTCGGGAAACCCAAACTTCCACGGAACGGAGCCTGGTGTGCCTCGTGTTCGTCCAGGGTGCTCAGCATTCCCTAGGGCCTCAGTCAGCTCGTCCTTCTCTCTGTCGGGAATGAACGTCCCTTCCTGCGCTGCGGTGATATACTTCTGAAGCTTCGTGACGGGTATTGCAAGTTGCTCGTCCGTCCAACGGCACTTCCCTGTTTCAGGGTCCAAAGTTCCCCCAACCCCGAAGAACCAAGTCCTTGAACGGTCTGGCCAGTTCAATGTCTCTGGTTCGACCCCTTTAGCAATCAGGTCATTCTCAGCTTTGTCCCACAACGGCCGGGCTTTGAGGTAGCCACCTGACCCCGTGTGATGGTGATACTGCTTCTTTGCAGCGTTGTTCTTGTTTGTCTCTGACATTTTCTTACTCTTGTCTGATGTCTTGTAGGCCACAAATGCGGGCCAGTGATCTCTTATCTTCTCAAATCGGCCGATGAATTCTAGAGTCTCACCTTTGTCGACAAACTTTGATTTCAACTCCTTCTTCCACCTCCTGAATAGATCTGCCATCTTCTTAAGAGCACACGCCTTGACCAGTGGCTCTATAACGGGCTTATTCGGATCCTCCTCTGGCGGTAGGGTGAAATTTGCCTTCAGCAAGGTCCAAAGATCATCTTTCTGTCTATCGGTGACATAATCACCTTCAGGGGCGTCGTCCTTAGGCTTATTCCATTGTTTGATGCTGATCGGGATGTTGTCCCTAACAATAGCTCCGCACTGAGCAGAAAATGCGTCCTTGGTCCGCTTGGGTTCAATCGGTAGGCCATCGTCCGCGAGTGCTGTGATCGTGAACCTTTCATCCTTGCGCAACCTCTTCTTCGGGCCTCATCTCGTTACCGAAGTTTGGCTCGATCCGGAGGGCTATAAAAGAAGAAAGAAGAGTTAATATATGTACATACCAAAACAATTAATGCATCAATTAGCTAGTCAGCACCTCCGGAGCCATCATGATCATGTCACCGGAGCCATCATGATCATGTCCTTCCTCCTCCATTGTTCCATCGGTGTCGTTGAGAAACGACAAGACAGCATCACCTCCGGCGAGGATTATCTCCCCCAACAACTGTTCTTGTTCCAAGTCTCTTTGATCCATAGTTTCTGCAAATATTACAACATGGCAATTAATATACAAACATGAATGTCCGACGTCCGGACTGCCTCTCTCATGAATGTCCGACGTCCGGACCGCCTCTCTCATGAATGTAAAACAAGGGATTCTCTTAACCTTTAAGGGATTTAACAAAATGGCGCCATTCTGAATGTGCAGAAAATGGTCCATATTTTTCCTGATCTCATCTACCCTTCTATATGTCACGTTGTCTAGTGTCAAAGGATTCAAGAAAACCAATGCTTCATCATTAGCCGGAAGTAACAGGCGCATAATGGTACGAAACTCTCCAAAATTGTTTTGGAACGGAGTCCCGGATAGGATAATTAATTAGCTTTTTGGTACGAAGTTCAGCAAGAGCCTTCCGAATATCGCTATTTGGAAGGCCTTTGCTGAAATTCGTACCAAAAAGCAAATTATTTTATCCGGAACTCCATTCCAAAACAACTTTGAAGAGCTTCATAGCATCATACGCATGTTACTTCCGGCTAATGATGAAGCCATGGATTTCTTCAATACTTTGACAGACAACGTGACATATAAAGAATATATATAAATGAGATCAAAAAAAAATTGGATCAACTTGTGCACATCCATAATGGGGGCATTCTTGATAAATCTATGTTACCGGAGTTATCTATGTTACCGGAGGGGGTAGACGACAACGACACTCACCCTTCATGTCATGTCCGACGTCCCCCCTCATGTCGAAGTTATCAGGGAGGGGGTAGACGACAACGACGCTCACCCCTCATGTCCGACGTCCGACGTCCCCCCTCATGTCATGTCGGACGTCCCCCTCATGTCGAAGTTATCGGGGAGGTGGCCTCGACAACGCTCTTTTAACTTGGTAAATTTGGGTAGCCTCGACAACTCTTCTAGGGTTTGGGGTGGCCTCAACAACGCTCTTTTAACTCATTTAACTCATTTAACTTGGTAAATTTGGTTGGCCTCGACAACGCTTCTAGGGTTTGGGGTGGCCTCGACAACACTTCTAGGGTTTGGGGTGGCCTCGACAACGCTTTTTCAGTCCCGGTTTGGCGAGAGGGGGTTGATCGATCGACGTCCCCCCTCATGTTGGAGAGTTACCGGAGTTTTCTATGAACAAAAAAAATACTACCTATCACATCTCAGTCCCGGTTTGGGTGGACTCGAGTGTTTGGTCGGGCGAGAGGGGGTTGATCGACGTCCCCCCTCATGTCGAAGTTACCGGAGTTTTCTTCTAGGGGTTTGGCTGACCTCGAGAGTTTGTCAGGTAGGGGAGGGGGGGGGTAGGAGATCGACAACGCTTTTTTTCTAGGGTTTGCGTGGCCTCGAGAGTTGGTCGCCCGATATGTCCGACGTCCCCCCTCATGTCGAATTTACCGGAGTTTTCTTCTAGGGGTTTGGGTGGCCTCGAGAGTTTGTCGGGTAGGGGCGGGAGGGGATAGGAGATCGAGGGCGACGGCGACATACATACATATAGCCACATACATACATGGAAAAAAATGCTATGAACAAAAAAATGCTATGAACAAAAAAATACATATAGCCACATATATGAAAAAAATACATATATGAACAAAAAAATGCTATGAACAAAAAAACATCATATATACATCCATCCATACATACATATAGCCACATACATATATACATTATATATGAACAAAAACATTCATCATATAAAAAAAATCAACATATATATATAAAAAAAATTGCACAGAGCAGGGGCGGCGGCGGCTCACAGCGGGGGCGGCCGGCGAAGGTGACGGCGACGGCGAGGGCGCCGGCGACGGCGACGGCGGGAGCGGGCCGGGGCAGGGACGCGGCCGGGCGCGCTCGGGGGCGGGGCAGGGGCGTGGGCTCGGGGGCGGGGCAGGGCCGCGGGCTCGGGGACGACGACGGCGACGGCGACGGCGATGACGGGGCAGGGGCGTGGGCTCGGGGGCGGGGCAGGGCCGCGGGCTCGGGGACGACGACGGTGACGACAGGGCAGGGGCGTGGACTCCGGGGCAGGGCAGGGCCATGGGCTCGGGGACGACGACGGCGACGGCGACGGCGACGACGGGGCAGGGGCCTGGCGATGGCGACGGCGTGGGCGGTGGACGGCGTCGGGGCAGCCTGGCGGCGTCGAGGAGGTCGGCGTCGTCGGGCGAAGTGGCGATGAAAACTGTGAAATTTCACAAGTGCTGGTTATATACACTCAGCATTGGTCCCGGTTGGTGCCACCAACCGGGACCAATGCCCACCTTTAGTCCCGGTTGGTGCCACCAACCGGGACCAAAGGTCTCTTTTCGTCAGCCCAAAGGGCGAGAAGCAGAGACCTTTGGTCCCGGTTGGTGGCACCAACCGGGACTAAAGGGTGGCATTGGTCCCGGTTGGTGCCACCAACCGGGACCAAAGGTGGGCATTGGTCCCGGTTGGTGCCACCAACCGGGACTAAAGGGTGGTGCTGCCCGGGGCCAAAAGTTTAGTCCCACCTCGCTAGCTGAGAGGGCTCGAGAGTGGTTTATAAGCGCTGCTGCGCCAGCCCTCTCGAGCTCCTCTCAACAGCAGGCTTACGGGCCTAATCGCACACACCTCTGCCTGTGGACCTTCTGGGCCTTCTGCGGGCCTGAATCCTGGCCCAACTAGATGGTTGGGTTTCTAGTCGTATTCAGGCCGTGGTGGCCCACTAGGCGACATTTTTTTTTAATTTTTTTCTACTTTTTTTGTTTTCTTTTTTGCTTTATTTATTTTCTTTTGTTTCTACTTACAGTTTTTCAGTGATTCTTTTTGCTTTTAGGTCACAAAAATTATAAACTTTCTGTTAGTGCCATTAGTTTCCAAATTTGAATAGTTTAAATTTGAATTCTTTTAAATTGGTGTGAATCACTAGTTTGTGAATAACTTTACTATAAAAATAGATTTTTGAGTGATTCTTTTTCCTGCTATTTAATATTACTGTGTTTTATCATTATATTCAATTTGGTAATTTTTAGGTAATTTTAAATGTCTGTTTTAACGAAAAACAGATTTTGTTATTTTAGTTTGCTATTAAAGTTTCTAAAAAAATTCTTTATGAAAATTCTTTTTGCTATTAATGTTTTGAACAAAAAATACTTTGATAACTTTAGTTGCATAAATTTTATATAATTTTAGTTTCATAAATACTAGAGGTTTATAAAATATTTTTAGTTGATTCCTTTTGCTATTAGAGTTTTATAAAAGCTTTTTAGTTGATTCTTTTTGCTATTGAAGAATATTATAGTTTTATTTTAGTTGATCATAACAGAATTTTTTAATTAATTATTTTTAGTTCATTATTTTTGCTATTAGAGTTTCATAAAGGTTTTCTAGTTCATTCTTTTTGCTATTAGTTCATTCTTTGAGCTAAATGACCCTGAAATTGAAAAGCACTTCAAATGAACTCTGAAAAGGTTGAAAGTTGGCATGGTATCATCATTACACCCACATAGCATGTTCTAAAAAGTTGAGAGGGTTACGGCAAAAACTGGATGCACTTCATGTACAAAATGGACAATCTCTTTCGAAGTATCAGGGTTTCGGACGAAAACTCATCTGTTACAAAGGGATTTCATTTTTTTGAACTTATTTGAACTCTATACTTTTTGTGTGTTCAAAATGCACCATTCAAAGCCACATCATCAATTTTCAACCCTTTCTGACTTCATTTCCTATTTTTCATGCATTTACTGATTTTTTTAAGCTAAATGACCCTGAAATTGAAAAGCACTACAAATGAACTCTGAACAGGTTGAAAGTTGGCATGGTATCATCATTTCACCCACATAGCATGTGCTAAAAAGTTGAGAGGGTTACGGCAAAAACTGGATGCACTTCGTGTACAAAACGGACAATCTCTTTCGAAGTATCAGGGTTTCGGACGAAAACTCATCTGTTACAAAAGGCATTTAATTTCTTCACATGTAACTGCAATGATATAGTTGTGGAGAGAAAGTCTTCACTTTTTTTCCGCTTGTGTCCTTTGCTTATTGCGCCGTAACCATGGATAATCTTCATCGTTTAACAGGGTGCTTGGGTCAGCCTTGACTTTGAAGGGAGGAATTTCATGAAACTTTTCATAATCTTCAGACATGTCTGTCTTGCCCTCCGATCCCACGATGTCTCTTTTTCCTGAAAGAACTATGTGGCGCTTTGGCTCATCGTATGATGTATTCGCTTCCTTATCTTTTCTTTTTCTCGGTTTGGTAGACATGTCCTTCACATAGAAAACCTGCGCCACATCATTGGCTAGGACGAATGGTTCGTCTGTGTACCCAAGATTGTTGAGATCCACTGTTGTCATTCCGTACTGTGGGTCTACCTGTACCCCGCCTCCTGACAGATTGACCCATTTGCACTGAAACAAAGGGACCTTGAAATCATGTCCATAGTCAAGTTCCCATATGTCCACTATGTAACCATAATATGTGTCCTTTCCCCTCTTGGTTGCTGCATCAAAGCGGACACCGATGTTTTGGTTGGTGCTCTTTTGATCTTGGGCGATCGTGTAAAATGTATTCCCATTTATCTCGTACCCTTTGTAAGTCAATACAGTCGAAGATGGTCCCCTGGCCAACGAGTACAGCTCATCAGAAACAGTGTTGTCACCCATGAGACGTGTTTGCAACCAACTGCCGAAAGTCCTGATGTGTTCATATGTAATCCAGTCGTCACACTGCTCCGGGTGTTTGGAGCGCAGAATATTCTTGTGTTCATCGACATACGGGGTCACCAAGGTAGAATTCTGTAGAACTGTGTAGTGTGCTTGAGACCAAGAATGCCCGTCCCTACATATTATTGAGTCCGCTCCTAGCGTGCCTTTTCCAGTCAGTCTCCCCTCTTACCGCGATTGAGGGAGACCAATCTTCTTAAGGTCAGGAATGAAGTCAACACAAAACCCAATGACATCCTCTGTTTGATGGCCCATGGAGATGCTTGCTTCTGGCCTAGCGCGGTTACGAACATATTTCTTTAAGACTCCCATGAACCTCTCAAAGGGGAACATATTGTGTAGAAATACAGGGCCCAGAATGACAATCTCGTCGACTAGATGAACTAGGACGTGCGTCATGATATTGAAGAAAGATGGTGGGAACACCAGCTCGAAACTAACAAGACATTGCACCAAATCACTCCTTAACCTTGACAGGATTTCTGGATCGATCACCTTCTGAGAGATTGCATTGAGGAATGCACATAGCTTCACAATGGCTAATCGAACGTTTTCCGGTAGAAGCCCCATCAATGCAACCGGAAGTAGTTGCGTCATAATCACGTGGTAGTCATGAGACTTTAGGTTCTGGAACTTTTTCCACATGGGTGCGCGTCCCGCATCGTCAGTCGGAACAGATAGTCCGCCAGGACCCTTTCCAAAGATTACTTGTAAATCATTGACCATATCAAGTATGTGATCACCAGTACCGAGGGCGGGCTTCTTCCGGTGATCTGCCTCACCTTTGAAATGCTTTCCTTTCTTTCGACCTTGATGGTTGGTCGGAAGAAATCGACGATGCCCCAGGTACACATTCTTCCTGCATTTGTCCAAATATATACTGTCGGTGTCATCTAAACAGTGTGTGCATGTGTGGTATCCCTTGTTTGTATGTCCTGAAAGGTTACTGAGAGCAGGCCAATCGTTGATGGTTACAAACAGCAACGCATGTAGGTCAAATTCCTCCTGTTTGTGCTCATCCCACACACGTACACCTTCTCCATTCCACAGCTATAAAAGTTCTTCAACTAATGGCCTTAGGTACACATCAATGTCATTGCCGGGTTGCTTAGGGCCTTGGATGAGCACTGGCATCATAATGAACTTCCTCTTCATGCACAACCAAGGAGGAAGGTTATAGATACATAGAGTCACGGGCCAGGTGCTATGATTGCTGCTCTGCTCCCCAAAAGGATTAATGCCATCTGCACTTAAACCAAACCATACGTTCCTTGCGTCACCTGCAAAGTCCCCCCACCTTCTCTCGATTTTTCTCCACTGCGACCCGTCAGCGGGTGCTCTCAACTTCCCGTCTTTCTTACGGTCTTCTTTGTGCCATCGCATCAACTTGGCATGCTCTTTGTTTCTGAACAGACGTTTCAGCCGTGGTATTATAGGAGCATACCACATCACCTTGGCAGGAACCCTCTTCCTGGGGCGCTCGCCCTCAACATCACCAGGGTCATCTCGTCTGATCTTATACCGCAATGCACCGCATACCGGGCATGCGTTCAAATCCTCGTACTCACCGCGGTAGAGGATGCAATCATTAGGGCATGCATGTATCTTCTGCACCTCCAATCCTAGAGGGCATAGAACCTTCTTTGCTTCGTACGTACTGCCAGGCAATTCGTTATCCTTTGGAAGCTTCTTCTTCATTATTTTCAGTAGCGAACTAAATCCCTTGTCAGATACACCATTGTCTGCCTTCCATTGCAGCAATTCCAGTGTGGTACCGAGCTTTCTGTTGTCATCTTCGCAATTTGGGTACAACCCTTTTTTGTGATCCTCTAACATGCGATCGAACTTCAACTTCTCCCTTTCACTTTCGCATTCTCTCTGTGCATCAACAATGACCCGGCGAAGATCATCATCGGGCACATCATCTGGTTCCTCTTGATCTTCAGCTTCCCCCATTGCAGCATCATCGTATTCAGGGGGCGGGTAGTTGTCGTCATCCTCTTCTTCTTCGTTGTCTTCCATCATAACCCCTCTTTCTCCGTGCTTGGTCCAAACATTATAGTGTGGCATAAAACCCTTCTCAAGCAGGTGGAAGTGAAGGGTTTTAGAGTTGGAGAAACCTTTGTATTCTCACAGACAGTACATGGACAATGCATAAAACCATTCTGCTTGTTTGCCTCAGCCGCTTCGAGAAAATTATGCAGGCCCTCAATAAACTCGGAGGTGCGTCGGTCACCGTACATCCATTGCCGGTTCATCTGCGTGCATATCATGAATAGAGAAGTGACCAAATTAATAGAAATTCATCATCACATTAAAGCCAAAATACAGTACTGACCAAAATAAATACATAACGTTCATACATAGTTCTCATTATTGAACAACATATAGCTCTCTAGAGCATCTAATTAAAACATACATTGAAACTATAAAATTTAAATGCAACAACAAATGCGATCATAACCGCAACTAAGGTACCAATTGATCCAACGGCATAATGATACCAAGCCTCAGTATGAATGGCATATTTTCTAATCTTTCTAATCTTCAAGCGCATTGCATCCATCTTGATCTTGTGATCGTCGACGACATCGGCAACATGCAACTCCAACTTCATCTTCTCCTCTTTCAAGTAATTATTTTCTTTTTCAACCAAATTTAACTTCTCGACAAGAATTTCTATGTCGGTTGGAATTTCCGGTTCACATACCTCCTAGATTAAAAAATCTATGTCACGTTGGTCGGCATAATTGTCATAAACACTAAATAAAACAAATAGTTATAAAAGATAATATATACCACATCCGAATCATAGACCGGACGAGGGCCGACGTGGGCGGATACCATGACCATGGCACTATATAATAACAAACAATAATAAAAGTAAGAAAATTACACAAGTATCTATCTAAATGATACAAGTAAGAACTTTTTTTCTTTTAGAAAGAAGATAAGAAGAAGAGGCTAACCACGGTGGTGCCGGTGCCGAGATGGACGCGGGCGATCGACGGCGGTGAGGACGGGGACGGGACAGGACGGACCGCCAAACCTAAACAAATCTTGAGAAAAATGGAGCTTGGACAAGGAGCTTCGAGAGGAGAAATCTTAAGCGTGGCTCGGGCATTTCATCGAACACCTCATGTGCATAGGAGGTGAGCTAGAGCACCACAAAGCTCTCCCCTCGCCGGCCAGAAAAACAAAGCAGTGTGGAGTGCTCTGCTCGCTGGCTAGGGGGTATATATAAGCATATCATTGGTCCCGGTTCGTGGCTGGAACCGGGACTAAAGGACCCCCTTTGGTCCCGGTTCCAGCCACGAACCGGGACCAATGGTTGTGGGCCAGGAGCGAGGCCCATTGGTCCCGGTTCGTGTCTGGAACCGGGACCAAAGGGGTCATACGAACCGGGACCAATGGCCCACGAGGCCCGGCCGGTGCCCTGGCCTCACGAACCGGGACCAATGCCCCCATAGGTCCCGGTTCGTGAGTGAACCGGGACTAATGGGCTGGCCCAGCCTGGACCAAAGCCCTCTTATGTACTAGTGGTATAATTAGCAAGCATGGTGGAAATCTCAGCTTCCGGTATCTTCCTCTTATTTGTCACAATATCTTTCATATACTTAGCATAAGGAGACATTTTCAGAATATCAGTCAAGCGCATACGCAAAAACACAGGTCAAAGCATTTCAACAAAGCGCTCAAAGTCCTCATCATTCTTTTTCTTGGATGGCTTAGGAGGAAAGGGCATGGGTTTCTGAACCCATGTCTCTCTTTCTTTACCATGCTTCCTAGCAACAAAGTCTCTTTTGTCATATCTTTTGTTCTTAGGTTGTGGGTTATCAAGATCAATAGCAGGTTCAATCTCCACATCATTATCATTACTAGGTTGAGCATCAACATGAACATCATCATTAATATTATCACTAGGCTCATGCTCATTACCAGATTGTGTCTCAGCATCAGAAATAGAAATATCATTTGGGTTTTCATGAGTACCTATAACAGGTTCACTAGCAGCATGCAAAGTCCTATCGTCATTCTTTTTTCTCTTATTACTGGGACGACTAGGTGCATCAGTATTAATTCTCTAAGAATCTTGCTCAATTCTCTTAGGATGGCCCTCAGGATACAAAGGTTCCTGAGTCATTTTACCACCGCTAGTCACAACTCTAACAGAATGATCATTGTTCTTACCATTCATCTCATTAAGCAAATCATTTTGTGCCTTAAGTACTTGTTCTACTTGAGTAGTTACCATGAAAGCATGTTTACTAATAAGCCTAATATCATTGATAGTTCTACTCATATAATCACCTAAGAGATCAAGCATGTAAGCATTATGTTTCAATTGTCTACTAACATAAGCAATGAAATTTTCTTGCTTAACAATAAAGTTATCAAACTCATCCAAGCATTGGCTAGCAGACTTATTATAAGGAATATCACCTTCATCAAATCTACGGAGAGAATTTACCTCTACTACCTGTGTCGGGTTATCAAGACCATGTATTTCTTCAATAGGTGGTAGATTCTTGACATCTTCAACTTTAATACCCTTTTCTTTCATAGATTTCTTTGCCTCTTGCATATCTTCAGGACTAAGAAATAGAATACCTCTTTTCTTCGGAGTTGGCTTTGGAGTTGGTTCGGGAATAGTCCAATCATTATCATTGCTCAATATATTATTCAATAGTAGTTCAGCTTGTTCAACAGTTCATTCCCTGAAATCACAACCAGCACAACTATCTAGGTGGTCCTTAGAAGCATCGGTTAGTCCATTATAAAAGATATCAAGTATTTCGTTTTTCTTGAGAGGATGATTAGGAAAAGCATTAAGTAATTGGAGAAGCCTCCCCCAAGCTTGTGGGAGACTCTCTTCTTCAATTTGCACAAAGTTAAATATTTCCTGCAAGGCAGCTTGTTTATTATGGGCAGGAAAATATTTTTCAGAGAAGTAATATATCATATCCTGCGGACTACGCACACTACCAGGAGCAAGAGAATTAAACCATATCTTAGCATCACCCTTTAATGAGAAAGGAAACAACTTAAGAATATAGTAATAGCAAAAATTTTCCTCATGAGTGAATAGGGTGGCTATATCATTCAATTTAGTAAGATGTGCCACAACAGTTTCAGATTCATAACCATGGAAAGGATCAGATTCAACCAAAGTAATCAACTCAGGATCGATAGAGAATTCATAATCCTTATCAGTAACAAAGATAGGTGAAGTAGCAAACTTAGGATCATATTGCATTCTAGCATTCAAAGATTTTTCCTTCCACTTGCATAGTAATTTCTTAAGATCATCTCTATCCTTACAAGCAAGAAAGTCCCTAGCTACCTCTCCTTCCATAACATAACCCTTAGGTATATTAGGCAATTCATGTCTAGGAGAGCTAGGTCTAGCAGGTGTCTCATAGTGTTCAGTTTCAATAATTTCATCAGATTCAGAAATATCATCAGTTTCAGCATCGACTCTAGCAATTTGTTCATCAAGAAATTCACCCAGTGGCACAGTATTATCAAGCAAAGTATCATCATAAGCATCATGCATAGCAGAAGTGGCATCATCAATTACTTGCGACATATCAGAATTACTAGCAGGTGGTGTTGTCGCAAATTTACTCATAACAGAAGGTGAATCAAGTGCAGAGCTAGATGGCAGTTCCTTACCTCCCCTCGTAGTAGAGGGATAGATCTTGGTTTTTGGGTCTTTCAGATTCTTCATAGTGATCAACAGATATAAATCCCAAGTGACTCAGAGAATAGACCTATGCTCCCCGGCAACGGCGCCAGAAAAAGGTCTTGATAACCCACAAGTATAGGGGATCGCAACAGTTTTCGAGGGTAGAGTATTCAACCCAAATTTATTGATTCGACACAAGGGGAGCCAAAGAATATTCTCGAGTATTAGCAGCTGAGTTGTCAATTCAACCACACCTGAAACACTTAATATCTGTAGCAAAGTATTTAGTAGCAAAGTAGTATGGAAGTAACGGTAATGGTGGCAAAAGTGACAGTAGCAATATTGTAGTGATTGTAACAATAGCAACGGAAAAGTAACTTAGCAAAGATCAATATGTGAAAAGCTCGTAGGCAATGGATCAGTGATGGATAATTGTGTCGGATGGCATTCATCATGCAACGGTTATAACATAGGGTGATACAGAACTAGCTCCAATTCATCAATGTAATGTAGGCATGTATTCCATATATAGTCATACGTGCTTATGGAAAAGAACTTGCATGACATCTTTTGTCCTACCCTCCCGTGGCAGCGGGGTCCTAATGGAAACTAAGGGATATTAAGGCCTCCTTTTAATAGAGAACCAGACCAAAGCATTAGCACTTAGTGAATACATGAACTCCTCAAACTACGGTAATCACCGGAAAGAATCCCAGTTATTGTCACCCCGGGGGATGCGTATCATAACTCTTAATAGGTGTCTACAACTTGCAAGATAGGATCAAGAACACATATATATTCATGAAAACAGAATAGGTTCATATCTGAAATCATGGCACTCGGGCCCTAGTGACAAGCATTAAGCATAACAAAGTCATAGCAACATCAATCTCAGAACATAGTGGATACTAGGGATCAAACCCTAACAAAACTAACTCGATTACATGGTAAATCTCATCCAACCCATCACCGTCCAGCAAGCCTACGATGGGATTACTCACGAACGGCGGAGAGCATCATGAAATTGGTGATGAAAGATGGTTGGTGATGACGACGGCGTCGATTTCCCCTCTCCGGAGCCCAAAACGGACCCCAGATCTGCCCTCCCGAGGAAGAACAGGAGGTGGCGGCGGCTCCGTATCGTGAAACGCGATGAACTCTTCTCTCTGTTTTTTTCTCCCTGAATAGGAATATATAGAGTTGGAGATGAGGTCGGCGGAGCTCCAGGGGGCCCACAAGACAGGGGGCGCGCCCTAGGGAGGGGGGCGCCCCTGGCTTGTGGCCAGGTGGTGGACCCCCTCCGGTTGATTCTTTCGCCAGTATTTTTTATTAATTCCAAAAATATTCTCCGTAAATTTTTAGGTCAATCCGAGAACTTTTATTTCTGCACAAAAATAACACCAAGGCAATTCTGCTGAAAACAACGTCAGTCCGGGTTAGTTCCATTCAAATCATGCAAATTAGAGTCCAAAACAAGGGCAAAAGAGTTTGGAAAAGTAGATACGATGGAGACGTATCAAGCTTGTAAATACTCATGAGAAGCTACGCTTCGAGAAGCTCACCTTGGAGCAAGAACGTGAGTATCTTAAAGCTATCAATGACGATCTCCGAAAGAAGACTTCATCTTATCTAGCCAAACGATTACTCTTGTCTACATTCATGCCACAAGTTAAACCTAGACAAACTAGTAACAAAGGCAAGAAAGGTTCTTCATCTAGTAGCAACAATAAAAATGCAAAATCTAATGATGTTGCTTCTAGTAGTTCTATTGATTCCACTAATGATGATTCTCTTAGCCAAGTTACACTTGAGCAAGAAAACGATTTATTGAAGGAATTATAGAGAAAGGTATCTAGAAAAGTCTTGCCGGATGTAAGCAATTTGAGGAGATTGTATGCAAGCACGGAGGATACCGGAAGAACCATGGCATTGGCTAGTTCAACACAAATGGAGTTGAATGGGAAGAAGGTAAATACCCCAAGCCAAAGTTTGTTCCTCAAAAGGAGAAGTATGAACATACTCTTCCCAAGGGAACAAAAGCTCAAGATGACCTTCCACCACAAGACCACAAGCTCAAGGGCAAGGACAAGCTTCAAGAGGAGATTGACTCATATGAAGAAGAATCCCAAGCTTTGGTCAAGTGGGTTCCCAAAGCTTCTACAAGCTCAACTTCTACAAGTGCCACTTCAACACCAAGGATTCCCATCAAGTTGATGTGGGTCCCCAAGAAGAAGAACTAGAGAAGTTCTTGAGGGGTGACTCCGCCAATGAAATTCACTCATATTCATTATTGGCAAGGACTAGTTGCAATCAATATCAACACTATGCAATAGTTCAAGGAGTCACACATTCCCTCAAAGGTAAGCAAGGGACAAGGTAATTATTAAATCCATGGACATCATCTCATATGCTTTGCACTCCATGTCCATAGATATCCTTGTATTTGTCTCTTGTGCTTGGGACTAACCCTTGTAGGTGAGAAGATTAAGGAAACAACAAGGATGCTCCCAACTCAAGATGATCTTCATCAACCTTGAGCATCCACCACTACATCACCCACATGAAGTCTTCTATGACAAACCCAAGGTTAGTTTATCCCTCCTATGGGGGGATGTCACATCAAGGGGGAGCTTTACTCTAAGACTTGAGTTAAAGCATCTCTTAGAATGTGACAACATTAAATGCTTTATGTAAAAGTGGTAACCCCACTTGTGCTTAAACGATGAGTATGACCTATGATCAAGTATTCTTACTTGGCTCCTAAGTCAATATACTCATATATAGATGACTCAGTCATCGCCAAAGTGCTTGTTAGATGCTAGTATGTATGTGCATGTTTGCCATGATTTCATTTGATATCTTATTGTGTGAGCATGTTGGTCTGTATTTCTTTAATCATTCGAGGACATCCAATTGTTGCTATTTGGTTTTATTTTCTCTTTTGCCAATTGGATGGACAAGAATGCCTAGGACCCCTCTCTAGCTATCTATGCTTTCTTGTCTCATATTCTATTCTTGCTGCATCACAAAACTTGAACAAGTACTTCTCAATCTCTCTGTGTGAGGAGCACTCGGAGTTCCGTATCGACAAGGACTGACCACCAAAACATCCCAAGTGCATCTTGGTGGAACCAATACAAAAATCTCGGTCTCACCGATGCCTAGGGTTGATCTGGTTTTCCAATCTCGGTAACACCGATTCCATCTTCTCGGCTTCACCGAGTTTCCCTATCTGCTGACAGTTGAGGAACTCGGTGGCACCAATAATTTTGAACCGGTGTCACCGACAGCGATGGGTACTTAATGTGGCGGACCCGACTTTTGAAATTACTTCCTCAAACGTCCGGTTCCTCCAAACCCTAGCTGCCGTTCGTTGACCCCTGGTTGTCACCGTTGTCTTCCCGAGCGCCTCCGCCATTGGAACTCGTTGCCGTCGACGGAATCCTCACTGTCATCGTCGCCATAGTAGACTCGTCACCAAGTTAGGGTATGAATCCGACCCCTTGTGCGCTTCTCTTTCCAAATCATGCGCATTAGGATTGTTCCATCGATAAGCCACAGTTTGAGATCAATCTATCCTAAATAATCTTCCATTAGAATAGTGAACAACGAGTTTTTAGGTTTTGACGTCCGCAATCCGAATCTCGGTGACACCGAAGCACAAAAATCGGTCTTGCCGATTTGGTTTTTAGGTCTACTGAGGACAGTCTTGGTGAAACCGAGCACCCACTTTCGGTGAAACCAAAGTGGTTGCCAAGTTTCTATAAAGCAGACTGTGAGTCTCGGTGGGTCCGAAAATTGTGACTCGGTGGTACCGAAATTCCCTTTGCAGAAAGCAAACCTTAAGAATTTTAAGTTCAAATATGAGAAAACTTCTGCGTTTTGTGATGGCTCAACCCTTCTACTCTTCTATGCTCTATTCACAGGGTCAGCATGTCAGGCTCAGATGACAGCTAGAACAATTTCGAAGAGGAGAATGTTGATATGAGCTTAGGCACTAGTCCTGAGGGCAGCTATGATGATGTGCCCAGCTCACCAGATTTACCCAAAGCTGCAACTAGAGCCAGAAGGAAGCTAAACTCTGATGAGGAGGATGAAGATTTTGTGCCAGAAGAGCCACCCAAGAAAGACAAAGTTGCCAAAAGCACAACTGTTGAAGCCACATCTTCCAAGAGGCCAACTAAGAAGATGTATGCTAGTGCTAATTAAGGATGTGAGGGCACGAGACTATGTCAAGCAAAGTATGACTCTTCACCTTGAGTCACCTCCAAGGAAGTCTATGGCTAAGAAGGCATGAGAGAAGAAGAAGTCCAGGAAAAGGATTATACATGTTGTGGGCAGACCTACCTCTATGTATGAGGATCCAGAAGCTGATGCTGCTGCTGAGGAGGAGGAAGAGCCAGCTACCAAGGCTCCTCCTAAGAAGAAGAAGAAGCCGTTGGCTGATGCTATGCCCAAGGATACATCATCCAAAGGCACCAAGACTGCCCCCAAGAAGGTTGCTGCTGCTCCAAAGCCCAAGAGGATTACCAGAGACATCCCAGCTGCTGCCAAGAACAAGAGTTCTACTTTTAGAGAAGCTGAGGATGAAGCAAGATCTATTTTGAAGAAGCTGAGACCACACCTTCCTGAGCGCAATGCTAGCCATCCAGTTGCTGAGGACATGAATAAGAGGAAGGATTCTAGATTGAGGGAGTGGAGAGCCATAGATCCTTACTCTCAGAGGAGAAGGACAGCTGTAGACTACAGATTCTACACCAAGGAACAAGAAGACTTCTATGAGACCATTCTGCTTGACAAGAGCCCTGCAGTTAGTGATATGAGGTATGTTGATTGGAAATACATCAAGGAGAACCAAGATTTCTTTCCAAGGGTGCAGGACATTTTCCACTGTATTGGCATTGATGAGTTTGTTGGGAAGGAGTTCACAGCCTGGAATGACGAGATGATCATGCAATTCTACTCCACTACACATTTCTATGAAGATGGTAGAATTGTATGGATTACTGAAGGCACCAGATATGAATCCACTGTTAATGAGTGGGCTACCATCTTAGGAGCCCCATGGGTGCAAGAGGGAGACTTGGATGTGTACTCTGAGTCCAAGGCAAACCACAACTCCATGGCCAATATGTACAATGAGATCCCTGCTGCAAATGTGCATTCACACAAGCTTGGATCCATCTACTTTCTTCAGGCTGGCCTACGCACAACCAACACCATGTTGAGGTATACGTTGATGCCTAAGTCTAGAGATGAGAAGATGATCAGAGGGTATTCTATCAACATGCTGCTCCATATTGATCAACACACCAGATTTCGAGTGATGGACTTGATAGTAGAGACCGTGAAGAGGACTGCCGCAGACCAGAAGAGATCATGTGGATACGCTCCATACATTCAGATGCTTATCAACTCCCAGCTGGAGAAGCACGTGTATGCACTTGATCGACCACATTTGCCACTCCTGCCAGAGCTAGAAGACAATGTTGTGGTGATGGATCCAGATCATCCCACCTCAGCTACAACACAGGCAGAGACAGAGGCAGCCAGAGACTCTAGTGCTCAGGTGCCAAAGACCCGGAGTGAGCAGATGGATCTTCTTCTCAGTTCCGTGCTCAGCATGCAGAAGGACATTGGGAACATCTTGAAGAACCAGGAGAGTCTGGGAAGGATTGTTGAGAGCAAGTTCCACATTCTCAACAACAAGGTGGATGAGCTCACAGTGACAGTAAATGAGCTCAAGAGAGAAGTTGATGGCGTGCCCAGTCCCCACACTACAGATGATGATGAGGATACTCCACCTCTCCGAGTCGACACTCAGTTCATGACTAAAGCCAGGACTCCTACCATGACAGCTCCAGAGTTGAGGCCTTCTTCATCAGCACCTGCTACAGCTCCATCAGCTCCGTCAGCTACTCTAGCACCTCCAGTTGCTACTCCAACTCCATCCATGACGTCTGCTGAAGTCTTTGCTGATGCCGTTCTCTCGACTCCTTCATCAGCTACCGGAGGAGCTCAGCCCTAGAGAGACGCTTAGTTCTATATACCTTTGAACTTTTTGGTAACTTGTTGTCAAAGGGGGCGAAGTTGTATAGATCATTAGGGCTTCGAGAGAGGGAGAGTGTTGCTTTTGATCGCTCTTCGAAAACATTGATATCTTTTGGTTTGTTTGTGTTAAACCTTGTTTGTGTTTGATCATACACTTGATGTGTGCTGCTACTATTTCCTATTCTTGATGATGCCTATGAGATGATCATTCACTTTTGCTTGTTGTGTTGTGCTATGATGTTCATTCCTATTACTCTCGCACGCCACCAAGTTGTATGTGACATGGGAGAGTGCCCCATATACCTAATCGATTGTGCTTTTGCATTCAAACGCAAATTCAAAATAATGCACAAATTTAGGGGGAGGTCTTGCTTATCACATACTTCTCAAAGCGACGATTGTATTCATTGATTATATCATATGTCGAAGCTTTGATCTATATGTTGTCATCAATTACCAAAAAGGGGGAGATTGAAAGCACATTTGCTCCCTTGGTGGTTTTGGTAATTAATAACAACATATATCACATCCATTGGATGTGATGCCTGCATTCGATCTTAACACTTTGAAGTCCATTTGCCCACGTCGATTTGATAATTTTGCATTTGTTCCTTCCATTGGGGCTTCGGGAGGGATTATTACTATTTGGAATAGTGCATTTTTCAGCGGAACTGTGCTCTTTACTGAAATGTTTGCCCTGGGAATTAAATTCACATCCACCCACTCCATGCAAAGCTGGACTTTGGTAAACATCTATGGCCCATGTCAAGGTGATAACAGAATACTTTTCACCGATTGGCTTTTTGCTCTCAACATCCCTGCCAATGAAGACTGGCTCCTCCTAGGAGATTTTAACTACATCAGATCTCCTGATAATCGTAACAAACCTGGAGGAAATGCACAAGATATGATAACTTTCAACGACTTTATCAGAGAACAACAATTGGTGGAAATCCCAATTAAGGGTAGAATGTATACCTGGAGCAATATGCAAACCGAACCTCTTCTGGAACAAATCGTTTGGTTTTTGACGACTACAAACTGGACCACATCCTACCCGAACACCTCGGTCAAACCTCCCAGCCGTCCAGTTTCAGACCATATACCCTGCTTGGTCATCATAGAAACAAAAATACCCAGAAGCAAATTATTCAGATTTGAAAACTATTGGATTGCACACCCCGGTTTCTTTGAGGTGGTGAAAGAAGCATGGAACAAACCCACACGCATTAAAAACATTAATGCTGCAGCCACTATCTGTAAAAAATTCAAACATGTGAGGCAGGCTCTCAAGCATTGGAGTAAGAGGATTTCAAGGCTATCCACGGCCATCAAGAACACAAACAAAACCCTCTCTGAACTAGATGAATTGGAGAACAAGAGACATCTCACACAACCGAAGAACAACTTTTGCAGAATCCTCAAAAAGCATCTCATCCGCTTACTCCAATACCATAAAGATTACTGGCAGAAGAGATGCACCATCAGATGGATCCAATTCGGTGATGAAAACTCCAAACTACTCAAAGATCTAGCTACAGAGAGATTCAGGAGAAACTCCATTGCTAGTCTCGTATCAGAAGAGGGTCTATTGGTTGAAGATCATGCGGGAAAGGAATCTATAATTTTCGATGCATTCAAGAAAAGGCTAGGTACATCCAGCCCAAATCAAATGAAATTTGATCTGTCAGCCCTCATTCAGCCCAACACGGACCTTGATCAGCTCACTACACCTTTCACCCCGGGGGAAATCGATCAGGTTATCAAAGAAATGCCAGGGGACCGAGCTCCTGGGCCCGATGGATTTAACGGCACATTCCTTAAAGCTTGCTGGCCCATAATCAAAGAAGATTTTTATAACCTGTGTTCTGCTTTTCACAAAGGAGATCTGAAACTGGATAGTCTGAACTATGGATTTATCACTCTTATCCCTAAGGTTCTAGCCCCCACCTCGCTCAACGATTACAGACCCATTAGTCTGCTAAACTGCTACCTGAAGGTGATCACAAAGCTCCTTGCCAACCACAACAACAACAAAGCCTTTAGTCCCAAACAAGTTGGGGTAGGCTAGAGGTGAAACCCATAAGATCTCGCGATCAACTCATGGTTCTGGCACATGGATAGCAAGCTTCCACGCACCCCTGTCCATGGCTAGTTCTTTGGTGATGCTCCAATCCTTCAGGTCTCTCTTTACGGACTCTTCCCATGTCAAGTTCGGTCTACCCCAGCCTCTTTTGACATTATCAGCACGCTTTAGCCGTCCGCTATGTACTGGGGCTTCTGGAGGCCTGCGCTGAATATGTCCAAACCATCTCAGACGATGTTGGACAAGCTTCTCTTCAATTGGCGCTACCCCAACTCTATCTCGTATATCATCATTCCGGATTTGGTCCTTCCTTGTGTGGCCACACATCCATCTCAACATGCGCATCTCCGCCACACCTAACTGTTGCACATGTCGCCTTTTAGTCGGCCAACACTCAGCGCCATACAACATCGCAGGTCGAACCGCCGTCCTATAGAACTTGCCTTTTAGCTTTTGTGGCACCCTCTTGTCACAGAGAATGCTAGAAGCTTGGCGCCACTTCATCCATCCGGCTTTAATTCAATGGTTCACATCTTCATCGATATCCCCATCCTTCTGCAACATTGACCCCAAATATCGAAAGGTGTCCTTCTGCGGCACCACCTGCCCATCAAGGCTAACATCCTCCTCCTCCTCGTGCCTAGTAGTACCAAAAGCGCACCTCATGTACTCGGTTTTAGTCCTACTAAGTCTAAAACCTTTCGATTCCAAAGTTTTCCTCCATAACTTCAACTTCCTGTTGACCCCCGTCCGACTCTCATCGACTAGCACCACATCGTCCGCAAAGAGCATACACCATGGGATATCTCCTTGTATATCCCTTGTGACCTCATCCATCACCAAGGCAAAAAGATAAGGGCTCAAAGCTGACCCTTGATGCAGTCCTATCTTAATCGGGAAGTCATCAGTGTCGCCATCACTTGTTCGAACAGTTGTCACAACATTATCGTACATGTCCTTGATGAGGGTAATGTACTTTGCTGGGACTTTGTGTTTCTCCAAGGCCCACCACATAACATTCCACGGTATCTTATCATAGGCCTTCTCCAAGTCAATGAACACCATATGCAGGTCCTTCTTTTGCTCCCTATATCTCTCCATAAGTTGTCGTACCAAGAAAATGGCTTCCATGGTCGACCTCCCAGGCATGAAACCAAACTGATTTTTGGTCACGCTTGTCATTCTTCTTAAGCGGTGCTCAATGACTCTCTCCCATAGCTTCATTGTATGGCTCATCAGTTTAATTCCACGGTAATTAGTACAACTCTGAACATCCCCCTTGTTCTTGAAGATTGGTACTAATATACTCCGTCTCCATTCTTCTGGCATCTTGTTTGCCCGAAAAATGAGGTTGAAAAGTTTGGTTAGCCATACTATCGCTATGTCCCCGAGGCCTCTCCACACCTCAATGGGGATACAATCAGGGCCCATCGCCTTGCCTCCTTTCATCCTCTTCAAAGCCTCCTTGACCTCCGACTCCTGGATTCGCCGCACAAAAAGCCTGCTAGTATCGGCAAAGGAGTCGTCCAGATCAATGGTAGAGCTCTCACTCTCCCCATTGAACAGCTTGTCAAAGTACTCCCGCCATCTATGCTTAATCTCCTCGTTCTTCACCAGGAGTTGATCTGCTCCGTCCTTGATGCACTTAATTTGGTCAACATCCCTCGTCTTCCTCTCTCGGATCTTGGCCATCTTATAGATGTCCCTTTCGCCTTCCTTCGTGTCTAACCGTTGGTAGAGGTCCTCATACGCCCGGCCCCTTGCTTCACTCACAGCTCGCTTTGCGGCCTTCTTTGCCATCTTGTACTTCTCTATGTTGTCTGCACTCCTATCCAGATATAGGCGTCTGAAACACTCTTTCTTCTCCTTAATTGCCTTCTGGACATCATTGTTGCACCACCAGGTATCTTTAGCTTCTCTTCTACTTCCCCTGGACACTCCAAACTCCTCTGAGGCCACCTTACGAATGCAAGTCGCCATCTTCATCCACATGTTGTCTACATCACCTCCTTCCTCCCAAGGGCCCTCCTTAATGACCCTCTCCTTGAACGCCTGAGCTACCTCCACCTTGAGCTTCCACCACTTCGTTCTAGCGACTTTGGCATGCTTGTCCCGCTGGACACGAATCCGAAAGCGGAGGTCAGCAACCACAAGCTTATGCTGAGGGACAACACTCTCTACAGGTATCACCTTACAGTCTAGGCATGCACGCCTGTCTTCTCTTCTCGAGAGGATGAAATCAATCTCGCTAGAGTGTTGCCCACTACTGTAAGTCACTAGATGTGATTCTCTCTTCTTAAAGAGGGTGTTAGCTATGACATCTTCTCCTTCTTGGTTCCTGATGCCATAGCCAAAACCCCCGTGCACCCCTTCAAAACCTGTGTTAGATGTGCCCACGTGGCCATTGAGGTCTCCTCCTATGAAGAGCCTCTCGCCAATCGGTACACTCCTAACCATGTCCTCTAGGCCTTCCCAGAACTCCCTCTTGGTGTTCTCATTGTGGCCTACTTGCGGGGCATACGCGCTGATAACGTTGAGAACTAAGTCCCCAACTACCAGCTTGACCAGGATAATCCGGTCCCCACGTCTCTTGACGTCTACCACTCCATCCTTGAGGCTCTTGCTGATCAAGATGCCTACTCCATTTCTGTTTGCAACCGTCCCCGTGTACCACAGCTTGAAGCCGGTACCCTCCACCTCCTTCGCCTTTTGTCCCCTCCATTTGGTCTCTTGGACGCAAAGGATATCAACGCCTCTCCTCACCGCGGTATCAACTACCTCCCGAAGCTTACCTGTCAGAGACCCTACGTTCCAGCTACCTAAGCGAATCCTCCTAGGCTCGGCTAGCTTCCTTACCCTTTGCACTCGTCGAGTCAAATGCGAAGACCCTTGCTCAATTTCCACTACACCCGGGCGCCGATGTAGCGCGCCACTAAGGATGCGACGACCCGATCCTCACTCACTTGCCACCGTATCCAGATCAAGATACGGCGCGCCACCTGGGGGGTGACGGCCCGGCCCTTGCACATTTTCCACCACACCCGGGTTCCGATGTGGCGTGTCGCTGAGAGGGTTACGCCCCAACATTGCCAACCGACTGCAAAAAATCATCCTCAAACTCATACACCGCAATCAGTATGGTTTCATAAAAGGAAGATCAATCCAGGACTGTCTAGCCTGGGCCTTTGAATACATACATCAATGTCAAGCTTCTAGAAAAGAAATCATTCTGCTCAAATTGGACTTTGCCAAAGCCTTTGACACCATTGATCATGCAGCCATGCTAAACATTATGGAGAAAATGGGATTTAATGACAAATGGTTACAATGGATGAAAATAATCTTCTCCTCCGGCAAATCTTCGGTCCTTCTAAACGGAACCCCGGGTCGCCAATTTGACTGTAACTGTGGTGTCAGGCAGGGCGACCCCCTGTCACCCCTAATATTCGTCTTGGCGGCAGATCTGCTACAAGCTGCGATCAATGAAGCCTTCAACAAGAACATCCTACAACTGCCAATTGAGACACGTCGAAACAAGGATTACCCGGTGATTCAATATGTGGATGACACTATCATTGTCATGCCCGCATGCCCAACTCAGGTTGCTGTGATGAAAGGGATCCTCACTGACTATGCCACATCGATTGGCTTGAAAATTAACTTTCAAAAGTCCACGATGATCCCGATCAACACCCCGGAGGAAACATGTCGGACACTTGCCAACATCTTTGGCTGTTCAGTGGGGGTGATGCCATTCACACATACTTAGGACTCCCACTTGGCACCACAAAACCCTCTGTACAAGATCCGATGCCCTTAGTGTGCAGAATGGAAAGGAGAGTTACATCCACCATGGCTATGATGTCGTATGGAGCCAAACTATCACTTCTAAATTCCATCATCACGTCGTTGGCAATGTTTGCTATGTGCACAATCAAAATCAATCTGAAAATCCTATCACAGCTGGATAAAATTAGAAGACTTTGCCTATGGAATAAGAAGACTGAACATGGAGAACGCTATAACTCTCTGGCTGCATGGGATCTAGTCTGTCGGCCGAAGAAACATGGGGGACTTGGGATTTTAAACTTGCAAGTACAAAATGATGCCCTACTCCTAAAATTCTTGCATAAGTTCTATAATCACCATGACATTCCATGGGTCCACTTGATCTGGGATACCTACTATACTGAGACTATTCCACATGCTAGTGATTTATGCGGCTCCTTCTAGTGGAAAGATGTCATGCATCTCAGCCCGACCTTTAGAGGCATTTCAGAGATAGAAATCTATGATGGAAACACAGCTTTGTTCTGGAAAGATCTGTGGCATGATGACACCATGATGAACGCCTTCCCGCGTGCATTCTCATACGCCCTGTCTGAAGATATCTCTGCCCGAAACTTCCTACAAACTGCTGACCTCCAGTCGGTCTTCCAACTACCTTTGTCTCCTCAGGCTCATGAGGAAGTGAGGGCAATGCAATAGATCACCAGAGAGATTGATTTATCCACAGAAGACAAAGATATCTGGTCGTATACATGGGGGACGACAACATTCAAAGCAAGTGACTACTATGAATTTTACTACAGAGATATTCAGACTCACAAGGCATACCACTGGCTTTGGAAATCTAAATGTACTCTCAGAATCAAGGTTTTCGGCTGGCTCCTACTCTCTGATAGAGTAAACACAAGAAATATGCTCAAACAAAGACATTATAACATTGGAGACAACTTGGACTGTCTACTATGTGGCCAAAACATCGAGGAAACTATGGAACACCTCTTCTTCAAATGCTCATTCAGCCAACTCTGCTGGAGAGAGCTAGGGATGCAATGGAACAGTGTTGATCATAGGCTCAATCTGATTTCGCACGCCAAGGGACAATGGGGCAAACCCCTCTTCATGGACACATTCTTGCTTGCCGCCTAGAGTTTGTGGAAAGAAAGAAACAATAATTTCTTTAGAAAAATCACTCCTTCCATTGAATCCTGGAAGAGTCGCTTCAAGTCTGAATTTTACAACCTGACCTATAGGGTCTCGGCAGAACTGAAATCTGCCATCTCGGCCTTGCTAGATACGCTTTGAAATAAACCCTTGTATCACTTTGTAGTGATTGTACCTTTCCTGCTTTACTTACTAGGCTCTGCCCTCCCTCTAGACACCATATGTCCCCTAACCAAAGGGCTTACGGTTGACAAACATGTAATGCTATGTAACTTTGACCACTATATTTTATTAATATATATGCAGTAGGAGCCTCTCCTATTGTTTCAGCCTTCAAAAAAAATAACAACATATATCTCATTGGACTAATGTTTCCACTGAGTATATTTCAGGAAAAGTTCAATGATGGGATGGCAAAAGGATTGTGGAAAGACCCCTAGATGCAAGGAATAGGATTGGCAAAGCTTCAAGCAAGAAGACTCTACATTTTACTTTGTGAGAAATCACTTTGAGTCTATAGGAAAGCTAATACTATTAAAAGGGGGTAAGGTATTGATGGTGAACAAAATGCTCCACGTGCACAAGTGATAGTCACCAAAAACACCCACAAGCTCTTCCACAAAAGTTTGTCAAAAGCCTATCATGCAAAATCGGTGCCACCAATATTCCCCACTCGGCCCTACCGATTTTCCCATCAGACAGATCCTAGCCAAACCCTAGATCTTCGGTACAGCCGATTCTGCATCGGTGCCACCGAGTTTAGGTTCCCAACATTCTATTGCCCCTTTTCTAAGATTCGGAATTTCCGAGTTTTTGGATCGGTGCCACCGAGTTTTGCAATCTGATCGTTGGTCACCTGATCGGTACTGCCGAGATTTATATATCGGTCTCACCAAGATTCGAAAGTTGCTACCTTTTGAGCAACTCAGTACCACCGAGTTTTACACTTCGGTGTCACCGAGTTGGTCATTATAGGTGTAACGGTTGGATTTTTGGAGATGCCTATATATACCCCTTCACCACCACCCACTCGCAAGAGAAGCACTCAGAACTATTCCATACTTGCCCCCATCCAATTTTCTGAGAGAGAGCCACCTACTCATGTGTTGAGATCAAGCCATTCCATTCCAACCATATGAATCTTGATTTCTAGCCTCCCCAAGTTTCTTTCCACCCAATCAATCTCTTCCACCAAAGCCAAATCTATGAGAGAGTGATTGTGTGTTGAGGAGTCTATCATCTTGAAGCACAAGAGAAAGGACTTCATCGTTACTATCGAGCCTATTACCTTTTGGAGGGTGGTGCCTCCTAGATTGGTTAGGTGTCGCTTGGGAGCCTCCTACTTCGTGTTGTGGAGTTGAACCAAGAAGTTTGTATGGGCAAGGAGATCGCCTACTTCGTGAAGATCTACCCATAGTGAGGCTAGTCCTTCGTGGACGGAAGCCGTTATGGAATAGTCAAGGTTGCTACTTCGTGGACACTTATGGGTGGAGCACTCCGTGGACTCTCACGACCGTTCCCTCCGTGGGTTGAAGACTCCATAAATGTGGACGTACGATAGCACCACCTATCGGAACCACGGGAAAAATCTTCGTGTCTTCAAATTGCGTTTGATCTTCCTCCCTATCCCCTATTACATATGCTTGTCTTTAATTTCCGCTGCTATACTCTTAGACATGCATGTGTAGGGTGTGCTTGACTTGCTATCATTGCTAAAATCTGCCAACACTTAAAATTGGGAAAAGGTAGATATTTTATTTAGTCAAGTAGTCTAATCACCCCCCTCTAGACATACTTTTGATCCTACATAAAGGTCTCCCAATACCCTCCTATTGTTTCTCATAATGAATCAGGTTGCAAGGAAGAGCTTCCCATCTCTTCAATAAGAAGCTCGAAAAAATTACTTAAACCCACACATAAGGTGGTGAAGAAGAAGAAAAGAAGGAAAAGTAGAGGTAAAAAGGTATCCCTCTCAAATAATGTTGCTCCTATCATTGTTAAGAATGAATCCGAAAGTAGTATGGATGATGATACACTTGATGATTTTTTTATGCCTACTACTTGTTGTGATGAGGATGATTGGGAAGATAATGATACTCCTTATAATATTGAAAATCTTTTTGGCACCAACTTGGAAAATTATGATGATAATAATTGTTATACTATTGGTGCCATTCATGCTATTGATGATTATGCTAATGATATGCAAATCCACAAGTATGGGGATGCTATGTTTGATGAAAATGACATGATTGAGAATTTATTTGCTGAAAATAATGTTTATCCCAAGCTTGGGGATGCAATGTTATATGAAGATGATCTTTTTAGTTCCCCTACTTTCAATGATCAAATTTGTTATGATGATTGCATGCCTCCTATTTATGATGTTTGCAATAATTATAAAAGTGGATTTGGAGAGGTCATGACTTTGTTTAGTAACGATTCCACTATCTTGGAAGAGGTTTCAATTGATTATGTTGAGAACGAAGCTACTACTTATGATGATTATTGTGATGATACTTATGGTATAAAAAGTAGTGATGATTATTATTATAAAACTTGTCACAATTATGAATACCCTTTTTCTTAACATTACTCTTTTAATGTGGAAACAATTTATAACATTCGAGTCTCCTATGATACTCCCACTATTATGAATGAGAGGAAATTTACTTGGGGGCAGAGTAATAAATTTTCTATGCTTGTGGATCATGAAAAGAATGCTTTAGGTGATAGTTATATTATGGAATTCCTTCATGATTCTACTAAAAATTATTATGAGGGAGGAACATATGCTTGTAGGAATTGCAATATTATCAAATTTCCTCCCTATGTGTTGAAAATCTTGAAGATATGCTTGTTTTGCCTTCCTATGGAAGTTTATTCTTGCTCCCATAAATTGTTTGCTTGCAAAATCCCTATGCATAGGAAGTGGTTTAGAATTAAATGTTCTTGACATGTGATCCGTGATGCTCTTTTGCATGTTTCAAATAATATTCCTATGTGAGCATCATTGAAATCATCATGCCTAGCTAAAAGGCTTTAAAGAAAATCGCTTGTTGGGAGACAACCCAATATTTATTCTTTCTGTTTTTGTGTGTTCACATGATTAAGATATTGTATTAATCATGTTTTGTGCATTCTATTTCAATAAAGTACCAAGTAAAGCCTTTGGGATAATGTGGATACTTGTTAGTTTGATTCTATGCAAAAAACAGAAACTTTTACGTCCAGTGCAGAATTTCTCTGATTTTACTGGAGATTAAAAAAATTCTGAAATTTTACACAATTTTTCAATGAAAATCCTCTTAGTTTTACTAATTTTTCAGAATTTTTAGGGATAGGGAAATATGGATTCCATTCATATCTTCACAGATTGTTCTGTTTTTGACATATTCTGTTTTGCATGCATAGTTTGCTTGTTTTAGTGTTTCCATAGCTTATATTCAGTGATATAAATTATGGGATGATAGAATATAGTAGGTATTATGTGAAGAAAATTATGAATCTTGTCTTGACAGTACCTAAGTGAATGATCCATATACACTACCCCATCTCACGAAGTTCCGTTATGTTTTGTGTGATTGAAGTTTTCAAGTTTTGGGTGAGACACCGATATGAGGAGAATAAGGAGTGATAAAACCCTAAGCTTCGTGATGCCCAAGGCACCCCCAAAGTAATATTCAAGGAAGACTCAAGCGTCTAAGCTTGGGTATGCCCCGGAAGGCATCCCCTCTTTTGTCTTCAACACTATCGGTATATCTTACTTTGAGCTATATTTTTATTCGTCACATAATATGAGTTTTGCCTGGAGTGTCATTTTATTTTGTTAAAATTTTCTTGCTGTTATTTATAATCTTGTTTTTCAATAAAAAGTTCCAAGAATTGCCTTTTAGGATGCTTGAATTACATGTTTGATGTGTGATGTGTAAAAAGAGAAACTTTTGCTGAAGTGTTTGAATTTTCATATTTTACTGGAATGTGGAAAGTTTGTGAAATTTTTACATAGTATTTTCATATAAATTATTTATCATGTCCTAAATTTTCATAATTTATAGAGTAACAGAAATGCACTTTGTAAATTAATTGCTACAGACTATCATGTTTAGACAGATTGCTGTCATAGTTTTGTTATCTACTTCTCCTATAGTTTTCATGTCTTATATTGGTAGATATAAATTGTGGAAATGATAGTATACAGTAGATAATGTTTAAAAACTATTATGAAACTTGTCTTGGCAGTACATAAAGAGTTGATTTATTCTTATGTGCACTAACCTATCTCACAAGTTCTTTTCAAGTTTTGTGTGGATGAAGTTTTTAAGACATAGGTGATACCGTGATATGAGAAGAATTAACGAGACACAAGAGCTCAAGCTTGGGGATGCCCAAGGATCGCCAATTCAATATTACAAGAATCTCAAGTATCTAAGCTTGGGGATGCTACGCATCCCACCTCTCTTCATCAACAATTATTGGTTAGCCTATGTTGAGCCTAAAATTTTATTTTCCCACATGATATGTGCTATTCTTGGAATGTATTTTTGTTTTGTTTGCTGATTGAATAAAATTCTCAGATCTGAAAGTCTTTATCGAGGGAGAGTCCTCTCATAGCTACTTAATTGTTTGACTACTCATTGTTCTTCACTTATATCTTTTGGGAGTAGTTTGATGTGCTTCACTTTTATCCTAAGAGTAAATTGTGAATGAATGAAATTTCATAAATCTGAAATTATCAATGTGCTTTATGCTTAGTAGTAGTTTCACATTTGGTTTAGGAAGTAAAATCTATTGAAGTTTGACAATCACGATATTGGTCATACAAGCAATTCATGAATGATTAGTATAAGAAAGAGAACTTTCACATACAAATATATTATCTTGGACATCTTTTATGATTGTGAATACCCATTAATTATTTTCAACCTTGATCAAATAGTTGAAGTTGGACAAGGAAGATAACGTAATGGTCATGTATGGGTATATTTGCATAGAAGTTATATTATTATGGATCCTCCAACATGTGTTGCTTGTTCAGGACCTTTTGCTAGCCAAAAATTTGTACTAAGTAGAGATACTACTTGTGCATCCAAATCCTTGAGCCAAGTTTCTTCCATGAGAGTACACCATAACTACCTATATATGGTATTTCACTACCATTCCAAGTAAATTTGCATGTGCCACCTCTAAAACATTCAAACAAACATCCGTTTTGTGTACTCATACCGCTCATCGAGCGACGGGGTGGTCATTATCTTCCATGCTAAGAGAGTGATACGTCTCCAACGTATCTATAATTTTTGATGGTTCCCGTAGCATGCACGTATGGTGAACCGTTATGTAACGAAGTCGGAGCATGATTTATTTATTGATTGTCATCCTTTGTGTGAGGGTCGGGAGCGCGCGATGGTTAACTCCTACCAACCTGTCCCCTAGGAGCATGCGTCTAATACTTTGCTTCGATAACTAATAGACTTTTGCAATAAGTATGTGAGTTCTTTATGACTAATGTGAGTCCATGAATTATACGCACTCTCACCCTTCCACCTTTGCTAGCCTCTCTAGTACCGCGCAACTTTCGCCGGTGCATTAAACCCACCATATACCCTTCCTCAAAACAGCCACCATACCTACCTATTATGGCATTTCCATAGCCATTCCGAGATATATTGCCATGCAACTTCCACCGTTCCGTTTATTATGACACGCACCATCATTTTCATATTGCTTTGCATGATCGTAATATAGCTAGCATGATGTGTCATTGCTATGCTAGATCGTTGCACATCCCGGTACACCGCCGGAGGCATTCATATAGAGTCATATTTTGTTCTAGGATCGAGTTGTAATTCTTGAGTTGTAAGTAAATAAAAGTGTGATGATCATCATTATTAGAGCATTGTCCCATGAGAGAAAAGGATGATGGAAGCTATGATTCCCTCACAAGTTGGGATGAGTCTCCGGACTTTACAAATAATAAAAGTGGCCAATGAAGCCCAAATAAAAAAAAGAGGCCAAAGATGCCCACCAAAAAAAATGAGAGAAAAGAGAGAAGGGACAATGCTACTATCTTTTTTCCACACTTGTGCTTCAAAGTAGCACCATGATTTTCATGACAGAGAGTCTCCTATTTTGTCACTTTCATATACTAGTGGGAATTTTTCATTATAATGCACACCCACTTAGTTTTGTTTTTGAGCTTTCATACACTTATAGCTCTAGTGCATCCGTCGCATGGCAATCCCTACTCACTCACATTGATATCTATTGATGGGCATCTCCATAGCCCGTTGATACGCCTAGTTGATGTGAGACTATCTTCTCCTTTTTCCTCACAACCTCCACCATATTCTATTCCACCTATAGTGCTATATCCATGGCTCATGCTCATGTATTGCGTGAAAGTTGAAAAGGTTTGAGAACATAAAAGGTGTGAAACAATTGCTTGACTTGTCATCGGGGTTGTGCATGATTTAAATACTTTGTGTGGGGAAGATGGAACATAGCCAGACCATACGATTTTGTAGGGATAACTTTCTTTGGCCATGTTATTTTGAAAGGACACAATTGCCTTGTTAGTATGCTTGAAGTATTATTGTTTTTATGTCAATATTAAGCTTTTGTCTTGAATCTTATGGATCTGAACATTCATGCCACAATAAAGAAAATCACATGGATAAATATGTTAGGTAGCATTCCACATCAAAAATTCTGTTTTTATCATTTACCTACTCGAGGACGAGCAGGAATTAAGTTTGGGGATGCTTGATACGTCTCCAACGTATCTATAATTTTTGATTGTTCCATGCTATTATATTATCTGTTTTGGATGTTTTATATGCATTAATATGCTATTTTATATTATTTTTGGGACTAACCTATTAACCTAGTGCCCAGTGCCAGTTTCTGTTTTTTCCTTGTTTTTGAGTCTTGAAGATAAGGAATATCAAATGGAGTCCAAACGGAATAAAATCTTCGCGATGATTTTTCTTGGACCAGAAGAAACCTACCAGACTTGGAGAGGGGGGAAGGAGACCTGCCGGGAGACGACAAGCCTGCAGGGCGTGCCCTAGGGGGGGCGCCCCCCTGGCTTGTGCCCCCCCCCTGCAGGCCTCCTAACCCTAATCTTCCTCCTATAAATTCCCAAATATTCCCCCAATACCAAAGAGAGCCACGATAATACTTTTCCACTGCCGGAAGCCTCTGTTCCCGTGAGATCCCATCTTGGGGCCTTTTCCAGTAATCTGCCGGAGGGGGATTCGATCACGGAGGGCATCTACATCAACTCCATTGCCCCTCCGATGATGCGTGAGTAGTTCACCTCAGACATTCGGGTCCATAGCTAGTAGCTAGATGGCTTCTTCTCTCTCTGTGTTCTTCAATACCATGTTCTTCATGATCTTCATGGAGATCTATCCGATGTAATACTCTTTTGCGGTGTGTTTGTCGAGATCCGATGAATTGTGGGTTTATGATCAGATTATCTATGAATATTATTTGAATCTTCTCTGAATTCTTATATGCATGATTTCATATCTTTGCAAGTCTCTTCGAGTTATTGGTTTGGTTTGGCCAACTAGATTGGTAATTCTTGCAATGGGAGAAGTGCTTAGTTTTGGGTTCAATCTTGCGGTGTCCTCACCCAGTGACAAACTAGGGGTAGCGAGGCACGTATTTGTATTGTTGCCATCAAGGATAAAAAGATGGGGTTTTCATCATATTGCTTGAGTTTATCCCTCTACATCATGTCATCTTACTTAATGCGTTACTCTGTTCTTCATGAACTTAATACTCTAGATGCAGACAGGAGTCGGTCGATGTGTGGAGTAATAGTAGTAGATGCAGAATCGTGTCGGTCTACTTGATACGGACGTGATGCCTATATGCATAATCATTGCCTTGGATATCGTCATAACTATGCGATTTTCTATCAATTGCTCGACAGTAATTTGTTCACCCACCGTATTATTTTCCTTCAAGAGAGAAGCCTCTAGTGAAACCTATGGCCCCCGGGTCTATTCTCCATATTATATTTTCAGATCTATAAACCAAAAATACCAAAAAAAACTTTGCTGCAATTTATTTACTTTTATTTTAGTTTTACTTTTAGCAATCTTTTATATCTATCTCTATCAGATCTCATCCTTGCAAGTAACCATGAAGGGATTGACAACCCCTTTATAGCGTTGGGTGCAAGTGTTTGATTGTTTGTGCAGGTGCAAAGATTGGGGCCTTGCTTGTACCTCCTACTGGATTGATACCTTGGTTCTCAACAACTGAGGGAAATACTTATCTACTTTGCTGCATCACCCTTTCCTCTTCAAGGGAAAACCAACGCAAGCTCAAGAAGTAGCAAGAAGGATTTCTGGCGCCGTTGCCGGGGAGGATACATAGCAAGCCAAGATATCAAGCCTACCAAGTACCTATCACAAACTCATCTCTTGCATTTACATTATTTGCCATTTGCCTCTCGTTTTCCTCTCCCCCACTTCTAAAACGATTTTCAGAAAAAACCAAAAAGATTTGCCTTTTTATTCGCCCTTCTTCCGTTCGTCTTTTCGTTTGCGTTTTGTTTGCTTGTGTGCTAGATCGATTCGTTGCCTCCATGTCTGAATCTGGGAAGGTTATCATTGAAAATTTTGAGGGTATTGCTAGTACAAATCTTGAGAAAATATTTGGATCTTGCTCTCTAGATCATGAAACTGAACCTCCTCCTAATTATAAAGCTAAAAATTTTCAAGTGGGAGACGGTAATATTATTGGGAAGAGTGTTATTCAAGAGTTCTTTCATTGTACGAGAGTATTGCCTATGAATAAGAAATCTATTCTTCTTAGCACAAATTGTTATGCGGATGCTATTGTCATGCTCATTGAAAAATTGGAAAGAAAATTTGTGCACGTTCATCCCGCTTTGCAAAAGGTGTTCTATGAACTTCCCAAAATTAATCATCCTAAGGCTAAAAAGATTGCTACTATCATCCTTATGCGTGAATTTGATTTTATCATACATGAAGCTAGGGAAATTTTTGCTTTCTATAAAAAGGATATTGAACACCCTCCGATTGAAGAAATCCTACACGATAAAGAAACCTTGCGTAGCTTTGAGTCTAGGGATTATCAATCTTACCGTGATAATCTTAGAAGAAGAGTTCCCTATCCCGAAATTACACAAACTATTTACCTTGAAACCTATGATGAATTTTATTGGATCACTAGGGGCATTTATGTAGGATTCAATGATGATTGGTTAGAATAAAAAAACAGGGAACCCATTAAAAATGAGATACGCGTTTTATATGATGATATTTATGGTGATGATCCAGATTATGAGTTTATGAATGTCAAAGTTACTAATCAAAGTCCTTTTCATGAACTAAGTTATCCTATTAGAAAGGAAATAAAAAAAATAAAGGATTTTCTAAAAAGGGTTTTGGAAGATATGGTTGAGTATGGATTGCATACCAAAGATGACAATACCTAGATCTATTGCGTTATGCCTAGCTAGGGGCGTTAAACAATAGCGCTTGTTGGGAGGCAACCCAATTTTATTTTTATGTTTTTGTTTTTGTTTCTGTTTTTGAGTGCTTTACACATTATTACCTCTGTAGTAATTGTGTTTTTGTGTTTTAATTAGTGTTTGAGCCAAGTACGACCTTTGGGATGGTCTACGGTGATTGTTGATTTGATCTTGCCGAAAAACAGAAACTTTTGCGCTCAGTCCAGGAATTTTATAAATTCACCAGAGCGTAGAATGAGTCTGAAATGTTTATAAAAGATTGATATACAAATTTCCCATATTTTCCTCATTTTTCAGAATTTTTTGAGTTATAGAAGTATTCGAAGTTTACAGATTGCTACAGACTGTTCTGTTTTTGACAGATTCTGTTTTCTTTGTGTTATTTGCTTATTTTGATGTATCTATCGGTTGTATCGGGGGCTATGAACCATGGAGAAGTTGGAATACATTATATATTACACCAATATAAATAAAGAATGAGTTCACAACAGTACCTAAAGTGGTGATGTATTTTTCTTATACTATCGGATCTCACGAGTTTTCTGTTGAGTTTTGTGTTGTGAAGTTTTCAAGTTTTGGGTAAAGATTTGATGGACTATGGAATAAGGAGTGGCAAGAGCCTAAGCTTGGGGATGCCCAAGGCACCCCAAGGAATATTCAAGGATACCAAAGAGCCTAAGCTTGGGGATGCCCCGGAAGGCATCCCCTCTTTCGTCTTCAATCCATCGGTAAATTTACTTGAGGCTATATTTTTATTCACCACATGATATGTGTTTTGCTTGGAGCGTCTTGTATGATATGAGTCTTTGATTTTTAGTTTGCCACAATCATCCTTGCTTCACACATATTTTGAGAGGGACACGCATAAATCGTGAATTTATTAGAATACTCTATGTGCTTCACTTATATCTTTTGAGCTAGGCAATTTTGCTGTAGTGCTTCACTTATATTTTTTTAGAGCACGGTGGTGTTTTTATTTTATAGAAATAATTGAACTTTCATACCTCACTTATATTATTTTGAGACTCTTTAAACAGCATGGTAATTGGTTTAGGTTGTGAATTTAGTCCTAATATAATGGGCATCCAAGAGGGATATAATAAAAACTTTCATATAAAGTGCATTGAATACTATGAGAAGTTTGATTCCTTGCATATAGTTTTGAGATATAAAGATGGTGATATTAGAGTCAAGCTAGTGAGTAATTGTGGATTGGTAGAAATACTTGTGTTAAAAGTTTGTGATTCCCGTAGCATGCACGTATGGTGAACCGTTATGTAACGAAGTCGGAGCATGATTTATTTATTGATTGTCATCCTTTGTGTGAGGGTCGGGAGCGCGCGATGGTTAACTCCTACCAACCTCTCCCCTAGGAGCATGCTTCTAATACTTTGCTTCGATAACTAATAGACTTTTGCAATAAGTATGTGAGTTATTTATGACTAATGTGAGTCCATGGATTATACGCACTCTCACCCTTCCACCTTTGCTAGCCTCTCTAGTACCGCGCAACTTTCACCGATGCATTAAACCCACCATATACCCTTCCTCAAAACAGCCACCATACCTACCTATTATGGCATTTCCACAGCCATTCCGAGATAAATTGCCATGCAACTTCCACCATTCCATTTATTATGACACGCACCATCATTTTCATATTGCTTTGCATGATCGTAAGATAGCTAGCATGATGTGTCATTGCTATGCTAGATCGTTGCACATCCTGGTACACCACCGGAGGCATTCATATAGAGTCATATTTTTTTCTAGGTATCGAGTTGTAATTCTTGAGTTGTAAGTAAATAAAAGTGTGATGATCATCATTATTAGAGCATTGTCACATGAGAGAAAAGGATGATGGAAGCTATGATTCCCTCACAAGTTGGGATGAGTCTCCGGACTTTACAAATAATAAAAGAGGCCAATGAAGCCTAAATAAAAAAAAGAGGCCAAAGATGCCCACCAAAAAAATGAGAGAAAAGAGAGAAGGGACAATGGTACTATCTTTTTTCCACACTTGTGCTTCAAAGTAGCACCATGATTTTCATTACAGAGAGTCTCCTATTTAGTCACTTTCATATACTAGTGGGAATTTTTCATTATAATGCACACCCACTTAGTTTCTTTTTGAGATTTCATACACTTATAGCTCTAGTGCATCCGTCGCATGGCAATCCCTACTCACTCACATTGATATCTACTGATGGGCATCTCCATAGCCCGTTGATATGCCTAGTTGATGTGAGACTATCTTCTCCTTTTTCCTCACAACCTCCACCATATTCTATTCCACCTATAGTGCTATATCCATGGCTCACGCTCATGTATTGCATGAAAGTTGAAAAGGTTTGAGAACATAAAAGGTGTGAAACAATTGCTTGACTTGTCATCGGGGTTGTGCATGATTTAAATACTTTGTGTGGGGAAGATGGAGCATAGCCAGACCATACGATTTTGTAGGGATAACTTTCTTTGGCCATGTTATTTTGAAAGGACACAATTGCCTTGTTAGTATGCTTGAAGTATTATTGTTTTTATGTCAATATTAAGCTTTTGTCTTGAATCTTATGGATCTAAACATTCATGCCACAATAAAGAAAATCACATGGATAAATATGTTAGGTAGCATTCCACATCAAAAATTCTATTTTTATCATTTACCTACTCGAGGACGAGCAGGAATTAAGCTTGGCGATGCTTGATACGTCTCCAACATATCTATAATTTTTGATTGTTCCATGCTATTATATTATCTGTTTTGGATGTTTTATATGCATTAATATGCTATTTTATATTATTTTTGGGACTAACCTATTAACCTAGTGCCCAGTGCCAGTTTCTGTTTTTTCCTTGTTTTTGAGTATTGTAGATAAGGAATATCAAACGGAGTCCAAACGGACTAAAATCTTCGCGATGATTTTTCTTGGACCATAAGAAACCTACCAGACTTGGAGAGGGGGACAGGAGACCTGCCGGGAGACGACAAGCCTGCAGGGCGCGCCCTAGGGGGGGGCGCCCCCCTAGCTTGTGGCCCCCCTGCAGGCCTCCTAACCCTAATCTTCCTCCTATAAATTCCCAAATATTCCCCCAATACCAAAGAGAGACACGATAATACTTTTCCGCCGCCGGAAGCCTCTGTTCCCGTGAGATCCCATCTTGGGGCCTTTTCCGGTAATCTGCCGGAGGGGGATTCGATCACGGAGGGCATCTACATCAACTCCATTGCCCCTCCGATGATGCGTGAGTAGTTCACCTCAGACCTTCGAGTCCATAGCTAGTAGCTAGATGGCTTGTTCTCTCTCTATGTTCTTCAATACCATGTTCTTCATGATCTTCATGGAGATCTATCCGATGTAATACTCTTTTGCGGTGTGTTTGTCGAGATCCGATGAATTGTGGGTTTATGATTAGATTATCTATGAATATTATTTGAATCTTCTCTTAATTCTTATATGCATGATTTCATATCTTTGCAAGTCTCTTCGAGTTATTGGTTTGGTTTGGCCAACTAGATTGGTAATTCTTGCAATGGTAGAAGTGCTTAGTTTTGGGTTCGATCTTGCGGTGTCCTCACCTAGTGACAAAGTTGGGGTAGCGAGGCACGTATTTGTATTGTTGCCATCAAGGATAAAAAGATGGGGTTTTCATCATATTGCTTGAGTTTATCCCTCTACATCATGTCATCTTACTTAATGTGTTACTTTGTTCTTCATGAACTTAATACTCTAGATGCAGGCAGGAGTCGGTCGATGTGTGGAGTAATAGTAGTAGATGGGTTTCGGTCTACTTGATACGGACGTGATTCCTATATGCATAATCATTGCCTTGGATATCGTCATAACTATGCGCTTTTCTATCAATTGCTCGACAGTAATTTGTTCACCCACCGTATTATTTTTCTTCAAGAGAGAAGCCTCTAGTGAAACCTATGGCCCCCGGGTCTATTCTCCATATTATATTTTCAGATCTATAAACCAAAAATACCAAAAATACTTTGCTGCAATTTATTTACTTTTATTTTAGTTTTACTTTTAGCAATCTTTTATATCTATCTCTATCAGATCTCATCCTTGCAAGTAACCGTGAAGGGATTGACAACCCCTTTATAGCGTTGGGTGCAACTGTTTGATTGTTTGTGCAAGTGCAAAGATTGGGGCCTTGCTTGTACCTCCTACTGGATTGATACCTTGGTTCTCAACAACTGAGGGAAATACTTATCTACTTTGCTGCATCACCCTTTCCTCTTCAAGGGAAAACCAATGCAAGCTCAAGAAGTAGCAGAGAGTTATTCTCAAGATGAGTGTTTATTCACTTGTCATTACACGAGATAGGCTGGTAAAAAGGATGCTCAGTCTTGTATAATACAAAAATAAATAAACAATAACTCCCCTAGAAGGTTGATTGTTTGGAGGGCAACCGTGGATTCGGCCAGCCATGGAATGTATTTGAATGGTGGAGGGGGGGGGGTAAAATTTCAATTCCGTTTGGGAACCGCCATTAATGTTTTAGCATGGTAGATATTGAAATCTCTTGTCGTGACATTGACAGGAAAGGCACACCACCCAAAATATATTCATCTCTGTCTTAAGCAATGAGCTCGCGCACCTCTGCAAATCCCTACTTCCCTCTACGAAGGGCCTATCGTTTACCTTTATGCAAGAGTCAATAATGTTCATCCCCATTCCAATCTATTAATTCAATAGTTGGCAAGCATCATGTGATAGGGAAAGATCCAGGCACATATATCCAGTTGAATATAGGTGATCATGATTCATTATTTGTTGACATTATCCTCAAGATAAATAAGTTGGGAGGCGAAACGCTAAGCCACTATCTTCCTATGTGTTTGACTAAAACTGTTTATTCTAAAAATATGCTTTGAGTGTCAGCAATCATGGAAGACTAAATGATAGTTGAGTATGTGGGATTTGCTAAACCAAAGCTCTTACATAGACCCTTCCTGAAAATAAGATGAATTGTAATTGTTTGATTACTGAAAACATAGTTTGCTAATTTTCAAGAAAGTTTATGGTCTATACTTTAACATGTGAATAGCTTGCTACTTGATCATGAGAAGTTTTATGAGAAATACTTGCTAGTTATGATGCTAGAAAATTGAATGAAATTTTCATTGATCAAAATTATACACTATGCTAGTATTCACACTTCATAAATTACTTCTTTTATCATTTACCTACTCGAGGACGAGTAGGAATTAAGCTTGGGGATGCTGATACGTCTCCAACATATCGATAATTTATGAAGTATTCATGCTATATTTGCCTATGTTTACAATACTTTTATATGGTTTTGATGCACTTTATATGATTTATTTAGAACTAACCTGGACTGACGTTGCTTTCAACAGAATTACCATGGTGTTGTTTTTTCTGCAGAAAATAGAAGTTCTCGGAATCGCCCGGAATTTTTTATGATTTTTCTGGACCAAAATAAGACCTCAAAGCTTCGAGAGGAGACCGGAAGCTCCACAAGGGAGTCACCATGCAACAGGGCACGCCCGGGGGGTGGTCGCGCCTTGATATGTGGTGGCCACCTTGTGGCTCCGGTTGACGTGATTCCAACGCTGAAAAATCCTATAAATACAAAAACCCCTAGAAGTTAACCTAGAACTTCCGCTCAACCGCTACAACTCTTTATATCAAAGAAACACCCATCTGGAGCCTTTTCGGCACCCTGTCAAAGAGGGGAAATCATCACCGGTGGCCATGTTCATCATCCCGACGGAGGCCATGACAAGGAGGGAGTAGTTCACCCTCAGGGCTGAGGGTATGTACCAGTAGCTATCTGTTTAATCTCTCTCTCTCTCTCTCTCTCTCTCTCTCGTATTCTTGAGATGGCATGATCTTGATGTATCACGGGCTTTGTTAATATAGTTGCATCATATGGTGTTTGTCCCTTGCTATCTTGTTGTGATGAATTGAATCTTTCCCTTTGAGATTTTGTTATATCAAATTGAATATTGGATTTGAGATCACTTGATGTATGTCTTGGTACTCAACTTGCGGATTCCCGTGGTGACAATGCGGTAATCTATGCATAGGGGTTGATACACAATCTTGTCCTACCTTCTCCGATATAAATCTTGGGGTACTGTTTGAAGTTCTTTGTGTTGGATTGAATATGATGAATCCGAAATTGTTTGATGCATGTCGAATAATTAACCAATGGATACTTGTGGTGACATTGGAGTATGTAGGTGACATTAGGGATGATTGATATGTATCATTTGTGTTATTTTAGTACGAACTCTAGGGCTGTTTCTGACACCTATAGGAATATCCCGATAGATCGATCGAAAAGGGTAACTTTGAGGTGGTTCTACTACCTACAACAATTCCATCTCATGTTCTCAGCTAGATATGAACTTTGGAGTGATTCTTTGTTGCACGTTAAGGGATGATCATATGATTCTATTATTTCAGCATTGTTGAGAGATTGCACTAGTGAAAGTATGAACCCTAGGCCTTATTTCCAAGCATTTATACAATGTTTTGCTCGGTATTTGCCACTTGCTACCTTGCTGTTTTTATATTTTCAGATTACAAAAACCTATATCTACTATCCATATTGCACTTGTATCACCATCTCTTCACGGAATTAGTGCACCTATACAATTTGCCATTGTATTGGGTGTGTTGGGGACACAAGAGATTTCTTGTATTTGATTGCAGGGTTGTTTGAGAGAGACCATCTTCATCCTACACCTCCCACGGATTGATAAACCTTAGGTCATCCACTTGAGGGAAAATTGCTACCGTCCTACAAAAATCTACCCCAACATAGTCTACAAGAATAAAGTTGCGTAGTAGACATCATCGCACCGCATCAGGGTCGTTGTGGGCGAAGAGGCGGCCCTCTTCAACCTTGGCGCACTTGTCGGCAAGGTCGAACAGCACGACCACAGTGTCGAGCTCGTTGTTGATGGAGAGCTTCTCAAGCATCCTGACGGCCATGACGCCTGCGGAGAATGCTGAGATGATGGCAGCATCAGAGGCACGCGGGATCTTGTTGCGCACTTGGCTGAAGCGCTGGATGTACTTGAGGAGGGTCTCGACAGGGCGCTGGCGCACTGCACGCAGGTCGTTGAGCGTGAGGGGGCGCTTGTACATGCCCTTGAAGTTGGCAATAAACTACTTGCACAGCTCGGACCATGAGGAGATGGAGTTCTCGGGAAGGTTCATGAGCCGCGAGTGCGTGTTGTCCTTTAAGGCCATGGGAAGCCAGTTTGCCATGCACTTGTCATCGCCGTTCGCAGCCTGGATGCTCGTAGTGTAGAGTTGCAGGAACTCCGTAGGGTTGGAGGTGCCTTCGTAGTGAGGAGGCAGCTCGGGCTTCCACTTGAAGGGCCACAGCACGCGGCGCAACTTGGGGTGAAAGCAAGGCATCCCCCACAAACGGTGGCAACTCCGCCGGCGAGAGAAGCCCGGTTCTGGCGTCCGGTCGTTGTGATGTCCTGGATGGTGTAGTTTTGGCGGTCGCGCTGCCTCTCGAGAATGTCGCACGCGTCTGGCTGCATGCGCTGGATGATCTAGCAACTGGTGCCAGCGTGATTGGGCTAGGACACGCCCTAGGACGGCTACGGCAGGCGTGCGCGACGGTGAGGCTTCACGTCGTCACTGCCCAGAGGAGGTGGAGGAGGAACGTCATGTTCTGCCTGCGCGCCACGTGTGATACGTCTCCATCGTATCTATAATTTTTGATTGTTTCATGCCAATATTATACAACTTTCACATATTTTTGGCAACATTTTATATGATTTATTGGACTAACATATTGATCCAGTGCCCAGTGCCAGTTCCTGTTTTTTGTGTGTTTTTTGTTTCGCAGAATATCCATATCAAACGAAGTCCAAACACGATAAAAATTTACGAAGATTTTTCTTGGAATATTTGTAATTTTTGGGAGGTGGAATCAATGCAAAAGGAGGAACACAGCCACCACAAGACACTGGGGCAAGCCCGAGGGCCCAGGCGCGTGGTGATGTCTTGTGCTCACCTCGTAAGTCGGTTGGAGCTCTACTTCGGACGCAAGGAAGCTTATATCCGGAAAAAATCGTGTTAAGATCTCAGCACAAACGGAGTTATGGATCTCCGGGAATATAAGAAACGATTTTCGGCCAGAAAACAGGAACACGAAACAGAAGAGAACAGAGAGGGAGATCCAATCTCGGAGGGGCTCCTGCCCCTCCGCCGCCATGGAGGCCATGGACCAGCCTCCCATCTAGGGGGGAGGCCAAGGAAGAAGAAGAAGGAGGGGGGGCTCTCTCCCCCCCTCTCCCGGTGGCGCCGGAACGCCACCGGGGCAATCATCGTGACGGCAATCTACACCAACAACTTCGCCGCCGTCTACACCAACTCTCTCCCCCTCTATGCAGCGGTGTAACACCTCTCTTCCCCGCTGTAATCTCTACTTAAACATGGTGCTCAAATCCATATTTTATTCCCCAATGATATGTGGCTATCCTATGATGTTTGAGTAGATCCGTTTTGTCCTATGGGCTAATTGATGATCGTGGTTGGTATGAGTTGTATGTTTTATTTTGGTGCTGTCCTATGGTGCCCTCCGTATCGCGCAAACGTGAGGGATCCCCGCTGTAGGGTGTTGTAATATGTTCATGATTTGCTTATGGTGGGTGGCGTGAGTGACAGAATACACAGACCCGAGTAGGTGGGTTATTGCATATGGGAGTAAATAAGACTTGGTACTTAATGCTATGGTTGGGTTTTACCTTAATGATCTTTGGTAGTTGCGGATGCTTGCTAGAGTTCCAATCATAAGTGCATATGATCCAAGTATGGAAAGTATGTTAGCGCATGCCTCTCCCTCATATAAAATTGCAATAATGATTACCGGTCTAGTTATCAATTGCCTAGGGACAAATAACCTTCTTGTTTGACAAAAGCTTTCTACTAAACAACTAACTTTTATTATCTTGCAATTTACTCATAGTTTTATTCCCACAAAGTACTTCTTGTTTTATTCGTGCAAACTATCCTATCACCTACAAAATAGTTTCACACTTGTTCTAGGTAAAGCAAACATTAAAGTGTGTGTAGAGTTGTATCGGTGGTCGATAGAACTTGAGGGAATATTTGTTCTACCTTTAGCTCCTCGTTGGGTTCGACACTCTTATTTATTGAAAAAGGCTACAAACGATCCCCTACATTTGTGGGTTATCAACGTGACAACAGCGGCAGAAGAGGGTGAGAGGGCACAGGGGCATCTCTGGTGGTGTTGACGAGCTTGGTGATGCGCGCGAGCCAAGCGTCGTAGCCAGCCGCGGTCGGGCGGTAGCGCACCAGCTCACGCGCCATGAGCAGCGCAGCCTACGGAGCCGACGGTTCGCAGCAAGGGAATGAAGACACGGTGCTAGTGCACTCAGGTAGATGCGGCTAGGCAGACGGGTGGACGGAGGAAGCCTGCTGCCGGCTCGGTGGCAAGGCTTGCGCGTGTGATAACTCACAAGTGTAGGGGATCATTTGTAGCCTTTTTCAATAAGTAAAAGTGTCAAACCCAACAAGGAGCTAAAGGTAGAATTAATATTCCATTCAAGTTCAATCGACCACCGATACAACTCTACACACACTTAACGTTCGCTTTACCTAGAACGAGAATAAAAATACTTTGTAGGAAGAGTACTGGAAGTACTTAGTAGGTGTAAAAGGATAGGTTTGCAAGATAAAAAAGAACAAGTAAATAAAAGTTAGGGGCTGTTTAGATAAATATTAATTAATTTAATTGTTTAGTAGAAAGATTTTTGTAGCACAAGAGAAAGATTTGTCCCTAGGCAATCGATAACTAGATCGGCAATCATTGTTGCAGTTTTATGAGGGAGAGGCATAAGCTAACATACTTTCCGTACTTGGATCATATGAACTTATGATTGGACCTCTAGCAAGCATTCACAACTACTAGAGATCATTAAGGTAAACCCAACCATAGCATTAACACTTCAAGTCCCCTTTACTCCCGTACGCAACAACCACCTTACTCGGGTGTAAGCTTCTATCACTCTAGCCGCCCACTATAAGTGAGTCATGAACGTGTTGCAACACCCTACAGCGGGAATCCTCAACGTGTGCGCACCACGGAAGGCGCCATAGGACAGCACAAAATAAAACATACAACTCAAATCAATCATGATCATCAATCAACCCATAGGAAAAAACAAATCTACTCAAACATCATAGGATAGACACACACATTGGATAATAATATATAGAATTAAGCACCATGTTTAAGTGGAGATTACAGCGGGGAAGAGAGGTTTCACACTGATACTTGTGATCTGCGTTGGGTTTTCCGTGAAGAGGAAAGGGTAATTGCAGCACAAAGCGGATACGTATTTCCCTCACTTATGAAACCAAGGTTTATCGAACCAATAGGAATATCAATCCTCAACCGTCTTCAGCGGCTGCACACAAATGAACAAACGACTTGCACCCAACGCGGGCAAGAGGGTTGTCAATCCCCTTGATCTTGTTATTTGCAAGCAAATGAGTTGTGTAGATAATTGTTGATAAATGAAAAATAAATAAAAAGTAAATAAAGGCAGCGAGGTAATAATAGAACTTGCAAATATATAAGTGAATAGACCCGGGGGCCATAGTGTTCCCTAGCGGCATCTCTCATGTAGGCAACATATGGTGGCTAAACAAATTACTGTTGGGCAATTGATAGAAAAGCGGATAGTTATGTGATGTTCATGGCAATGATCATGTGTACGTAGGCATCACGTCCATAAGCAAATAGGCCGACTCCTGCATGCACCTATTACTATTACTCCACTCATCAACCGCTATCCAGCATGCATCTAGAGTATTAAGTAAAACAGAGTAATGCTTGGAGAACGATGACATGATGTCAACAAAGTAAACTCAAACAATATGAATGAACCCCATCGTTTTATCCTTAGTAGCAACAACACAAAGACGCATCTTGTCCCCTACTTTGTCACTGGGATATAGAAACTCACCAGGTTGAACCTACCACAACGCACCACTCCCACCGATGAAATATCAATCTACTTGGCCAAAGCACATCAGTAGATCGGAGAGCATTACGAAGCTATAATGATCATGCACTTAAGAGATAATATAATTCGGAGGCATCTCAAATACTTTTCATGAATAATCTGAACATAAACCAACAATTCATCGGATCCCAACAAACACACCGCACAATAGGATTACATCGGATAGATCAAAGCAAAGATGCGATGATCATTGTATTGAAGATCATAAGAGAGAGAGATTGCCATCTAGGTACTAGCTATGGACCCATAGGTCTGTGGTGAACTACTCACAAATCATCATGAGGGCATCAAGGTTGATGAAGAGGCCCTCCGACAGGTTGCCGGAACGTAGCTCCAGATGGCCTCATGACGGAACAGAGACTTGCGGCGGCAGAATAAGGGTTTCGGGACTACTTTTAGGGTTTTTAGGATTTCAGAGAATTTATAGGCCGAAGAGGGACATCGGGAGACGTCCGAGGGGGCCACCACATATCAGGGCGCGCCCTGATGTGTGGTGGGGCCCTCGTGCACCTCCTGGCTTTCTTCCGAACCCTCTAGGTCTCATATAGTCGAGTAAAAATCAACAAAAAGTTTCATGGCAATTGGACTTCGTTTGGTACAGTAAACCTAAAAAGAAAAAAAACACGTAGAAAACATCAACTGGCACTGGGCACTGGGTCAATTGATTAGTGCTCAAAAATATTATAAATTGCTAAATAATGACCCAAAAAGTATCCTAGAATGATAATATATCAGCATGGAACAATCAAAAATTATAGATACGTTGGAGATGTATCAAGCATGCCCAGCTTAATTCCTGCTCGTCCTCTAGTAGGTAAATGGTAAAAACAGAATTTTTGATGTGACAGGCTATCTACTATGTAATCTTGTGCCTGTATGCTCATTGAGAAAAGATGAATCCACAAATATTAACATAGCAATATTCAAAGTGTAAGAAACAGAATTATTAATTCCTAAAAGTATACGATCCTTAAGAAATGTTTACCCCCCCCCCCCATTCATCTTATTGTATTAGCAAGGCATGGCTCCATCTTCACCACATTAATACAAATGTTAAGCACCACGGTGTCCAAGTCAGGCAATTGGTTCGTACTTTTTCAATATGCATCAAATTTTTATTCTTCACGCAATAAATGAGCGTGAGCCATTGGACATAGCATTTAAGTGGAATAGAGTATGGTGGTAGATATAAAAGGGGTAGGAAGTGGAGAAGATAGTCTCACATCAACTAGGCATACCAACGGACTATGGAGATTCCCATCGATAGATGTCAATGCTAAGAGTGGGGATTGCCATGCAAATGATTCACTAGAGCTATAAGTGTATGAAATCTCAAATGAAGCTAAGTGGGGTGTGCATCCAACTTGCTTGCTCATGAAGATCTCGGGCATTTGAGGAAGCCCGTCATAGGAATATAAAAAGACAAGTTTGAAATAATGAATAGATAATTCCCACTAGCATATGAAAGTGAGGAACATGGTGCCACTTTCAGGCACAAGTGTGGTAAAAGATAGTAGCAAAGTCCCTTCTCTCATTTTCTCTCATTTTTTTGAATGGATGGTGAGCTCATTTGGCCTCCCCCATCTTTATTTTCGTCCGTAGTCTCATCTCAACTTATGGGAGAATCATCGTCTCCATCATTCTTTCCTCACTGGTACAATGCTCTAATAATGATGATCATCACACTTTTATTTACTTACAACTCAATATGGAGAACAGATATGAAGATATGACTTTGTATGAATGCCTCTGGCAGTGTACCAGGATGTGCAATGATCTAGCGTGACATGTATCAAAAACATTATGAAGTTGGCTTTGCCACAAATACTATTTCAGCTCTATATGATCATGCAAAGCAATATGACGATGAACAAACTAGTCAAGTGAAGTGACGATGGAATTTGCATGGCAATATATCTCAGAATGGCTATGGAAATGCCATGATAGGTAGGTGACGTGGCTTGAGACTGCGTCGGTATTTCCCCAAAGAGGAAGGGATGGTGCAGCACAACGACGGTAAGTATTTCCCTCAGTTATGAAAGCAAGGTATCGAACCAGTAGGAGGATCACCACCACCTAATAAGCAGCACCTGCACACAAAGAACAAATACTTGCAACCCGACGCGAAAGAGAGGTTGTCAATCTCTCTACAGTAAAAAGATAGATTAGGTAGTGATAGATTGGAGAAATAGATCTCTCAAGGACACAAAATAAAAAGAGCAAATAAAAAGTGCAGCAAGGTATTTTTGGGTTTTTGGAATAATAGATCTGAAAACAAAAGAAGCAAAAGGATAGAACGGAAAGCAATATGTTGGAAAAGTAGACCCGGGGGCCGTAGGATTCACTAGTGGCTTCTCTCATGAGTATAGCACACGGTGGGTGAACAAATTACTGTTGGGCAATTGATAGAAGATCAAATAATCATGACGATATCCAAGGCGATGATAATTATATAGGCATCACGTCCAAGATAAGTAGACCGACTCCTGCCTGCATCTACCACTATTACTCCAAACATCGACCGCTATCCAGCATGAATCTAGTGTATTAAGTTCATGGAAAAACGGAGTAATGCAATAAGAACGATGACATGATGTAGAAAAGATCTATTCATGTAGGAATAGACCCCATCTTGTTATCCTTAATGGAAATGATACATGCGTGCCTTGCTGCCCCTTCTGTCACTGGGAAAGGACACCACAAGATCGAACCCATCACAAAGCACCTCTTCCCATGGAAAGAAAAATCGATCTAGTCAGCCTAACTAAACCAAAGATTCAAAGAAGAAATACGAGGCTATAAGTAATCATGCATATAAGAGATCAAAGAAGACTCAAATAATATTCATGGATAAAAACTGATCATGAACTCAAAATTCATCGGATCCCAACAAACACACCGCAAAAGTTTACATCAAATAGATCTCCAAGAGACCATTGTATTGAGAATCAAAAGAGAGAGAGGAAGCCATCTAGCTACTGCCTACAGACCCGTAGGTCTATGGTGGACTACTCACGCATCATCGGAGAGGCACCAATGAGGATGATGAACCCCTCTGTGATGGTGGTAGATTGGATCTCGAGGCTCTGGAACTTGCGGCGGTTGGATGTGTTTTTCGTCGACTCCTCTAGGGTTTCTGGAATATTTGGGAATTTATAGGCATCAGAGGCGGTGGAGAGGGGCCTCGAGGAGGGCACAACCCATCAGGGCGCGCCGGGGGCCTCTGGCACGCCCTGGTGGGTTGTGGTCTCCACGGCCCACCTCTCTAGCACTTCTTTGGCCCACTGGGTGTCTTCTGGTCCAAAAAAGTCTCCAAAAAGTTTCGTCGTGATTGGACTCCGTTTGGTACTGATATTCCGCGAAGTAAAAAACAAGCAAAAACACCAACTAGCACTTTGGCACTATGTCAATAGGTTAGTCCCAAAAAATGATATAAGGTTGCTATAAAGTGATTGTAAAACATCAAAGAATGATAATATAACAGCATGGAACATGCAAAAATTATAGATACGTTGGAGACGTATCAGCATCCCCAAGCTTAATTCCTACTCCCTCGAGTAGGTAAATGATAAAAACATAATTTTTGATGTGGAATGCTTCCTAACATGTCCATCTCATATTATTTTCTTTTGTAGCATGCACATTTGGACTTTTAGATGATTCAAAGCAATAGTGTAGTTTTAACATAATGACTTCAATACTCAAGCATGCCAACAAGCAACCATGTCTTTCAAAATATCAACACTAAAGAAAGTTATCCCTAGCCCATCATGCTCAATCATTGATCCATTCATGAAACACACTCAAATATTAGCTACACCCAATGCTCAAGTACGATCATAGTGCCCCTTAGTTGGTGCTTTATAAGAGAAGATGGAGACTCACAGTAAAAATAAAAATTGCATAAAGTAAATAGAAAGGCCCTTCATAGAGGGAAGTAGGGATTTGTAGAGGTGCCAGAGCTCAAAGTTTAAATTGAGAGAGAAAACTATTTTGAGTGGCATGCCTTTCCTTTCAACGAAAACGACAAAGTAGTTCACAATACTTTCCATGCTAGATACATCATAGGCGGTTCCCAAACAGAAAATAAAGTTTATTCCTTTTTCCACCATTCTTTCACTTTCCATGGCTGGCCGTATCCACGGTTGCATTCCATACCAACACTTTCCAAGGAATTTGTTATTTGACAACATAAAGTAAATATTTTTTTTCTTTTTCATTTTGGGAATGGGCATCCATATTACTGCCGTACTCTCGTGCAATGACAAGTGACTAAACACTCATCTTTAGAATAACACATCTAGCATGGAAAAATATTGGACACCCCCTACCGTTTCATGAGCGGTACGAGCACACAAAAGAGAAATTTATTTTGAATATTAGAGATGGCACATACAAATTTCTTAGAACGGCATGGAATTACCGCATATAGGTAGGTATGGTGAACTCATAAGGCAAAACTTGGTTTAAGGATTTTGGATGCACAAGTAGTATTTCTACTTAGTACAAATGGAGGCTAGCAAATAGATTGAGAAGCAACCAACCAAGAAACGAAATTTCACATAAGAGAGCATTGAGCATAACTAACACCGAATACTGCACCATAAGTAGGATGTAATTTCATTGCATAACTATTGACTTTCGTGCATGCATAGGGAATCACAAACCTTAACACCAATATTCCTACTAAAGCATAATTACTCACAAGCATGACTCATATGTTACTATCATCATGTCTCAAAACTATTACAAGGAATCAAGTTTTAATTTGTCCAATGATCTTCATGAAAGTTTTTATTATATCCCCTTGGATATCTATCACTTTGGGATTAGTTTCATATATTGCCATTGCTTTTTGACTAGCTCAAACAAATTTAAGTGAAGCACATGAGCATAAAGATTTCATCTCTCAAAATAGTATAAGTGAAGCATGAGAGGATTTCTTCAAAATTTACTAATTCTCAAATTAATCTAAGTGAAGCATGAGATTGTTTCTTCAAAAGTTTCCAAGCACACCATGCTCAAAAAGATATAAGTGAAGCACTAGAGCAATTCTATAACTCAAAAAGTTTAAGTGAAGCATATAGAGCAATTCTAACAAATCATAGCATAATTTTGGCTCCCTCAAATAGGTGTGTCCAGAAAGGATACAAGTGACAAACTAACAAGCAAACAAGCAAAGACTCAAATGATACAAGACGCTCCAAGCAAAACTCATGATATGTGACGAATAAAAATATAGCTCCAAGTAAAATACCGATGGTCGTTAGAAGAAAGAGGGGATGCCACTCGGGGCATCCCCAAGCTTAGTTGCTTGTTTCTCCTTGGAATATCTTGGGGGTGTTGTAGAATCCCCAAGCTTAGGCTCTTTTCACTCCTTATTCCTTCATCCATCGTGATCTCACCCAAAACTTGAAAACTTCAATTACACAAAACTCAAGAAAATCTTCCTGAGATCCGTTAGTATTATAAAGCAAATCACTACTTTAGGTACTGTGCAAACTCATTCAAATTTTATTGTTGCATTATACCTACTGTATTTTAACTTTACCATGGCTCATACCCTTCAATATAACCCATAGATTCATCAAAACAAGCACACAATGCAACGAAAACGGAATATGTCTTAAACAGAATAGTCTGTAGTAATCTGTACACTAACCATACTTCTATAACTCTAAAAATTCTGAAAAAATAGGACAACGTAAACAATTTCTATAGCAACACTGTGTTAAATTCAGCTCAATATCATGTTCTAGTAAAAAATGAAAATTCGACCACTGGAGGCAAAGTTTCGGTTTCAGATTCAGCATTGTTTCTACTCATCTTATGAATCATCCTAAAGTCTTTACTTGGCACAAACACTAAATAAAACATAAAAAACACAATCATAACAGAGGCATAATTGTGTCAACACTCAAGAACAGAAAGAAAAAGGTAAAAATAAATTTTATTCATTGGGTTGCCTCCCAACAAGCTCTTTCTTTATAGCCATTAAGATAGGCTTGATATTTCAATGATGCCCTCATGAAAGATAATAATAGCAACACAAAGAGAGCATCATGAAGCATATGGAAAACACAATTAAATCTAACATACTTCCTATGCATAGGCATTTTATAAGCAAACAAATTATCAAGGCAAGCAAAAACTAGCATATGGAAGGAAGAAGAAAGAGACAATAGCAATCTCAACATGAAGAGAGGTAATTTAGTATCATGAAAATTTCTAGAACCGTAATTTCCTCTCTCAAAATTATTGCATGTAGGATCATAATAAAAATCAACCATATAGCTATCATAAACAATACTCTCTTTATGATCAACATGCATAAAGTTTTTATCATCTTCCAAAATAGTGGGATTATCATTAACTAAAGTTATGACCTCTCCAAACCCACTTTTATCAAACAAATCATAAGATTGAACACTCTCCAAATATGTGGGATTCTTTTTACCTAAAGTTGACGCTCTCCCAAACCCACTTTCGATACTATTGCAAAAATTATTATCAATAACATATTCAACATGAGGTTTAAATAAATTTTAATGATCATAAGAAGCATTATCACCCCAATCATGATCATTGCAATAAGAAGTGGACATGACAAAATTATCATCCCCAAGCTTGTAGTTTTGCATATCATTAACAAAATTGACATTAATAGAATTTCTTATTGCAATCATGCTTTTCAATCAAGGAGCTATCATGAATCACCTTATAAATTTCTTCTTTCAACACTTCATCAAAATTTTCAGATTCATGATTTTCAAACAAAAATTCATAGAGATAATCAAGTGCACTCAACCCACTAGCAATTGGTTCATCATAATTTGGTCTTTTGAAAAGATTAGCAAGTGGATGAGGATCCATATCAATAGATTTTTAGCAAGCAAATATGCAAGCAAATAGAAGGCACATGGCAACACAAGCAAAGAAAAAGATATCCGGCGAGAAAAAGGCGAACGGGAAAGAAGGCAAATAAAACGGCAATTTTTTGTGAAGTGGAGGAGAGGAAAATGAGAGGCAAATCGCAAATAATGTAATTGCAAGGAGATGAGATTTGTGATTAGGAACCTGGTAGATGATGATGGTGTCTCCTCGGCGCTAGAGATTGGCACGTAGAAGAGACTGCTTCCTCCCCGGCAACGGCGCCAGAAACTCCTTTGACGTGGCTTGAGACTGCGTCGGTATTTCCCCAAAGAGGAAGGGATGATGCAGCACAACGATGGTAAGTATTTCAGTCGGTTATGAAACCAAGGTATCTAACCAGTAGGAGGATCACCACCACCTAATAAGCAGCACCTACACACAAAGAACAAATACTTGCAACCCGACGCGAAAGAGAGGTTGTCAATCTCTCTACGGTAAAAAGATAGATTAGGTAGTGATAGATTGGAGAGCTAGATCTCTCAAGAACACATAATAAAAAGAGCAAATAAAAAGTGCAGCAAGGTATTTTTGGGTTTTTGGAATAATAGATCTGAAAACAAAAGAAGCAAAAGGATACATCGGAAAGCAATATGTTGGAAAAGTAGACCCGGGGGCCGTAGGACTCACTAGTGGCTTCTCTCATGAGAATAGCACACGGTGGGTGAACAAATTACTATTGGGCAATTGATAGAAGATTAAATAATCATGACGATATCCAAGGCGATGATCATTATATAGGCATCACGTCCAAGATAAGTAGACCGACTCCTGCCTGCATCTACCACTATTACTCCACACATCGACCGCTATCCAGCATGCATCTAGTGTATTAAGTTCATGGAAAAACGGAGTAATGCAATAAGAACGATGACATGATGTAGACAAGATCTATTCATGTAGGAATAGACCCCATCTTGTTATCCTTAATGGCAATGATACATGCGTGCCTTGCTGCCCCTTCTGTCACTGGGAAAGGACACCGCAAGATCGAACCTATCACAAAGCACCTCTTCCCATGGCAAGTAAAATCGATCTAGTCGGCCTAACTAAACCAAAGATTCGAAGAAGAAATACGAGGATATAAGTTATCATGCATATAAGAGATCAAAGAAGACTCAAATAATATTCATGGATAGAAACTGATCATGAACTCAAAATTCATCGGATCCCAACAAACACACCGCAAAAGTTTACATCAAATAGATCTCCAAGAGACCATTGTATTGAGAATGAAAAGAGAGAGAGGAAGCCATCTAGCTACTGCCTACGGACCCGTAGGTCTATGGTGGACTACTCACGCATCATCGGAGAGGCACCAATGAGGAGGATGAACCCCTCCGTGATGGTGTTAGTTGGATCTCGAGGCTCTGGAACTTGCGGCAGTTGGATGTGTTTTTCGTCCACTCCTCTAGTGTTTCTGGAATATTTGGGAATTTATAGGCATCATAGGCGGTGGAGAGGGGCCCCAAGGAGGGCACACCCCATCAGGGCGCGCCGGGGGCCTCTGGCGCGCCCTAGTGGGTTGTGGTCTCCACGGCCCACCTCTCTGGCACTTCTTTGGCCCACTGGGTGTCTTCTGGTCCAATAAAAAATCTCCAAAAAGTTTCATCGCGATTGTACTCCGTTTGGTACTGATATTCTATGAAGTAAAAAAACTAGCAAAAACAACAACTGGTACTTTGGCACTATGTCAATACGTTAGTCCCAAAAAATGATATAAAGTTGCTATAAAGTGATTGTAAAACATCCAAGAATGATAATATAACAGCATGGAACAAGCAAAAATTATAGATACATTGGAGATGTATCAGTAGGTATGGTGGTTGTTTTGAGGAAGATATAATAAGTCTTATGTGCAACAGAGCGTATCATGTCACGGGGTTTGGATGCACCGGCAAAAGTTGCACCGATCCTCGAGGTGAGAACGGGCTATGCACGGTACCGAAGAGGCTAACAAATTATGAAAAGGTGAGATTGCGCATGTACATGGTTTCACATTAGTCATAAAGAACTCATATACTTATTGCAAAGTATTATTAGTTTATGATAGATCAAAGTACTACTCGCATGCCCCGAGGGAAGAGGTTGCTAGTAGTTAACCATCGCGCACTTCCGACCCGAAACAACACTAGGATTTCAACGAGGAATAGAAATGCTCACACATCATCACCATGCCTCTTTAATTTTTAGATGAACAAAAAGGTCAACCCCTCTTAATATCGACACTTCTACGGTTTAACAATTATGAACTCACACCTATTTCATATTACTACATCAATAACATTAACCCACAATTTCTTTATATGTGCTACATGATGGTTTTGATTATCACTCATTGAATACCTAATATTTTTGGACTAGTCTTATGACCCATTCAAATTACTGTCACTATTTATTAACTATCAAACAAATATAAGTGAATAACGAGAGTGAAATAATTTCTTTAAAATCTATGCGCCACCGTGCTCAAAAGGATATAAGTGAAGTACTAGAGCAACTGCTAAGCTCAAAAGTTATAAGTGAAGCACATAGAGTATTCTAACAAATTATGATGAAGGTGTGTCTCTCGTAAATAGGTGTGTCCAGAAAACAATGATTGTGGCAAACTTAAAGTAAAATCAAACTAAAGCAAATGACGCTCCAAGAAAAACTCATATCATGTGACGAATAAAATAATAGCTCCAAGTGACATACCGATGGATTTGAGAGGAAAGAGGGGATGCCTTCCGGGGCATCCCCAAGCTTAGACGTTTGAGTCTCCTTTAAAATATTACCTGGGGTGCCTTGGGAATCCCCAAGCTTAGGATCTTGCTACTCCTTATTCCTTTGTCCATCAAGATAACACCCAAAACTTGAAAACTTCAATCACACAAAACTCAACAAAACCTCGTGAGAACCGTTATTATAAGAAACATATTGCATACTTTTAGTACTGTTATAAATTGATTTAAATTTCATAAATTCATAATAGTTACTGGATTCTAACTTCTCCATGGCTTATACCCCCCGATACAATCCATTGCAAAATCAAAACAAGCAACTATGCAAGCAAAAACAGAATCTGTCTAAAACAGAACAGTCTGTAGCAATCTGTAGAGTGCCTATACTTATGTAACTCTAAAAATTCTGAACAATTATTAAAACCTCTAACATTTTTATAGAAACACTTTGTAAAAATGTCAGATCATTATCACGCTCCAAAAAAATGAAAATTCATGTACTGGAGTCAAAAGTTTCTGTTTTGTTTCAGCATCGATTGTACTATTCTTGTGAGTCATTCCAAAGGCTTTACTTGGCACAAACACTAATTTTAAAAAAAACATAATAATTATATAGGCAATAATCATGCTATTAAAAATAAACAGAAAGTTCTAAGCAAAAATTTAAAGATAACTATTGGGTTGCCTCCCAACAAGCGCTATTGTTTTATGCCCCTAGCTAGTCATAATGCATAGTTTCAAGTATTTTCATCTTTGACACTCCACCCATAAGTGGCTCTCATAATTGATTCATAAGGTGGTTTAATTCTCTTTCTAGGGAAGTGTTCCATCCCTTTCTTTAATGGGAATTTGAACTTTATGTTTCCCTCTTTCATGTCAATGATTGCACCTATAGTTCGTAAGAAAGGTCTTCCAAGTATTATGGGACAAGAAGGATTGCAATCAATATCAAGCACAATGAAATATACAGCCACATAATTTTTATTTGCAATAATAAGCACATCATTAATTTACCTAAAGTTTTCTTGATGGTAGAATCCGCAAGATGCAAGTTGAGGGAACAATCTTCAATATTAGTGAGACCAAGCACATCACAAAGAGTTTTAGGAATAGTTGAAACACTAGCAGCAAGGTCACACAAAGCATTGCATTCATATTTATTGTTCTTTATTTTAATAGTAGGTTCCCACTCATCATGCAAATTTCTAGGAATAGAAACTTCAAGCTCAAGTTTCTCATCATAAGCTCTTATCATAGCTTCTACTATATGTTCGGTAAAAGCTTTGTTTTGTTCATAAGCATTGTGTGAGCTAATAATGAATTGCAACAAGGAAATACATTCTACTAAAGATAAATTATCATAATTAGATTCCTTGTAATCCAAGATAGTGGGTGCATCACTAGTTAAAGTTTTGACCTCTCCAAACCCACATTTTTCAGTTTTAGCATCAAAATCATCACCCTCCAAGCAAACGGGACGCTTCTCTACTAAAGTTGACTTATATTCAGTACATTTATCGTTTATATTCATAGAGGTAAATAAAGATTCAATAGGATAAACAGCAATCATTTTAAGATCTTCATCATGATTCTGGTAAAAACCAGGTGGAAGAGCTTTTTCTAAGAACTCCCGCTTAGCTCTCAACTTAGCGGTCCTCACCTTACTTTCATTAATAGATATTTGGATAGATTTCATAGCATCATTAAAATCATGCTTGGGTGTCAAAGCTTTATTTTTAAGAGTTTCCACATCAAGAGCAATTCTATCCATGTTTTTAGCCAAAGTATCAACTACATGCAATTTTTGTTCTACCATAGTGTTGAAAACCTTTTGAGAATTAATAAATTATTTAATTGTGTTCTCAAGATCAGAGGGTATCCTATTAGCATTTGTATAAGAATTGCCATAAGAATTAGCATAAGAGTTTCCATAGTTGTTAGAGGAATTACCGGGATACGGTCTAGAATTGAAATTTCCTCTATAAGCATTGTTGTTGAAATTATTTCGCGAGACAAAGTTCACATCAATAGCATCATTATTTTTGTCAATCAAAGTAGACAAGGGAACATCATTGGGATCAACATGAGCATTTTTACTAGCAACCATATCATAAGGGCATCCACTTTTTCACTCAAAGTAGCAATTTCTTCAACAGAATTTACCTTCTTACCGGTTGGAGCCCTTTCGGTATGCCATTGAGAATAATTTGTCATGATGTTGTCCAGAAGTTTGGTGGCCTCTCCTAAGGTCACATCCATAAAGGTACCACCGGCAACAGAATCTAGAAGATTTCTAGACACAAAGTTTAGTCTAGCATAGAAGTTTTGGATAATCATCCACATATTTAAACCGTGAGTTGGACAATTTCTTATCATTAATTTCATTCTCTCCCAAGCTTGTGCAACATGCTATTGATCTTGCTATTTAAATTCATTATTTGATTTCTAAGGGAGATGATCTTAGCAGGAGGAAAATACTTGGCAATAGAAGCATCTTTACACTTATCCCACGTTTCAATACTATTACGAGGTAAAGATGAAAACCAAGCTTTTGCTTTATCTCTAAGTGAAAAAGGAAATAATTTTAATTTCACAATATCATTATCCATATCCTTTTTCTTTTGCATGTCACATAATTCAACAAAGGTATTAAGATGTGATGCGGGATCCTCATTAGGACTTCCTGAAAATTGATCTTTCGTGACAAGTTCTAGCAATGCAGCATTAATATCAAAAAGCCTCCAAACTAGTGGCGGGTGGTATAGGTGTACTAGTAAAATCATTATTATTAGTATTTGATAAGTCATACAACTTAGTACTATCTTGAGACATGGTGACCAAACAAACAAAGTAACAAGCAAGACAAGTAAACTAGCAAGCGAAGAAGTAAACTAGTAACAAGCAAAAGTAATTTTTGTTGTATTTTTGATTTTTATGAGACAAGCTAAATATAACAGAAAATAAAAAGAAGAACAAGTGAATGAATATTTGTGTGAAGTTACTTGGTAGTTGATGATGATATTCCCCGGCAACGGCGCAAGAAATCCTTCTTGATACTTGTGATCTGTGTTGGGTTTTCCGTGAAGAGGAATGGGTAATAGCAGCACAAAGCGGCTAAGTATTTCCCTCAGTTATGAAACCATCGTTTATCGAACCAATAGGAATATCAATCCTCAGCCGTCTTTAGCGGCTGCACACAAATGAACAAACGACTTGCACCCAACGCAGGCAAGACGGTTGTCAATCCCCTTGATCTCATTATTTGCAAGTAAATGGGTTGTGTAGATAATTGTTGATAAATACAAAATAAATAAAAAGTAAATAAAGGCAGTGAGGTAATAATAGCGTTTGCAAATATATAAGTGAATAGACACGGAGGGCCATAGTGTTCCCTAGCGGCATCTCTCTTGTAGGCAGCATACGGTGGGTAAACAAATTACTGGTGGGCAATTGATAGAAAAGCGGATAGTTATGCGATGTCCACGGCAATGATCATGTGCATATAGGCATCACATCCATAAGCAAACAGGCCGACTCCTGCCTGCACCTATTACTATTACTCCACTCATCGATCGCTATCCAGCATGCATCTAGAGTATTAAGTAAAACAGAGTAATGCTTGGAGAACGATGACATGATGTAGACAAATTAAACTCAAACAATATGAATGAACCCCATCGTTTTATCCTTAGTAGCAACAACACAAAGATGCATCTTGTCCCCTACTTTGTCACTGGGATATACAAACTCGCCAGGTTGAACCTACCATAACGCACCACTCCCACCGATGAAATATCAATCTACTTGGCCAAAGCACATCAATAGATCGGAGAGCATTACAAAGCTATAATGATCATGCACTTAAGAGATAATATAATTCAGAGGCATCTCAAATACTTTTCATGAATAATCTAAACATAAACCCACAATTCATCGGATACCAACAAACACACCGCACAATAGGATTACATCGGATAGATCAAAGCGAAGATGCGATGATCATTGTATTGAAGATCATAAGAGAGAGAGATTGCCATCTAGGTACTAGCTATGGACCCGTAGGTCTATGGTGAACCACTCACACATCATCATTAGGGCAGCAAGGTTGATGAAGAGGCCCTCCGTGATCGATCCCCCTCCGGTAGGGTGCCGGAACGGAGCTCCAGGTGGCCTCGCGATGGAACAGAGACTTGCGGCAGCGGAAAAATGGTTTCGGGACTGATTTTAGGGTTTTTAGGATTTTAGAGAATTTATAAGCCGAAGAGGGACGTCGGGAGATGCCCGAGGGGGCCACCACATATCAGGGTGCCCCCCCAGGGCGCGCCCTGATGTGTGGTGGAGCCCTCGTGCACCTCCTGGCTTCCTTCTGAAGCTTCTAGGTCTTCATATAGTCCAGAAAAAATCAGCAAAAAGTTTCATGGCAATTGGTATTCGTTTGGTACAGTAAACCTAAAAAGCAAAAAACACACAGAAAACAACAACTCGCACTGGGTCAATAGGTTAGTGCTCAAACATATTATAAATTGGTAAATAATGACCCAAAAAGTATCCTAGAATGATAATATATCAGCATGGAACAATAAAAAATTATAGATACGTTGGAGACGTATCACACACCGTTGCATAGAGGGGGGGAGAGTTGGTAGTGACGGCAGCGAAGTTCTTGGTGTAGATCGCTGTCATGATGGTTGCCCAAGTGGCGCTCCAGCGCCACCGGGAGAGAGGGGGAGAGAGCCACCCTCCTTATTCTTCTTCCTTGGTCTCCCCCCTAGATGGGAGGAGAGTTTCCCCTCTAGTCTATGGCCGCCATGGCTTCCGGAGGCGGCAGCCCCTCCGAGATTGGATCTCTCTCTCTATTTCTCTCATGTTTTCGCGGTTGTTTTCTTACCCCTTCACCGTTTCTTAAATATCTGGAGATCTGTCACTCCGATTGGGCTGAAATTTTGAGGGGATTTTTACCAGGAAATTATCTTTCATGCAGTGAAAGAAGGGCTCCAACCGACTTACAGGGTGGCCACAAGCCATCAGGGCGCGGCCACCCCCTGGTCGCGCCCTGTTGGCTTGTGGGCACCTCGGGCACCGTGTTGCGTTGATTTTTCTTTACAAAAATCACATATATTCCAAAAAAAATCTCCGTAAATTTTTATCGCGTTTGGATTTTGTTTGATATGGATTTTTTGTGAAACAAAAAACTGGAACTGACACTGACACTGGGCACTGGATTAGTAAGTTAGTACCAAAAATAATATAAAATGTTGCCAAAAGTATAAGAAAGTTATAGAGTATTGGCATGAAACAATCAAAAATTATAGATATGAGGGAGACGTATTAGCATCCCCAAGCTTAATTCCTGCTCGTCCTCGAGTAGGTAAATAATAAAAAAATATTTTTTCATGTGGAATGCTACCTAATATGATCTTGAACAAATGTCTAATCATGGCATGAATATCAAGATACAAGTGATTCAAGGCAATAGTCTATCATTTGACATAAAGACATCAATACTCGGGTTTACTCACAAACGATCTTGTCCTTTCAAAATAACAATGCTAAAGAACGCTATCCCTACAATATCATAAAGCCTGTCATGCTTAGTCTTCCCAGCATAAAGTATAAATCATGAGCACCCCGGTGTCAAACCAAGCAATTGGATCGTACTTTTTAACGCACTTCAGCTTTTTATACCTCACTAAATACATGAGTGTGAACCATGGATATAACATATAGGTGGAATAGAGTATGGTGGTAGATATCATAGGGGTCAAAGTGGGAAGAAAATCTCGCATCAACTAGGCGGATCAACGGGCTATGAAGATGCCCATCAATCGATGTCAATGCGAGGAGTAGGGATTGCCATGCAACAGATGCACTAAGAGCTCTAAGTGTATGAAAGCTCAAATGAAACTAAGTGGGTTTGCATCCAACTTGCTTGCTCATGAAGACCTTGGGCATTTGAGCAAGCCCATCATCGGAATATAGAAGCCAAGTTCTATAATGGAAAATTCTCACTAGTATATGAAAATGACAAATCAGGAGACTCTCTATATGAAGAACATGGTGCTACTTTGAAGCACAAGTGTCGTAGATGATAGTAGCAAGTCCCTTCTCTCTTTATCTCTCATTCATTTTTTTTCCTTTCTTTCTACTTTTTTTTCTTCTTTTCCTTTTCTCCCTGTTTTTCTTTTTTCTTTCTTTTTTTTGTTCCTCCTTTTTCTTTCTTGGTGGGCTCATTTGGCCTCCCCCATTTTTTTCATTTTTCGTCCGGAGTCTCATCCCAACTTGTAGGGGAATCATAGTCTCCATCATCCTTTCCTCACTGGGACAATGCTCTAATAATGATGATCATCACACTTTTATTTACTTACAACTCGATATGAAAAACTACTAAACAAGATGACTCTATATGAATGCCTCAGGCAGTGTACCAGGATGTGCAATGATCTAGCATAACATGTAAACAATGATGAACGGTGGCTTTGCCACAAATACTATGTCAGCTACATGATCATGCAAAGCAATATGACAATGAACACACAAGTCATATGATGTAACGGTGGAAGTTGCATGGCAACATATCTTGGAATGGCTATGAAAATGCCATGATAGGTAGGTATGGTGGCTGTTTTGAGGAATATATAAGGTGGGTTATGTGCAACAGAGCGTATCATGTCGCGGGGTTTGGATGCACTGGTGAAGTTTGCACCCATCCTCGAGGTGAGAATGGGCAATGCATGGTACCGAAGAGGCTAGCAAATATGAGGAGGTGAGTGTGTGTGTACATCCATGGATTCACATTAATCATAAAGAACTCACATACTTATTGCAAAGCTTTATTAGCTCTCTCGAAGAAAATTACTACTTGCATGCCCCTAGGGATAAGATTGGGAGGAGTTAACCATCGCGCGCCCCCGATTAAACAGCACAAAGGATTTCAATCAAGGATAAATTATGATCCAACTTCATCGCATAACTAGAGACTATATGTGCATGCTTCGGGAATCACAAACCTTAACACCAATATTCTTACTAATCCACAATCATCCACTTGTGCACCCACATATTACTATCTTAATGTCTCATAACTATTGCCAGGAATCAAACATATCATATTCAGTGATCTACAAGTTTTATGTAGGATTTTATGACTAACCATGTGAACGACCATTTCTTGTTGACTCTCTGAATAGGTATAAGTGAAAGCATGAGAGTTTAATTCTTTCTACAAAATACCATGCTCTAATAAATATAATTGAAGCAAAAGAGCATTCTACAAATAACAGTTTTCTATATGTAGAGAAACAGGCATCCAACTTCAAATGATATAAGTGAAGCACATGAAGCATTCTATAAAGCCATACTCAAAAGATATAAGTGAAGTGCAAAGAGCATTCTATACATCAACCATGGACTTTCCCATACCAGCATGGTTCATTTCTAAAATAAAATTAAAAGGCACACGACTCTCCAAGAATTTACGCATATCATGTGAACAAAACAAAAATCCAGACATACCGATAATTGTTGAAGAAAGATGGGATGCCTTCCGAGGCATCCCCAAGCTTAGGTGCTTAAGTCTCCTTGAATATTTACTTGGGGTTCCTTGGGCATCCCCAAGCTTGAACTCTTGCCTCTCCTTATTACTCTCATATCGATACCTCCTCCATCTTCTAACACTTCATCCACACAAAACTTGCCAGAACTTTTATTAGAAAGGTTAGTACATATAACATCTAATATCAACATGTCCTGCCATAACATTATTGTATAATTATAATCCAACATTACCAACTCTATACTATCACAATTATATGGCTCCCAAGTGAATGGAGCTCAACAAGAATTCAAACATAAGCAGACAAAGCAACTATAACAGCAATCTATGAAAAATAGGACAGTCTGTAAAGATGCAGATGAAATATATACTTGTGTAACTCAAACAATTCTGAAACATTAGGACATAATAATTATTTTGCATAAAAGTATTGTGTAAAAATTTCAGAATTTTTTCACGCTCCAGTAAAATATGAAAATTCCAACACTACAGCAAAAGTTTCTGTTTTTGCACAGCACATATCAAACAAGCAATTCAAACATCCTTAAGGTAAATCTTGGCACATTATTTTTATAATAAAATGTATTTGTACAAGGGGATGATTATTTTTGTTGAAAAGTTGTTGTAATGAAGATTCACAAAGTTTCCATGGGCATGAACAAAAGTTCTAGGACGCCCCCGACTTCAATGGTGCTCATCTTTCTCACTTTCACCTTTCTTTTTGAAAAAGTTTTAAGTTCCCCACTTTATTTTTTGGTTTTTAATTTTTTTAAAGCACAAAACAGAAAAAATGACTCTCTAAAACTTCTGGGTTGACTCCCTGGCAACGCTTTCTTTAAATGCATTAAGCTGGGCATATAGTGCTCAAGTAATTGATCCACCCGGATCCCAAGGTATATCAAAGCCAATTTTAATTAACAATGATTTGTAATTATGTAGTGAGCACGAAGTGATATATATCCTATGACAACGAAGTCTAACTCTCTTCCTATGCATTGGCATGTCATAAAAGAACAATTCGTGCACACAAAGTAAAGGCCAATACATAGCATAAGTAGTTTCTTGCAATTTTATCATATTAGAAACATAGAGAGGTGAAGATTTGGTTCCTCTCTCATAATAATTGCAAGTAGGAGCAGCAAGCACATGTATATTATATTCATCAAAATGATCATGTGTAATGGTAAAATGCAACCCATCAATATAATCCTTAATAAGTGAAAACTTCTCCGATATGGTGTAGTTGGGAGAATTCAAAAAGATAATAGCACTATAATGTGTGGGTGCAATAGCAAAAATTTCATTCTTAACATAAGGAACTATAGCAAGTTCATCTCCATAAGCATAATTCATATTGGCATCATGGCCACAAGCATAGCAATCATCAACTTCATCAAAAAGGGATATTTCAAACGTATCCAAGGGATCATAGCATTCATCCTTCGGTAAGCACGAAGGGAAATTAAACAATGTATGAGTTGAAGAGTTACTATCATTATAAGGTGGTCACGGGTGATCAATCCGCTCTTCCTCCTTTTGTTCTTCGCTCTCTTCCTCATCTTTTTCATCTAATGAGCTCACAGTTTCAGCAATATCTTCTTCCATAGATTCCTGCAAAATATTAATCTCTTCCAAAGCAGCAGACATTCTTTCAATAAATTCTTTAACATAAGCATTAGAAGCATAGTTTTCATAGCAATATTTAAGTATGGAAAAATTTCCAGATTTGTAAAGAATAGGATAATTTTCAATCAAAGAAACAATTTCATATGCACCCTTAAAAGCAACAAATTCTTCAATTTGTTCGATATCATAATAACTAGAGACATCCTTAGCATATGAAGATAGTATTTCATTATCATTAAACACACATTCATAGGGAAGGTGTTTTTTACTGTCTTCAGAACAACAAGTAAAATCATGTATTTCGCATAAATTTGAAGCATAGCAACACAAACAATTAATTTGATGCCATAAGAGTTTCCCTTTTTGAGATAATCGGTGTCACACAAAATGAGCATGCTCATCTAATGATTTTCATAAACTAAGCTAGTTGGGTTTTCAGTACGAGCACAAAGGGATCGAAGATGATCCAAGTAAAAAAGCTTCAGCAGTATGGTAGATTTTGGGTGGTTCCTCAACCACTGGGTTACCAAGTACAACTAATTTTTTTGGTATTTTGCATTTCCTACCCATAACTAAAGGTAGAAAACAACTTAGAATAGAAAATAAAATTACTTAGTGATAAACCAAACAAGCACACACGAGAATATCAATCGCTACGCTATTTCTTCCCGGCAACGGCGCCAGAAAAAGGTCTTGATAAGCCACAAGTGTAGGGGATCGTTTGTAGCCTTGTTCGATAAGTAAGAGTGTCGAACCCAACAAGGAGCTAAAGGTAGAATTAATATTCCCTTCAAGTTCTATCGACCACCAATACAACTCTACGCACACTTAACATTCGCTTTACCTAGAATAAGAATAAAACTACTTTGTAGGAAGAATACTAGAAGTACTTAGTAGGTGTAAAAAGATAGGTTTGCAAGATAAAAAAGAACGAGTAAATAAAGTTAGGGGTTGTTTAGATAAATATTAATTAAGATAATTGTTTAGTAGAAAGCTTTTTGTAGCACAAGAGAAAGATTTGTCCCTAGGCAATCGATAACTAGACCGGTAATGATTGTTGCAGTTTTATATGAGGGAGTGGCATACGCTAACATACTTTCCATACTTGGATCATATGAACTTATGATTGGACCTCTAGCAAGCATCCGCAAGTACTAGAGATCCTTAAGGTAAACCCAACCATAGCATTAACACTTCAAGTCCCCTTTACTCCCATACGAGACAACCCCTTAGTCGGGTGTAAGCTTCTGTCACTCTAGCCGCCCACTATAAGCGAATAATGAACGTATTGCAATACCCTACCGCGGGAATCCTCCACGTGCGCGTGATACGTCTCCAACGTATCTATAATTTTTGATTGTTCCATGCTATTATATTATCATTCTAGGATACATTTTGAGTAATAATTTAGCAATTTATATTATTTTTGAGCACTAACCTATTGACCCAGTGCCCAGTGCCAGTTCCTGTTTTCTACGTGTTTTTACTTTTTAGGTTTACAGTACCAAACGAAGTCCAATTGCCCCGAAACTTTTTTATGATTTTTTCTGGACCAAAAGAAGCCCTGGAAGCTTTGGGAGAAGACCGGAGGCCACACGAGGGAGGCACAAGCCAACAGGGCGCGCTCAGGGGCATGGTCGTACCCTAATGGCTTGTCTCTCCCTGGTGGCCCTCCTGACCCCGTTCTCTGGCCTATAAATTCACATATATTCCAAAAACCCTGGAGGGCATCCCGAAACACTTTTTCCGCCGCCGCAAGTCTCTGTTCTGCCGCGATCCCATCTGGAGCTCCGTTCCGGCACCCTGCAGGAGGGAGGTCGATCACGGAGGGCCTCTTCATCAACCTTGTTGTCCTCATGATGATGTGTGAGTAGTTCACCACAGACCTACGGGTTCGTAGTTAGTACCTAGATGGCTATCTCTCAATCTTTTGATCTTCAATACAATGATCATCGAATCTTCGCTTTGATCTATCTGATGTAATTCTTGTGTATGGTGCTTTTGTTGGGATCCGATGAATTGTGGGTTTATGTTCAGATTATTCATGAAAATTATTTGAGTCGCCTCTGAATATTATGATTCTTATTTGCATGATCATTATAGCTTCGTAATTCTCTCCGATCTATTGAAATAGTTTGGCCAACTAGATTGATATTTCTTCAGTGAGAGGGGTGCATTGTAGTGGGTTCAATCTGGCGGTGCTCTATATCCCAGTGACAGAAGATGACATGACACGTCTTTGTATTGTTTCCACTAAGGATAAAACGATGGTGTTAGTTCATATTAATTGAATTATCTTTGTCTACATCATGTCAATGTTCTCCAAGCATTACTCTGTTTTACTTAATACTCTAGATGCATGCTGGATAGCGGTCGATGGGTGGAGTAATAGTAATAGGTGTATGCAGGAGTCGGCCTATTTTCTTATGGAGGAGATGCCTATATACACATGATCATTTACGTGAATATCACATAGCTATGCGCTTTTCTATCAATTGCCCAACAGTAATTTGTTTACCCACCGTATGCTTACTTTCATGAGAGATGACGCTAGGGAAAACTATGGCCCCCGGGTATATTCACTTATATATTTATAAATGCTACAATAACTTGCTGCCATTATTTACCTTTTATTTTATTTTGCAATTTACAATTATCTACACACTTCACTTGCTTGCAAATAACGAGATCGAGGGGATTGACAACCCTCTTGCCCGCGTTGGGTGCAAGTTGTTTGCTCTTTTGTGTGTAGCTGCTGAAGACGGTTGTGGATTGATATTCCTATTGGTTCGATAAACCTTGGTTTCCTAACTGAGGGAGATACTTACCCGTATTGTGTTGCAACTACCCGTTTGTCTTCACGAAAAACCCAACGCAGATCACAAGTATCAGGAAGGATTTCTGGCGCCGTTGCCGGGGAATATCATCACCAACTATCAAGTAACTTCACACAAATTATCATTCACTTCTTCTTCTTTTTATTTGCTGTTATATTTTTCTAGTTATATAAAAATCAAAAAAACAAAAAATGGATTTTAGGTTGCCTCATATGCTTCGTCTTTATAATGTCTTTCGTGAAAATAAGGATTCAAAAAATTGTGCTCAATTGTTAGAGGAACAATTTATAAAAATGCTTAATGTGAGTTTCTTTGATGATGAGCATGATAGAAATGTTGTTAGTATGAATTCTCTATATATCCATGATGCTAATGGTATGCAAAACCACAAGCTTGGGGATGCTATGTTTGATGAAGATGATATTTTTGTCCCCCAAGTTTTGATGAGCAAATTTATTATGATGATTGCATGCCTCTTATTTATGATGATTGTGGTGATGACACGTATACTATAATTGGTAATGATAACCATGAAACTTGTCATAATTATTTCAATTTTCAATTTGGTTATTACAATCAAGTGTCACATGATAGTTATTTTGTTGAGTTTGCTCCCACTACCATGAATGAAAAGGAATTTGCTTATGTGAAGAGTAATAAATTTTCTATGCTTATGGATCATGAAAAGAAGGCTTTATGTGATAGTTATATTGTGGAATTCCTTCATGATGCTACTGAAAATTATTACGAGGGGGGAACATATGCAGGTAGGAATTGCAATAATATCAAGTTTCCTCCATGTGTGTTCAAAGTTTCGAAGTTATGCTTGGTTTGCCTTCCTATGCTAGTTGATTCTTGCTCCCATAAATTGTTTGCTCACAAAATTTCTATACATAGGAAGTGGGTTAGGATTAAATGTGATTGTTATATGCTTCACGATGCTCCCATTGTGTTTCAAGTCTTTACTTTTATGTGAGCATCACTAAAATCATTATGCCTAGCTAGGGGCATAAAACAATAGCGCTTGTTGGGAGGCAACCCAATAGTTATCTTTATTTTTTACTTTTTACTTTCTATTTTCGTGTGATAACATGATTATTGCCTCTGTAATTATTATGTTTTTATGTTTTAATTAGTGTTTGTGCCAAGTAAAGCCTTTGGGGTGACTCACAAGATGAGTAGAATTGATACGGTACAAAACGAGAAACTTTAGCGTTCAGTGTAGAATTTCTTTGATTTTACTGGAAAGTCTTTTTGATCTGAATTTTTACACAGTATTTCTATACAAATTCTTCAGGTTGTCCTAATGTTTCATGATTTTTAGAGTTAAAGAAGTATAGGTTCTTTACAGATCTTTACAGACTGTTCTGTTTTAGACAGATTCTGTTTTTGCTTTTATAGTTTGCTTGTTTTGATGATGCTATGGATTATATTGGGGGGGTATAAGCCATGAAGAAGTTTGAATACAGTACCTATTATGCAATGATGAAATATGAATCAATTTATAACAGTACCTAAAGTATTTGATATCTTGCTTATACTAACGGATCTCACGAAGTTTTGTTAAGTTTTGTGTGTTACCACGATGGACGAAGGAATAAGGAGCGGCAAGAGCCTAAGATTGGGGACGCCCAAGGCACCCCAAGGTAATATTCTAGGAAGACACAAGCGTCTAAGCTTGGGGATGCCCCGGAAGGCATACCCTCTTTCGTCTCAATCCATCGGTATGTCACTTGGAGCTATATTTTATTCGTCACATGATATGAGTTATACTTGGAGCATTGTTTGCTTTTGTTTTATTTTATTTTTAGTTTGCCACAATCATCATTTGCTAGATACACCTATTTTAGAGAGACACACCTTCATCATAATTTGGTAGAATACTCTATGTGCTTCACTTATATCTTTTGAGCTTAGCAGTTGCTCTAGTACTCCCCCCTTCCCAAAATATTGGGTGTACTAGCTTTTGCATGCAATCCCATAATGTTGGGAGCATGCGACTTTATCTCTCGTTCAATTAAAGCCACACCAAAGATCGTTATTCTTATGGGATCTAAAAAGGTTGCCCGATGGGTCTCTCCTGCACTTAGCTCTTGGTTCCCACGTTATCCCTCTCTTCCTCTCACAAGATTGACATGCTTTAATTTTCATGCTAAAGACTAATACGCCTTAGAATATGGGAAGGAGGGAGTACTTCACTTATATCTTTTTGAGCACGGTGGCCTATAGATTTTATAGAAATAATTGCACTCTCGTTCTTCAATTATATTTGTTTGAGAGTTAATAAATAGTGACGGCAATTTGCATGGGTCATAAGACTAGTCCAAAAATAATAGGTATTCAATGAGTGATAATCAAAACCATCATGTAGCACATAGAAGAGAAATTTTGGGTTAATGATATTGATGTGGTAATATGAAAAATGTGTGAGTTCATCATTGTTGATTCATAGAAGTATCGATATTAAGAGGTGTTAATTTCACATTTGTCTAAATATTAAAAAGGCATGGTGGGCATGTGTGAGCATTTCTATTCCTCGTTGAAATCCTAGTGTTGTTTCGGGTCGGAGGCGCGCGATGGTTAACTCCTCCCAACCTCCTCCCTCGGGGCATGCGAGTAGTACTTTGATTTGTGATAAACTAATAAAACTTTGCAATAAGTATATGAGTTCTTCATGACAAATGTGAAACCATGGACATACGCAATCCCAACACCTCATATTTTGCTAGCCTCTTCGGTACCGTGCATTGCCCTTTCTCACCTCAAGGATCGGTGCAAACTTTGCTCGTGCATCCAAACCCCGTGACATGATACACTCTGTCACACATAAGCCTCATTATATCTTCCTCAAAACAGCCACCATACCTACCTATTATGGCATTTCAATAGCCATTACGAGATATATTGCCATGAAAATCCCACCGTCACATCATATGACTAGTTCGTTCATCATCATATTGCTTTGCATGATCATATAGAGCTGACATAGTATTTGTGGCAAAGCCACCGTTCATCATATTTTTGATACATGTCACGCTAGTTCATTGCACATCCTGGTACATGACTAGAGGCATTCATATTGAGTCATATTGTTTCATAGTTCTTCATATCAAGTTTTCATATTGAGTTGTAAGTCAATAAAAGTGTGATGATCATCATTATTAGAGCATTGTCCGAGTGAGGAAATAAAAAATGGGGGAGGCCAAATGAGTCCGCCATAAATAAAAAAATGATGATGAGAAAAAAAAGAGAAGGGAGTTTGCTACTATCTTTTACCACACTTGTGCCTCAAAGTGGCACCTTGTTCTTCATATAGAGAGTCTCATGTTATGTCATTTTCATATGCTAGTGGGAATCCCTTTTTCATTATTATAAACTTGGCTTGTATATTCCGATGACGGGCTTCCTCAAATGACCGAGGTCTTCATGAGCAAGCAAGTTGGATGCACACCCCACTTAGCTTGAGTTGAGCTTTCATACACTTATAGCTCTAGTGCATCATTTGCATGGTAATCCCTACTCCTTGCATTAACATCTATTGATGGGCATCTCCATAGCCCGTTGATACACCTAGTTGATGTGAGATTATCTTCTCCACTTTTGCCCCTTTGATATATACCATCATATTCTATTCCACTTTTATGCTATGTCCAATGGTTCATGCTCATGTACGTGAAGAATAAAAAGTTGATGCACTTTGAAAAAGTACGATCCAATTGCCTGACTTGGACACCGTGGTGCTTGACATTTGTATTAATGTGGTGAAGACGGAGCCATGCCTTGCTAATACTATAAGATGAATGGGGGTAAACATTCTTTTAGGATCGTATACTTTGAAAGATTGATGATTTTGCTGCTTGTGCCTATAAATATTACTATGTTGATGTTTGTTAATTCATCTTTTCTCATGTCACATCAAAAATTATGTTTTTATCATTTACCTACTTGAGGACGAGCAGGAATTCAGCTTGGGGATGCTGATACATCTCCAACATATCTATAATTTTTTATTGTTCCACGCTATTATATTATCAATCTAGGATACTTTTTGAATAATAATTTACCAATTTATATTATTTTTGAGCACTAACCTATTGACCCAGTGCCCAGTGCCAGTTCTTGTTTTCTGCGTGTTTTTTACTTTTCAGGTTTACAGTACGAAACGAAGTCCAATTGCCCCGACACTTTTTTATGATTTTTTCTGGACCAAAAGAAGACCTGGAATCTTCAAGAGAAGACCAGAGGCCGCACGAGGGAGGCACAAGCCAACAGGGCGCGCCCAGGGGGGTGGCCGCGCCCTGATGGCTTGTCCCTCCCTGGTGTCCCTCATAACCCCGTTCTTTGGCCTATAAATTCACATATATTCCAAAAACCCTGGAGGGCATCCTGAAACACTTTTTCCGCCGCCGCAAGTCTCTGTTCCGCCGCGATCCCATCTGGAGCTCCGTTCCGGCACACTGCCGGAGGGGGATCGATCACGGAGGCCTCTTCATCAACCTTGCTGACCTCATGATGATGTGTGAGTAGTTCACCTCAGACCTATGGGTCCGTAATTAGTACCTAGATGGCTATCTCTCTCTTTTGATCTTTAATACAATGATCATCGCATCTTCGCTTTGATCTATCCGATGTAATTCTTTTGTACGGTGCGTTTGTTGGGATCCAATGAATTGTGGGTTTATGTTCAGATTATTCATGAAAAGTATTTGAGTCACCTCTGAATATTATGATTCTTATTTGCATGATCATTATAGCTTTGTAATTCTCTCTGATCTATTGAAATAGTTTGGCCAACTAGATTGATATTTCTTCAGTGAGAGGGGTGCATTGTAGTGGGTTCAATCTGGCGGTGCTCTATATCCCAGTGACACAAGGGGAGAAGACACGTCTTTGTATTATTGCCACTAAGGATAAAATGATGGGGTTAGTTCATATTAATTGAATTCTCTTTGTCTACATCATGTCAATGTTCTACAAGCATTACTCTATTTTACTTAATACTCTAGATGCATGCTGGATAGCGGTCGATGGCTGGAGTAATAGTAATAGGTGCAGGCAGGAGTCGGAATATTTGCTTATGGACATGATGCCTATATACACATGATCATTGACGTGAATATCACATAACTATGCGCTTTTCTATCAATTGCCCAACAGTAATTTGTTTACCCATCGTATGCTTACTTTCATGAGAGATGCCGCTAGGGAAAACTATGGCCCCCGGGTCTATTCACTTATATATTTATAAATGCTACAATACCTTGTTGTCATTATTTACCTTTTATTTTATTTTGCAATTTACAATAATGTACTATTATCTACACACTTCACTTGCTTGCAAATAACGAGATCAAGGGGATTGACAACCCTCTTGTCCATGTTGGGTGCAAGTTGTTTGCTCTTTTGTGTGCAGTCGCTAAAGACGGTTGTGGATTGATATTCCTATGGTTCGATAAACCTTCGTTTCATAACTGAGGGGAATACTTACCTGTATTTGTGCTGCAATTACATGTTCCTCTTCAAGAAAAAACCCAACGCAGATCACAAGTATCAGTGCACGGCACAGAAGGCACCATAGGGCATCACCAAAATAAAACATACAACTCAAACCAATCACGATCATCAATCAACCCATAGGACAAAAGAAATCTACTAAAACATCATAGGATAGCCACACATCATTGGATAATAATATATAGTATTAAGCACCATGTTTAAGTAGAGATTACAGCGGGGAATAGAGGTTTTACACCGCTGCATAGAGGGGGGAGTTGGTGGTGACGACGGCGAAGTTGTTGGTGTAGATCGCTGTCACGATGGTTGCCCCAGCGGCGTTTCGGCGTCACCGAGAGAGAGGGGGGGAGAGCCCCCCTCCTCCTTCTTCTTCCTTGGTCTCCCCCTAGATGGGAGGAGAGTTTCCCCTCTCGTCCATGGCCGCCATGGCTCTCGGAGGGCAGCAGCCCCTCCGAGATTGGACCACTCTCTGTGTTTCTCTTCTATTTTCGCAACTGTTTTCTGACCCCTTCACCGTTTCTTAAATATCCGGAGATCCGTAACTCTACTTGGTCTGAAATTTTGATTGGATTTTTATCGGGAAATTATCTTTATTGCGGCGAAAGAAGGGCTCCAACCAACTTAGGGGGTGACCACAAGCCATCACGGTGCGGCCACCCACCTAGCCGCACCCTATTGGCTTGTGGGCACCTCGGGCACTGACGTGGCTTGAGACTACGTCGGTATTTCCCCAAAGAGGAAGGGATGATGCAGCACAGTGACGGTAAGTATTTCCCTCGGTTATGAAACCAAGGTTATCGAACCAGTAGGTGGATCACCACCACCCAATAAGCAGCACCTGCACACAAACAACAAATACTTGCAACCCGACGCGAAAGAGAGGTTGTCAATCTCTCTACGGTAAAAAGATAGATTAGGTAGTGATAGATAGGAGAGATAGATCTCTCAAGACCACAAAATAAAAAGAGCAAATAAAATATGCAGCAATATATTTTTGGGTTTTTTGGTTTTGTAGATCTGAAAACAAAGATGCAGAAAGATAGATTGGAAAGCAATATGTTGGAAAAGTAGACCCGGGGGCCGTAGGGTTCACTAGTGGCTTCTCTCATGAGTATAGCACATGGTGGGTGAACAAATTACTGTTGGCAATTGATAGAAAATCGAATAGTCATGACGATATCCAAGGCGATGATCATTATATAGGCATCACATCCAAGATCGGTAGACCGACTCCTGCCTGCATCTACCTCTATTACTCCACACATCGACCACTATCCAGCATGCATCTAGTGTATTAAGTTCATGGAAAACGGAGTAATGCAATAAGAACGCAGGGCCGGGCCCACAGTGGTGCCATCTGTGCGGCCCGCACAGGGCCCACGATTCTAGAGGGCCCCATAAAAAATAGATAGGCCTGGTATTAAAAAAACCTAAACACTACAGGGCCGGTGTGCAGTCCGCCCGCTGGAGTTGGGCCGAAGCAGCGACCGACGAGGGGCGAGGCATCGACCGCTCACGAGGGCGTGGCCATCGAGGGCGTGGCCATCGAGGGCGCTGCGCTGTCTCCCGATCGTACGACAGGAATAGGAATCGGTCGACTCGATCCGTCGATCGTGGCTACAGGAACCGAAGCCGAATGCCGCCGCCTCCTGTCAGCGCCTAGTACGCTCGTCTCGTGGCCTCGACTCCTCGTCTTGTCGTTGTCGCCTCGAGGCTTGTGCGGCTGTTGTGCCCAGTGCCCTCGTTGGCTCGTTCCTGCCGCTGCCCCTCGCTCCCGTTAATTGGAAATTAGGATTCCTGCCGCTCCAGGTCCAGGTGCTTAGCGGTTTTTTTTTATTAACTTCGGGTCTTACTCCTAATTTTTAATTTTGTAATTAACTATTGACATGATAGGAATCGTTAAGAGATTGATTTTTACCTTCTTGATTAAAGATTACAGTGTAGCCATTTTATTGGACAGGACCCAAAGCTAGGTGAGTTAGACGATTCGTCTAATTACCAAACATTGACACATGATCTCCAATTGATATAAGCTAATGTATAATTAAGTTCAAGTTTATTTAATTCATCTTCCTTATCTTGTGTTTCAATAATGTAGATTTGAGTCATCATGGGAAAACATCAGTCTGGTGCCTATAAGCGCAAGAGAAAAGGCACAGGAAGAAAATTTAATTAATACATCATATAAAGGTGGTATGGACAAATTTGTTATAAAAAAAGCACCGCAAGTGTCATCTGGTAATCAGTCTGTTGATCCTTCTACCCTTGCACTTGTAATTGTGTTAATCTTGAGGCTGCCCTTATAAAGGATAAACAATCTGATATTGATGCCAACGATCTATTTGTTGAGTTGAAGTTTCTTCAAAATTTATGCCAAAAGAAAACATGGGACCTGTTGAAATTCTGAATTTTCTAAAGAGGCATGATTGTTTTCCCAATGCAAGTATTGCATATAGAGTTCTGTTGACCATTCATGTAATAGTTGCATCGGCAGAAAGAAGTTTTTCTAAATTAAAGCTATTGAAGTCCTATATGCGTACTACTATGACACAACAAAGACTCAATGATTTGGTCACAATAATACTTGAGAGTGAAGTGTTGGAGAAGATTGATTATGAGGATATCATTGAAGATTTCATTTCAAAGAATACTAAAAGAATGAGGATTTTCAAATAAATAGCAACAGCGAGTGGAATAGGTATGACTTTTTTATATGTCCAATTGTTATGTAAGACATTATACTACATAAATTATAAAAAAAATCTGCGACATATATATATATACATTATAATTACTCGTTAGTTAGTTTTTTTTGAGAAAGGGCCCCAATTTTTAGTTTGGCACAGGGCCCCAGATTTTGCCAGCCCGGCCCTGAAGAACGATGACATGATGTAGACAAGATCTATTCATGTAGGAATAGACCCCATCTTGTTATCCTTAATGACAATGATACATGCGTGCCTTGCTGCCCCTTCTGTCACTCGGAAAGGACACTGCAAGATCGAACCCATCACAAAGCACCTCTTCCCATAGCAAGAAAAATATATCTAGTTGGCCTAACTAAACTAAATATTCGAAGAAGAAATACGAGGTTGTAAGTAATCATGCATATAAGAGATCAAAGAAGACTCAAATAATATTCATGGATAGAAACTGATCATGAACTCAAAATTCATCGGATCCCAACAAACACACCGCAAAAGTTTACATCAAATAGATCTCCAAGAGACCATTGTATTGAGAATCATAATACAGAGAGAGGAAGCCATCTAGCTACTGCCTACGGACCCGTAGGTCTATGGTGGACTACTCACGCATCATCAGAGAGTCACCTATGAAGAAGATGAACCCCTCCATGATGGTATTTAGATTGGATCTCGAGGTTTTGGAACTTGCGGCGGCTGGAATTGTGTTTCGTCGACTCCCCTAGGTTTTTTGGAATATTTTCGAATTTATAAGCATCAGAGGCAGTGGATAGGGGCCCCGAGGAGGGCACAACCCATCAGGGCGCACCGGGGCCCCCTGGCGCGCCCTGGTGGGTTGTGGTCTCCACGGCCCACCTCTCCGGCACTTCTTTGGCCCACTGGGTGTCTTCTGGTCCAGAATAAATCTCCAAAAAGTTTTGTCGCGATTGGACTCCGTTTGATATTGATATTCTGTGAAGTAAAAAACAAGCAAAAACTGCAACTGGCACTTTGGCACTATGTCAATAGGTTAGTCCCAAAAAATGATATAAAGTTGTTATAAAATGATTGTAAAACATCCAAGAATGATAATATAACAGCATGGAACAAGCAAAAATTATAGATACGTTGGAGACGTATCAGCATCCCCAAGCTTAATTCCTACTCGTCCTCGAGTAGGTAAATGATAAAAACAGAATTTTTGATGTGGAATGTTGCCTAACATGTTCATCATATTTTTTCTTTTGTATAGCATGGACATTTGGACTTGTAAATGATTCAAAGCAATAGTCTAGGTTTAACATAATGACTTCAATACTCAAGCATGTCAACAAGCAACCATGTCTTTCAAAATATCAACACTAAAGAAAGGTATCCCTAGCCCATCATGCTCAATCATTGATCCATTCATGAAACACACTAAAATATTAGCTATGCCCAATGCTCAAGTACGATCATAGTGCCCCCTAGTTGGTGCATTATAAGAGAAGATGGAGACTCAGAGTAAAAATAAAAATTGCATAAAGTAAATGGATAGGCCCTTCACAGAGGGAAGTAGGGATTTGTAGAGGTGCTAGATCTCAAAGTTTTAAATTAAGAGAGAAAAAATATTTTGGGTGGCATGCCTTTCCTGTCCACGAAAATGACAAAGTAGCTCGCAATACTTTCCATGCTAGATATATCATAGGCAGTTCCCAAACAGAAAATAAAGTTTATTCCTTTTTCCACCAAACTTTCACTTTCCATGGCGGGCCGTATCCACGGTTGCCTTCCATACCAACACTTTCCAAGGAATTTATTATTTGACAATAAAAAGTTAATATATTTTTTCCTTTTTCATTTCGGGAATGGGCATCCCTATTACCGCCGCACTCTCGTGCAATGACAAGTGAATAAACACTCATCTTGAGAATAACACATCTAGCATGGAAAATTATTGGACAGTCCCCACCGTTTCATGAGCGGTATGAGCACACAAAAGAGAAATTTTATTTTGAAAATTTAGAGATGGCACATACAAATTTGCTTGGAACGGCATGGAAATACCGCATATAGGTAGGTATGGTGGACTCATAAGGCAAAACTTGGTTTAAGGATTTTGGATGCACAAGTAATATTTCTACTTAGTACAAATGGAAGCTAGCAAAGAGATTGAGAAGCAACCAAACCAAGAAACAAAAATTCACATAAGCAAGCATTGAGCATAACTAACACCGAATAATGCACCATGAGTAGTATGTAACTTCATTGCATAACTATTGAATTTCGTGCATGCATAGGGAATCACAAACCTTAACACCAATATTCCTACTAAGCATAATTTCTCACATATTACTATCATCATGTTTCAAAACTATTACAAAGAATCAAGTTTAATTTTCCCAATGATCTTCATGAAAGTTTTTATTATATCCTCCTTGGATATCTATCACGTTGGGACTAGTTTCATATATTGCCATTGCTTTTTGGCAAGCTCAAACAAATTTAAGTGAAGCACATGAGCATAAAGATTTCATCTCTCAAAATGGTATAAGTGAAGCATGAGAGGATTTCTTCAAAATTTAATAACTCTCAAATTAATCTAAGTGAAGCATGAGAGTATTTCTACAAAAATCTCCAAGCACACCGTGCCCAAAAAGATATAAGTGAAGCACTAGAGCAATTCTATAGCTCAAAAAGTTTAAGTGAAGCGCATAGAGAAATTCTAACAAATTATAGCATCTCTCAAGTAGGTGTGTCCAGCAAGGATACAAATGACAAACTAACAAATAAAGCAAGCAAAGATACAAGACGCCCCAAGCAAAACTCATGATATGTGACGAATAAAAATATTGCTCCAAGTAAAATACCGATGGTCGTTAGAAGAAAGAGGGGATGCCACTCGGGGGGGCATCCCCAAGCTTAGTTGCTTGTTTCTCTTTGGATATATATTGGGGGTGCGGTAGCATCCCCAAGCTTAGGCTCTTTTCACTCCTTATTCCTTCATCCATCGCGATCTCACCCAAAACTTGAAAACTTCAATCACACAAAACTCAACAAAATCTTCGTGAGATCCGTTAGTATAATAAAGCAAATCACTACTTTAGGTTCTGTTGCAAACCCATTCATATTTTATTATTGCATTATACCTACTGTATTTTAACTTTACCATGGCTCATATCCTTCAATATAACCCATAGATTCATCAAAACAAGCACACAATGCAACGAAAACAGAATCTGTCTCAAACAGAACAGTCTGTAGTAATCTGTACTCCAGCCATACTTATGTAACTCTAAAAATTCTGAAAAAATAGGACAACGTAGGAAATTTGTATAGAAACACTGTTAAAATTTCAGATCAAGATCACGTTCCAGAAAAAAATGAAAATTCATATACTGTACGCAAAGTTTCTGTTTCAGATTCAGCATCGCTTCTACTCATCTCATGAATCATCCTAAAGGCTCTACTTGGCACAAACACTAAATAAACCATAAAAACACAATCATAACAGACGCATAATTGTGTCAACACTCAAAAACAGAAAGGAAAAGGCAAAAAATTTATTTATTCATTGGGTTGCCTCCCAACAAGCGCTATCGTTTTACGCCCCTAGCTAGGCATAACGCATAGATTCAAGTATTGTCATCTTTGGTTTTGGCCACTTATGTGAGGGCCTTCTCAAATCCGGGGGGCTCTTTACGCTTCCCCAAATTTTCAGGAAAAGAAACCATCTTGAGATCCAAAATATCCAAATGCTTGTTGCAAAGGGTAATCAAAGTATTCAAGCGATTGAGGTTGCCACTAATATGTTTGAGGGGTTCGTGATATTTTTGTAACTCGACCAAGTGCTTATGTAAGTCACCCAATTTGTGGAGAATTTGAACCCCCTTTTGTGTAAAAGTAAGCCCCTTTTTCATGGAGGAACCCCCAAAATCCCTTCCAAAACTTCATACGCAGCATTTGCATCAAGTTCAATAAAATTCCCTTTAGAGGCAAAATCCAAAAGCTCTCTATGATGCAAAGCCAATCCAATGTCAAAATTTCTAAGCAAAATTTTTGCATCTCCCTTTAGATTGGAGATATGATAGGATTCAATTAGCCTATACCAGGCATCTTTCAAATTTTCCCCTTGTTTTTGTTTGAAGTATAGCACTTCAAAATATGGTGACAAAGGGGGAATAGTAGCGCTAGCCATAACAACAAGGCAAGAGATCCGGCGAGAAATAGGAAAACGAAAAAGAGGGCGAATAAAACGGCAAATTGGTGAAGTGGGGGAGAGGAAAACGAGAGGCAAATGGAAAATAATGTAATTGCAAGGAGATGAGATCTGTGATTAGGAACCTGGTAGATGATGATGGAGTCTCCTCGCCGCCTGAGATAGGCACGTAGAAGAGACCGCTTCCTCCCCGGAACCGGCGCCAGAAATTCCTTTGACGTGGATTGAGACTGTGTCGGTATTTCCCCAAAGAGGAAGGGATGATGCAGCACAGCGACGGTAAGTATTTCCATCAATTATGAAACCAAGGTTATCGAACCAGTAGGAGGATCACCACCACCCAATAAGCAGCACCTGTACACAAACAACAAATACTTGCAACCCGACACGAAAGAGAGGTTGCCAATCTCTCTACGGTAAAAAGATAGATTAGGTAGTGATAGATAGGAGGGATAGATCTCTCAAGAACACAAAATAAAAAGAGCAAATAAAATATGCAGCAATATATTTTTGGGTTTTTGGTTTTGTAGATCTAAAAACAAAGATGCAAAAAGATAGATCGGAAAGCAATATGTTGGAAAAGTAGACCCGGGGGCCATAGGGTTCACTAGTCGCTTCTCTCATGAGTATAGTGCACGGTGGGTGAACAAATTACTGTTGGGAAATTGATATAAAATCGAATAGTCATGCCGATATCCAAGGCGATGATCATTATATAGGCATCACGTCCAAGATAGGTAGACCGACTCCTGCCTGCATCTACCTCTATTACTCCAAACATCGACCGCTATCCAGCATGCATCTATTGTATTAAGTTCATGGAAAAACGGAGTAATGCAATAAGAATGATGACATGATGTAGACAAGATCTATTCATGTAGGAATAGACCCCATCTTGTTATCCTTAATGGCAACGATACATGCGTGCCTTGCTGCCCCTTCTGTCACTCGGAAAGGACACCGCAAGATCGAACCCATCACAAAGCACCTCTTCCCATGGCAAGAAAAATCGATCTAGTTGGCCAAACTAAACCAAAGATTCGAAGAAGAAATATGAGGCTATAAGTAATCATGCATATAAGAGATCAAAGAAGACTCAAATAATATTCATGGATAGAAACTGATCATGAACTTATAATTCATCGGATCCCAACAAACGCACCGCAAAAGTTTACATCAAATAGATCTCCAAGAGACCATTGTATTGAGAATCATAAGAGAGAGAGAGGAAGCCATCTAGCTATTGCTTATGGACCCGTAGGTCTATGGTGGACTACTCACGCATCATCGGAGAGGCACCTATGAAGAAGATGAACCCCTCCGTGATGGTGTTTAGATTGGATCTCGAGGTTCTGGAACTTGCGGCGGCTGGAATTGTGTTTCGTCAACTCCCCTAGGGTTTTTGGAATATTTGGGAATTTATAGGCATCAGAGGTGGTGGAGAGGGGCCCCGAGGAGGGCACAACCCATCAGGGCGCGCCGGGGCCCCCCTGGCGCGCCCTGGTGGGTTGTGGTCTCCACGGCCCACCTCTCCAGCACTTCTTTGGCCCACTGGGAGTCTTCTGGTCCAGAAAAAAACTCCAAAAAGTTTCATCATGATTGGACTCCGTTTGATATTGATATTCTGCGAAGTAAAAAACAAGCAAAAACAGCAACTGACACTTTGGCACTATGTCAATAGGTTAGTCCCAAAAAATGATATAAAGTTGTTATAAAATGATTGTAAAACATCCAAGAATGATAATAGAATAGCATGGAACAAGCAAAAAGTATAGATACGTTGGAGACGTATTAGGCACCATGTTATGTTGATTCTTCTTCCCAAAATTCACATATATTCCAAAAACATCTCCGTAAATTTTTATCGCGTTTGGACTTTGTTTGATATGGGTTTTCTGTGAAACAAAAAACACATAAAAAACATGAACTGGAACTAGGCATTGGATCAGTAAGTTAGTCCCAAAAATAATATAAAATGTTGCCAAAAGTATATGAAAGTTGTAGAATATTGGCATGAAACAATCAAAAATTATAGATATGACACAGACGTATCAGCGTCCACGGCGGTTGTCGTTGACAATGGGCTCCGCGTGGACCCTGTTGGCCTGGCGCAGGGTCCATGCCTGACGTGCGTCGCCCATGTCGATGTCGAGGTCGAAGATGCTGCAACAGAAGAAAACCCCCTACCTGACGGTCCAAATGTCAGAGAAGCGTTTGAGTTAGGGTACGCTCTCCAAAACCCTGGTTCGAACTCTGGTGCCTTTTCGTGCAGCTGCCTCACAACCTGACGGTGACCTTGGCGAGACTACGGCGAGCGGTGCTTCACGAGAACACACACACACAGAGAGAGAGCACAAAAGGGACACACGGAGTTACCCAGGTTTGGTCCACCTTGCGGTGTAAAACCATACTCCTTCTTGGTTGGTTTGCTCTTGAGGAGGCACAAGTGTGTTACAAGGTAGAAGACAATGGAAGAGTGAATGATTCTACCTCTCCCTCTCCGGTGGCAGCACTGCCCCTCTTATCCTTGCCTTGGTCCTCTTCCCCAAAAATATAGGTGGGAAAGGGCAGCCATAGGGCAGCAATTCTAAGGGGACAAGCACTCGGTCTATCCTGACAAAAGGTGATCTTCGTCTACAAAGGCGCCGTCCATGACGCGTTCGTGGGCTCGGTGATGACCTACGTCCTGGCCAGCAGCGTCAGCATGGTCTCCTTGCACCAAAATGGCAATCTTGGGGAACCTACTTTGGAGGAGGCAGCAGACGCTGCACTTTAATCATCAAAGGGGAAATCCTCCCTTCCCGCGCCTACGGGCACGGTCCTATCGTCCTTGTCTGCATGGGTGCATCACCCACGTGGTGGGCATGCAGCCATGCGACCAGCGCTGCACGACCTCTCCAAGAGGAGGGCCTCGCGGGAAGTCGCCTCACGAGGATGGCCTCGGAAGTCCGCCTGCTGCTGAAGATGTCTGGCTTGAAGAGCTCTGCCTCGCAGGGAAGGGCCTTGCGAGGTCCGAGCCTTGCAAGGTGCTTCGCCTGATGAGATCTCGAGTGGGCCGCCTACTAGGCCTTTCTAGGTGTCGCTTCGTGGGCCGCGGACAGACGGGCCGTGGTACCCTGGTTCCCACTGGACCGACAGTAATGTAATCATCTATTGACTAGTCTGGCCTTGGTTTATATAATGTACCGGAGTCCTAGGATAAAAAAAGTCCTTGTCTTGTATGCCAAGTCTTGTGGAAACCGCCTTCTCTACGGCATGGACTTTCCGAAGCGGTCCATTAGTGAACCGTCATGGGGGTCCTTGGCCCGACCCACCTGGTTGGGAAACGACGTGGTGAGCACCCTTTATTCCAGGACATCGTCAGTAGTCCCCTGAAGCTGTCTTCAAGTTGGGGACGCTTCTCGGTTCTTTCAAACTATTCTTCATCTTCGATCGTCGGTCTTGAAAGTTGTTTCAACAAATCTTGCCATCTCCGATCGTGATGATCGCTGAGGTGTATGCGAAGAGTTCACACATCGAGTATACAAGGAGTTCACATGTAGGGCATGCGTAGATTCCCCTTAAGGTCCCGGCTTGTATCAATGCCTTTTTATTTTAACGCCACACCTCGGGTTTCAAAGTTTTTCACATGAGGCGGTGTCCTCTTGCATATGAGCTGCAATTGTTGGGTTCTACCGTAGGTGCATCGCATGCAAATCAAAAAATTTCCTATGCGCGGAACATCCAAGAACATGCTACAGAGATGGATCACAGATCGTTACCACTAGACGCACGGTGCCGTGCAGCGGAAGTAGAGTTGGGGCAGCGCGTCCACGAGGTCTGTCTCCTCCTCGCATGATCTGCTTCGAACCGCTGGTCGCCGGATCCCACGTACAGATTCGCCAGAGCGGCGCAAATGCACCACCTCTAATGGTATCCGCGCATGCAGGAGGAACATCATGCAGCGGACTGCTAGGTCCAATCACACAGTCGGCAGTGAGTGGAGGTGGCTAGTTGCAACACATGCAAAGTCCTAATGATGGCGCTGAAGCGATCAACGAAATGGGTGTGCCGTGCCTACACTATATATAGGCATCCTTAGCGGGCTCAACACTTGGGCCTCGCACGGATCTTAAAGCCCACAACTAGTTCCTTCCCTTAAGCACGCGACCCCTTAGATTCTCGTTCACTTGGTCACGAGTTTGATCACATCCGGCTTGGCTAGTCGATAGCGGCCTCTAGCAAGGCGTGCCGACTCCAAGTGTCTGATGAAGCTGGTTAGGCACCTGTACATGATACTCATGATCTGCGTTGGGTTTTCCGTGAAGAGGAACGGGTTATCGCAGCACAAAGTGGGTAATTATTTCCCTTAGTTATGAAACCAAGGTTTATCTAACCAATAGGAATATCAATCCTCAACCGTCTTCAGTGGCTGCACACAAATGAACAAATAACTTGCACCCAACACGGGCAAGAGGGTGGTCAATCCCCTTGATCTCGTTATTTGCAAGCAAATGAGTTGTGTAGATAATTGCAGATAATTGTAAATTGCAAAATAAAATAAAAAGTAAATAAAGGCAGCAAGGTAATAGTAGCTTTTGTAAATATATATAAGTGAATAGACCCGGGGGCCATAGTTTTCCCTAGCGGCATCTCTCATGTGGCAGCATACGGTGGGTAACAAATTACTGTTGGGCAATTGATAGAAAAGCGGACAGTTATGCGATTTTCACGGCAATGACCATGTATATATTGACATCACGTCCATAAACAAATAGGCCGGCTCCTTCCTGCACCTATTACTATTACTCCACTCATCGACCGCTATCCAGCATGCATCTAGAGTATTAAGTAAAACAGAGTAATGCATGGAGAACGATGACATGATGTAGACACAGTAAACTCAATCAATATGAATTAACCCCGTTGTGTTATCCTTAGTAGCAACAACACAAAGACGCATCTTGTCCCCTACTTTGTCACTGGGATATAGAAACTCGCCAGGTTGAACCTACCACAACGCACCACTCCCATTGAAGATAGATCAATCTACTTGGCCAAAGCACATCAATAAATCGGAAAGCATTACGAAGCTATAATGATCATGCAAAATAAGAATCTTAATATTCAGAGGTGACTCAAATACTTTTCATGAATAATCTGAACATAAACCCACAATTCATCGGATCCCAACAAACACACCGCACAATAGGATTACATCTGATAGATCAAAGCAAAGATGCGATGATCATTGTAGTGAAGATCAAGAGATAGAGAGATTGCCATCTAGGTACTAGCTATGGACCCTTTGGTGAAGTACTCACACATCATCATGAGGGCTGCAAGGTTGATGTAGAGGCCCTTCGTGATCGATCCCCCCTCCGGCAGGGTGCTGGAACGGAGCTCCAGATGGCCTTGCAATGGAACAGAGACTTGCGGCGGCGTAAAATGGGTTTCGGGACTGCCTCTGGTGTTTTTAGGGTAGATGAGAATTTATAAGCCAGAGAGGGGCATCGGGAGACACCCGAGGGAGGCACAAGTCATTAGGGCGTGGCCCTGTTGGCTTGTGAGGCCCTCGTTCGGCCCACAGCCTCCTTCCGAAGCTTCCAGGTCTTCTTTTGGTCCAGAAAAAATCATCAAAAAGTTTCGTGGCAATTGGACTTCATTTGGTACTGTAAACCTGAAAAGTGAAAAACACACAGAAAACAGCAAGTGGCACTTGGCACTGGGTCAATAGGTTAGTGCTCAAAAATATTATAAATTGATAAATAAAGACCCAAAAAGTATCCTAGAATGATACTATATCAGCATGGAACAATCAAAAATTATAGATACATTGGAGACGTATCAGTACATCACACCTCTGTTCCCTTTGCCACACGATATATGTTGTCGTGCTCAAGGCGGCATGGTCATCCTTGTTGCAGCACGACCTCTTTCTCGTTCCGGTGAATCCGACCAACACTTTTGATTATCTCATAATCCTCATCGCATGGCCATGCTTATCCAGGTCGGATCACCCGAGGGTCCCAGAGTATATCTCTCGTGATCGGAGGGGCAAATCCCATCTTGCTCAACCATGTCTCGCAACATGGGTACGGACAAGCCCGAGACCTACCTTTATAACAACCCAGTTACATAGTAATGTTTGGTCGGCCCAAAGCAGGTCTATCACCATCCCGAGTACATGCGTCAGCGTAGGTCTTAGGACATAGAACGTATGTTGTACTAGAGACTCATAGATGACCTATCGTTGTGTCTCATATATAGTTGGGTCTGTCCAACTCAGACCTTGTCTCTACTCAAATTCGACTATGTCGAATCAGACTAGATCTTTCTAAGTCCATATTATTCGGCTAGCATCCAATGCTACATGGTCAGTGAGATCAGACCATCCACCGTGTCATATGCTAGTCTAACTGGCTGCGTGTCTACACAACCCTTTTGACTAGGGACCATTTAGGACAGTCATCATACAATGCGCAGTCTCACAAACAAGTCACGTACTTGTTAATACACATCATTGACAATATCCAAGGACTATCTTTATTCATAAACACATAGGAAATAGCATCATGCATGATTGCCTCTAGGGCATATCTCCAACAGCAATGCAATACTATATCTGAGGTATCTTTTTGCAGCCGAGCTTCAACGTCGGTCCGCATCTAAGGTGTCATAGATTACTTCGGTCTTGAAAAAAGTTGAAGGATTTCAACCGAGCTTAATGACGGAAAAGTCCTCTGTGGAGCCAGGCACTCGCGTTCGAGCTTTATGCCGGACTACTTCCGAGGTGGTGCACCACCTCGGTCTCGGGCCAATATTTTGCAGAATTTATTTCTGATCGGTGCAATTTATTTACTATCGAGATGTATAGCCATTAGCCCTCAAGGTGTGTATCAGCCTAAAATCTGGGATGCACCTGAAGGATAAAAAAACCGCTAATCCCAGTAGCACCTAAGACTTGGGTCGATTTGCGAAATCGGCCTGAAGATCAAGTCCTTGCGTAGCAGCATACTTAGGAATGGAAACGTGGTGCGCAATAGCTCCTGAGAATCAGGTTGGGTGCGGCCGACCAACCTGAGCATCGTAATCTTCTCAAAAATTGTATTGCACTTTTAAATTTACTACATTGAATTGTCAATGCAGTAGCCCCCGAGACTTGGGTTGGGCAACATGACCAATCGTAGGATCATATCTACTCAGGAATTAATCCAGATGTCATGTGTGTTTTGCCACTGCGAGGTGCAGGTCGGCAGGAAAGATGTCGAAATGCGGGTCGGAAAAGGTTTCCCAAGCTGAATTATTACGAAGAGCACCTCGGTCAAGAGGTTGTCCCGCCTCCTAAAAGAAAAACATAGAAATAAGTTAAAAGTGTCATAAGCTCGAAAACCAAAAAACTTAAGTAGAAACTTTACATCTGGATTAAATCAAGTTTTTTCGTGCCAATCCAAAATTGGTCTTAAAATTAATTTGGTCTTCGGTCATGCTTTAACAAGATATCTACGATCTCCAGACCTCAAGTGGGTCAGCCTTCGGCTTCAACCTCCCTTCCTGAAGGCGGATTGCTTCTGAGGCCAACTTAGCAAACTAAACTCCAGCGGCTCTAGAGAGAAACCAGGCTATCCGGATATTGACCACACATTCACGTTAGAAAAAAGAGTTGTAGAAAAAGACTTTGCAATGACTTAGAAGAAAACATTTACTATAAAACGACACATACGAATTTAAGATCCCCCATTTAACATGGGAAAAAGAAGTGTTATTAACAAACAATGTTTTTAACAAACAACTTTTTTGTTTTAAGACAAAAACATAACACTTAGTTGAACCGAACAAAATTGAAAAATTGAAAAATCTAAGCATGAAAGCGACTTAGCTAGGTAAACTGCTTGGTGTTGATGATCCGAGCTGGGCTTGTGGTGGAAGGAGGGCGACCATCGAACTTTGACAGATCTGACATGGTGTGTAGTCCTCAACTTGATGGAGGTCCCAGCCCCCAAGCCCAAGGTGACCGAGCGAGGAGCTCGACTAGACGAAGTGGCGATGCAACACGGTTAATGTGGGGAGGCGAAGCCCCCATCCAGCTAACGTGATGAAGTTGGTCGGCTAGTGACGCCGAACTTCCACGGAGTAGGTTGATGAAGAGATGGGGAAGCCGTCGGTCCAGCTGACATGACAAAGCTAGTTGGCCATGACGTCGAAGTCTCCATGTCAGCCGACATGTTGAAGCAGGTCGGTGTGTTGGATGTCGGTTCGAAGAAGAGGCGGCATGGCGATGCCGACGCAGATCAAATTTGTGACGCGGTCGATGCCGGTTTGATGAAGTGGCTGTGCGGCGATGATGTTGTGCTCGCCCCATGTAATCCATGGGGCGACAATGTTGGTGATGATTTAGCCTTCGCGATATCAAACTCTTGGTCGGCTCATGATACGTCTCCGTCGTATCTATAATTTTTGATTGTTTCATGCCAATATTATACAACTTTCACATATTTTTGGCAACATTTTATATGATTTATTGGACTAACATATTGATTCAGTGCCCAGTGTCAGTTCCTGTTTGTTGCATGTTTTCTGTTTCAAAGAATATCCATATCAAACGAAGTCCAAACGTGATAAAAATTTACGGAGATTTTTTTGGAATGTTTGTGAATTTTTGGAAGTGTAATCAACGCAAACGGAGGCCCACAGCCCCCACGATACATCAGGGCGCGCCCCAGGGGCCCAAACGCATGGTGGTGTCTTGTGCCCACCTCGTAAGTCGGTTGGAGCTCTCCTTTGAGAGGAAGGAAGCTAATTTTTTGATAAAAATTCCCTCAAAACTTCAGCCCAATCGGAGTTACGGATCTCCGGGAATATAAGAAACGGTTTTCGGCCAGAAAAAAGGAACGCAAAACAGAAGAGAACAGAGAGGGGCTCCTGCCCCTCCGCCGCCATGGAGGCCATGGACCAGGGGGGGAACTCTCCTCCCATCTAGGGGGGAGGCCAAGGAAGAAGAAGAAGGAGGGGGGCTCTCTCCCCCTCTTTTCCGGTGGCGCCGGAACACCGTCGGGGCAATCATCGTGACGGCGATCTACACCAACAACTTCGCCGCCGTCAACACCAACTCTCTCCCCCTCTATGCAGCGGTGTAACACCTCTCTTCCCCGCTGTAATCTCTACTTAAACATGGTGCTCAACTCCATATATTATGTCCCAATGATATTTGGCTATCCTATGATGTTTTAGTAGATCTCTTTTGTCCTATGGGTTAATTGTGGTATGATGTTATGGATGTGAGTTGTATGTTGATATGGTGCTGTCCTATGGTGCCCTCCATGTCATGCAAACGTGAGGGGTCCCCGCAGTAGGGTGTTGCAATATGTTCATGATTTGCCTATGGTGGGTTGCGTGAGTGACAGAAGCACAAACCCAAGTAGGTGGGTTGTTGCGTATGGGAGTAAAGGGGACTTGATACTTAATGCTATGGTTGGGTTTTACCTTAATGAACTTTGCTAGTTGCGGATGCTTGCTAGAGTTCCAATCATAAGTGCATATGATCCAAGTACGGAAAGTGTGTTAGCGTATGCCTCTCCCTCATTGCATATAACATGTATCTATCATATTATATTCAATTGCCTAGGGACAATCTTTCTCTTGCATTACACCAAAAGCTTTCTACTAAGTTATTTACTTTAATTGTTCCTTTATTAAAACAGCACCTAACTTTTATTTCCACGTTCTTTATTATCTTGCAAAGTACTTCTAGTTTTATTCCCGAAAAGTAGTTTCATACTTGTTCTAGCTAAAGCAAGCATTAGCGTGCGTAGAGTTGTATCGGTGGTCGATAGAACTTGAGGGAGCATTAGCTAAAGCAAGCATTTGTTCTACCTTTAGCTCCTCGTTGGGTTCGACACTCTTACTTATCGAAAAAGGCTACAAACGATCCCCTACACTTGTGGGTTATCAATACCTTTTTCTGGCGCCGTTGCCGGGGAGCAATAGCGTGGGGTGAATATTCTCGTGTGTGCTTGTTTGCTTTATCACTAAGTAATTTTTATTTTCTGTTATTAGTTGTTTTATATCTTTAGTTATGGATATGTAACATGAAACACCAAAAAAATTAGTGGTACTTGCTACTCATGGAGATGGGGAACCTCCTAAAACCCTCGATGCTAGTTATGTGCAAAGTATTAAATACTACTTTGATAATCCTGAGAAGACCCCAATCAACTTGATAATGGGAGTAATGTTGGATCAATGTGAATACTTTAGAGATTATTCCTTGACTCAAAAAGGGAAATTGTTACGGGATCAAATTCATATGTTGCATTGGTATGCTCGGGAGCTATGCTTGAGATATGATATTACTTGTTGCTCTAGGATGAACGCTCCACACCTTCCCTTTTCATGCAAATTTAATGATAATGAAACCTTAGCTTCTTATGCTAAAGGTATTTATGATTACTATGATGTGGAACGAATAGAAGAATTTGTTGCTTTTAAAGGTGCTTATGAAGTTGCTTCTTTGATGGAAAAGTATGATGATGTTTCTTACGAATCTGAAAATCTTGCCATACTTAAATATTGCTATGATAATTATGAATACAATGTTGATATTATTGAATTTATTGAAAGAATGACTACTGCCTTGGAAGAGACTAATATTTTGCAGGAATCTATGGAAGAAGAAATTGCTGAAACTGTGAGCTCATTAGATGAAAAAGATGAGGAGGAGAGCGAAGAACAAAAGGAGGAAGAGCGGATTAGCTACCCGTGCCCACCTTCTAATGAGAGTAACTCTTCAACTCATACATTGTTTAATTTCCCTTCGCACGTACCGAAGGATGAATGCCATGATGAATGCTATGGTGATTGCTATGATCCCGTTTATTCTTTTGAAATATCCCTTTTTGATGAACTTGATGCTTGCAATGCTTGTGGCCATGATGCCAATATGAATTATGCTTATGAAGATGAAATTTCTATAGTTACTTATGTGAAGCATGAAATTGTTGCTATTGCACCCACACATGATAGTCCTATTATCTTTTTGAATTCTCCTAACTAGACTATATCGGAGAAGTTTGCACTTATTAAGGATTATATTGATGGATTGCGTTTTGCTACTACACATGATGATTTTGATGAATATAATATGCATGTGATTGTTGTTCCTACTTGCAATTATTATGAGAGAGGAACTACATCTTCACCTCTCTATGTTTCCAATACTATAAAATTGTAAGAAACTGTTTATACTATGCATTGGCCTTTACTTAATGTGCATGAATTGTTCTTGTATGACATGCCGATGCATAGGAAGAGAGTTAGACTTCGTTTTCACGTGATATATATCACTTTGTGCTCACTACTAAATTACAAATCATTGTTAATTAAAATTGTCTTTGATATACCTTGGGATCCGGGTGGATCCATTACTTGAGTACTTTATGCCTAGCATAATGGCTTTAAAGAAAGTGCTGCCAGGGAGACAACCCGAAAGTTTTAGAGAGTCATTTTATTATGTTGTGTGGTTTTATAAAGTTTAAAAACAAACAAAAAAATATAGAGGGGGGCCTAAAACTTCACAAAAAGAAAGGTGAAAGTGAGAGAGATGATGAGCATCGTTGAAGTGGGGGTCGTCCTTGAACTTTTGTTCATGCCCACGAAAACTTTGTGAATCTTGAATCACAGAAACTTTTCAACAAAAATAATTATCCCCTTGTACAAATCCATTGTATTATAAAAATAATGTGCCAAGATTTGCCTTTAGGATGATTAGATTGCTTGTTGGTATGTGCGGTGTAAAAACAGAAACTTTGGCTGTAGTGTGTGAATTTTCATTTTTTACTGGAACGTCAAAAGTTTCTGAAATTTTTACACAGTATTTCTATGAAAAAATATTTCTTCCTAATTTTTCAGAATTTTTGGAGTTACATAAGTATGGTCAAAGTTCATATTACTACAGGCTGTCCTGTTTAAGACATATTCTGTTTTTGATGCATTGTTTTGCTTGTTTTGATGAAACTATCAATTTTATCGGTGGTATAAGCCATGGAAAAGTTATAATACAGCAGGGATAATGCAAATATAAAATATGAATGGGTTTTCAACAGTACTTAAAGTAGAAATTTGCTTTATTATACTAACGGATCTCACCAGTCTTCTGTTAAGTTTTGTGTGAATGAAGTATTCGAACATCGAGGAGGTCTCGATATGAGGAGAAGGAGGAGAGGCAAGAGTTCAAGCTTGGGGATGCCCAAGGCACCCCAAGTAAATATCCAAGGATACTCAAGCGTCTAAGCTTGGGGATGCCCCGGAAGGCATCCCATCTTTCTTCAACAAGTATCGGTATGTTTTCGTTTTCGTTTCGTTCATGTGATATGTGTAAATCTTGGAGCGTCTTTTGTTTTAAGTTTTCACTTTTATTTTATGCACCATGATGGTATGAGATAGTCCATGGTTTATTTATAGAATGCTCATTGCACTTCACTTATATCTTTTGAGTATGGCCTTATAGAATGCTTCATGTGCTTCACTTATATCATTTGAAGTTTGGATTGCCTGTTTCTCTTCACATAGAAAACCGTTATTAGTAGAATGCTCTTTTGCTTCACTTATATTTATTAGAGCATGGTCTTTTGTAGAAAGAATTAATCTCTCTTGCTTCACTTATATCTATTTAGAGAGCCAACAGGAATTGGTCATTCACATGGTTAGTCATAAAATCCTACATAAAACTTAGGGATCACTGAATATGATATGTTTGATTCCTTGCAATAGTTTTGCGATATAGGGATGATAATATGTGGGAGGTACTAGTGGATGATCATGTTTAGTAAGATATTGGTGTTAAGGTTTGTGATTCCCGAAGCATGCACGTATAGTCTCCCGTTATGCTAGGAAGTTGGAGCACAATTTATTCTTGATTGTCTATCTTTGTGTGAAGGTCGGGGGCGCGCGATGGTTAACTCCTACCAACCTCCCCCCTAGGAGCATGCGTAGTAATACTTTGCTTCGAGGGCTAATAAACTTTTGCAATAAGTATGTGAGTTCTTTATGACTAATGTGAGTCCATGGATTATACGCACACTTATCTTTTCGCAATTTGCTAGCCTCTACGGTACCGTGCATTGCCCTTTCTCACCCCAAGAGTCAGTGCAAACTTCGCCGGTGCATCTAAACCCCGTGATATGATACGCTCTATCACACATAAGCCTTATTATATCTTCCTCAAAACAGCCACCATACCTACCTATTATGGCATTTCCATTACTTGAGCACTTTATGCCTAGCTTAATGGCTTTAAAGAAAGTGCAACCAGGGAGACAACCCGGAAGTTTTAGAGAGTCATTTTATTCTATTGAGTGCTTTTATAAAGTTTAAAAACAAAAAATATATAGAGGGGAACCTAAAACTTCACAAAAAGAAAGGTGAAAGTGAGAGATATGATGAGCATCGTTGAAGTGGGGGCTAGCCTTGAACTTTGTGAATCTTGAATCACAGAAACTTTTCAACAAAACTAATTATCACCTTGTACAAATCCATTGTATTATAAAAATAATGTGCCAAGATTTGCCTTTAGGATGATTAGATTGCTTGTTGGTATGTGCGGTGTAAAAACAGAAACTTTGGCTGTAGTGCGTGAATATATATGTTTTACTGGAACGTCAAAAGTTTCTAAAACTTTTACACAGTATTTCTATACAAATGTTTTATTTCTTCCTAATTTTTCAGAATTTTTGGAGTTACAGAAGTATGGTCAAAGTTCAGATTACTACAAACTCTCCTGTTTAAGACAGATTCTGTTTTTGATGCATTGTTTTGCTTATTTTGATGAAACTATCGATTTTATCGGTGGTATAAGCCATGGACAAATTATAATACAGCAGGGATAATGCAAATATAAAATATGAATGGGTTTGCAATAGTACTTAAAGTAGTAATTTGCTTTATTATACTAACGGATCTCACCAGTTTTCTGTTAAGTTTTGTGTAGATGAAGTGTTCAAAGATCGAGGAGGTCTCAATATGAGGAGAAGGAGGAGAGACAAGAGTTAAAGCTTGTGGATGCCCAAGGCACCCCAAGTAAATATCCAAGGAGACTCAAGCGTCTAAGCTTGGGGATTCCCCGGAAGCATCCCATCTTTCTTCAACAAGTATCGGTATGTTTTCGTTTTCGTTTCGTTCATGTGATATGTGGAAATCTTGGAGCGTCTTTTGTGTTTAGTTTTCACTTTTATTTTATGCACCATGCTGGTATGGGATAGTCCATGGTTGATTTATAGAATGTTCATTGCACTTCACTTATATCTTTTGAGTATGGCTTTATAGAATGCTTCATGTGCTTCACTTATATCATTTGAAGTTTGGATTGCATGTTTCTCTTCACATAGAAAACCGTTATTTGTAGAATGCTCTTTTGCTTCACTTATATTTATTACAGCATGGTCTTTTGTAGAAAGAATTAATCTCTCTTGCTTCACTTATATCTATTTAGAGAGTCAACAGGAATTGGTCATTTGCATGGTCAGTCATAAAATCCTACATAAAACTTATGGATCACTGAATATGATATGTTTGATTCCTTGCAATAGTTTTGCGATATAGAGATGATAATATGTGGGAGGTACTAGTGGATGATCCTGTTTAGTAATATATTGGTGTTAAGGTTTGTGATTCCCGAAACATGCACGTATAGTCTCCCGTTATGCTAGGAAGTTGGAGCACAATTTATCCTTAATTGTCTATCTTTGTGTAAAGGCCGGGGGAGCGCGATGGTTAACTCCTACCAACCTCCCCCCTAGGAGCATGCGTAGTAATACTTTCCTTCGAGGTCTAATAAACTTTTGCAATAAGTATGTGAGTTCTTTATGACTAATGTGAGTCCATGGATTATACGCACTCTTACCTTTCCGCAATTTGCTAGCCTCTACGGTACTGTGCATTGCCCTTTCTCACCTCAAGAGTCGGTGCAAACATCGCCGGTTCATCCAAACCCCGTGATATGATACGCTCTATCACACATAAGCCTTATTATATCTTCCTCAAAATAGCCACCGTACCTACCTATTATGGCATTTCCATAGCCATTCCGAGATATATTGCCATGCAACTTCCTCCGCTTCCGTTTTGATGACTTGAGCATTCATTGTCATATTGCTTTACATGATCGTAAGATAGCTAGCATGATGTTTCCATGGCTTGTCCGTTTTTTGATATATTTGCTACGCTAGATCATTGCATTCATATAGAGTCATAATTTGTTCTACTATCATTGTAATATTGAGTTGTAAGTAAATAGAAGTGTGATGATCATAATTATTCATTATTAGAGCATGTCCCAGTGATGAAAGGATGATGGAAACTATGATTCCCCCACAAGTCGAGATGAGGCTCCAAACAAAGAAAAAAAGAAAAAATAATAGTAAAAATATAAAAAAATAAAAAAAGAAAAAAAGAAAAAAAGGAAGAAAAAGGGCCATGCTAATTCAACACTTGTGCTTCAAAGTAGCACCATGTTTTTCATATAGTGAGTCTCCTATGTTGTCACTTTCATATACTAGTGGGAATTTTTCATTACAGAGTTAGATGCATACCCACTTAGTTTTCATATTGAGCTTTCATACACTTATAGCTCTTAGTGCATCCGTTGCATGGCAATCCCTACTCCTCGCAATGATATCTATTGATGGGCATCTCCATAGCCCGTTGATACGCTGAGTGGATGCGAGACTTTCTTCTCCACTTTTACTCCTTTGAAACCTACCACCATATTCTATTCCACCCATAGTGCTATATCCATGGCTTGCACTCATGTATTGCATAAGAGTTGAAAATGCTGAAGCGCGTTAAAAAGTATGAACCAATTGCTTGGCTGACACCGGGGTAGTACATGATTTATACTTTGTATTAAGAAGACAGAGCATGACAAGGCTATATGATTTTATAGGGATAGCGTTCTTTAGCCTTGATATTTTGAAAGACATGATTGTTTGTTGGCATACCTTGAGTATTAATGTCTTTATGTCAAAACTAGACTATTGCTTTGAATCACTTGTGTCTTAATATTCATGCCATGATTAGATATATGATCAAGATTATGCTAGGTAGCATTCCACATCAAAAATTATCTTTTTTATCATTTACCTACTCGAGGACGAGCAGGAATTAAGCTAGGGGATGCTGATACGTCTCCGTCGTATCTATAGTTTTTGATTGTTTCATGCCAATATTATACAACTTTCAAATATTTTTGGCAAAATTTTATATGATTTATTGGACTAACATATTGATCCAGTGCCCAGTGTCAGTTCCTTTTTGTTGCGTGTTTTTTGTTTCGCAGAATATCCATATCAAACGAAGTCCAAACACGATAAAAATTTACGGAGATTTTTTTTGGAATATTTGTGAATTTTGAGAAGTGGAATCAACGCAAACGGAGGCCCACAGCCCCCACGATACATCAGGGCGCGCCCCAGGGGCCCAAACGCGTGGTGGTGTCTTGCGCCCACCTCGTAAGTCGATTGGAACTCACCTTATGGTGCAAGGAAGCTAATTTTTGGATAAAAATTCCCTCAAAATTTCAGCTCGATCGGAGTTACGGATCTCCAGGAATATAAGAAACGGTTTTCGGCCAGAAAACAGGAACGCGAAACAGAAGAGAACAGAGAGGGAGATACAATCTCGGAGGGGCCCCTCCACCGCCATGGAGGCCATGGACCAGAGGGGTAACTCTCCTCCCATCGAGGAGGGAGGCCAAGGAAGAAGAAGGAGGAGGGGGCTCTCTCCCTCTTTCTCTCGGTGGCGCCGGAACGTCGCCGGGGCAATCATCGTGACGGCGATCTACACCAACAACTTCGCCGCCGTCAACACCAACTCTCTCCCCCTCTATGCAGCGGTGTAACACCTCTCTTCCCCATTGTAATCTCTACTTAAACATGGTGCTCAACTCCATATATTATTTCCCAATGATATTTGGCTATCCTATGATGTTTGAGTAGATCTCTTTTGTCCTATGGGTTAATTGTGGTATGATGTTATGGATGTGAGTTGTATGTTGATATGGTGTTGTCCTATGGTGTCCTCCGTGTCGCGCAGACATGAGGGATCCCCGCTGTAGGGTGTTGCAATATGTTCATGATTTGCCTATGGTGGGTTGCGTGAGTGACAGAAGCACAAACCCGAGTAGGTGGGTTGTTGCGTATGTGAGTAAAGGGGACTTGATACTTAATGCTATGGTTGGGTTTTACCTTAATGAACTTTGGTAGTTGTGGATGCTTGCTAGAGTTCCAATCATAAGTGCATATGATCCAAGTACGGAAAGTGTGTTAGCGTATGTGATACGTCTCCAAGGTATCTATAATTTTTGCTTGTTCCATGCTGTTATATTATCATTCTTGGATGTTTTACAATCATTTTATTACAACTTTATATAATTTTTTGGGACTAACCTATTGACATAGTGCCAAAGTGCCAGTTGTTGTTTTTGCTTTTTTTTTACTTCGCCGAAAATCAGTACCAAACAGAGCCCAAACGCTGCGGGGATTTTTGTGGATTTTTTATGGACCACAAGAAAGAAGATGGGCCAAAGAACACCAGAAGAGGGGGCCCAGGGTGGACATCCCCCACCAGGGCGCTAGAGGCCCCCTGGCGTGGCCTGGTGGGTGATGGGCACCTTGGCACCCCCTCAACCGCCTCTGATGCCTATAAATTCCCAAATATTCGGAAACCCCCAAAAATAAACCTAGACTCTCCGCTCCGCCGCCGCAACTCTCTGTATCGATGAAAAACCAATCTGGAGGCGTTCCAGTACCCTGCCGGAGAGGGGAATCCATCTTCGGAGGCTATCTTCATCATCCCGGTGGAGGCCATGACGAGGAGGGAGTAGTCCACCCTCGGGGCTGAGGGTATGTACCAGTAGCTATGTTTTCAATCTCTCTCTCTCGTGTTCTTGAGATGTCACGATCTTGATGTATCACGGGCTTTGTTAATATAGTTGGATAATATGGTGTGTTTCCCTTAATATCTTGTTGTGATGAATTGAATCTTTCCCTTTGAGATATCGTTATGTTGGATTGAATACTAGATTTGAGAACACTTGATATATGTCTTGCATGCAAATACCCGTGGTGACAATGGGGTGCTCTATTGATTCACTTGATATATGTTTTGGTACTCAACTTGCGGATTCCCGCGGTGACATTGGGGTAATCTATGCATAGGGGTTGATACACGTTCGTGTCCTACCTTCTCTGATACAAATCTTGGGGCACTCTTTGAGGTTCTTTGTGTTGGATTGAGTATTATGAATCTGAAATTGTTTGATGCGTATCGTATAATTAACTCATGGATATTTGTGGTGACATTGGAGTATCTAGGTGACATTCACTACTGGAATCCAGGAATTTGCTGTCTGCCAGTTCTTTGCCGTCTGCTGGCGGACGGCAAAGAACGTCTTTGTTGTCCGCTGACAAGAAACTGACGACAAAAAACAGACTGACGGCAAAGATATTGTTTGCCGTCCGCCAGGTCTTTGTCGTCGGCCAGCGGACGGCAAAGGAACCAAATGCAGACGGCAAAGAGCCCAGCTGGGCCCCACTGGGACGTGAAGCTGGTTAGGTCAAATGGACGAGCTCTTTGCCGTCCGCCGTATCTTTGCCATCTGCCTTTGGTCCCTTTGCCGTCCGTTAGCAGACGGCAAAGAAGACACCTGGCTAACGGTCGTTAGCCCCCGGCCCCACCCCCTCTTTGCCGTCTGCTAGCGGACGGCAAAGGGGCGAACGGCGGACGGCAAAGACCCTCACCCGGCCTAACAAACCCCCCCCCCGGCCGGCCCTGACCCCCTCTCTCTCTGTGTGCATCTCTCTCTCACCCCACACGACCACCGGCCGCCCCTCACCCGCCGCCACCCCGCACCCGCCGCCCCTGCCCCGCCGCCCCTCACCAGCCGCCACCCTCACCCGCCGCCCCTACCCGCCGCCACCCTCACCCGCCGCCCCTACCCGCCGCCACCCTTACCCACTGCCCCTCACCGCGCCGCCACCGTCACCGGCCGCCCCGCCCCGCTCCCCAGCCCCTACACCGGCCCCTTCCCCGACGAGCTCCCCCGCCGCCCCTCCCCGACGACCTGCCCCGCCGCCCCGCTCTCCGGCCCCTGCGCCCGCCCCTCTCCCGACGACCTCGGAGCGGCCGCTGCTCTGCCCCACCGCCCCACCGCCGCCCCACCGCCGGAGCAGGCTGCGGCTCTGCCCCCCTCTCCGCGGCCTTCCTCCACCACCACGTCGACCCTCCTCCACCACCGCGCCGGCCCTCCTCCACCGGCCCTCAAGGTGATTTTTTTCCTTTTTTCTGTTGTTTTACTATTTAGGTTTAGGTTAATTAGTGTTTGGTTTAGGTTAGGGCTAGGTTTAGTTTAGGTTTAGATAATTAGAAGAAGAAGAAGAAAGATGAAAAAAAAACTAAGAAGAAAACAAAAATAAGGAGAAGAAGAGAAAAAAGGAAAAGGGAAGAAGAGGAAAAAGGAAAAGAAGGAAGAAGAATAAGAGGAGGAGGAGGATAGGAAAGAGAGGGCCAGGGTGGCCTGTCGGCGGAGGGCGTACCTCGGCGTCGATGGAACCCTAAATTTCAACTTGGCGGTGGCATCGTATTTTAAATGTTTAGTTAGGTTGACGGAAAAAACAATAATGCTATGTTACTCATCTTTGGATTTCAATGTGCAGTTGTTTCGTCGCTGCGAGGGTCTGCTGTTCGACGACCTCCCTATGTGTTTGACGAGCTCCCCTGCGTTCGTGGGTGAGAACACATCTCCTCCCCCCTTAATTTGCTCTGTTCCGGTCTTCGCGCCGATGAAACTTGCTAGCTATAGGTGTCTTCAATCATCAGTATGTGTGACCAGTATGCGTCTCCCGTTCGAAAGGGCAGCATCTATAAATATGCATGTCTTTGCATATTTATAACCACCATCCTTTCGAATTGTCCAACGTTATCCATGGACAGCCCGAGTATGTGTAGATTGGGTTCGTTTTCCCATATGTTCTGCTCCGGATCCGATGCGGAATTTCGTCAGTGCCTCCCTGTTGTTCTCCGGGTACACATCCTCTCTGCTTATTGCCGAGACGTGTATCAGGAGAACAGCGGGGAGGTGCTGCCGAAATTCTGCGTCGGATCCAGAGCAGAGCATGGGAAAACAAACCCAATCTACACATACTGGGGTGGGATTAGGACCTATCTTTACCTATTAGCGTGTAGGTTGCATGGACGTAATAAAACTGACAAACTTGATTAACTGATGAATATATATGCTGAATTATATATATATATTTCTTGTGTGTCCAGTAGCTAGGAAAGATGACTGATCGTGCGTGGATGTACACCGGTCACACTAGTCAGAACGACATGACCAAAGAATGGTTTACAAATACCAAGGGGTTTGTGAGAGCCGCATTTGCAAATGGCCAAGAAAAAACATGGTGTCCCTGTCCCCGGTGCGACAACTTTAAAAGGCAGACAGAGGGTGAAATGGTTAAACACCTGCAGAAGTGGGGTTTCAGGCCTAATTATACGGTGTGGACTTTTCATGGTGAGTCTGCCCAACGTGCCAGAGCTGAGGTGGTTCGTCATCGCACCGATGAGCACGGTACCGGGATCGAAGACATGGTGCAAGACTTTGATGATGCTCGGGATTCGGACGATGAGATGGAGGAATCTGCAAAGGCATTCTATGAAATGTTGGAGTCTTCAAAATGTCCTCTCCACGAGCACACTGAGCTTTGTCAGCTGAATGCCATCGCGCAAGTAATGGCTCTGAAGGCTCAATTCAACCTGGGCAGAGAATGCTACGACGCGATAATGACAATATTTGGACGCTTTCTACCCAAAGGCCATGTACTGCCTCCAAACTTGTACCAGTCAGACAAAATTCTCCGTGTACTTAAGATGCCCTATCAGAAGATAGATGCCTGTGAGAGTGGATGTGCCTTATTTAGGCTTGAGTATGTGGACTTGAACTATTGTCCCATTTGCAAGTCCTCCAGGTATGTTGTCGTAGACAACGGTATGGGTGAGAAGATGCAGACAAAAATTCATGTTAACGTTCTTCGCTATATGCCAATCATACCAAGACTTCAACGTCTTTTCATGGTCGAAGAGACGGCCAGACAGATGACATGGCATAAATTGGGCAAAAGAACCGAACTAGATGCAGATAGGAAACAGATGTTGGTACACACTTCAGACGATTTTGCGTGGAAGCACTTCGATGCATTACATAACGATAAAGCGGCAGATCCAAGGCATCCTCGAGTCGCCATCAGCACGGATGGATTCAATGTGTTTGGTATGACGGCAACCCAATACAGTTGTTGGCCTGTATTTGTCATTCCACTCAATCTCCCCCCCGGAGAGATTATGAAAAGAAAGAACATTTTCCTGACGTTGATAATTCCAGGGCCCAACTATCCGGGGAAGAATATGAATGTGTACATGCAGCCGCTTAAGGATGAATTGCAACAAGCTTGGGATAATGGGATCAAGACATACGACGCCGCTACCAAAAAAACCTTCAAAATGCATGTGTGGTACATGTACTCGACGCATGACTTGCCGGCGTATGCCCTATTCGTTGGCTGGTGTGTGCATGGAAGGTTCCCGTGCCCCACATGCAAGGCAGCTCTTGAGTTCCGTTGGCTGCAGGCGGGTCACAAGTATTCTTGCTTCGACATGCATAGACAGTTCCTGGATCCACGCCATAAGTTCAGAAAAGACAAGAAGAATTTCATCAAAGGTAGAGTTGTCAAAAACTCTGCATCACCCGCGTTGACAGGCCAACAGATGTTGGATCAGTTAAACGCTCTCGAGCCGGATCCAAATCGTCCTGGGTATTTCAAAGGGTATAATACGGAACACGCATGGACTCACAAGTCATGCTTATGGGATCTGCCTTACTTCAAAGACCTCCTTTGCCCACACAACATCGACGTGATGCACACTGAAAAGAATATCGCCGAGGCCATTTTTGGTACATTGTTCGGCATAGAGGGGAAGTCAAAGGATAATCCTAAGGCTAGAATTGATCAGGAGGCTCTATGTGACAGACCGTTACAAAACATGCGACAAGCGAAAGGAAAGCAGAACTGGACAAAGCCAAAGGCATGGTTCAATCTTGGAAGGCCGGCTATGAGAGAAATGATCTTGTGGGTGAAAATGCAGTTGATGTTCCCCGATGGTTATGCAGCGAATCTAAAGAGGGGAGCGAGTCTTGACAAACTGAAGATATTTGGTCTCAAGAGTCATGATTGGCACATATGGCTTGAGCGGGTAATGCCGGTGATGCTGCGTGGCTTTATCCCTGAGGATGAATGGCTAGTATTGGCAGAGCTGAGCTATTTCTTCCGTTCTCTTTGTGCGAAAGAACTATCGCCTGGCGTGCTAGATGAAATGGAAGAGTTGGCGTCGGAGTTGATATGCAAGTTAGAGAAGATCTTTCCACCGGGCTTCTTTAATCCAATGCAACATTTGATTTTGCATCTCGCGACCGAGGCAAGATTGGGGGGGCCCATGCAAAACCATTGGTGCTTCGCAACTGAGAGGATGCAGAAGACGCTTCGAGCAAAATGTAAAAATAAACGTAGAATTGAAGCATCGATGGCCGAGGCATTCATTACTGAGGAGGCAGCAAACTTCGTGACAGCACACTACGAAGCCAAAAATCGTCATTTGCATAATCCGAAGCCTCGGTACAATGATGGCGACCCAAAAAAAAGTCGATCCAACCTCAGCCTATTCAAAGGGAAGCTCGCACCAGCCGGTGCTTCTAAAGCAAAAGCGTTGGATGTTGATGAATGGCGGACCATTTCATTGTATATCTTCAATAACCTAACAGAAGTGCGGCCGTACATCGAGTAAGTTGTCGGTACATTATTGTTTCGCAACTTGTAATTCCTTAGAACTGCTCTTATTCCTGGATATTTGATATAGTTGATACGTCGCCAAATTCTCGGATGGAGTGGTCATCCAAAAGGATTCTGTCGAAGAGTATGAGCTCCTGGCAAAGCATGGAGGCGGCTATCCCGGTTTCATCTCTTGGTTCAAACAACGGTAATTAATTACCATTAATGGACCATTTCATTTCTTCATCTTATTTGCGGCTAATGCAACAATCCTTTCATATTAAACTTGTAGGCTAATTCAGAGTCTATGGACGCCGAGCTGAGACAAGTCGCTAATGGTTTTGACTATAAGGTATGTTCATTTGACAGATACGACATCAACGGGTATCGCTTTCGTACCTTTGGCAAAGAGCTATCTATGCCCGACCTGAAGACTACAAATTGTTGTGTCTCTGCTATCGGCGAAGGAGGTACAGAGTACTATGGAAGAGTTGAAGCAATTTATGAACTTCTATTCTATGGTGAAAACCCACCGAACGTCGTAGTCTTCAAATGTCATTGGTTCCAGCCGAAGGAGACTAGAAGGACTCATGAACATATAGGGCTATTCGAAATCAAACAAAGCACCCATTTAGATGTGCCCGATATCTATATTACGGCTCAACAGGCGACCCAAGTTTTCTATCTACCGTGGGCCTGCCAAACTGATCCAAATCTGAAAGGTTGGAATGTCGTTTATGAAGTGCCGCCACATTTTAGACCACCTCCCCTCAATGAAGAGGATTATGAACCTCACATTAACCAAGACACATATGAAGGAGAATTCTTCCAAGAAACACGTATTTCCAAAAAACGTTTCAAGAACCGCTCTACTTCACCCCGGAACATTCACTACAAGGAAAACGGCTATAGCTAATATGGACATTAATGGCGCACCATGTATGTGGTGCGCCACTGCTATATAGCAGTGGCGCACCAGATATGGGTGTGCCATTAATGGCCATATTACTAATGGCGCACCTGGTGTGTGGTGCGCCATTACTAGTTTTGTCCTGGCCCCACACCCATCCCCAGACTTAGCAGTGGCGCACCAGGGGAAAGTGCGCCATTACTAGTTTTAACTAGTAATGGCGCACCACACCCACGGTGCGCCACTACTAAGTTTGTCCTGGCCCACACCCCTCCCCAGACTTAGCAGTGGTGCACCAGGGGAAAATGCGCCATTACTAGTTTTAACTAGTAATGGCGCACCACACCCACGGTGCGCCACTACTAACAATTTTTTTTTCAATTTTTTTTTCAAAACTAGTAATGGCGCACCTGAAAAAGGTGCGCCATTGTTATAGGTAGGTGTGGCGCACCTTTGCGGTGCGCCATTGCTATAGGTAGGTGTGGCGCACCTGGCAAAGGTGCGCCATTGCTATGTGTCCACTCAACTTCCCCGGCCGCCCTATCCTCGCACTTCTCTCTTCTCTCACTCTCACTCTTCTCTCCTCCACGACCGCGCCGCCACCCCAGATCCGCGCCTCCCATCGACCTGTCCCCCACCCCTCTGCCTCCACCGGCCGGCTCCCACTCCCATGCCGACACGCCGCTGCACGAGCTCCCCCGCCGTTCGCCTCCCCTGCTCGCCAACGGTCCCGTTGCGCAGATCGACCGCGCCGCCCCCGCCACCCCCGGCCCCTGCCCCCGCGCACTGCAACCACCCCCGCCCGTCTCGCGCGCGCCGCCGTCCACCTGAGGAGGAGCCGCGCCGCCGTCCACTGGAGGAGGAGCCGTGCCGCCATCCACTGGAGGAGTAGCCGCGCCGCCGCCACCCCCACTGCCACCACCACCCCCCCCCCCCACGCCGCCGTCCACGGTGAGTCCACCCCCTCCCTCTCCTCTCCTCTTTTTTTGTTTCATTTAATTTCTAGGAATTAGTTTTAGTTAGTTTTAGTTTTAATTAGATTTAGTTTTAGTTACTTTGTTCTAATGTATTATGTACTTGAATCTTGAGTCCACGGTGAGTCCACCCCCGCCATGTGCAAAATGTCTGAAGCTTACCCTCATTTGATACTGGACAAATGAACAACTAAGGTATTATGTACTTGAATCTTGAGTCACTTTGTTCTAATGTATCTCACCTGTTCATGTCTATTTCATGCATACATACACCAATTAGCAATGTTTCTCTCATGTTTTATCTATGTTCTCATTGTAATTGTTCAACCTTATGTGGCTTGGAAAGTATTTTTGTGTTAACATTTAGGTATCTGTATTAAATGATTGAGATGAACAACCTGTGGTATTCCATAATGTTTTTTGCTTGTTTTTCTTTGGTTTCTTGGTTCCTCCGACCTACCATTATCAGTAGTCCATTCACACATGCATATATGCTCACACTGGAACTGGAGGCTGCTGTGATGATTCTATCTTGTCTAATTATGCAAGGACTCTCTCTCTCTCTATCTATCTATCTATCTATCTGCCGTAACTATATGGTATGATCACACATACATACTATCAAGAGCAATATTCGTGATAATGCTTATATTGCTATTTATGATGAATTGATGAGGATTTCATGACTGTTCATCTGATTCTGAGCACCTCCAGTTCCAGTGACTCTTATGCTGCCAAAAATATTTGTTATCTTGTCTGCTATGTGCTTTGTTGCTACTGTTGTTTTGTTTTGCGCACAAAAGCTCACACTAAATTTTTTTTTTCGAGAATGACTCACACTAAAAATTGTACTTTGCATATTATATTCGTTGCCTGCAATGATGGTTTTCTTGTTAACCTGAGACACACTGAGGATAATGTTTGTTGTCCGGCTTGCTCGTTGCCATGATGGACATCTCGTTAATCTGAGACATACTATGAGGATAATAGCTATCCTTTCAAAATTATACATCTGAGTAGCCTTGGTTATCTTGATAGGATGTAACAGGATGAGGTTAGGAAAAAAATCTGTTCTGCTCTGTCCCTTTGCTGTTTCTGGTTCCAATCTAAATCTGTTATGAAATTTGGAGGCTGCAGTGATGCTTTTCTCGTTAACCTGAGATAATCTTACTAATCAAGACAAACTCAAACCATTCAAACTATTAAACTGAGCGCCTCCACTTATCCTCTTGATTAGAAAAGAAACCTCTTTTTGCTATGTGCTTTTTCTATCTCTGGTCTAAATTTGTTATGAAATTTTGAGGCTCCAGTGATGTTTTTCTCGTTAACCTGAGATGATCTTACTAATGAAGATGAACTCAAACCATTCAAACTATTAAACTGAGCGCCTCCACTTATCCTCTTGGTTAGAAAAGAAACCTCTTTTTGTTATGTGCCTTTTCTGTCTCTGATCTAAATTTATTATGAAATTTTGAGGCTGCAGTGATGTTTTTCTCGTTAACCTGAGATGTGCTCACTAATGAAGACAAACTGAAACCATTCAAAATTATTGAACTGAGCGCCTCCAATTCTACACTTGCTTAGGGTTTACTTTCTGTTTCAGATTTTTTTATGAAATATAGAGGGTGTTTTGATGTGTTTCTCTTTGACCTCAGATGTGCTCACCTTTTAGCTTTGTTCCTTCCTTGCTTCGGATCTATGTTCTGTTACAAAATTGGGTGGCTGCGGTGATGTTTTTTCTCGTTAACCTGAGATGTGCTCACTAATGAAGACAAACTCAAACCATTCAAAATTATTAAACTGAGCACCTCCATTTCTACACTTGCTTAAGAAAAGACCCCCCCCCCTTTGCATATTTCTTTTCTGTTTCTGATCTTTTAAAGAAATATAGAGGGTGTAGTAATGTGTTTCTTGTTAACCTATGATGTGCTCACCTTTTTGCTATGTTCCTTCCCTTCTACCAATCTTAGTTTTGCTACAAAATCTGGTGACTGTGGTGATGTTTTTCTCGTTAACCTGAGATGTGCTTACTAATGAAGACAAACTCAAACCATTCAAAACTATTAAACTGAGCTCCACCACTTCTACTCTTTCTTATTTGATGTGAACAGCAGTATTGGTTAGTTATAAGAATTCATACTGATCATGACAGTCGTTCAACTTATATGTAATCGATGCCATTTATTAGTAGGACCATGAATCGTGCTATTAATGTGTTGCTTTTCTCTTCCGATCCTTTTGTTGCATACTTATATATTGCTTATATATTATCTGTGAATTGGTACTAACGTTTTGTTTGTCTAGTGCATAGAGATGCCGTCGTATGTCGTGTACAAGGGTGAGGTTCCCGGAGTCTACGACGACTGGGAGGAGTGTCGGAGACTGGTTCACCGTTTCAGCGGTAACAGTTACAAAGGGTACACCACTAGGGCGGAGGCGGAAGCTAGATACGCGCGCTATCTAGCGGGAGAGAGGATGGAGCGGAGGAGGAACCGGATGAAGACCAGTTTCATCGCGATGATGCTCATCGTGACCGCAGCTCTCTTCTATGTGATGGTAGTTTAGATGATCGATATCGACTTTGTAATGTGACGACAAACTCGCTACTCGCGGTCTCGAGACCTAAACTTCGCTAATGTTTGAAGTTTGTTCACTATTTCGAATTCGGAGACTAATATGATGAATTGTATATATTATGTGATGTTTATACTTGACTAATTGTGGTGCTGTATTGTACTATATATTCTGTGCATATTTTTCTGTGCTGTATATTGTATTTTGTAACCTGTGAAAATACCAGAAAATCAAAAAAAATATTTCCTAATATTCATAGTAGTGGCGCACCATATTGAACATTAGTGGCGCACCAAGCCTAAATACCAGTGGCGCATTATGGGGCATAGTAATGGCGCACTTGGGGGCATAGGTGAAGGTATATATGGCCCCCTAGGAGGCATAGTAATGGCGCACCGTAGACATAGTAATGGCGCACTATGTGGTGCGATACTATTATCTGGGATACTAATGGCGCACCAGTGGTGCGCCATTAGTATTTGTTACTAGTGGCGTGATAATAGTGGCGCACCTATAGTGCGCCATTAATAGCCAAAATAGGTGCGCCACTAACAGCCTTTTTTCTAGTAGTGATTGAAGTAGACAGCGACAATGAATCCGACTTAACCCCTGAGCCGGAACAGGAAGAGCCGAAACAAGAAGAGGTTACTGATGCGGATGACCTGTCAATGCTTAACCGATTACATGAAGGAGGCCTTCCACACGTTGTTCCTGATAGTGATGATGATCATGCATTTATTGATGATAGTGATGATGATGATGCATTTATTGATCCCGGAGAATATATAGACGATCAAGATTATTATTAATTCATGTCAGGTAATCAACTTTTAGTTCATGTTAGGTATATGATGATACACTTAAATTATATACATGTTATTATTCATGTCGGTATTCAATTTTATGTTGTACTAATTTTGTTTACTATTTGTCATGGCAGTTGTTGAAAGATGGTGGGAAAGGGTCGAGAGCACTCCGCGGCTCCTTCGTCGGAGGGTGGTGGGATGGGTACTTCCATTCCTGCCGACACTCTCCGGAGAGCGTTGCTCTCTAGTCTGCATACACCAGTAGCCGCTTCTTCGTCGACCCCCGTGAGAGGAGGTTGGGGGAAGAAGAGAGATAGTAGAGGTGGGAGAGGAGGGAGAGGAGGCCGTGACAAAGGTAGGGTGGCTGCTACGCCTTCCTCGCCACCACCCCCAGCTGATTCACCTGAGCACATGACTGCTAGGGTGGACCTGTCTGAGGATGAGGCTACGCGGACTCCGGTCCACGAGCCTCGGGTCGACGAGCCTTCAACCTACATGACTCCTGTCCCAGAGGCATCGTCCCACGAGACTCCGGAGCAGTGTAGGGATGAGGGCACGTCCCGGCAGACCCCATGGGATACCTGGCCGGAGGAGCCTAGTGGCCATGCTGATGGTGGCGGGGATCGTTTTTCTGATAGCGACGTGGAGCTGCCTGAGGGCGCCACCGTCTACCAGCGTGGTATGACACGGCTCCCGCCCGTGCCGGTGACCCGCGAGCTGAGGTGGTTGATTAGGCCTGATGGGGAGAGGTAACTGCATGTACTCTTTTTTAACCTTTTGCCTTCACGTTTTTTCAAATATCTAATGTGTTGGCTTTGTCATACTGCAGGGGTTGGCATCATCCCAAGGATGCCCGCAGGCCCAACAGCATCCTTGGTGTCCTTGTCAGGCAAAACTTCCCGGGGTTTGTCACGTTGCCCGGTGAGGGTCAGGTTCGAGAGTTAGGACTGACTTGGGAGCACTACTTGGTTGCACCGGCCCCGCCTGAGGAGAGGATCGACGGTGTTTTGTGCCACACGAGGGCGGCGATGGTGATCAGGCATTTTTGGGTAATTTCTACTTTACACAATTAAAAATCAACAATAGCTAGTTATTGTACTAACAAGTGTTGTGTCGTTTGATTGCAGACCTTCTACAGGTGTCAGGAGGGATACGAGGAGGCCGCGGCAAAGGTTATCGATCAGCAATGCAGGCGCCTACTGCAAAACTTTCGGCATGAGGCTCGGGTGCAGGCTGTTCGAGACTACTACGCCTCGCGGCATATTAGGAAGGAGAAGTCGACGTGCCGCGGAAAGAAGATGGAGAAGGAGCATTACATGAAGGTAATTACGTATTCTTAAGGCCTTGTACTTAGTTTCCTTCATTTGATTCCTACGCGTAGCGCTCAAATATCTCTTTATTAACTTAGCTGCCCCCAAGATGGTGTGCGGATATGATGGATTGTTGGGAGGCGTTGGTGGATGAGTGGTGCTCAGAACAATGGCTATCCGTCCACAATAATGCCAAGGACCGGCGTAACAAAATGATTGGTGTGCCACACCATCAAGGGAGCGCCAACTTAAATCAGTTTGGTCTGAACTGGGTATGTGGTTAGCTTCATGATTCATGCAATTCATTCTTGATTCTAGCTTGAGCCCTTTACTAATACTTTGTTCCTCTCTCTCTCTTTTAGGCGCATCACAATAAAACGGAGGTGCCACAGATGTACGACCTCTATGCGATGGCCCATATTGCCTCGTACAAGAAGGTCAAGGCATTCTCTGAGTCTGACCTCGATGATCCCTTGAAGTTCAGCAACATCTCCTCCCACAACAAGCTCGTGAGGTACAGAGATGAGGGGAAGGCGAGGAAAGGGGAGGACTTTAACCCGAGCCAGGAGCCTATTGATCCAGAGCTGGTGATGATAGCTGGCGGCGGGAGGCCCCATGGCTCGATTGCCATTGGAGATGGCCTTATACGTTGTCCTACAAACCTCCGGGAGATCAAGGCGCGCCAAACGAGCTCCTGTCCTGAGATAAGGCATCGTCCACGACCAATCGAGCTCGCCATCGAGGTTAGTTATACGGACTCAGATATCTTTCCTCATTACGTTGTGTGTGTGAACAAAGATGATTACAATGCTAACGAGGAGTTGTGTTGCAGGCTGCTATTCTGAAAGAGAGAGAGGCAACACAGGCGCTTATGGCGGCGAAGGAGAAGGAGATGGAGGAGAGGACGGCAAGGTTGTTGGAGGAGGAGAGGGCACGGTCCGATGCGTCTTACCGGGCCATCTACGAGCTCTTCGTGGTAATATTCTTCTTCATATTTGTCAAATCTTGCATATAATGTTCCTTCCATTAATAATGAATATCGTTGACTTGTGAAAACCAAATGTGCAGACTATGTGCGAGAAGACCGGCCAGGCCGCTCCGTCGATGCCAGTCATTACCACGGCTGCAACGGTGAGTTTCATTTCAATGCAATGATCTTTTCAGTGTCATCATGCTAACGAGACATTGTAAATCATCTTTGGTGCAGCTTAACTCCAGAGTCGCATCGCACGACCCTTCTCCAGGGCAGCCTTCTCCAGGTGAAACCGGTCCGAGCAACCGCGGTGCCTCTCCTCCGTGATGACGAGGACGGTAAGCCCCAAACTTAGCTCGTTTTTCATCTTCTTAGCACTTAGACAAACTTAGCACTTAGACAAACTTAGCTCCTTCCGAAATATTAGTGTTCTTCATCTTCTTCTTCTTATTCTAGTCTTCTTCATCTAACTTTCGCCCGAATGACACAAATAAGCAATAAGAAGAAGAAAACAAGAGGAGAAAGATAGAGAGAAGAAAACCGCTTCTTCATCTTCTTCTTCTTATTCTAGTCTTCTTCATCTAACTTTCGTATTTCCCATTTTGCAGATTAGAGTCACTTCACGGAAGCTTGCATTGATGGAGTGCTTGTGATTTTGTATCGATGAACAATGTTAAACTTGCTACATATATGAAACTTGTTACTATTGTAATATGGTGAACAATGTGACATTTGTTTTGGTATGTTTGTTGGATACTTGTGCTTGTGCTTGTTGTTGGATGATCATCACTAGGGTTATTGTGAAACATATACATATATAGCATATTTTGCCTGTGAAAATTGGATATTAGAAAAAAACAGAAAAAACTGGGGCAATGTTGCCATTTTGCCGACGGCCACCGTCGGCAAAGTTTCTTTGCCGTCCGGCACCGACGGCAAAGGCGACATGTGGCACCCACCTGTGCATCCTGGGAGTGCGCCTGATGCCATTTGGTACATTTTCCGTCTGGGGGCGGATGGCAAAGAAGCTATGCCGACGGCCACCGTCGGCATAGCAGTGGCACTGTAGCAAAGGAGTGTGGCGGGGGGCGTACAGCAAAGAAGATATGCCGACGGCCACCGTCGGCATAGCAGTGACCGTCGGCAAAGGAGGGTGGCGGGGGGGCGAACGGCAAAGAAGCTATGCCGACGGTGGCCGTCAGCAAAGGAGTGGCCGTCGGCAAAGGAGGGGAGGCAGACGGCATAGGGTGCGGACGGCAAAGGGGGAGTGGCAGACGGCAAAGGCTCCGTTAGCCACTAACGGGGCTAACTCAAGTTTAGGCCGTCCAGTCGCTTTGTCGTCTGCTACCTGACGGCAAAAACACTTTGCCGTCCGCTGTATAAAGGCAGACGGCAAAGCACTCCTTTACCGGGGTTCTCAGTGCCGGAAATTTTGCCGTCTGCTGCCCGACGGCAAAGGCTTTGCCGTCGGTGGTCCTGCCCTTTGCCGTCCGCTATGGCAGACGGCAAATAACTGAATTCCAGTAGTGATTAGAGTTGGTTGATGCGTATCATATGGTGTTATTCTAGTACGAACTCTTAGATAGATTGATCGGAAAGGATAACTTGGTTATGTTAGTGCGAACTCTTGGATAGATCGATCGGAAAGGATAACTTTAAGGTGGTTTCATACCCTACAAACAATTTCTTCTTATGCTCTCCGCTAGATAAGAACTTTGGAGTGATTCTTCGTTGCACGTTGAGGGATGGTTATGTGATCCAATTATATTAGCATTGTTGAGAGATTTCACTACCGAAAGTACGGACCCTAGGTCTTGTTTTCAAGCATTGCAATACTGTTTGTGCTCACTTTTGTCACTTGCTACCTTGCTGTTTTTATATTTTCAGATTACAAAAACCTATACCTATCATCCATATTGCACTTGTATCACCATCTCTTCGCCGAACTAGTGCACCTATACAATTTGCCATTGTATTGGGTGTGTTGGGGACACAAGAGACTTTTTATTATTTGATTGCAGGGTTGTTTGAGAGAGACCATCTTCATCCTACACCTCCCACGGATTGATAAACCTTAGGTCATCCACTTGAGGGAAAATTGCTACTGTCCTACAAAACTCTGCGCTTGCAGGCCCAACAAAGTCTACAAGAATAGAGTTGTGTAGTAGACATCAGTATGCCTCTCCCTCATTGCATATAACAAGTATCTATCATATTATATTCAATTGCCTAGGGACAATCTTTCTCTTGCGTTACACAAAAAGCTTTCTACTAAGTTATTTACTTTAATTGTTATTTTATTAAAATAGCACCTAACTTTTATTTCCACGTTCTTTATTATCTTGCAAAGTAGTTCTAGTTTTATTCCCGCAAAGTAGTTTCATACTTGTTCTAGGTAAAGCAAGCATTAGCGTGCGTAGAGTTGTATCGGTGATCGATAGAACTTGAGGGAATATTTGTTCTACCTTTAGCTCCTCGTTGGGTTCGACACTCTTACTTATCGAAAAAGGCTACAAACGATCCCCTACACTTGTGGGTTATCAGCTCACCGAGTTGATGATCCGATGAAGTTAACCCCGGATCGACGAAGCGACGACCTGTCTAGCGCAGGTCGGCAGCCGTGGAGCCACGTTGCCATGCTGGTTTGACACCGACGCAACGGTAAAGATTACCTCGGAAAAGAATTTAAAATTTGTAGGACGTGTTTGAGAATAAAACACAATACTCTAGAATAAAATTCTTTCAAAAAGAATGTCTGATAACCCGTTCATCAAAAAGATGAACTCGGGTCGGATTCGTTTTCGAGCAGAAAACATATCTGAAAATTCATGCACTCATCATATGTTTTCCGAAGTTTGAACGGTTGGATCTAGCTGAAATTTTGAGGGGTGGTCTATATAGAAATTCCGCAGCCGACGAACGGTTGAATCTTCCAAAGGATGTCCGAGCTAACTGCTAGACTCCTCACCCCAAACTAGTCTAGATTCAACATGGCTCTGGTATATCAGAAATTTTTGGAGATTAGCCCATCTGAACACAAAGAAATTTTACAGGGTTGTAGTACAATCAATTCCGCACAATTCCACCAAAACGATCGTCAAAGCGACGCTCGAGGAGGCGGGGATGGCGAACACAAATCCGTTGTCCAGAGAAAACTACACGATCGCTTGAGGGCAATGTTGACATTGAGCAACCAACTCCATGGATGATTCTTCCATGATCTCATTTGATATTTGAGTGACGATGAAGGCACCCACACGATCTTGATGATTCAACACGAAGTGTAGTCCTCGGTCCAACCAAGGTGACCAGTCGAGCCGGCGGCGAAGATGCCGACGTCGATGATACGTCTCCAATGTATCTATAATTTTTTATTGTTCCATGCTATTATATTATCATTCTAGGATGTTTTTTAAGGATTTACTTGCTGATTTATATTATTTTTGACCACTAACCTATTAACCAAGTGCCAAGTGCCAGTTGTTGTTTTCTGCATGTTTTTGGCTTTTCAGGAATACCATACCAAACGAAGTCCAAATACCCTGAAACTTTTTGACGATTTTTTTCTCGACAAAATAAGGACCAGGAAGCTTCAGAAGGAGACCGGAGGACCCACGGGGTGGTACCAAGCCAACAGGACGCGCCCAGGGGGTGGTCACGCCCTAATGGCTTGGGGCCACCTCCCTTGGCCTCTGGTCCTCCTCTCTGTCCTATAAATTCACATTAATCCCAAAAACTCTGGAGAGCCTCCCGAAACACTTTTTCTGCCGCCGCAAGTCTCTGTTCTGCCGTGTGTCCATCTGGAGCCCTGTTCCGGTGCCTGTCAGAGGGGGATCGATCACGGAGGGCCTCTACATCAACCTTGCTGCTCCATGGTGATGTGAGTAGTTCACCACAGACCTACGAGTCCGTAGTTAGTAGATGGCTATCTCTCTCTATGTTCTTCATTACCAAGATCACCGCGATTCCCGCGGTTATCTATCTTATGTAATCACTCTTGTGCGGTGTGTTTGTTGGGATCCGATGAATTGTGGGTTTATGTGCAGATTATTCATGATTAATATTTATTTCTTCTCTGAATTCTTATTTGCATGATTATGATAGCTTCATAATTCTCTCCGATCTATAGATGTGGTTTGGCCAACTAGATTGATTTATCTTCAATGAGAGGGATGTGGTGTAGTGGGTTCAACCTTGCGGTGCTCAATCCCAGTGATAGAGAGGGACATGACACGTATTGTATTGCTGCCACTAAGGGTAAAACGATCGGGTTGATTCATATTAATTGGATTTACTTTCTCTACATCATGTCATTGTTCTCCAAGCATTACTCTGTTTTCACTTAATACTCTAGATGCATGTTGGATAGCGGTCGATGGGTGGAGTAATAGTAGTAGATGCAGGCAGGAGTCGGTCTACTTGCTTACGGACATGATGCCTATATGTAATGATCATTGCCATGAATAAATATTGCATAACTATGCGCTTTTCTATCATTTGCCCAACAGTAATTTGTTTACCCACCGTATGCTTTCTTCGAGAGAGAAGCCTCTAGCGAACACTATGCCCCCGGGGTCTATTCAAAAATATATTTACAAATGCTCTCAATACCTTGCTGCCATTATTTAATTTTTATTTATTTTATATTTTATATTTATCAAACTATCATCTACACTACTCATTGCTTGCAAGTAACAAGTTCAAGAGGATTGACACAACCCTCTTGCCCGCGTTGGGTGCAAGTGTGTGCTCTTTTGTGTGTAGGCACTGAAGACGGGAAATTTCGTGGTCCTCCTATTGGTTCGATAACCTTTGTTCTCACTGAGGGAAATACTTATCTATACTGTGCTGCATCATCGCCTCCTCTTCGAGGAAAAACCCAATGCAGATCACAAGTATCAGTCGACGATGAAGTTTAGTTCCGACGTGCAGATCACGTTGGAGCCGATCTAAATTCCCATCGCCCCATGGCAACTGCTAACGAAGACTTGTATGGGCAACCGATATCGATGCTAAATCCGGCATATCTCGAGGTAGGGGTCCTAATCCAGGCATCTTGGAGCGATGGTAACAGAGACACATGATTTTACCCTTTCGCTCATTGATCACTACAGTTCTACTTTCTATACAAGTGATCTTGTATAACTATACGCTCAGTGTTGTGTGATGTACTTGGTGTTCTACATATAGCATGTAATTATCTAGATGTGCTATCAGTGGCCGACTTTTATCTAGAGGTTATGGACTATATCCATTCTTGCCCAAAATTTTCCCTCTCTCCTAAATCTGATGAAGAACAAATGCTCCTTGGTCTTAGCTTTTCTCTTGTCCTTTCTCTCTTCCTCTTCTAAACTCTACTAATAAGAACATCATGCTCCTTCATCTTTTGCCAAGCCCATGATACTAGCATGAGGCTACTCTCACTGGGATAATAATAGACGATGCACTACTTTATCTAATGATGCAGGAGTCCCAGGAGTACTGGTTGTTCTGAGGACAAATCTCCTCCAAACCAACCTTTGGGCTTTTCAAGCGTGTTCTTCGAGATTCTGGTGTTCCTGCTTCTAGGGGAAAGTCTTCTCCTCCTTGTTGCTTCACTCCTATCTTACTGCTTATATGATTTGGTCCAATCCTTGCTTGATATATACACTACTGCAGGAAGGTCCTAAGACGACATATGTATCGGAGACCCTTCGGACAAATTGTGTGCGATGGATGAATCGCAAATGGTATAGTTATAGAATCATCTCCAATTAAGTGAATTGTGTGCAATGGCTTATCCATCAAGCAATTCAGATAGCAATTGGGTGTGCGATATGTGGCATACATTTGATCCATATAAACCGCTTGTGATGAGCCAAAATAACACAAACAGTTGTGTAGATAAAGATGTGTGTGATAGATGGCATACATGTCACTCGGATGAACTATTTGCGATCAGCCAAAACAAAAGAAACGATTAGGCAGATCAAGGTGTGTGCCATATACATCATACATGTCACTCGGATAAACTATTTGTGATCAGCCCAAACAATAGAAACGGTTAGCCAGATCAAGGTGTGTGTGATAGACGACATACAAGTCACTCGGATGAATTGTTTGTGATTAGCCCAAACAACAAAAACTGATACCCAGATCAAGGTGTGTGCGATAGATGGCATATAGGTCACTCGGATGAACTATCTACGATGAGCGAGAAATAACACAAACGATTCGTATTAACAAGATGTGTGTGACACCCGGTAAACAAGTGAGTAATAAGAATAGTGTTGTAAGACTGATAATAACACAGACGATTCCTTCTAATAGGTTGTCTGTGTTGTGGGAAAACGGTTCCTGGTAAATAACTGTCGGCGATTGATGAAATCATCACCGACGGGTTCGATAGTTTAATCTGTATGCGATGTGATTTGCTCAGTCTGCACACACATCTATGCTTTGTGTATAGAACAACATGATTGCATAACCAAATTAAACATCCAAATACATAAGTGACTACACACATAACATTGGCACACCTCAATAAACAATTACACACATAATAACATTCTTGTATAACCTAATTAAGCATCCAAATACATAAATGACTACACACATAACATTGGCACACCTCAATAAACTATTACGTGCATAATAAACTATGAGAAACGATCATCAAATCATCTACTTCCTGTGACGCTTGCCGCCACCACTCTGCTTGTGGCTCGATCCCTCGTTGTTTTCAGGTAGGAGGAACTTCCTCATGTCAATGATCCACCTGAACATCTCATAGCATGTGTACGCGTCCTTGGCCGTGGACAGATGTGATCTTCATCCAGTCTCTTCACCCAGGCCCTTTGCCAGAGAAGCTTATTCTTCTCGGACTTAACCTTCATGTCTCTGTAGTAGGGGTCGATGATGGCCATAGCGAGGTCAACCAGGGAGTCCTTGTCCTTTTTACTGCCCCAGACCCTGTAGTGGCCATGAATGTCGACAAGCTTCTGGAAGGCCAAGCCCGAAGTCTGGAGCACCTTTAGATCGTTGAAGGTGTCCATCATCGCAAACATGTAGTCGGGGTTGTTGATAAACCTGGTGAAACGCTTGCAAGGACTTGTGGCACGGCAGTAGTGTAGACGAGGACGTGATGGCGCACGCACAACTGGGCGATGATAACCTTCTGATCATGTCAGGCACGACCGCTGGTGGACGTGAGGTCGAAGTCGACCACTTTGTACTTGTCATCCTCAACAAGCAACTGCTCCATAGTGTTGATTGAGTCCTCCACCATGACCGGGTCATTGGTGTACACCACCATGAGGTCCGTCTTCCTGATGTGGGTATCCACAGGATACAAGCCAAACTCCATTGGAGCGCCGCTTGATATCCTCTCTGTATGTGTCGTTGTGGGTGTGTTATTGTGTTGTGGGGCGCAATCGAAAGGTTGAAGAGACTAAGGTTAATAGACGTGGGAATAAATGAGGGTCGGACGTCCTCGAATATCGGCATGTCCGGATGGCAGTTTTTACAGCGTGTGATTCCATCATGGCGATGCGCTAGGTGAAACTGCATGCATATGGTGCCCCAAACGTGATCGTGGGCCAGCCCCAACCGCTGGCAAAGCACGCACGGAGGGGCGTGAGAGAAGAGCATGTGGAGGGACGCGACAGCAGAGCGCACGGAGGAATGCGAGACCAGAGCACCTAGAGGGACTCGAGGTCGAACCCGACCACTTTGTACTTGTTCGCGTCAAGTAACAGCTCCATAACACGGATGGAGTTCTCCAACCAGATCGGATGGTTGGTGTACACCATCGGAGCTCCGTGAACCTTCTGTGCGTGTCCACTACAACATGCATGGTGAACTCGCACTCGTCGTCGACAACCGCTGGGAACGCCATTGGAGCCCCACAAGATACCTTCTCTGTATTCGTGGTCATGCTTGTGCTTCTTAAGGTCCAGATATTAATTGTCCATTGCATATTAAGGTCTAGATATTAATTGTCCATTGCATATTTAGGAAAAAATAGTACTAGCAATACACGAGTCTCATACGATGCCATTTGAGTACGCCACGATGAATGAGTACTTCTCTGTGCCAGGCTTGCCATTGCCGGGGAGCACCACCGCCGCCGTGTGCACCTTGGTCTCCTTCTCCCACATGGTGCGTACCACCTGGTGAGCTCGCTGGCGGTTAGCACGGACGGGTAGAAGACGATGCGAGTCCTTCGCGTTCAATGGCTTCCTTACGTTTCTCCGCCTCGGGGTCGGCGGGCTTCTTGGCCTTTTTCTCCGTGGTCGGAGCGGCGGCCTGCTTTGACCTCTTCGGCGCCATGGCAAGACCGGGAGGATGGAAGGCGGAAGCTAGCGGAAATGGTGAAGTGGCGGAGCTCTCTCTTGTACTCAAGGTTGAAGATAGCATCAGCGGTGAAATAGGGAATGACTAGAAGAGATGAGCAGCGCCTCCCCGAATTCCCATTTTTTATAAGGTGGAAGGCACAGAGGCTGGCTCTCTCCGCCTGACGTGGCCTCACCTTTTTAGGCGCGTGACCTAGGCGTTGTTTCTCTCCACCTCTCCCACACCCCGCATTTAATGCGCATCGTGGGTAGGCATTAAAATCATCATTACGGCACACTAACTCCCCGCCACGTGTGTCTGTGCACTGTTTTGGGCCTAGCCCAACAACGTCACAGACGCAAATGTGGCCCAGGCCCTGGGGCTCCTGTCGGTGTACTAAAGAATGGGTCTTTTTAGTACCCTGACTTGTGCACAGACGACAGCAACTCAACGCCCAGCAAGCCTTGCTGGAAGATAACTACATTCAAGACACGGCAAGCTAAAGATCAAGCTGTCGGCAAGTGATACGTCTCCAACGTATCTACTTTTCCTCTCTCTTTTGCCCTTGTTTTGGACTCTAATTTGCATGATTTGAATGGAACTAACCCGGACTGACGTTGTTTTCAGCAGAATTGCCATGGTGTTGTTTTTGTGCAGAAATAAAAGTTCTCGGAATGGAACGAAACTTTTTGGAGATTTATTTTGGAAAATATCAAAAATACTGGAGCCAAAAACCACCGGAGAGGAGGGCCAGGGTGAGCATCACCCACCAGGGCGCGCCAGCCCCCTCCCGGCGTGGCCTTGTGGGTGATGGGCACCTCGGGACCCCACTTGCCCTATCTCTGCCACTATAAATTCCTAAATTTGGAGAGAAAAAATAAGGGAGAAAGAATTATCGCGTTACACGAGACGGAGCCGCCGCCACCTCCTGTTCTTCATCGGGAGGCCAGATCTGGAGCCTGTTTGGGGCTCCGGAGAGGGGAATCTTCGATCTTCGTCATCATCAACCTTTCTCCATCGCCAATTCCATGATGCTCCCCACCGGGACTGAGTAATCCCTTCGTAGGCTTGCTGGTCGGTGAGGAGTTGGATGAAATTCATCATGTAATCGAGTTAGTTTTGTTAGGGCTTGATCACTAGTATCCATTATGTTCTGAGATTGATGTTGCTATGACTTTGCTATGCCGAATGATTGTCACTAGGGCCCGAGTGCCATGATTTCAGATCTGAACCGTTTATGTTATCACCTCTATATCAATGTTCTTGATCCGATCTTGCCTAGTCATATGCACCGATTACGCGTTATGATCCGTCAACCCCATAGTGACAATATTTGGGATACTTCGCTGTGCTGACCGTAGTTTGAGGAGTTCATGTATTCACCTTGTGTTAATGCTTTGTTCCGGTTCTCTATTAAAAAGAGGCCTTAATATCCCTTAGTTTCCTTATGGACCCCACTGTCATGGGAGGGTAGGACAAAAGATGTCATGCAAGTTCTTTTCCATAAGCACGTATGACTATTTATGGAATACATGCCTACATTACATTGTTACATGATGAATATCATCCAACGAGTTGTCGATCAAGTGCCTATGACCTTTCCACTTATTGTTCTGGCTAAGTTACTACTGCTGTTGCTGCTGTTCCAACTGCTACAAAACTATTGCTACTACTATCAAACCTATCATATTACTGTGCTACTGATCACTTTACTGCAGATATTTATCTCCAGGTGTGGTTGAATTGACAACTCAACTGCTAATACTCTCAAGTATTCTTTGGCTCCCCTTGTGTCGAATCTATAAATTTGGGTTGAATACTCTACCCTCGAAAACTGTTGCGATCCCCTATACTTGTGGGTTATCAAGACCTTTTTCTGGTGCCGTTGCTGGGGATCAAAGCAATATTTGTTGAGTCACTTGGGATTTATATCAATTTATCACTATGAAGAATCTGAAGGATACTAAGACCAAGATTTTTCCCTCTACTACGAGGGGAGGTAAGGAACTGCCATCTAGCTCTGCACTTGATTCACCTTCTGTTATGAGTAAGTTTGCAACACCACCACATGCTAGTAATCCTGATATGTCGCAAGTTATTGATGATGCTACCTCTGCTATGAATTATGCTATTGATGATGCTAGTACCATGCTTGATGATAATGTGCCACTAGGAGAATTTCTTGATGAACAAATTGCTAGAGCTAAAGAAACTGAAATTGCTGAAACTGATGAAGCTTATGATACTCATGATGACTATGAAACACCTATTAGTCCTAGCTCTCCTAAGTTTGAAATGCCTAAGATACCTGAAGGTTATGTTATGGATGAAGAGATAAGTAGAGAAATTCTTTCTTGCAAAGATAGAGACGATCTTAAGAAATTGCTATGCATGTATAAAGAAAAGACTTTGAATGCTAGAATGAAATGTGATCCTAAGTTTGCTACTTCACCTATCTGTGTTACCGATAAGGATTATGAGTTCTCTGTCGACCTAGAGTTAATTACTTTGGTTGAATCTGATCCTTTCCATGGCTATGAAACTGAGACTGTAGTGGCACACCTTACTAAGCTGAATGATATAGCCACCCTCTTTGCTCACGATGAGAAGATTCGCTACTATTATATCCTTAAGTTATTTCCGTTCTCATTAAAGGGTGATGCTAAGACATGCTACAATACTCTTGCTCCTGGTTGTGTGCGTAGTCCCCAGGATATGATTTACTACTTCTCTGAAAAATATTTTCCTGCTCATAAGAAACAAGTTGCCTTACAGGAAATATTTAACTTTGTGTAAATTGAAGAAGAGAGTCTCCCACAAGCTTGGGGGAGGCTTCTCCAGTTGCTTAATGCTATGCCTGATCATCCTCTTAAGAAGAATGAAATACTTGATATCTTTTATAATGACCTAACCGATGCTTCTAGGGACTTCCTAGATAGTTGTGCTGGTTGTGTTTTCAGGGAACGAACTGTTGAACAAGGTGAGGAATAATTGAATAATGTATTGAAGAATTATGATGATTGGACTCTTCCTGAACCACCGCCTAAACCTACTCCGAAGAAGAGGGGTATCTTATTTCTCAGTCCTGAAGATATGCAAGAGCCAAAGAAATCTATGAAGGAAAAAGGTATTAAAGCCTAGGATGTTAAGAATTTGCCACCTATTGAAGAAATACATGGCCTTGACACACCACCACCTCCATAGGTGGTAGAGGTAAATTCTTTATTAAAGTTTAATGAAAGTGACATTCCTCACAATAAACCTCCTAGTCAATGCTTATATGAGTTTGATAACTATATCATGAAGCAAGATCATTTCAATGCTCATGTTCTGAAACAATTGAAATACAATTGTGATATGATTGCTCGCTTGAGTGACTTGCTATTTAGAATCAGTAATGATGTTAGAGGTGTAGGAAAGCATGCCTCTATGGTTCAAACTCAGTTAGAACAAGTTGCTAAGTCTCAGAAAGAATTGCTTGATGAAATGAATAGTAATATGCATGACTTTGCTGCTAGAGTAGTAACTAGAGGAGGTAGGATGACCCAAGAACCACTCTATCCTGAGGGTCATCCTAAAAGAATTGAACAAGACTCTCAGAGAATTAATCTTTATACACCTAGTCCTTCTAAGAAGAAAAAGAAAAAGAAAAATGATAGGACTCTGCATACCTCTAGTGAACCTGAGACGCAAAAACCTCCTGATAATAATGACGTCTCTATTTCCGATGATGAAACTCAGTCTGGTAGTGAACATCAACCTAGTGATAATGAAAATGATAATGATGATGTTCATGATAATGCTCAACCTAGTAATGATAGAGAACCAGATAACGATGTTGAAATAGAGCATGCCCCTAATCTTGATAACCCACAACCTAAAAATAAACGTTATGATAAGAAAGACTTTGTGGCTAGGAAACATGTTAAAGAAAGAGAGCCATGGGTTCAGAAACCCATGCCATTTCCACCTAAGCCATCTAAGAAAAAGGATGATGAAGAATTTGAGAGCTTTGCTGAAATGATTAGGCCAGTCTTTTTGCGTACCCGTTTGACTGATATTTTGAAGATGGCCCCTTATGCAAAGTATATGAAAGACATCATCACTAATAAAAGAAAGATACCAAAAGCTGAAATCTCCACCATGCTTGCTAATTATTCTTTTAAGGATGGAGTACCTAAAAAACTTGGAGATCCTGGAATACCAACTATACCTTGCTCCATCAAAAGAAACTATGTTAAAACTGCTTTGTGTGATTTGGGAGCCGGTGTTAGTGTTATGCCTTTCTCCTTATATAAAAGACTTGATTTGAATAAACTCACACCTACTGAGATATCATTGCAAATGGATGACAAATCAACAGCCATACCTATTGGTATTTGTGAGGATGTGCCCGTTGTTGTTGCAAATGTTACTATCTTAACGGACTTTGTTATTCTTGAGATGCCCGAGGACGACAACATGTCGATTATCCTTGGTAGACCCTTTTTGAATACTGCAGGGGCTGTTATTGATTGCAATAAAAGCAAAGTCACTTTTCATATCAATGGTAATGAGCACACAGTGCACTTTCCGAAGAAACAATTTCAAGTGAATGGTATAAATGTTATTGAAGAATCTCCGACCATCACTATTGGAAGTTTCCAATTACCTCTACCTACAGCCAAAAAGAAATATGATATACTTATTGTATGGGATATGCACATCCCCATTGAGGTAACTTAGTGTTTTTACGAAAGTTCTTCGGTTTCATGCTAATCAGAAGTGGTGGTTAATAAGACTTGATCAACCTTATTAATGAATCATTTTTGAGAGGTATGACGTCGATGAATCTAGTAAGCACAACTTTCTGCTCCCATCTTTTTTTTTCTGTTTTAGTTAGTCAAATAAAATAAAATGCCATGTTTATCCTGTTTTTTGTTTTCTCCATGCAATAAAAAATGACCAAAAAATAAAAATTCTCAGAATGCCCTGAAAATTCAACACGAATTTTTTCCGAATATTTATGAATTTTTGGTGCAAATAACACCTGAGGGGGGTGCACCAGGTGCCCACAATACACCAGGGCGCGCCAGCACCCCCAGGGCGCGCCCTGGTGGGTGGTGGCCCCCACGTAGGCCCCCTCACTTATCTCTTTAGCCCACATTGTCACCTACCTCCAGCAAAAAATCACCACAACCACCATTTTCATGTTCTTGCTTTCAAACCCGCGGATTTCGATCTCTTTGCTCGAAGCTCCGTTTCCGAAACTGTTTGGAGGGATTGCTACTTGGTATGTGACTCCTCCATTGCTCCAATTAGTTTTTGTTTTAGTGGGTTATTTTTAGAGTAATTAGCTACTCTTGGTGCTGCTATAGATGAGCTTGCATGTTGAATCCTTAGAGTTCTAAGTAGTTTGAATGCTCAATATGGCCTCTATGCATGCTTAGGAGTAGTTGCTAACATTCTTACAAAGTTTTGTTGACAATTTTTTGTGGACTAAAAATTTTCAGAATTTTTATAGGAATAGAAATGCAATTCTTTAGGAGTTCTTCAAGGAGGAGATCCTCGGGAGCCTCGTCAAGTGGAAGCTCAGTTCGACAGTCTTATGTTGAACCAAGCGAAAGCTCAATGCGAGATGCCGCTACCAAATCATGCTTGTGGCCTTGCGACGAGTTCATGGAAGGTGCAGGTATTAAGGAGGAATTTTATCAATTTATCCACAACACAGGGCTTGCTTCCTTCATCGCAGATAAGTGCCCCCAACACCTCGAACTCGCGAAAACCTTCACAAAGAAATTTAAATATTTTCCTCGTGAGTCTAGAGTTTCATTCAACCTGTACGATCATTCCTTTACCATGCCTTTAGAAATGTTCAGCGATGCGTGTAAACTTCCATATGAGGGTTCCTTCGATGAACCAACAAAATCCGAGTACGAATTAGTTTTAGTTAATCTTTGCTTTGGCGAAGATAGGGGGTTACACAAGGGAGAATTAACAGCATCCATTTTCCATCACTCCAATATTTTGTGCTTTTTAATGGTAAATGTATTGTAGGCAAACAAGACTGTAGCACATTATGTGCTCATGATTTGAGTCTCTTACAAACTGCCACAACTAGGAATAAGGATTATAATCTTGGTGCAATTGTTGCACGGAGGTTGGAGCTTAATGCTGCTAGTGGTATTTTTTATGGAGGAATCTATGCCTCCCGTGTAGCTGAGAGATTAAATGTTTCACCTTGGCTTAATGACCCCATCCTAACCACTCAGTATTTAGACTTTGATGCTATGAAGCGTCATAAGTTCCTTACGGGAACGGCCACTAACTATACTTATAATTTGAGATTTTATAAGAAACCCGTTGTGCCTGTTGTTTTGCCTGCTCCTCCTCTCTTTGATTTTCACACTAGGGGAAGATATTATGTTCTTGAGAGCGAAGCTTATGAGTACAACGCGGAGGTTGAAGCTGCCAGGAGGGCTGCGGAGTCTGTCCCGAGGTTCTCAATGAGCCATCGCCCAGACTATTATTCATACGGATGGTGATTACCAAGCTAGGCCAAAAGCATAAGCTTGGGGGAGTACGTATTTCCACCGACATTACATTCATGTTCGCACATTTCATTCCAGTTGTCGGTGTTCATACTTTTTCATTGAAATATCCATGTTAGATTTGTTTTCTTGCTTTCTTCTTGTGTGTTTGAAAAACTTTGAGAAAACCCAAAAACATTTCCCACTTCTTTTCAGTTTTTCTTTCTAGCTTAGTTTAATTGCTGCATTAAAAGAAAACCCAAAAAGATTTCTCGCTTCTTCTTTTACTTGTTGGGAGCTATTCCCGTGTAAATAGTTTTTCTCGTTTTTGTTTTCTCTAATTTGCTTGCTTCTTTAAAAACCAAAAACTCCAAAAATATTTCAGTGTGTTTCTCTGAAATTATTTTCTTTTTACTCGAGTCGTACCGAGGAGAAGACCACGATGAAATTGTTGAGTGGTTCTCATCTGAATTAATGTTTATCTAATAAAGAGCCCATGTACTTTGTCTTCTCCTCTTGAATAAAATGTTTGCAGATTCCAGCTTAGTCCACGGCATTCTTGCACTATTATTATTCTCTTATCATTCGGTCGTGCAAGTGAAAGGCAATAATGACGACATTTGATGAATTGACTGTGGCAGAGAAAGGCGGGTATGAACTCAACTTGTTTTTGTTTTTGTAAATATGTTTAACCTAGTATCCCTTGATTCAGCTCATTATGATCAAACATGTTTGCAATGACCATTAGAGATTATAGTTGTTCATGCCATGCTTAAGTAGCTAGGAGTGGAAAATGATTTATCTTGGGTGTCAACATGCATTAAAATGGTTGTGATGCGGTATGATGATATGGTATCCTCCTCTGAATGTTTTAAGTGGCTTGACTTGGCACATGTTCACGCTTGTAGTTGAATCAAAACCAACATAGCCTTCATGATATTTATATTCATGGTGTCCATATCCTACTCATGCTAGTATTCAATGTTGATTATATGTAATGCATGTTCATGACCGTCTTCGCTCTCTAGCTGGCCGCTTCTCAATCTAACTGCTAGCCTTCGCCTGTACTAAGCAGGAATACTGCTTGTGCATCAAAACCCTTGAACCAAGTTATGCCAGATGAGTCCACTATATCTACCTATATGAGGTATTACCCTGCCGTTCCAAAGTAAATTTGCATGTGCCACCTCTTAAATTCAAATAAACATCTGTTTTGTGTGCGTGGACCGCTCATGAAGAGACAGGGGGCGGCCAGTATCTTCCATGATAAGCGGGTTATTCTCATGACGAGTGTTTATTCACTTGTCCTTACACGAGAGGGGCAGTAATAGGGATTCCCAGTCCCGAAATCAAAAATCAAAAATATTTAAACAAAACTCCCCCAAGAATGTTGTTGGTTTGGACGGTACCCGTGGATGCGGCTCGCCGTGGAGTGTGATTGTTGGTGGAGGGGGAGTAAACCTTTACTTTTACCGCTTGGGAACCGCCACTAATTTGTTTAGCATGGAAGATATTGATAACTCTTGGTTGTGACGTTGACAACCACTGGGAGCGCCATTGGAGCCCCGCAGGATACCTTCTCTGTATTCGTGGTCATGGTTGTGCTTCTTAAGGTCCAAATATTAATTGTCCATTGCATATTAAGGTCCAGATATTAATTGTCCATTGCATATTTAGGAAAAAAATAGTACTAGCAATATACGAGTCTCATACGATGCCATTTGAGTACGCCACGATGAACGAGTACTTCTCTGTGCCAGGCTTGCCATTGCCGGGGAGCACCACCACCGCGGTGTGCGCCTTGGTCTCCTTCTCCCACATGCGTGTGTACCGCCTGGTGAGCTCGCTGGCGGTTAGCACGGACGGGTAGAAGACGATGTGAGTCCTTCGTGTGCAATGGCTTCCTTCTGTTTCTCCACCTTGGGGTCGGCGGGCTTCTTGGCCTTCTTCTCCGTGGTCGGAGCGGTGGCCTGCTTTGACCTCTTCGGCGCCATGGCAAGACCGGGAGGATGGAAGGCGGAAGCTAGTGGAAATGGCGAAGCGGTGGAGCTCTCTCTTGTACTCAAGGTTGAAGATAGCATCAGCGGTGAAATGGGGAATGGCTAGAAGAGATGAACAGCGCCTCCGCGAATTCCCCTTTTTATAAGGTGGAAGGCGCAGAGGTTGGCTCTCTCCGCCTGACGTGGCCTCATCTTTTTAGGCGCGTGACCCAGGCATTGTTTCTCTCCACCTCTCCCACACCCTGCATTTAATGCGCGTCGTGGGTAGGCAGTAAAATCATCATTACGGCACACTAACTCCCCGCCACGTGTGTCTATGCACTGTTTTGGGCCTAGCCCAACAACGTCACAGACGCAAATGTGGCCCAAGGCCGGGGGCTCCTATCGGTGTACTAAAGAATGGGTCTTTTTAGTACCCTGACTTGTGCACAGACGACAACAACTCATCGCCCAGCAAGCCTTGCCAGAAGATAACTACATTCAAGACATAGCAAGCTGAAGATCAAGCTGTCGGCAAGTGATACGTCTCCAACGTATCTACTTTTCCTCACTCTTTTGCCCTTGTTTTGGACTCTAATTTGCATGATTTGAATGGAACTAACCAGGACTGACGTTGTTTTCAGCAGAATTGCCATGGTGTTGTTTTTGTGCAGAAATAAAAGTTCTCGGAATGGAACGAAACTTTTTGGAGATTTATTTTGGAAAATATCAAAAATACTGGAGCCAAAAAGCACCAGAGAGGGGGGGCCAGTGTGAGCATCACCGACCAGGGCGCGCGAGCCCCCTCCCGACGCGCCCTGATGGGGGATGGGCACCTCGGGGGCCCACTTGCCCTATCTCCGCCACTATAAATTCCTAAATTTGGAGAAAAAATAAGGGAGAAAGAATTATTGCGTTTCACGAGACGGAGCCACCGCCACCTCCTGTTCTTCATCGGGAGGCCAGATCTAGAGCCCGTTTGGGGCTCCGGAGAGGGGAATCTTTGATCTTCGTCATCATCAACCTTTCTCCATCGCCAATTCCATGATGCTCCCCAGCAGGAGTGAGTAATCCCTTCATAGGCTTGCTGGTTGGTGAGGAGTTGGATGAGATTCATCATGTAATCGAGTTAGTTTTGTTAGGGCTTGATCACTAGTATCCATGATGTTCTGAGATTGATGTTGCTATGACTTTGCTATGCCTAATGCTTGTCACTAGGGACCGAGTGCCATGATTTCAGATCTGAACTGTTTATGTTATCACCTCTATATCAATGTTCTTGATCTGATCTTGCCTAGTCATATGCACCTATTACGCGTTATGATCCGTCAACCCCATAGTGACAATATTTGGGATACTTCGCGGTGATGACCGTAGTTTGAGGAGTTCATGTATTCACCTTGTGTTAATGCTTTGTTCCGGTTCTCTATTAAAAGGAGGCCTTAATATCCCTTAGTTTCCTTATGGACCCCGCTGCCATGGGAGGGTAGGACAAAAGATGCCATGCAAGTTCTTTTCCATAAGCACGTATGACTATTTACGGAATACATGCCTACATTACATTGATGAACTGAGCTAGTTCTGTATCACCCTAGGTTATGACTGTTACATGATGAATATCACCCAACGAGTTACCGATCCAGTGCCTACGACCTTTCCACTTATTGTTCTTGCTAAGTTACTACTGTTGTTGCTGTTGTTTGCTACTTCTTGAGCTTGCGTTGGTTTTCCCTTGAAGAGGAAAGGCTGATGCAGCAAAGTAGATAAGTATTTCCCTCAGTTGTTGAGAACCAAGGTATCAATCCAGTAGGAGATACAAGCAAGTCCCCAATCTTTGCACCTACACAAACAATCAAACACTTGCACCTAACGCTATAAAGGGGTTGTCAATCCCTTCACGGTTACTTGCAAGGATGAGATCTGGTAGAGATAGATATAGAAGATTACTAGAACGAAAAGTAAAACAAAAGTAAAAAGATTGCAGCAAAGTATTTTTGGTATTTTTGGTTTATAGATCTGAAAATATAATATGGAAAATAGACCCGGGGGGCATAGGTTTCACTAGAGGCTTCTCTCTTGAAGGCAAATAATACGGTGGGTGAACAAATTACTGTCGAGCAATTGATAGAAAAGCGCATAGTTATGACGATATCCAAGGCAATGATTATGCATATAGGCATCACGTCCGTGTCAAGTAGACCAAAACGATTCTACATCTACTACTATTACTCCACACATCGACCGACTCCTCCCTGCATCTAGAGTATTAAGTTCATGAAGAACAGAGTAACGCATTAAGTAAGATGACATGATGTAGAGGGATAAACTCAAGCAATATGATGAAAACCCCATATTTTTATCCTCGATGGCAACAATACAAATATGTTCCTCGCTACCCCTACTTTGTCACTGGGTGAGGACACCGCAAGATTGAACCCAAAACGAAGCACTTCTCCCATTGCAAGAATTACCAATCTAGTTGGCCAAACCAAACCAATAACTCGAAGAGACTTGCAAAGATATGAAATCATGCATATAAGAATTCAGAGAAGATTCAAATAATATGCATAGATAATCTGATCATAAACCCACAATTCTTCGGATCTCGACAAACACACCGCAAAAAGAGTATTACATTGGATAGATCTCCATGAAGATCATGAAGAACATGGTATTGAAGAACATAGAGAGAGAAGAAGCCATCTAGCTACTAGCTATGGACCCGAAGGTCTGAGGTGAACTACTCACGCATCATCGGAAGGGCAATGGAGTTGATGTAGATGCCCTTCGTGATCGAATCCCCCTCCGGCAGATTACCAGAAAAGGCTCCAAGATGGGATCTCACGGGAACAGAGGGTTCCGGCGGCGGAAAAGTATTTTCGTGGCTCTCTTTGGTATTGGGGGAATATTTGGGAAATTATAGGCCAAAGATTAGGGTTGGAGGACCTGCAGGGGGGCACAAGCCAGGGGGGCGCCCCCCCCCTAGGGCACACCCAGGTGGCTTGTCGCCTCCCGGCAGGTCTCCTACCTTCATCTCCAAGTCTGGCAGGTTTCTTCTGGTCCAAGAAAAATCACCCCGAAGATTTTATTCCGTTTGGACTCCGTTTAATATTCCTTATCTGCAATACTCAAAAACAAGGAAAAGACACAAACTGCCACTAGGCACTAGGTTAATAGGTTAGTCCCAAAAATAATATAAAATAGCATATTAATGCATATAAAACATCCAAAACAGATAATAAAATAGCATGGAACAATCAAAAATTATAGATACGTTGGAGACGTATCACTGTTCCAACTGCTAAAAAACTATTGCTACTACTATCAAACCTATCATATTACTGTGCTACTGATCACTTTACTGCAGATATTTATCTCCAGGTGTGGTTGAATTGACAACTCAACTGCTAATACTCTCAAGTATTCTTTGGCTCCCCTTGTGTCGAATCTATAAATTTGGGTTGAATACTCTACCCTCGAAAACTGTTGCGATCCCCTATACTTGTGGGTTATCAGCAAGCCACCTTGCCGGCAGGAGAAGGCCCAACAAGCTCTGTGCCGGATGGATCCCAGTACAAGGCCACTGCTCCACCTCATCAGCCTGATTGTCGCTTATCAATGAGGTGTCGAGCGGGCAGGCGGTTAGGTAGAGCCTGTCGGGGCACATGGAAGCTCTGGAGGATTAACCCACCTTTATTAACACCCATCCTGGTGGTGTGGCGAAGGAATAAGAGGTAGCTGGACAGACAACACAGAAGGAGAGATCATTCTTGCCGGGAGACGACGCCGGTGTGACACCTCACGATGCATTTAATGCCTCTGTCCTAAGCCATCAGAGTTAGGTATGTTGCTCTGTAGCCACTACCAACATAGTGTTTTTACTGTTTTGCCACTTGGGAACCCCTTCATCTATAAAAGGAGGTCCATGGCACCCTTTACAGGGATCGAACCCCTTTTCTTTTGCATGTAGTAGCTACACTCCCGAGCATCCTTGCCTGCAAGCTGCGCTCCTTTGTAATTTGGACAACACATATAATCCACCAAAAACACAGGACGTAGGGTATTACACCTCGCGGTGGCCTGAACCTGTCTAAACCATTGTATTTAGTTCGTCGGTTCGGCTCTTTGCGCACGGCACTTCTCACAGTCGAACCGCAAAGGGGCCCTTCGCCGGTGCCATAGATTGTCATACCTTGACATACGTAAAGCGTTTATAGCCAAGCAAACTAGATCCTAGATCAGAAAAATGTTACTTTCTTGGTTATCCCAAGGAAACCATTGGGTATTTGATACTTGTGATCTGCGTTGGGTTTTCCGTGAAGAGGACGGGTGATGCATCATAGTATATATAAGTATTTTCCCTCAGTAGAAAACCAATGTTTATTAAACCAATAGGAGTAGCAAGCAACCCCCGTATTTAGCGGCTGCACACAAAGAAGCAAACACTTGCACCCAATGCGGGCAAGAGGGTTGTCAATCCCCTTGGACTCGTTATTTGCAAGCTAGTGAAGTATATGGATGATAAATGAATATTTTAAATTGCAAAATAAAACAAAAATAAATAAATGGCAGCAAGGTATTGAAGACTTTTGTAAATTTATAAGTGAATAGACCCGGGGGGCGTAGTGTTCTCTAGTGGCTTCTCTCATATAGTAGGCATACGGTGAGTAAACAAATTACTGTTGGGCAATTGATAGAACAGCGCATAGTTATGCAATATTTATTCATGGCAATGATCATGTGTATATAGGCATCACGTCCATAAGCAAATAGGCCGACTCCTGCCTGCACCTATTACTATTACTCCACCCATTGACCACTATCCAGCATGCATCTAGAGTATTGATACGTCTCCGTCGTATCTATAATTTTTGATTGTTTCATGCCAATATTATACAATTTTCACATATTTTTGGCAACATTTTATATGATTTATTGGACTAACATATTGATCCAGTGCCCAGTGGGAGTTCCTATTTGTTGCATGTTTTTGTTTCGCAGAATATCCATATCAAACGAAGTCCAAACGCGATAAAAATTTACGAAGAATTATTTTGGAATATATGTGATTTTTGGTAGTTGGAATCAATGCAAAATGAGGCCCACAGCCACCACAAGACACCAGGGCACGCCTGACGGTGTCCTGGACTAGGGGGTACTCACCACGTCATCTCCCGACCAGTGGGTCGGGCCGAGGACCCCCGTGATGATTCACTAATGGGCCACTTCGGGCAGCCCATGCCGAATACAAGGAGGATTCCACAAGACTTGGCGCACAAGACAAGGACTCCTCTAAACCCTAGGCCTACGGTGCATATATAAACCGAGGCCAGGCTAGTCAATAGATCAATATATTACATCTCATAATCTCGTGGTAGATACATGTACTCTGTACTATCCCCCATATCAATACAATTAAAAGCGGGACGTAGGGTATTATCTCTTCAAGAAAGCCCGAACCTGGGTAAAATCATGTGTCCATGTTACCATCGCTCCAAGACGCCTAGCTTAGGACCCCTACTACGAGATATGCCGGATTTGACACCGACATTGGTGCTTTCATTGAGAGCCTGCTGGCAGTCACCGCGGTGCGATGGGAATTCAAATCGTCTCCGGCGCGATCTACGCGTTGGAACCGAGCTTTGTTGTCGATGTCGGCATCTTCGTCGCCGGCTCGACTGGTCACCTCGGCTGGACCGAGGATTGCGCTCCGTGCCGGATCGTCAAGATCGGATGGATAATTTCATCGTCATCATCTCCAATCTCTATCAAGATCACGAGAAATCATCCATAGAGCTCGGGGGCTCGATGTTAACATCGTCCTCGAGCAACCGTGCAGTTTTTCTGGACAGCGACTTGTGTTCGTCGTCCCTGCTTCCTCGAGCGTCGCCTTGACGATTGCTTTGGTGGAACTGTGTGGAATTGAGTCTATAATGACCCCGTAAAATTTCGTCGTATTCTGATGGAGGAATCTTCGGCGATCTACGAAATACCGGAACCCTCTCGAATCTGGACGGGAATTGGGATGAGTTTAGGGCGAGGTGTCCGGCATCCAGCTCGGACATCATTTGGAAGATCCCACCGTTCATCGGCTGCGGAATTCCCATACCGATCGCCCCTCAAAATTTTAGCTCAATTCGACCGTTCAAACTCCGGGAAACGTCCGATGAGTGCATCAATTTTTCCGATCTGTTTTCTGCGCGAAAACGAATTCAACCCGAGTTCATCTTTTTCATGAACGGGTTGTCAGACGTCCTTTTTGAAGGAAATTTTCTCATCATCTCGGTCATCCGACCAAGAGTTCGGCATCGCGAGGGCCGAATAACCATCAAGTGAACCTTGTCATCCGCGGGTTGTACGGGTCGGGCGCTCCGTTGCTTTATTAAGCCAGCATTGACATCGTCACAAATTCCGACATGCGTCGGCATCGCCGCGCCATTACTTTTTCAAGCTGACGTCCACCACGCCGACCTACTTTGACACGTCGGCTGGCATGGGGCTCTAGCGTCACCTTAGCAATCTGCTCCGTCACCTCGGCTAGACTGGGGGCTTTGGCATCCCTTCATCAACCTACTCCGGGGTCTTCGGCGTCACCAGCCGACCTGCTTCAACACCTCGGCTGGCATGAGACTTCGGCGTCACCAGCCGACCTGCATGAGACTTCGGCGTCCGCCGATCACAGCTTCGCCATGTTAACTAGACCGAGGACTTCACCTCTCCACATCGACCGTGCAGCGTCGCCACTTCATCAAGCCGAACTCTTCGTTCAGGCACCTCGGCGCCCAGGCCATATTCCTTTACTTATTTGCTTCACTTAAATTAACTAAGTAGAAGATTTTTTTTTAATATATTATTACCTTTATTTGTTATTACTCTTGGCTTGCACTATATTGTGTGCACAGGTAATCGACTTCGGCTGTGTCATGCGGTCACCTTGGCGTGTGTACATCGTTGTCCCGCCTCCATCAACCAAATTGTGTCGTCGACGTGGCCGACGGAGGTGGGGGCTTCGCCGTCACGCTGCCGAACTACTCCGTCTGCTCGACTGGACCGGGGGTTTTTCCTCAGCCTTCGGAAGTGTTGTGTTGTCACTTCATCAAGCCGAGCTCTTCTTTGGCTACCTCGTGACCGGCTTGGGGGCTGGGACCTTGACCCACTACAAGCTCGACACACGTCACAAGCACATTATCCAGCTAAGTCGATTTCATGCTCAACTTTTTTCAATTTTTAATTTATGTTTGGTTCGACCAAGCATTATAGTTGCGCTAAATAAAATAGTTTGTTTGTTAAAAACAATTCATTTTCCCATGATCACTGGGGGCTTCGTCGTCACGCTGCCGAACTACTCTTTCTCCTCGGCTGGAACGGGGGCTTCGCCTCGACGCAACAGCTGTGTTGCGTTGCCACTTGTCGACCCGAGCTCTTCGCTTGATTACCTCAGGCTTGGGGGCTGGGACCTCGGCCAGGCCGAGGACTACGTCTCCATCCCGCCTCAAGCCCGGATCACGTCATCGACACCGAGCACATTAACCAGCTAAGTCGCTTTCGTGCTCAAAAACATTCAGTTTTAAATTTTGTTCGGTTCGACCACGCATTATACTTTTTTGACAAAAAGTTGTTTGCGAAAAACTTTCTTTGTCAAAACTTTGTTTGTTACAAACAAATTCAAATACCCCGTTTACTTGGGGGCTTCCTTTATGAAGCCATTCCTCTTGCATATGATTATTAATGTATCGCACCCTTCCTTGTTCGTGTTTACGCCAATATATGCAGCATGTTGACTTAAGTGTTCCGCAAAGCTGGGTTGCCTTGCTCCTGTGCTTACTCCTACGTTCCCGATTGTTCGGCTAGGGAGTAAAGGGAGCACCTCTGCGATTGTTACGATCGGGTCATCCGAACTCGTACCTCAGACGGGTGAAGCCGAAAGCTAGCGCTCTTACTGTTTTCAACTATGGTCGGCCACGACGGAAGACAAGCATACATAAATCTATTGCACACCCCTCATGGTAATCATGAGAACCCAAAGAAAGGATCCGTTGGCGGAACTATTTTCTTTGAAGATGCTTCTTACGTTAAATAGTAATATAGCATAAGTTCGCTGGGCGCGCTTTGTCTGTTATAGCCTAATGGCCTGATTGCCTGGTTATTCGAAACACCTCCGATATCCTCGGATGGCGTAGTAGATAACACTTTTCGGCCCTTGGCCAAAGAGGGAGAAGCCGACGGTCGGTTAAGACGCGTTTAAAGTTCGGGCGAACACAAATATGATATAAGTACTTCGGTACATACAATCACTATACATAAAATTCTTTTATCCAAGTCACTTGGGGGCTCTTAAATTTGTATGAGTTGTTTTATAATAAATGTGTTTTCTTCTTGGTCATTGCAAAGTCTTTTTCTACTACTCCTTTTTCCGACACTAGTGTGTGGTCAATAGCCGCATAGCCTGGTTTCTTTCTAAAGCCGCTCGAGTTTAGTTCGCTAAACAGGTCTCGGAGAAACACTCCGCCTTCGAGATATGGAGGTTGAAGCCAAAGGCTGGCCCGCTTGGAGGCCGGAGATCGGATGTATAATGTTAAAGCACGACCGAAGCACATATTAATTTTAAGACCAGTTTCGGATTGGCACAATTTTCTTTTATCTAAACATAAAGTTTTTTTGTATAAATTTTGTCTTTTCCGAGCATAACTCTCGCAATACACTTTTAAAGCATCGGTAATATCAATGGGGGGCTGTGACTAGAGCCGAACCCACCAAAAGCCAGGGCACTCCGAGGAGTCCTCGGCGAAATGTTCTCGGATATTGCTTTATATGCATCGGTTTCCAATTGTGTCTTCGGTCAATAGTTGGGTTGCCCGGCTCCTGTGCTTGCCTCCTATGTTCCGCTTTGTTCGTCTAGGTTTGCAAAAGGAGAACCACTGCGATTGTGCTTCCAGCTCGAATGGTTAAGCGCCTCAGTGGAGAAAGCTGAAAACTGACTGTCACAATGAGCGTAAACTGGTCAGCGATCCGATGACTGTGTCAAACTACAGATCGATAGAGGTCACCCCGTGTTAAACGATGGGCCTTTCATAAGATTGGCCGAAGTGTTACTGGTTTGACCTCGGCTGATGCCGAACACTATTCGGGGGCTAGTAACTGGCCCCGAACTTTAAACTCCTATGACTAAGTGAAAGTTATAAAGCCTGCATATCTGATTGCCTCGTTTCTGCTAACACAACCACCTCCGGGCACCGGGACATCGGCTAAGGGTTGTATTGTTAGTACGAAAACACCCTGTGTAGCATCTACAAAGGGGTGGAAGCCGACGATGGGCCACTTTCAGGTTATAAACAGTCTCAATGGAGAATTTGCCTTCCATAATTATCGTAATAAAGCCATAAATATGCATCAATTTGACTTAAGATTTTGGCCAAGCTGGGTTGCCTGGCTCCTGTGCTTACCCCTATGTTCCTGATTGTTCGGCTAGGCGGTAAAGGGAGCACCTCTGTGATTGTTACTACCGGGTCATCCGGGTTAGTACCTCAGACTGGGTGAAGCCGAAAGCTAGCCATCTTAAAGGATATAATTGGTCGGCAATGATGGAAGTGAAAATTTCGGTTCATTATGGACCACAGAGTTCGGGAACTTTCCCCCAACTAAATCCTCAATATTTTCCTCCGACATTGATCAGAGATGAGGTTTCATGATCATGGTCAACATGACAACCCAAAGAAAGGAACCGATAGCGGGACTATTTTCTTTGGAAGATGTTTCTTACGTTAAATAGTAATATAACATATCTCTCCACGTACCTTTGTTTATAAAACCGTATGGCCAGATTGCCTTGTTTGCCATAAATCTTTGCCCTCATAAAGGCTTAATAAAGTAGGACAAACACTCCCCGGTCACTGGCCGAGGAGGTTGAAGCCGATGGTCGATCGACAAAGTTTTGTACAATGCGGATCCGAGCATTAATGATGTAAAGTACTTGGATACATAGAATCATTACACATAAATTGTGACTAAAGTCAATTTACTCCGGATATCGATCCTTAATTCGGCCACCCGTGCCCACATTAAGTCTCGGGGGCTACTGGGCTTCGCGCTTATCATTTACAAATATTAAAGGGGCACATCGATCCCCTGATCTGGTGTTGCCACCCGACCAGTGGCTCGGGGGCTACTACATTGCCTATTCAATGCAGAAAATTCAAAATGCTCAGTGTTCGGCTTGACCGAGCTATGGGCAAACGTGTCTTCGGACAACAATAGGTACCATCCGGACCTATCCGGCATCAAGCTAATATATTATGGCAACTTCTCAAGACCCTCTCTCAAGGGCCCGCTGCCGATCACTATTTCCTCTAATATATTACACCGCGTTTCTATTCCTAAGTATGTTGCAGAGCTAGGAGTTGATCCTCAGGCCGATTTTGTGAATCGACCTGAGTCTCAGGGGCTACTGGGATCAGCGGTTTTATGTTTTCCTTCAGGTGCATGCCCGACATTCAACGGACACACACCTTGAGGGCTACTGGCTATATATCTCGGCAAAGAATACATTGCACAAATCGGAATTAAATTTACAAAAATCAGCCCCTGGCCGAGGTGGTGCACCACCTCGGAAGGAGTCCGGCATAAAGCTCGGATGCAAGTGGCTGGCTCCATAGAGGGCATTTCCGGCATTAAGCTCGGCTGAACCCCTTTAACTTTTTCAAGACCGAGGTAATCTATGACACCTCGGATGTAGTCCGGCGCTCGAATACAGTCCGGTGCAAGAGCTCGGATGCAGTCCGGCGTTGGAGCTCGGCTATAAAAAGACTCTTCGGATACAGTCCGGCATTGGAGCTCGGAAGCAGTCCGGCGTTGGTCCTCGGCTGCAAAAGATACCTCGGATGCAGTCTGGCGTCGGAGCTCGGACGCGAGAGGACACCGCCGCACGGGAAACACTTCGAACCCGCGGTGTGGCGTAAAAATAACAAGGCATTGATAAAGGCCGAAAACTTAAAGGGGCTCCTCGGATACCCGACGTATGAACTCTTTGGGTACACCTCGGCGATACTCAAGATCGGAGATGGGAATATTTGTTGAACCAGTTTCCAAGGCCGACGACCGAAGACAAAGAACTGTTCGGAAGAACCGAGGAGCATCCCCAACTTCAAGACCGGTTTAGGGGGCTACTGACGGTGTCCTGGACTAGGGGGTACTCACCACATCGTCTCCCGACTAGTGGGTCGGGCCGAGGACCCCCGTGATGATTCACTAATGGGCCACTTCGGGCAGCCCATGCCGAATACAAGGAGGATTCGACAAGACTTGGCGCACAAGACAAGGACTCCTCTAAACCCTAGGCCTACGGTGCATATATAAACCAAGGCCACGCTAGTCAATAGATCAGTATATTACATCTCATAATCTCGTGGTAGATACATGTACTCTGTACTATCCCCCATATCAATACAATCAAAAGCAGGACGTAGGGTATTATCTCTTCAAGAGAGCCCGAACCTGGGTAAAATCCTGTGTCCATATTACCATCGCTCCAAGACGCCTAGCTTCGGACCCCTACTACGAGATATGCCGGATTTGACACCGACAGCGCCTCAGGGCTCAGGCGTGTGGTGGTGTATCGTGGCCTCCTCGTAAGTCAGTTGGAGCTCTAATTCGGGCGCAAGGAAGCTTATATCCAGAAAAAAAATCGTGTTGAAATCTCAGCGCAATCGGAGTTACGGATCTCCGAGAATATAAGAAACGGTTTTCGACCAGAAAACAGGAACGCGAAACAGAAGAGAACAGAGAGGGAGATCCAATCTCGGAGGGGCTCTTGCCCCTCCGCCGCCATGGAGGCCATGGACCAGAGGGGGAACTCTCCTCCCATCTAGGGGGCAGTCCAAGGAAGAAGAAGGAGGAGGGGGGCTCTCTCCCCCTCTCTCCCGGTGGCGCCGGAACGCCGCCGGAGCAATCATTGTGATGGTGATCTACACCAACAACTTCGCCTCCGTCAACACCAACTCTCTCCCCCTCTATGCATCGGTGTAACACCTCTCTTCCCTGCTGTAATCTCTACTTAAACATGGTGCTCAACTCCATATATTATTTCCCAATGATATATGGCTATCCTATGATGTTTGAGTAGATCCGTTTTGTCCTATGGGCTAATTGATGATCGTGGTTGGTATGAGTTGTATGTTTTATTTTGGAGCTGTCCTATGGTGCCCTCCATGTCGCGCAAACGTGAGGGATCCTCGCTGTAGGGTGTTGCAATATGTTCATGATTTGCTTATGGTGGGTGGCGTGAGCGACAGAATACACAGACCCGAGTAGGTGGGTTGTTGCATATGGGAGTAAAGAGGACTTGATACTTAATGCAATGGTTGGGTTTTACCTTAATGATCTTTCGTAGTTGCGGATGCTTGCTAGAGTTCCAATCATAAGTGCATATGATCCAAGTACGAAAAGTATGTTAGCTCATGCCTCTCCCTCATATAAAATTGCAATAATGATTACCGGTCTAGTTATCAATTGCCTAGGGAAAAATAACCTTCTTGTTTGACAAAAGCTTTCTACTAAACAACTAACTTTAATTATATTGCAATTTACTCGTCGTTTTATTCCCGCAAAGTAATTCTAGCTTTATTCGTGCAAACTATCCTATCACCTACAAAATAGTTGCATACTTGTTCTAGGTAAAGCAAATGTTAAAGTGTGCGTAGAGTTGTATCGGTGGTCGATAGAACTTGAGGGAATATTTGTTCTACCTTTAGCTCCTCGTTGGGTTCGACACTCTTATTTATCAAAAAAGGCTACAAACAATCCCCTACACTTGTGGGTTATCAAGACCTTTTTCTGGCGCCGTTTGATACGTCTCCAACGTATCTATAATTTTTGCTTGTTCCATGCTGTTATATTATCATTCTTGGATGTTTTACAATCATTTTATAACAACTTTATATCATTTTTTGGGACTAACCTATTGACATAGTGCCAAAGTGCCAGTTGCTGTTTTTGTTTGTTTTTTTCCTTCGCAGAATATCAATATCAAACGGAGTCCAATCGCGACGAAACTTTTTGGAGATTTTTTCTGGACCAGAAGACACCCAGTGGGCCAAAGAAGTGCCGGAGAGGTGGGTCATGGAGACCACAACCCACCACGGCGCGTCAGGGGGGCCGGCGCGCCCTGATGGGTTGTGCCCTCCTCGGGGCCCCTCTCCACCGCCTCTGATGCCTATAAATTCCCAAATATTCCAAAAACCCTAGGGCAGTCGACGAAACACAAATCCAGCCGCCGCAAGTTCCAGAACCTCGAGATCCAATCTAAACACCATCACGGAGGGGTTCATCTTCTTCATAGGTGCCTCTCCAATGATGCGTGAGTAGTCCACCATAGACCTACGGGTCCGTAGGCAGTAGCTAGATGGCTTCCTCTCTCTCTCTCTCTTATGATTCTCAATACAATGGTCTCTTGGAGATCTATTAGATGTAATCTTTTGCGGTGTGTTTGTTCAGATCCGATGAATTTTGAGTTCATGATCAGTTTCTATCCATGAATATTATATGAGTCTTCTTTGATCTCTTATATGCATGATTGCTTATAGCCTCGTATTTCTTCTTCGAATCTTTGGTTTAGTTAGGCCGACTAGATCGATTTTTCTTGCCGTGGGAAGAGGTGCTTTGTGATGGGTTCGATCTTGCGGTGTTCTTTCCCAGTGACAGAAGGGGCAGCAAGACACGCATGTATCGTTGCCATTAAGGATAACAAGATGGGGTCTATTCCTACATGAATAGATCTTGTCTACATCATGTCATCGTTCTTATTGTATTACTCCGGTTTTCCATGAACTTAATACACTAGATGCATGCTGGATAGCGGTCGATGTGTGGAGTAATAGAGGTAGATGCAGGCAGGAGTCGGTCTACCTATCTTGGACGTGATGCCTATATAATGATCATCGCCTTGGATATCGTCATGACTATTCGATTTTCTATCAATTGCCCAACAGTAATTTGTTCACCCACCGTGAGCTATACTCATGAGAGAAGCCACTAGTGAACCCTACGGCCCCCGGGTCTACTTTTCTAACATATTGCTTTTCGATCTATCTTTTTGCATCTTTGTTTTCAGATCTACAAAACCAAAAACACAAAAATATATTGCTGCATATTTTATTTGCTCTTTTTACTTTGTGTTCTTGAGAGATCTATCTCTCCTATCTATCACTACCTAATCTATCTTTTTACCGTAGAGAGATTGACAACCTCTCTTTCACGTCGGGTTGCAAGTATTTGTTGTTTGTGTGCAGGTGCTGCTTATTGGGTGGTGGTGATCCTCCTACTGGTTCGATAACCTTGGTTTCATAACTGAGGGAAATACTTACCGTCGCTGTGCTACATCATCCCTTCCTCTTTGCAGAAATACCGACGCAGTCTCAAGCCACGTCAAAGGAATTTCTGGCACCGTTGCCGGGGAGGAAGCGGTCTCTTCTACGTGCCTATCGTAGGCGCCGAGGGGACTCCATCATCATCTATCAGGTTCTCAATCACAAATCTCATCTCCTTGCAATTACATTATTTGCCATTTGCCTCTCGTTTTCCTCTCCCCCACTTCACCAATTTGTCATTTTATTCGCCCTCTTTATCGTTTGCCTTTTTCTTGCCGGATCTCTTCCTTGCTTGCAATCTTGTTTGCATAGTCATGATGCCTCAACGAAAGTACTATGATGTTCCTTACCCCAATATTTTGCTTGAAATTGAGAAAAGTACTAAGGAATATATGACTACACAATTTGAGCATAATAAGTATTTTACCGATGAGCTTAGGGAACACTCTTCCGTACTAGATGCCATAACGAAATAACTCGATGATATCAGTAGAGAAGTTTGTAATCTTCAATCTAAATATGCTCATGCTGAAAATTTGCTTGGTAAAATCGCCGATGCACAAGCTACTTTGACAAATCAAATGGCCGCTAAACCAATCTCCCTCAAGGATAAAAAAGATGAAGATCTTAAAGTGATTGGTGTTTCTTCTATTGATTCCTTGTTTAGTTATGTTAAAATTGATGATAAAGGGACTGAAGTAGAGTCAACTTTAGCTAGAAGGCGTCCCAATAATTTGGAGGGTGAAAATCTTGATGAAAATTTTGATAAAAGTGGGTTTGAAGAGGTCAAAACTTTAACTAGTGATGTGCCCACTATTTTGGATTGCAAAGACTTTAATTATGATAGTTGGTCTTTCATTGAATGTATTTCTTTGTTGCAATCCATGTTGAATTCACCCCATGCTTATGAGCAAAATAAAGCTTTTACTAAACATATCGTTGATGCCATGATGAAATCTTTTGAAGAAAAGTTAGAGTTGGAGATTTCTATTCCTAGAAAATTACATGATGAGTGGAAACCTACCATTAAGTTCAAGATTAAATATTATGAGTGCTTTTCTTTATGTGATTTGGGTGCTAGTGTTTCCACGATTCCTAAATCTTTATGTGATGGGCCTGGTCTTACCAATATTGAAGAATGTTCTCTTAATTTGCACTTGGCGGATTCTACTATTAAAAAGCCTTTGGGAAGAATTAATGATGGTCTTATTCTTGCAAATAGGAACTATGTGTCCATAGATTTTATTGTGCTTGATATTGATTGCAATTCGTCTTGTCCCATTATACTTGGTAGACCGTTTTTATGCACTAAATGTGTCGTGATTGATATGAAAGAAGGCCATATTCGTTTTCAATTTCCCTTGAGAAAGGGAATGGAACACTTCCCTAGAACAAGAATTAAGACACCATATGAATCAATCATGAGGGCATCCTATGGATCCAAAACTGAGCTTTGTTGTCGATGTCGGCATCTTCGTCGCCGGCTCGACTGGTCACCTCGGCTGGACCGAGGATTGCGCTCCGTGCCGGATCGTCAAGATCGGATGGATAATTTCATCGTCATCATCTCCGATCTCTATCAAGATCACGAGAAATCATCCATGGAGCTCGGGGGCTCGATGTTGACATCGTCCTCGAGCAACCGTGCAGTTTTTCTGGACAGCGACTTGTGTTCGTCGTCCCTGCTTCCGCGAGCGTCGCCTTGACGATTGCTTTGGTGGAACTGTGTGGAATTGAGTCTATAATGACCCCGTAAAATTTCGTCGTATTCCGATGGAGGAATCTTCGGCGATCTACGAAATACCGGAACCCTGTCGAATCTGGACGGGAATCGGGATGAGTTTAGGGCGAGGTGTCCGGCTTCCAGCTCGGACATCATTTGGAAGATACCACCATTCATCGGCTGCGGAATTCCCATACCGATCGCCCCTCAAAATTTTAGCTCAATTCGACCGTTCAAACTCCGGGAAACATCCGATGAGTGCATCAATTTTTCCGATCTGTTTTCTGCGCGAAAACGAATTCAACCCGAGTTCATCTTTTTCATGAACGGGTTGTCAGACGTCCTTTTTGAAGGAAATTTTCTCATCATCTCGGTCATCCGACCAAGAGTTCGGCATCGCGAGGGCCGAATAACCATCAAGTGAACCTTGTCATCCGCGGGTTGTACGGGTCGGGCGCTCCGTTGCTTTATTAAGCCAGCATTGACATCGTCACAAATTCCGACATGCGTCGGCATCGCCGCGCCGTTACTTTTTCAAGCTGACGTCCACCACGCCGACCTACTTTGACACGTCGGCTGGCATGGGGCTCTAGCGTCACCATAGCAATCTGCTCCGTCACCTCGGCTAGACTGGGGGCTTTGGCATCCCTTCATCAACCTACTCCGGGGACTTCGGCGTCACCAGCCGACCTGCTTCAACACCTCGGCTGGCATGAGACTTCGGCGTCACCAGCCGACCTGCATGAGACTTCGGCGTCCGCCGATCACAGCTTCGCCATGTTAACTAGACCGAGGACTTCACCTCTCCACATCGACCGTGCAGCGTCGCCACTTCATCAAGCCGAACTCTTCGTTCAGGCACCTCGGCGCCCAGGCCATATTCCTTTACTTATTTGCTTCACTTAAATTAACTAAGTAGAAGATTTTTTTTTAATATATTATTACCTTTATTTGTTATTACTCTTGGCTTGCACTATATTGTGTGCACAGGTAATCGACTTCGGCTGTGTCATGCGGTCACCTTGGCGTGTGTACATCGTTGTCCCGCCTCCATCAACCAAATTGTGTCGTCGACGTGGCCGACGGAGGTGGGGGCTTCGCCGTCACGCTGCCGAACTACTCCGTCTGCTCGACTGGACCGGGGGTTTTTCCTCAGCCTTCGGAAGTGTTGTGTTGTCACTTCATCAAGCCGAGCTCTTCTTCGGCTACCTCGTGACCGGCTTGGGGGCTGGGACCTTGACCCACTACAAGCTCGACACACGTCACAAGCACATTATCCAGCTAAGTCGATTTCATGCTCAACTTTTTTCAATTTTTAATTTATGTTTGGTTCGACCAAGCATTATAGTTGCGCTAAATAAAATAGTTTGTTTGTTAAAAACAATTCATTTTCCCATGATCACTGGGGGCTTCGTCGTCACGCTGCCGAACTACTCTTTCTCCTCGGCTGGAACGGGGACTTCGCCTCGACGCAACAGCTGTGTTGCTTTGCCACTTGTCGACCCGAGCTCTTCGCTTGATTACCTCAGGCTTGGGGGCTGGGACCTCGGCCAGGCCGAGGACTACGTCTCCATCCCGCCTCAAGCCCGGATCGCGTCATCGACACCGAGCACATTAACCAGCTAAGTCGCTTTCGTGCTCAAAAACATTCAGTTTTAAATTTTGTTCGGTTCGACCACGCATTATACTTTTTTGACAAAAAGTTGTTTGCGAAAAACTTTCTTTGTCAAAACTTTGTTTGTTACAAACAAATTCAAATACCCCGTTTACTTGGGGGCTTCCTTTATGAAGCCATTCCTCTTGCATATGATTATTAATGTATCGCACCCTTCCTTGTTCGTGTTTACGCCAATATATGCAGCATGTTGACTTAAGTGTTCCGCAAAGCTGGGTTGCCTTGCTCCTGTGCTTACCCCTACGTTCCCGATTGTTCGGCTAGGGAGTAAAGGGAGCACCTCTGCGATTGTTACGATCGGGTCATCCGAACTCGTACCTCAGACGGGTGAAGCCGAAAGCTAGCGCTCTTACTGTTTTCAACTATGGTCGGCCACAACGGAAGACAAGCATACATAAATCTATTGCACACCCCTCATGGTAATCATGAGAACCCAAAGAAAGGATCCGTTGGCGGAACTATTTTCTTTGAAGATGCTTCTTACGTTAAATAGTAATATAGCATAAGTTCGCTGGGCGCGCTTTGTCTGTTATAGCCTAATGGCCTGATTGCCTGGTTATTCGAAACACCTCCGATATCCTCGGATGGCGTAGTAGATAACACTTTTCGGCCCTTGGCCAAAGAGGGAGAAGCCGACGGTCGGTTAAGACGCGTTTAAAGTTCGGGCGAACACAAATATGATATAAGTACTTCGGTACATACAATCACTATACATAAAATTCTTTTACCCAAGTCACTTGGGGGCTCTTAAATTTGTATGAGTTGTTTTATAATAAATGTGTTTTCTTCTTGGTCATTGCAAAGTCTTTTTCTACTACTCCTTTTTCCGACACTAGTGTGTGGTCAATAGCCGCATAGCCTGGTTTCTTTCTAAAGCCGCTCGAGTTTAGTTCGCTAAATAGGTCTCGGAGAAACACTCCGCCTTCGGGATATGGAGGTTGAAGCCAAAGGCTGGCCCGCTTGGAGGCCGGAGATCGGATGTATAATGTTAAAGCATGACCGAAGCACATATTAATTTTAAGACCAGTTTCGGATTGGCACAATTTTCTTTTATCCAAACATAAAGTTTTTTTGTATAAATTTTGTCTTTTCCGAGCATAACTCTCGCAGTACACTTTTAAAGCATCGGTAATATCAATGGGGGGCTGCAACTAGAGCCGAACCCACGAAAAGCCAGGGCACTCCGAGGAGTCCTTGGCGAAATGTTCTCGGATATTGCTTTATATGCATCGGTTTCCAATTGTGTCTTCGGTCAATAGTTGGGTTGCCCAGCTCCTGTGCTTGCCTCCTATGTTCCGCTTTGTTCGGCTAGGTTTGCAAAGGGAGAACCACTGCGATTGTGCTTCCAGCTTGAATGGTTAAGCGCCTCAGTGGAGAAAGCTAAAAACTGACTGTCACAATGAGCGTAAACTGGTCAGCGATCCGATGACTGTGTCAAACTACAGATCGATAGAGGTCACCCCGTGTTAAACGATGGGCCTTTCATAAGATTGGCCGAAGTGTTACTGGTTTGACCTCGCCTGATGCCGAACACTATTCGGGGGCTAGTAACTGGCCCCGAACTTTAAACTCCTATGACTAAGTGAAAGTTATAAAGCCTGCATATCTGATTGCCTCGTTTCTGCTAACACAACCACCTTCGGGCACCGGGACGTCGGCTAAGGGTTGTATTGTTAGTACGGAAACACCCTGTGTAGCATCTACAAAGGGGTGGAAGCCGACGATGGGCCACTTTCAGGTTATAAACAGTCTCAATGGAGAATTTGCCTTCCATAATTATCGTAATAAAGCCATAAATATGCATCAATTTGACTTAAGATTTTGGCCAAGCTGGGTTGCCTGGCTCCTGTGCTTACCCCTATGTTCCCGATTGTTCGGCTAGGCGGTAAAGGGAGCACCTCTGTGATTGTTACTACCGGGTCATCCGGGTTAGTACCTCAGACTGGGTGAAGCCGAAAGCTAGCCATCTTAAAGGATATAATTGGTCGGCAATGATGGAAGTGAAAATTTCGGTTCATTATGGACCACAGAGTTCGGGAACTTTCCCCCAACTAAATCCTCAATATTTTCCTCCCACATTGATCGAAGATGAGGTTTCATGATCATGGTCAGGATGACAACCCAAAGAAAGGAACCGATAGCGGGACTATTTTCTTTGGAAGATGTTTCTTACGTTAAATAGTAATATAAAATATCTCTCCATGTACCTTTGTTTATAAAACCGTATGGCCAGATTGCCTTGTTTGCCATAAATCTTTGCCCTCATAAAGGCTTAATAAAGTAGGACAAACACTCCCCGGTCACTGGCTGAGGAGGTTGAAGCCGATGGTCGATCGACAAAGTTTTGTACAATGCGGATCCGAGCATTAATGATGTAAAGTACTTGGATACATAGAATCATTACACATAAATTGTGACTAAAGTCAATTTACTCCGGATATCGATCCTTAATTCGGCCACCCGTGCCCACATTAAGTCTCGGGGGCTACTGGGCTTCGCGCTTATCATTTACAAATATTAAAGGGGCACATCGATCCCCTGATCTGGTGTTGCCACCCGACCAGTGGCTCGGGGGCTACTACATTGCCTATTCAATGCAGAAAATTCAAAATGCTCAGTGTTCGGCTTGACCGAGCTATGGGCAAACGTGTCTTCGGACAACAATAGGTACCATCCGGACCTATCCGGCATCAAGCTAATATATTATGGCAACTTCTCAAGACCCTCTCTCAAGGGCCCGCTGCCGATCACTATTTCCTCTAATATATTACACCGCGTTTCTATTCCTAAGTATGTTGCAGAGCTAGGAGTTGATCCTCAGGCCGATTTTGTGAATCGACCTGAGTCTCAGGGGCTACTGGGATCAGCGGTTTTATGTTTTCCTTCAGGTGCATGCCCGACATTCAACGGACACACACCTTGAGGGCTACTGGCTATATATCTCGGCAAAGAATACATTGCACAAATCGGAATTAAATTTACAAAAATCAGCCCCTGGCCGAGGTGGTGCACCACCTCGGAAGGAGTCCGGCATAAAGCTCGGATGCAAGTGGCTGGCTCCATAGAGGGCATTTCCGGCATTAAGCTCGGTTGAACCCCTTTAACTTTTTCAAGACCGAGGTAATCTATGACACCTCGGAAGTAGTCCGGCGCTCGAATACAGTCCGGTGCAAGAGATCGGATGCAGTCCGGCGTTGGAGCTCGGCTATAAAAAGACTCTTCGGATACAGTCCGGCGTTGGAGCTCGGAAGCAGTCCGGCGTTGGTCCTCGGCTGCAAAAGATACCTCGGATGCAGTCTGGCGTCGGAGCTCGGACGCGAGAGGACACCGCCGCACGGGAAACACTTCGAACCCGCGGTGTGGCGTAAAAATAACAAGGCATTGATAAAGGCCGAAAACTTAAAGGGGCTCCTCGGATACCCGACGTATGAACTCTTTGGGTACACCTCGGCGATACTCAAGATCAGAGATGGGAATATTTGTTGAACCAGTTTCCAAGGCCGACGACCGAAGACAAAGAACTGTTCGGAAGAACCGAGGAGCATCCCCAACTTGAAGACCGGTTCAGGGGGATACTGACGGTGTCCTGGACTAGGGGGTACTCACCACATCGTCTCCCGACTAGTGGGTCGGGCCGAGGACCCCCGTGATGATTCACTAATGGGCCACTTCGGGCAGCCCATGCCGAATACAAGGAGGATTCGACAAGACTTGGCGCACAAGACAAGGACTCCTCTAAACCCTAGGCCTACGGTGCATATATAAACCAAGGCCAGGCTAGTCTATAGATCAGTATATTACATCTCATAATCTCGTGGTAGATACATGTACTCTGTACTATCCCCCATATCAATACAATCAAAAGCAGGACGTAGGGTATTATCTCTTCAAGAGAGCCCGAACCTGGGTAAAATCCTGTGTCCATATTACCATCGCTCCAAGACGCCTAGCTTCGGACCCCTACTACGAGATATGCCGGATTTGACACCGACAGCGCCCCAGGGCTCAGGCGCGTGGTGGTGTATCGTGGCCTCCTCGTAAGTCAGTTGGAGCTCTAATTCGGGCGCAAGGAAGCTTATATCCAGAAAAAAAATCGTGTTGAAATCTCAGCGCAATCGGAGTTACGGATCTCCGAGAATATAAGAAACGGTTTTCGACCAGAAAACAGGAATGCGAAACAGAAGAGAACAGAGAGGGAGATCCAATCTCGGAGGGGCTCTTGCCCCTCCGCCGCCATGGAGGCCATGGACCAGAGGGGGAACTCTCCTCCCATCTAGAGGGCAGTCCAAGGAAGAAGAAGGAGGAGGGGGCTCTCTCCCCCTCTCTCCCGGTGGCGCCGGAACGCCACCGGAGCAATCATTGTGATGGTGATCTACACCAACAACTTCGCCGCCGTCAACACCAACTCTCTCCCCCTCTATGCAGCGGTGTAACACCTCTCTTCCCTGCTATAATCTCTACTTAAACATGGTGCTCAACTCCATATATTATTTCCCAATGATATGTGGCTATCCTATGATGTTTGAGTAGATCCGTTTTGTCCTATGGGCTAATTGATGATCGTGGTTGGTATGAGTTGTATGTTTTATTTTGGAGCTGTCCTATGGTGCCCTCCATGTCGCGCAAACGTGAGGGATCCTCGCTATAGGGTGTTGCAATATGTTCATGATTTGCTTATGGTGGGTGGCGTGAGCGACAGAATACACAGACCCGAGTAGGTGGGTTGTTGCATATGGGAGTAAAGAGGACTTGATACTTAATGCTATGGTTGGGTTTTACCTTAATGATCTTTCGTAGTTGCGGATGCTTGCTAGAGTTCCAATCATAAGTGCATATGATCCAAGTACGGAAAGTATGTTAGCTCATGCCTCTCCCTCATATAAAATTGCAATAATGATTACCGGTCTAGTTATCAATTGCCTAGGGAAAAATAACCTTCTTGTTTGACAAAAGCTTTCTACTAAACAACTAACTTTAATTATCTTGCAATTTACTCGTAGTTTTATTCCCTCAAAGTAATTCTAGCTTTATTCGTGCAAACTATCCTATCACCTACAAAATAGTTGCATACTTGTTCTAGGTAAAGCAAATGTTAAAGTGTGCGTAGAGTTGTATCGGTGGTCGATAGAACTTGAGGGAATATTTGTTCTACCTTTAGCTCCTCGTTGGGTTCGACACTCTTATTTATCGAAAAAGGCTACAAACGATCCCCTACACTTGTGGGTTATCAAGACCTTTTTCTGGCGCCGTTTGATACGTCTCCAACGTATCTATAATTTTTGCTTGTTCCATGCTGTTATATTATCATTCTTGGATGTTTTACAATCATTTTATAACAACTTTATATCATTTTTTGGGACTAACCTATTGACATAGTGCCAAAGTGCCAGTTGCTGTTTTTGCTTGTTTTTTTCCTTCGCAGAATATCAATATCAAACGGAGTCCAATCGCGGCGAAACTTTTTGGAGATTTTTTCTGGACCAGAAGACACCCAGTGGGCCAAAGAAGTGCCGGAGAGGTGGGTCATGGAGACCACAACCCACCACGGCGCGTCAGGGGGGCCGGCGCGCCCTGATGGGTTGTGCCCTCCTCGGGGCCCCTCTCCACCGCCTCTGATGCCTATAAATTCCCAAATATTCCAAAAACCCTAGGGCAGTCGACGAAACACAAATCCAGCCGCCGCAAGTTCCAGAACCTCGAGATCCAATCTAAACACCATCACGGAGGGGTTCATCTTCTTCATAGGTGCCTCTCCAATGATGCGTGAGTAGTCCACCATAGACCTACGGGTCCGTAGGCAGTAGCTAGATGGCTTCCTCTCTCTCTCTCTCTTATGATTCTCAATACAATGGTCTCTTGGAGATCTATTAGATGTAATCTTTTGCGGTGTGTTTGTTCAGATCCGATGAATTTTGAGTTCATGATCAGTTTCTATCCATGAATATTATATGAGTCTTCTTTGATCTCTTATATGCATGATTGCTTATAGCCTCGTATTTCTTCTTCGAATCTTTGGTTTAGTTAGGCCGACTAGATCGATTTTTCTTGCCGTGGGAAGAGGTGCTTTGTGATGGGTTCGATCTTGCGGTGTTCTTTCCCAGTGACAGAAGGGGCAGCAAGACACGCATGTATCGTTGCCATTAAGGATAACAAGATGGGGTCTATTCCTACATGAATAGATCTTGTCTACATCATGTCATCGTTCTTATTGTATTACTCCGGTTTTCCATGAACTTAATACACTAGATGCATGCTGGATAGCGGTCGATGTGTGGAGTAATAGAGGTAGATGCATGCAGGAGTCGGTCTACCTATCTTGGACGTGATGCCTATATAATGATCATCGCCTTGGATATCGTCATGACTATTCGATTTTCTATCAATTGCCCAACAGTAATTTGTTCACCCACCGTGAGCTATACTCATGAGAGAAGCCACTAGTGAACCCTACGGCCCCCGGGTCTACTTTTCTAACATATTGCTTTTCGATCTATCTTTTTGCATCTTTGTTTTCAGATCTACAAAACCAAAAACACAAAAATATATTGCTGCATATTTTATTTGCTCTTTTTACTTTGTGTTCTTGAGAGATCTATCTCTCCTATCTATCACTACCTAATCTAACTTTTTACCGTAGAGAGATTGACAACCTCTCTTTCACGTCGGGTTGCAAGTATTTGTTGTTTGTGTGCAGGTGCTGCTTATTGGGTGGTGGTGATCCTCCTACTGGTTCGATAACCTTGGTTTCATAACTGAGGGACTTACCGTCGCTGTGCTACATCATCCCTTCCTCTTTGCAGAAATACCGACGCAGTCTCAAGCCACGTCAAAGGAATTTCTGGCACCGTTGCCGGGGAGGAAGCGGTCTCTTCTACGTGCCTATCGTAGGCGCCGAGGGGACTCCATCATCATCTATCAGGTTCTCAATCACAAATCTCATCTCCTTGCAATTACATTATTTGCCATTTGCCTCTCGTTTTCCTCTCCCCCACTTCACCAATTTGTCATTTTATTCGCCCTCTTTATCGTTTGCCTTTTTCTTGCTGGATCTCTTCCTTGCTTGCAATCTTGTTTGCATAGTCATGATGCCTCAACGAAAGTACTATGATGTTCCTTACCCCAATATTTTGCTTGAAATTGAGAAAAGTACTAAGGAATATATGACTACACAATTTGAGCATAATAAGTATTTTACCGATGAGCTTAGGGAACACTCTTCCGTACTAGATGCCATAATGAAATAACTCGATGATATCAGTAGAGAAGTTTGTAATCTTCAATCTAAATATGCTCATGCTGAAAATTTGCTTGGTAAAATCGCCGATGCACAAGCTACTTTGACAAATCAAATGGCCGCTAAACCAATCTCCCTCAAGGATAAAAAAGATGAAGATCTTAAAGTGATTGGTGTTTCTTCTATTGATTCCTTGTTTAGTAATGTTAAAATTGATGATAAAGGGACTGAAGTAGAGTCAACTTTAGCTAGAAGGCGTCCCAATAATTTGGAGGGTGAAAATCTTGATGAAAATTTTGATAAAAGTGGGTTTGAAGAGGTCAAAACTTTAACTAGTGATGTGCCCACTATTTTGGATTGCAAAGACTTTAATTAGGATAGTTGGTCTTTCATTGAATGTATTTCTTTGTTGCAATCCATGTTGAATTCACCCCATGCTTATGAGCAAAATAAAGCTTTTACTAAACATATCGTTGATGCCATGATGAAATCTTTTGAAGAAAAGTTAGAGTTGGAGATTTCTATTCCTAGAAAATTACATGATGAGTGGAAACCTACCATTAAGTTCAAGATTAAATATTATGAGTGCTTTTCTTTATGTGATTTGGGTGCTAGTGTTTCCACGATTCCTAAATCTTTATGTGATGGGCCTGGTCTTACCAATATTGAAGAATGTTCTCTTAATTTGCACTTGGCGGATTCTACTATTAAAAAGCCTTTGGGAAGAATTAATGATGGTCTTATTCTTGCAAATAGGAACTATGTGTCCATAGATTTTATTGTGCTTGATATTGATTGCAATCCGTCTTGTCCCATTATACTTGGTAGACCGTTTTTACGCACTATAGGTGTCGTGATTGATATGAAAGAAGGCAATATTCGTTTTCAATTTCCCTTGAGAAAGGGAATGGAACACTTCCCTAGAACAAGAATTAAGACACCATATGAATCAATCATGAGGGCATCCTATGGATCCAAAACCAAAGATGACAATACTTAAATCTATGTGTTATGCTTAGCTAGGGGCGTAAAACGATAGCGCTCGTTGGGAGGCAACCCAATGAATAAATTTATTTTTGCTTTTTCCTTTCTGTTTTTGAGTGTTAAATCAATTATGCCTCTATTATGATTGTGTTTTTATGGTTTATTTAGTGTTTGTGCCAAGTAAAGCCTTTAGGATGATTCATAGGATGAGTAGAAGTGATGCTGAATCTAAAACAGAAACTTTACGTCCAGTATATGAATTTTCATTTTTTTTTCTGGAACGTGATATTGAGCTGAAATTTTAACACAGTGTTGCTAAACAAATTCATTACGTTGTCCTAATTTTTCAGAATTTTTAGAGTTACAGAAGTATGGTTAGAGTACAGATTACTACATACTGTTCTGTTTGAGACAGATTCTGTTTTCGTTGCATTGTGTGCTTGTTTTGATGAATCTATGGGTTATATTGAAGGGTATGAGCCATGGTAAAGTTAAAATACAGTACGTATAATGCAATAATAAAATATGAATGGGTTTGCAACAGCACCTAAAGTAGTGATTTGCTTTATTATACTAACGGATCTCACGAAGATTTTCTTGAGTTTTGTGTGATTGAAGTTTTCAAGTTTTGGGTGAGATCACGATGGATGAAGGAATAAGGAGTGAAAAGAGCCTAAGCTTGGGGATGCTACCGCACCCCCAAGATATATCCAAAGAGAAACAAGCAACTAAGCTTGGGGATGCCACTCGGGGGCATCCCCTGTTTCTTCTAACGACCATCGGTATTTTACTTGGAGATATATTTTTATTCGTCACATATCATGAGTTTTGCTTGGAGAGTCTTGTATCTTTGCTTGCTTTGTTTGTTAGTTTGTCATTTGTATCCTTGCTGGACACACCTATTTGAGAGAGCCAAAATTATGCTATAATTTGTTAGAATTGCTCTATGCGCTTCACTTAAACTTTTTGTGCTATACAATTGCTCTAGTGCTTCACTTATATCTTTTTGAGCACGGTGTGCTTGGAGATTTTTGTAGAAATACTCTCACGCTTCACTTAGATTACTTTGTGAGTTAGTAAATTTTGAACAAATCCTCTCATGCTTCACTTATACCATTTTGAGAGATGAAATCTTTATGCTCATGTGCTTCACTTAAATTTGTTTGAGCTTGCCAAAAAGCAATGGCAATATATGAAACTAGTCCCAAAGTAATAGATATCCAAGGAGGATATAATAAAAACTTTCATGAAGATCATTGGGCAAATTAAACATGATTCTTTGTAATAGTTTTGAAACATGATGATAGTAATATGTGAGTTATGCTAGTGAGTAATTATGCTTAGTAGGAATATTGGTGTTAAGGTTTGTGATTCCCTATGCATGCACGAAAGTCAATAGTTATGCAATTAAGTTACACCCTACTTATGGTGCATTATTCGGTGTTAGTTATGCTCAATGCTCGCTTATGTGAATTTTCGTTTCTTGGTTTGGTTGCTTCTCAATCTATTTGCTAGCCTCCATTTGTACTAAGTAGAAATACTACTTGTGCATCCAAAATCCTTAAACCAAGTTTTGCCTTATCAGTCCACCATACCTACCTATATGCGGTATTTTCATGCCATTCCAAGCAAATTTGTATGTGCCATCTCTAAATTTTCAAAATAAATTTTCTCTTTTGTGTGCTCGTACCGCTCATGAAACGGTGGGGAGTGTCCAATGTTTTTCCATGCTAGATGTGTTATTCTCAAGATGAGTGTTTATTCACTTGTCATTGCATGAGAGTGCGGCGGTAATAGGGATGCCCATTCCCGGAATGAAAAATAAAAAATATTTACTTTATGTCGTCAAATAATAAATCCTTGGAATGTGTTGGTATGGAAGGCAACCGTGGATACGGCCCGCCATGGAAAGTGAAAGTTTGGTGGAAAAAGGAATAAACTTTATTTTCTGTTTGGGAACCGCCTATGATATATCTAGCATGGAAAGTATTGTGAGCTACTTTGTCGTTTTCGTTGACAGGAAAGGCATGCCACCCAAAATATTTCTCTCTCTCAATTTAAACCTTGAGCTCTAGCACCTCTACAAAACCCTATTTCCCTCTACGAAGGGCCTATCTATTTACTTTATGCAATTGTTATTTATATTTTGAGTCCCCATCTTCTCTTATAAAGCACCAACTAGGGGGCACTATGATCGTACTTGAGCATTGGGCATAGCTAATATTTGAGTGTGTTTCATGAATGGATCAATGATTGAGCATGATGGGCTAGGAATAACTTTCTTTAGTGTTGATATTTTGAAAGACATGGTGGCTTGTTGACATGCATGAGTATTGAAGTCATTATGTTAAAACTAGACTATTGCTTTGAATGATTTACAAGTCCAAATGTCCATGCTATACAAAATAAAATAATATGAGATGAACATGTTAGGCAGCATTCCACATCAAAAATTCTGTTTTTATCATTTACCTACTCGAGGACGAGTAGGAATTAAGTTTGGGGATGCTGATACGTCTCCAACGTATCTATAATTTTTGCTTGTTCCATGCTGTTATATTATCATTCTTGGATGTTTTAAAATCATTTTATAACAACTTTATATCATTTTTTGGGACTAACCTATTAACATAGTGCCAAAGTGCCAGTTGCTGTTTTTGCTTGTTTTTTTACTTCGCAGAATATCAATATCAAATGGAGTCCAATCGCGACGAAACTTTTTGGAGATTTTTTCTGGACCAGAACACACCCAGTGGGCCAAAGAAGTGCCGGAGAGGTGGGCCGTGGAGACCACAACCCACCAGGGCGCGCCAGGGGGGCCCCGGCGCGCCCTGATGGGTTGTGCCCTCCTCGGGGCCCCTCTCCACCGCCTCTGATGCCTATAAATTCCCAAATATTCCAAAAGCCCTAGGGGAGTCGATGAAACACAATTCCAGCCGCTGCAAGTTCCAGAACCTCGAGATCCAATCTAAACACCATCACGGAGGGGTTCATCTTCTTCATAGGTGCCTCTCCAATGATGCGTGAGTAGTCCACCATAGACCTACGGGTCAGTAGGCAGTTGCTAGATGGCTTCCTCTCTCTCTCTTATGATTCTCAATACAATGGTCTCTTGGAGATCTATTGATGTAAACTTTTGTGGTGTGTTTGTTGGGATCCGATGAATTTTGAGTTCATGGTCAGTTTCTATCCATGAATATTATTTGAGTCTTCTTTGATCTCTTATATGCACTACAGGAATCAGGTTCTTTGCCGTCCGCCATGGCAGACGGCAAAGGAGCAACCACGGACGGCAAAGAACTTTGCCGTCCGCCGGCGGACGGCAAAATTCTGGGACGAATAAACCCCGGGGCAGACGGCAAAGCGGCTGTATTGCCTCCTTTTTGCTTGTTTTTGCTATATTCAACAATTTTCACATGCAAATATATGATATGTATATATATATTTCACAGAAACAATATCCCTGCCATATGGATATGATCAACCAATAATTATACCAAATTAAAAGTATCAAATGTCACATTGTTCACCATATTACATTAGTTTCATCCATACATACATAGTCTCATAGGTAGAAAGTTTCACGTAAGTTCATCGATACAAAATGAAAACAGAAATTAAAGACTAGCACTACATCAAAGCAAGCTGCCGTGAACTCAATCAAATCTGCAAAATTGGAAATAAGAAAGTTAGAATAAGAATACTAGAAGAAGTAGAAGAAGATCTAGAAGAAGAAGATGATGAAGAAGCATTTTTCTTCTCTCTCTTTCTCCTCTTGTTTTTATTCTTCTTATTGCTTATTTGTGTCATTTTAGAGCTAACCTAGGTAATTATCACATTATTGACCTAACTAAGATTATTGTGTCATTTTGCAAGAAAATAACCTAAGTCTATGGCATCTATGAGGTTACCAAGTCTATTATGCCATTTTTGAGTTAACTAAGCTTATTATTTCATTGTGGAGGAAACAATGCTAAGTATAGGTCATTTTAGAGCTAACTTAGGTACAATATGTCATTTTGGAGGTAAGTAAGCTTACTATGTCTTTTTAGAGGAAACAAAGCTAACTTAGGTAAAATATGACATTTGTCTAAGTGCTAAGTTTGTCTTTGTGCTAAGTTTGTCTAAGTGCTAAGTTTGTCTTTGTTTGAGAAAATGAGCCAAGTAAGTGGCATATTACGGCTTACCGTCCTCGTCATCACAGAGGTGAAGCATCGGGGTTCCTCGGGCCGGTGTCACCTAGAGCACTACTAGGCCCTGGAGAAGGATCGTGCGATGCGGCTCGGGAGTTATGCTGCACCAAAGATCATTTGCGTTAGCATGATGACGCTGAAACGTTAAGACAACTAACTAATGAACATTGAAATGAAACTCACCGTTCCAGCCGTGGTAATGACTGGCATCGGCGGAGGGGTCTGGCCGGTCTTCTCGCACAAAGACTGCACGTTTGGTTTTGACAAGTCAATCATATTGGTTATTAATGAAACGAACATGTAGTGCATGATTTGGCTAATATGAAGTAGAAACTTACCAGGAGGACCTCGTACATGGCCCGGTGAGACGCATCGTTCTGTGCCCTCTCCTCCTCCAACAACCTAGCCATCCTCTCCTCCAAATCTCTCTTCTCCTCCGTCGCCTGCCAGGCCTGTTCCGCCAGAAGCGCCTGGGTTGTCTCTCTCTCTTTTTGCAGAGCAGCCTGCAACACAACTCCTCGTTAGCATTGTAATCATCTTTGTTCGCACACACAATGTAATGGAGGAAAGCTATCTGAGTCTGTATGACTAACCTCGATGGCGAGCTGGACTGGCCGTGGACGAGGCGTTATCTCAGGACAGGAGCTCGTTTGGCGCGCCCTGATCTGCCGGAGAGTGCGCGAAGACCGTATAAGTCCATCTCCAATGGCTATATGGCCATGGGGCCTCCCGCCGCCAGCTATCATCACCAGCTCTGGATCAATAGGATGCTGGCTCGGGTTGAAGTCCTCCCCATTCACCGCCTTCCCCACATCTCTGTACCTCATGAGCTTGTTGTGGGAGGAGATGTTGGTGAAGTTGTCGCGATTATCGAGGTCAGACTCAGAGAATGCCTTGGCCTTCTTGTACGAGGCAGTATGGGCCATGGCATAGAGGTCGTACACCTGTGGCACCTCCGTCTTATTGTAATGCGCCTACAAGAGAGGAACAAAGTATTAATAAAGGGGTCAAGCTAGCATCAAGAATGAATTGCAAGAATCATGAAGCAAACCACATACCCAGTTCCGCCCGAACTGAAAGAAGTCGGCGCTGCCTTGATGGTGTGGCACACCTTCCATTTGGGCACGCCGTTCCTTGGCATCGTCGTGGACGGCTCCCCATTCATCAGAGCACCACTCATTCACCAACGCCTCCCAACAACCCATCTTATCCGCACACCATCTCGGGGGCACCTAAGTTAGTAAAGAGAAATTTGAGAGCTACGCCTACGAATCAAAGCAAGGAAACTAAGTACAAGGCCTTAATAATAGATAATTACCTTCATGTACTGCTCCTTGTCCAGAAACTTTCGGCGGGACGACGACTTGTCCTTCTTAATACGCCGTGAGGCGTAGTAGTCTCGAACAGCCTCGTGCCGTAAGTTCTGTAGTAGGCGCCTGCACTCGTAATCGATAAGCTTTGCCGCGGCCTCCTCGTATCCCTCCTCACACCTGTAGAAGGTCTGCAATCAAACGATACAACACTGATTAGTACAATAAATAGCTATTATTGATTTTTAATTGTGTAAAGGAGAAATTACCCAGAACTTTCTGATCACCATGTCGGCCCTCGTGTGGCACAACACACCGTCGATCATCTCCTCCGGCGGGGCCGGGGCAGCCAAGTAGTGCTCCCATTTCAATCCTAACTCTGGAAGCTGACCCTCGCCGGGCAACGTGACAAACCCCGGGAAGTTATGCCGTAAAAGCACACCAAGGATGGAGTTGGGCCTGCGGACATCCTTGGCGTGAATCCAACCCCTGCAGTATGACAAAGCCAACGCATTAGATATGTGAAGAAACATGAAGGCAAAAGGTTTAAAAAGAGTAAATGCACTTACTTCAGCGACTCAGGCCTAATCGGCCACCTCTGCTCGCGGGCCGCCGGCACGGGCGGGAGCCGTGTACACCCACGCTGGTAGACGGTGGCCCCCTCAGCCACCTCGTCCCCGCTATCAGAAAGCTGATCCCCGCCACCATCAGCATGGCCACTCGGCTCCGGCTGATGCTGATCCGGCCAGGTATCCCATCCGGTCAAAGCGTGTGGAGACTCGTAGGACGAAGCGTCTGGCACAGGAGTCTCGCGGGACGAAGCGTCTGGCACAGGAGTCTCGCGGGTTGAAGCGTCTGAGACAGAAGGATCGTCGACCCGAGGCTCGTGGACAGGAGTCCTTGTAGCCTCCACCTCAGATGGGTCCACCGTAGCAGTCCTGTGCTCGGGTGAATCAGCTGGGGGTGGCGGCGAGGAAGGCGTAGCAGCCTTCCTACCTCTCCCGCGGCCACCACGTGTACCTTTAGGAGCCTTCCTACCTCTCCCCCGACCTCCTCTCCCGGTCGGCAACTTCGCCGATGAAGAAGCGCCCTCGGGTGTCCCAATACTGTCGTACAATGCTCTCCGGAGAGTTTGGGGTGGAATGGAAGTACCCCTCCCACCACGTGCCGACGAAGGAGCCCCAGATCGCTCTCGACCCGCGCCCACCATCTTTCAACACCTGCCATGACAAAGAGTAAACGAAATTATGTATATATATAATTTGAGTGTATCATCATCATGTATATAATAAAAATTGAATAATACCTGACATGAACTAATAATAATCTTCATCGTCTATATATGCTCCGGGATCAACAAATGCATCATCATCATCACTATCATCAATAAATGCATCATCATCATCACTATCGGGAACAACATGTGGAAGGCCTCCTTTATGTAATCGGTCAAGCATTGAGAGGTCATCCGCAGCAGTGACCTCTTCTTCTTCCGTCTCTTCTTGTTCCGGCTCAGGGGTGAAGTTGGATTCACTATCGCTGTCTACTTCAATGTTCTGGGGTGAAGTAGAGCGGTTCTTGAAACGTTTTTTGGAAAGACGTGTTTCTTGGAAGAATTCTCCTTCATATGTGTCTGGGTTAATGTGAGGTTCATAATCATCTTCATTGAGGGGAGGTGGTCTAAAACGTGGCGGCACATCATAAACGACATCCCAACCATTCAGATTTGGATCAGTTTGGAAGGCCCATGGTAGATAAAAAACATGGGTCGCTTGTTGAGCCGTAATATAGACATCGGGAACATCTAAATGGGTGCTTTGTTTGATTTCGACTAGCCCTATATGTTCATGAGTCCTTCTAGTCTTCTTCGGCTGGAACCAATAACATTTGAAGACTACGACGTTTGGTGGGTTTTCACCAAAGAATATAAGTTCATAAATTGCTTCAACTCTTCCATAATACTCGACACCTCCTTCGCCGATAGCAGAGACACAACAATTTGTAGACTTTCGGTCGGCCATAGATAGCTCTTTGCCAAAAGTACGAAAGCGATACCCGTTGATGTCGTATTTGTCAAATGAACGGACCTTATAGTCAAAACCATTAGCGACTTGTCTCAATTCGGAGTCCATAGACTCTGAATTAGCCTACAAGTTCAATACGAAAGGATTGTTGCATTAGCCGCAAACTAGACGAAGAAATGAAATGGTCTAATGGAAATTACCGTTTGTTTGAACCAAGAGATGAAACCGGGATAGCCGCCTCCATGCTTTGCCAGAAGCTCATACTCTTCGATGGAATCCTTTTGGATCACCTCTCCATCCGAGAATTTGGCGACGTATCAACTGTATCACATATCCGGGAATAAGAGCATTTCAAAGGAATTAGAAGTTGCGAAACAATGTACCGAGAACTTACTCGATGTACGGCCGCACTTCTGTTAGGTTGTTGAAGATATACAATGAAATGGTCCGCCATTCTTCGACATCCAACGCAATTGCTTTCGAAGCACCGGCTGGTGCGAGCTTCCCTTTGAATAGGCTGAGGTTGGATCGACCTTTTTTCACGGTCGCCATCATTGTACCGAGGCTTCGGATTATGCAAATGACAATTCTTGGCTTCGTAGTGTGCTGTCACGAAGTTTGCCGCCTCCTCAGTAATGAATGCCTCGGCCATCGATGCTTCAATTCTACGTTTATTTTTACATTTTTCTCGAAGCGTCTTCTGCATCCTCTCAGTTGCGAAGCACCAACGATTTTGCACGCCCCCCCCCCCCCAATCTTGCCTCGGTCGGGAGATGCAAAATCAAATGCTGCATTGGATTAAAGAAGCCCGGTGGAAAGATCTTTTCTAACTTGCAGATCAACTCCGGCGCCAACTCTTCCAGTTCATCTAGCACGTCAGGCGATAGTTCTTTCGCACAAAGAGCACGGAAGAAATAGCTCAGCTCTGCCAGTACTAGCCATTCATCCTCAGGGATAAAGCCACGCAACATCACCGGCATTACCCGCTCAAGCCATATGTGCCAATCATGACTCTTGAGACCAAATATTTTCAATTTGTCAAGACTCACTCCCCTCTTTAGATTCGCTGCATACCCATCGGGGAACATCAACTGCATTTCACCCACAAGATCATTTCCCTCATAGCTAGCCTTCCAAGATTGAACCATGCCTTTGGCTTCCTCCAGTTCTTCTTTCCTTTTGGTTGTCGCATGTTTTGTAACGGTCTATCACATAGAGCCTCCTGGTCGACTCTAGCCTTAGGATTATCCTTTGACTTCCCCTCTATGCCGAACAATGTACCAAAAAGGGCCTCGGTGATATTCTTTTCAGTGTGCATCACGTCGATGTTGTGTGGGCAAAGGAGGTCTTTTAAGTAAGGCAGATCCCACAAGCATATCTTGTGAGTCCAGGCGTGTTCCGAATTATACCCTTTGAAATATCCTGGACGCTCTGGATCAGGCTCGAGAGCGTTTAACTGATCCAGGGTCTGTTGGCCTATCACTGCAGGTGGTGCAGAGTTTTTGACAACTCTATCTTTGATGAAATTCTTCTTGTCTTTTCTGAACTTATGGCGAGGATCCAGGAACTGTCTATGCAAGTATAAGCAAGAATACTTGCGACCCGCCTGCAGCCAACGGAACTGAAGAGCTGCCTTGCATGTGGGGCACGGGAACCTTCCATGCACACACCAGCCAACGAATAGCGCATACGCCGGCAAGTCATGCGTCAAGTACATGTACCACACATGCATTTTGAAGTTTTGTTTTGTAGCGGCGTCATATGTCTTGATCCCATTATCCCAAGCTTCTTGCAATTCATCCTTAAGCGGCTGCATGTACACATTCATATTCTTTCCCGGATAGTTGGGCCCTGGTATTATCAACGTCAAGAAAATGTTCTTTCTTTTCATAATCTCTCCGGGGGGGAGATTGAGTGGAATGACAAATACAGGCCAACAACTGTATTGGGTTGCCGTCATACCAAAAATATTGAACCCATCCGTGCTGATGGCGACTCGAGGATGCCTTGGATCTGCTGCTTTATCCTTATGTAATGCATCGAAGTGCTTCCACGCAAAAGTGTCTGAAGTGTGTCCCAACATCGGATTCCCATCTGCATCTAGTTCGGTTCTTTTGCCCAATTTGTGCCACGTCATCTGTCTGGTCGTATCTTCGACCATGAAAAGACGTTGAAGTCTTGGTATGATTGGCATATACCGAAGAACATTAACTGGGATTTTGGTCTGACTCTTCTCACCCATACCGTTGTCTACCACAACATACCTGGAAGACTTGCAAATGGGACAATAGTTCAGGCCTGCATACTCAAGCCTAAATAAGGCACATCCATTCTCACAGGCATCTATCTTCTCATAGGGCATCTTAAGCGCGCGTAGGATTTTTTCCGGCTGGTACAGGTTTGCAGGCAATACATGGCCTTTGGGTAGAAAGCGTCCAAATATTGTCATCATCGCGTCGTAGCATTCTCTGCCCAGGTTGAACTGAGCCTTCAGAGCCATTACTTGCGCGATGGCATCCAGCTGACAAAGCTCAGTGTGCTCATGGAGAGGACGTTTTGAAGATTCCAACATTTTATAGAAGGCCTTTGCAGATTCCTCCATCTCATCATCCGAATCCCTAGCATCATCAAAGTCTTGCACCATGTCTTCGATCCCGGTACCATGGTCGTCGGTGCGACGACGAACCACCTCAGCTCTGGCACGTTGGGCAGACTCACCATGAAATCTCCACACCGCATAATCAGGCGTAAAACCCCACTTCTGCAAGTGTTTACCCATTTCATCCCGTGTCAACTTTTTATGGTTGTCGCACCGGACACAGGGGCACCAGGTTATTTCCTGGCCATTTGCAAATGCGGCGCTCAGAAACCCCTTGGTTTTTGTAAACCATTCAATGGTCATGTCTTTCTGACTAGGGAGACCGGTGTACATCCACGCACGATCGCTCATCTTGCCTACCTACTAAACACACAAGAAATATATATATATAATTCATCGTCTATATTCATCAGTTAATCAAGTTTGTCAGTTTTATTACGTCCATGCAACCTACACGCTAATAGGTAAAGATAGGTCCTAATCCCACCCGAGTATGTGTAGATTGGGTTTGTTTTCCCATGCTCTGCTCCGGATCCGACATGGAATTTCGGCAGCACCTCCCCGCTGTTCTCCTGATACACGTCTCGGCAATAAGCAGAGAGGATGTGTACCCGGAGAACAACGGGGAGGCACTGACGAAATTCCGCATCGGATCCAAAGGAGAGCATAAGGGAAAATGAACCCAATCTACACATACTCGGGCTGTCCATGGATAAAGTTGGACAATTCGAAAGGATGGCGGTTATAAATATGCAAAGACATGCATATTTATAGATGCCGCCCTTTCGAACGGGAGACGCATACTGGTCACGCATACTGATGATTGAAGACACCTATAGCTAGCAAGTTTCATCGGCACGAAGACCGGAACAGAGCAAATTAAGGGGGGGAGGAGATGTCCTATTCTTCTCCTCCTATTCTTCTTCTTCTTCCTTCTTTTCATTTTTCCTATTCTTCTCCTCTTCTTCTTCGTCTTCTTCTTCTTCTCTTCTTTTCTTCTTCTTCTCCTCCTCCTCCTCTTCTTCTTCTTCCTCTTCTTCCTTTTTTCCTTTATCCTCTTCTTCTACTTATTCTTCTTTTCTTATTTTTTGCACTAACCTAATTAAACTAATTAACACTAACCCAATTAACTATAACAGTAACCTAAACTAACAGATGCAATGAAATGAAACAAAAAAAAGATGCAAGAACTCATCGGAGGAGGGCCGGTGGAGGAGGGTCGGCGCAGGGAGGAGGGCCGGCGCGGGGAGGACGCCGCGGTGGTGTAGCCTGGCCGCGGGGAGGGGGTGCTCGCCGCCGTCAGGGTGGGCTCACCGCGGGGAGGGGGGTCGCGGTGGTGTCGGCGGCGAGAGCAGGGGGTGGCGGCGACGAGGGGGGCGCGGGGGTGGCGGCGGCGGGAGCAGGGGGTGGCGACGGCGAGAGGGCCATGGGGAGGGGGCGCGGTGGTGGCGGCGGCGGGAGAAGGGGGTGGCGGCGGCGAGGGGGCGCGGGGAGGGAGGGCGCGGTGGTGGAGTAGCCCCGCGGGGAGGGAGGGCAGGGGATGCCGGCGGCGGGGGCGGCAAATGGGCGAAGAGGGGGCTGGCGTTGGCGCGGCGGGCGCTGGTGGTGGCGGCGGCGGGCACAGGGGGTGGCGGCGGCGAGAGGTGGCGTCCGCAGGAAGGGGGAGTGAGAGAGAGTGGAGTGGGGGCGGAGCACGGCCGTTACTTTTTTTTAGAAGAGCACGACCGTTACTAGTTCGTTCCCTTTGCCGTCTGCCAGCGGACGGCAAACATTCTTTGCCGTCCGCTGGCAGACGGCAAAGGGATAACCCATCTGACCTAAAGCTTGAACAGGGCCCAGTGGGCCTAGCTGGCTCCTTTGCCGTCTGCCAGCAGACGGCAGTTTGCCATCCGCTGGCAGACGGCAAAGATTCGGCCTACGGCAAACACAATCTTTGCCATCTGGCATTTCTTTGCCGTCCGCTTTTTGCCAGCAGACGGCAATGGCCTTCTTTGTCGTCCGCTGGCTGATGGCAAAGAACTGGCAGACGGCAAATTCCCTGATTCTAGTAGTGATGCATGATTGCTTATAGCCTCGTATTTCTTCTTCGAATCTTTGGTTTAGTTAGGCCGACTAGATCGATTTTTCTTGCCATGGGAAGAGGTGCTTTGTGATGGGTTCGATCTTGCGGTGTTCTTTCCCAGTGACAGAAGGGGCAGCAAGACACGCATGTATCGTTGCCATTAAGGATAACAAGATGGGGTCTATTCCTACATGAATAGATCTTGTCTACATCATGTCATCGTTCTTATTGCATTACTCCGTTTTTCCATGAACTTAATACACTAGATGCATGCTGGATAGCGGTCGATGTGTGGAGTAATAAAGGTAGATGCAGGCAGGAGTCCGTCTACCTATCTTGGACGTGATGCCTATATAATGATCATCGCCTTGGATATCGTCATGACTATTCGATTTTCTATCAATTGCCCAACAGTAATTTGTTCACCCACCGTGCGCTATACTCATGAGAGAAGCCACTAGTGAACCCTACGGCCCCCGGGTCTACTTTTCCAACATATTGCTTTCCGATCTATCTTTTTGCATCTTTATTTTCAGATCTACAAAACCAAAAACCACAAAATATATTGCTGCATATTTTATTTGCTCTTTTTATTTTGTGTTCTTGAGAGATCTATCTCTCCTATCTATCACTACCTAATCTATCTTTTTACCGTAGAGAGATTGATAACCTCTCTTTCTCGTCGGGTTGCAAGTATTTGTTGTTTGTGTGCAGGTGCTGCTTATTGGGTGGTGGTGATCCTCCTACTGGTTCGATAACCTTGGTTTCATAACTGAGGGAAATACTTACCGTCTATGTGATGCATCATCCCTTCCTCTCTGGGGAAATACCGACGTAGTCTCAAGCCACGTCACCGTTGCCGGGGAGCAATAGCGTGGGGTGAATATTCTCGTGTGTGCTTGTTTGCTTTATCACTAAGTAATTTTTATTTTCTGTAATTAGTTCTTTTATATCTTTAGTTTTGGATATGGAACACGAAACACCAAAAAAATAGTTGTACTTGCTGCTCATGGAGATGGGGAACCTCCTAAAACCCTCGATGCTAGTTATGTGAAACGCGTTAATTACTCCTTTGACAATCCTGAGAAATCCTCATTGAACTTTATAATGCGAGAGACGTTGGATCAACGTGCGTACTTTAGGGATTATCACTTATCTCAAAAAGGGAAACACTTATGGGATCAAATTAGAATATTGCAATGGTTTGCTTGGGATGCATGTTTGAAATGTGATTACACTTGTTGCTCTAAGATTGAGGGTCTTCACCTTCCCTTTCAATGTAAATTTAACAATAATAAAACCTTGGCTTCTTATGCTAAAGGTATTTATGATTACTATGATGTGGAACGAATAGAAGAATTTGTTGCTTTTAAAGGTGCTTAGAAATTGTTTCTTTGCTTGAAAAGTATGATGATGTTCCTTACAAATCTGAAAACTTATCCATACTTCAATATTGCTATCATAATTATGAATACAATTATGGTATTATTGAATTTATGGAGAGAATGTCCGCTGCCTTGTAAGAGACTAAAATTTTGCAGGAATCTATGGAAGAAGAAATTCTCGAAACTGTGAGCTCATTAGATGAAGAAGATGAGGAGGAGAGCGAAGAACAAAAGGAGGAAGAGCGGATTAGCTACACGTGCCCACCTTCTAATGAGAGTAACTCTTCAACTCACACATTATTTAATTTCCCTTCGTGCTTACCGAAGGATGAATGCTATGATAATTGCTATGATCCCGTGGATTCTTTTGAAATATCCCTTTTTGATGAACTTGATGCTTGCTATGCATGTGGCCAAGATGCCAATATGAATTATGCTTATGGAGATGAACTTGCTATAGTTCCTTATGTTAAGAATGAAATTGTTGCTATTGCACCCACACATGATAGTCCTATTATCTTTTTGAATTCTCCCAACTACACTATATTGGAGAAGTTTGCTCTTATTAAGGATTATATTGATGTGTTGCGTTTTGCTACTACACATGATGATTTTGATGAATATAATATGCATGTGCTTGCTGCTCCTACTTGCAATTATTATGAGAGAGGAACTACATCTCCACCTCTTTATGTTTCCAATACGATAAAATTGCAAGAAACTGTTTATACTATGCATTGGCCTTTACTTGATGTGCATGAATTGTTCTGTTATGACATGTCGATGCATAGGTGTAGGATCACAAGAAGTGTGTGTCTACAGGGGGGTGAATAGACTATTTGCAAGTTTAAAACCTAACCTTTTCCCAATTTAATTGGTTGGCAGATTTTAGCAATACTAACAAGTCTAGCACACCCTACACATGCAAGTCAACACGTATGGCAGCGGAAAATAAAGACATTGCACATGGAAGTAAGGAGTTGAGATAGGGAGATCAAACGCATGAGGGACACGAAGATTTTTCCCGTGGTTCCAATAGGTGGTGCTATCGTACGTCCACGTTTATGGAGTCTTCAACCCACAGAGGGTAATGATCGCGAGAGTCCACGGAGGGCTCCACCCATAAGGGTCCACGAAGTAGCAACCTTGACTATTCCATAACGGCTTCTATCCACGAAGGACTAGCCTCACTATGGGTAGATCTTCACGAAGTAGGCGATCTCCTTGCCCGTACAAACTTCTTGGTTCAACTCCACAACACGAAGTAGGAGGCTCCCAGGCGACACCTAACCAATCAAGGAGGCACATCCCTCCAAAAGGTAATAGGCTCGGTAATGTCAATGAACTCCTTGCTCTTGTGCTTCAAGATGATAGACTCCTCAACACACAATCACTCTCTCACAGATTTGGCTATGGTGGAAGAGATTGATTTTGCGGAAAGCAACTTGGGGAGGCTAGAGATCAAGATTCATATGGATAGAGTGGAATGGCTTGGTCTCAACACATGAGTAGGTGGCTCTCTCTCAGAAAATTGGATGGGGCAAGTATGGAATAGTTCTGAGTGCTTCTCTTTCGAGTGGGTGGTGGTGAAAGGGTATATATAGGCATCCCCAAAAATCCAACCGTTACACCTAAAGTGACCAACTCGGTCACACCGAAGTATAAAACTCGGTGGTACTGAAGTGACCAAAAGGCTGTAACTTTTGAATCTCGGTGAGACCGATACATAACTCTCGGCGGTACCGATCAGGTGTCCAACGGTTAGAATGCACAACTCGGTGACACCGATCCGAAAAACTCGGTGGTACCGATTTTAGGAAATGAGGTAACAGAAAGTTGGCAAGCTGAACTCGATGGCACCGATGCAGAATCGGTTGCACCGAAGGGCTAGGGTTTGGCATGGGTCTGTCTGAGTTTGGGAATCGGTGGGACCGAGTGGAAATTGTTGGTAGCACCGATTTGCATGAAAGGCTTGGACAGACTTTTGTGGAAGAGTTTGTGGGTGTTTTTTGTGACTATCACTTGTGCACGTGGAGCATCTTGTTCACCAACAGTACCTTACCCCCTTTTAATAGTATTGGCTTTCCTATGGACTCAAAGTGATTTCTCACAAAGTAAAATGTAGAGTTCTCTTGCTTGAAGCTTTGCCAATCCATTTCCTTGCATCTAGGGGTTTCTCCTCACAATCCTTTTTGCCAACCCATCTCTCTCTATGGACTTTCACCTGAAATACACTAGGTAGAAATAATAGTCCAAGAGACAATGTATGTTGTCATGAATTATCAAAACCACCAAGGGAGCATGTTGTGCTTTCAATCTCCCCCTTTTTGGTAATTGATGACAACATACAATCAAAGCTTCAAATAAAGATATGCATGGATATTATGAAGACTTTGAGAGACACATGACTTAGACTTGCTCCCTCTAAAAGTGTGCAATCCCTTTAAAGGATAGTTGCTTTGGAATGCATGGACACACATATAGTGGAAGGGATATAATGAGTCATGTGTATCTTGGCTATATGCATCAAATATATGAGTGAGGTGTATCCTTGTTCAAGACTTCACTCTTGCAAACAATATGTGCAAGAAGCAAGAGATCATCTTGATCAAAGATATGATGCATATACTTACCTTGAGTTCTTGAGCATTCTTGTAGTAGAAATACACTTGAGAAAACAATGTTAGGAAACACAAGAGTATTCTACTAATCAAAAAGCAATAGAACTCAATAGTACCAAGATGTGGAGAACATATAGAAGATAGCATTCCTTAAGATTGATATGTCCTCAAGAACATTTAGAACTTTCTCCCCTAGATATGAAATAGTAGGTCATCCTCTCCCCCTGAATCTTAGCATATAGATATTGGGATTGGATAGGGTGAGATAATTCTAACATGAGAATAACAAATAAGAGTATCAAATGGTTTCTTTCTCCTCAAGAGATAGAACACTTTGGGTAGATGTTTCTCCCCCTACTTTGGTATTCTCCCCTTGTCTATATAAGCATAAGATTTGATATTCTATTCTTCCCCTTGATTATATCTCCCCCTTTGCATTGAAGCATGTATCTCCCCCTTTAGCTTTTGAAGCTTTGGTATTTCTCCCACTTTGGCATTAATTTCCAAAAAGGTCCATACACAGGGTTAGATACAGGGATCATCGATTAAGAAGGGATCCTTGAGAACAAGGGTCATAGAATGTAGGGATCATGGATAGACTAGAGTGATACTTCTCCTCCTTTGAGTTAGGGATCCTTGAATAAAGTTTCTCCCCCAATTTTTTTTTTAAAAAAGGGATCATCGAAGAATTGGAGAATTGCTAAGTTTAACAAAGGATAGAAAAGATAGCAAAGTCGGTGGCTCCGAGGCAAATAAGTCGGTGGAACCGAGATGTGTATTTGCAGCCTATCTGCATAATTGGTAGAACCAAGTTATTTGGATCGGAGGCTCCGAGGTCATAACAGAGACTTGGCAATGTTTTAGAAACTTGCAAATAAGTTTGGAAGACTTGTAACAAAATGTCAAAAGGATTTTCAAAGGAAATGCAAAAGACTTTACAAAGAGATATCAACTAGAGAAGATTTGAGTGGTTCCAAGAAATCTTGCAAATAGAGAATGAACCAAACAAGATACTTAATCTAGGTGATGGGCGGTGACTAGGTCACCTATATTAGAGTATATTGACTTAGGAGCCAAGCAAGAATACTTGATCATAGGTCATACTCATCGTTAAGCTCAAAATGGGGTTACCATTTTTCGATTAAACATTTCAATGTTTTCATATCACTTGAGTTGCTTTATCTCATGACTCGGAGTAAAGCTTTTTCAAGGATATGAGTACATACCTTTGAGTGATGTTGATGACGTGGCTTGTAGGTGAACTTGTTGAGGATACTCGAGGTTGATGAAGTTCATCTTGAGTTGGGAGCAATCCTTCTTGTTTTAGTACACTTATCACCTACATAGGTTAGTCATGCAAGGAAGAACGATATATATATATCCATTTGACATGATATCAATTGAGAATTATCAAATATGATCACATCAAATATATGTCAAGGATATGGTTGAGTTGTCTTCTTCCTTCCATCATCAAGAGGGGTTGTGGATACTTGGTCATGACAAGGTTGCTTATTATTGGAGTTGTTTGCAACCTTGTGGAATGAAATTCTTCCAAGTACCTACAAAAGGTTAGATGTAATACAAGGGAGCATAGAATTCCAAGATATATGAAGTTCATGGTAATGATGGCATGGAATGGTCAAGTAAGCTCATCGCCTTGCATGCATCCGAGTGAGCTTAGATCAAGTTTGAAGCATCAATGATGTTCAACTCACTCCTCAAGTGACAAAACACTTTCTCATCAAGTGGCTTAGTAAAGATATCGGCCAATTGCTTGTTAGTGCGAACATGCTTAAGATTAATATCTCCTTTGGCAACATGATCACGAATGAAATGATGTCGAACTTGAATATGCTTAGATTGAGAATGTTGCACAGGATTATGACCAATCTTAATAGCACTTTCATTGTCACAAAGTAATGGAACATTTTTCACATGGATTCCATAATCCTTAAGCGTTTGTGTCATCCATAGCAATTGAGCGCAACACGATCCGGCGGCATTATACTCAGCTTCGGCGGTAGATAGAGATACCGAGTTTTGTTTCTTGGAGGACCAAGACACAAGAGATCTACCAAGAAATTGACATGTACCCGAGGTGGATTTTCTATCAACCTTATCACCGGCATAGTCCGAATCGGAATAGCCTACAAGGTTAAAGGAAGATCCCTTGGGATACCAAATGCCAAAGTTTGGTGTTTGTATCAAATATCTCACAATACGTTTCACGGCCAAAAGATGACACTCTTTAGGTGCAGCTTGATATCTAGCACACATGCAAACACTAAGCATAATATCGGGACGGGAGGCACATCGATATAGCAATGAACCAATCATAGATCGATAAACTTTTTGCAACCGGTTCGTCCTCCTTGGTAAGATCAACATGTCCACTAGTAGGCATAGGAGTTTTCATACCTTTACACTCTTGCATGTTGAACTTCTTGATCAAGTCCTTGGTATACTTGGTTTGAGAGATGAACGTTCCTTCTCTTTTTTGCTTGATTTGCAAACCAAGAAAGAATTTTAGCTCACACATCATGGACATCTCATACTTCTTGGACATCAACCTTCCAAATCTTTTACTAAATTGTGGGTTAGTAGATCCAAAGATAATATCATCCACATAGATTTGGCACACAAATAATTCACCATTAACTCTTTTAGTGAATAAGGTTGCCTCAATTTTACCAATTTCAAAACCCTTTTCAATGAGAAACTTTGTTAAGCATTTATACCAAGCATGTGGGGCTTGCTTAAGACCATAAAGAGCTTTACGAAGCTTGTAAACATGATTAGGTTTCTTAGGATTCACAAAACCAGGGGGTTGTTTGACATAGACCTCTTCTTCAATCTCACCATTTAAAAAACCACTTTTAATGTCTGATACGTCCATTTTGCATCATGCTTTTATACTGATATTTATTGCATTATGGGCTGTTATTACACATTATGGTACAATACTTATGCCTTTTCTCTCTTATTTTACAAGGTTTACATGAAGAGGGAGAATGCCGGCAGCTGGAATTCTGGACTGGAAAAGGAGCAAATATGAGAGACCTATTCTGCACAACTCCAAAAGTCCTGAAAAGTTACGGAGAATTATTTTGGAATATATAAAAAATATTGGGCGAAAGAAATACCAGAGGGGACCCACCAGGAGGTCACAAGCCAGGGGGGCGCCCTACCCCCCTGGGCGCGCCCCTATGGCTTGTGGGCCCCCTGGCAGGCCTCCGGTGCTCATCTTCTGCTATATGGAGGGTTTTGACCTGGAAAAAATCATAAGAGAGCTTTCGGGACGAAGCGCCGCCGTCTCGAGGCGGAACCTGGGCAGAACCAATCTAGGGCTCCGGCGGAGCTGTTCTGCCAGGGAAACTTCCCTCCCGGAGGGGGAAATCGAAGCCATCGTCATCACCAACGATTCTCTCATCCAGAGGGGGTCAATCTCCATCAACATCTTCACCAGCACCATCTCCTCTCCAAACCCTAGTTCATCTCTTGTATCCGATCTTTGTCTCAAACCTCAGATTGGTACCTGTGGGTTGCTAGTAGTGTTGATTACTCCTTGTAGTTGATGCTAGTTGGTTTACTTGGGGGAAGATCATATGTTCAGATCCTTAATGATAATTAATACTCCTCTGATTATGAACATGAATATGCTTTGTGAGTAGTTACGTTTGTTCCTGAGGACATGGGATAAGTCTTGTTATAAGTAATCATGAGAATTTGGTATTCGTTCGATATTTTGATGAGATGTATGTTGTCTCTCCTCTAGTGGTGTTATGTGAACGTCGACTACATGACACTTCACCATTATTTGGGCCTAGGGGAAGGCATTGGGAAGTAATAAGTAGATGATGGGTTGCTAGAGTGACAGAAGCTTAAACCCTAGTTTATGCGTTGCTTCGTAAGGGGCTGATTTGGATCCATATGTTTCATGCTATGGTTAGATTTATCTTAATTCCTTTTTCGTAGTTGCGGATGCTTGCGAGAGAGGTTAATCATAAGTGGGAGGCTTGTCCAAGTAAGGGCAGCACCCAAGCACCGGTCCACCCACATACCAAATTATCAAAGTAACGAACGTGAATCGTATGAGCATGATGAAAACTAGCTTGACAGAAATTCCCATGTGTCCTCGGGAGCGCTTTGCTTTATATAAGAGTTTGTCCAGGCTTGTCCTTTGCTACAAAAAGGATTGGGCCACCTTGCTGCACCTTTGCTACATTTGTTACTTGTTACCCGTTACGAATTATCTTATCACAAAACTATCTGTTACCGATAATTTCAGTGCTTGCGGAGAATACCTTACTGAAAACCGCTTGTCATTTCCTTCTGCTCCTCGTTGGGTTCGACACTCTTACTTATCGAAAGGACTACGATAGATCCCCTATACTTGTGGGTCATCAAGACTCTTTTCTGGCGCCGTTGCCGGGGGGTGAAGCGCCTTTGGTGAGTGGAATTTGGTAAGGAAAAATTTATATAGTGTGCTGAAATTTACTGTCACTTGTTACTATGGAAAATAATCCTTTGAGGGGCTTGTTCGGGGTATCTTCACCTCGACCGGAAGCACAAAGAGTTGCTCCCCAACCTACTGAACCTACTGAAAATATTTATTATGAAATTCCTTCGGGTATGATAGAGAAACTGCTAGCTAATCCTTATGCAGGAGATGGAACACTACATCCTGATTTGCATCTAATCTATGTGGATGAAGTTTGTGGATTATTTAAGCTTGCAGGTTTGCCCGAGGATGATGTCAAGAAGAAGGTATTTCCTTTATCTTTGAAGGAGAAGGCATTGACATGGTATAGGCTATGTGATGATATTGGATCATGGAACTACAACCTATTGAAATTGGAATTTCATCAGAAGTTTTATCCTATGCATCTGGTTCATCATGATCGGAATTATATTTATAATTTTTGGCCTCGTGAAGGAGAAAGTATCGCTCAAGCTTGGGGGAGGCTTAAGTCAATGTTATACTCATGCCCCAATCATGAGCTCCCAAGAGAAATTATTATTCAGAATTTTTATGCTCGGCTTTCTCGTAATGATCAATCCATGCTCGATACTTCTTGTACTGGTTCCTTTATGCAGAAAGATATTGAATTCAAATGGGACTTATTGGAAAGAATTAAACGCAACTCTGAAGATTGGGAACTCGATGAAGGTAAGGAGTCAGGTATAAACCTTAAGTTTGATTGTGTTAAATCCTTTATAGACACCGATGCTTTTCGTGAATTTAGCACTAAATATGGACTTGACTCTGAAATAGTAGCTTCTTTCTGTGAATCGTTTGCTGCTCATGTTGATCTCCCTAAGGAGAAGTGGTTTAAATATCATCCTCCCATTGAAGTGAAAGTAGTTGAACCTATTAAAGTTGAAGAAGAAACTATTATTTATAATGTTGATCATGTTATTCCTGCTGCTTATATTGAGAAACCACCTTTCCCTGTTAGAATAAAGGAACATGCCAAAGCTTCAACTGTGGTTCGTAAGAGTTATACTAGAACACCTACACCCCCTGAACAAATCAAAGTTGAACCTAGTATTGCTATGGTTAAAGATCTCTTGGTTGATAACATTGATGGGCATGTTATTCATTTCTGTGATGAAGTTGCTAGAATTGCTAGACCTGATACTAAAGATAAACATGGACCAATTGTTGGCATGCCTGTTGTTTCTGTTAAAATAGGAGATCATTGTTACCATGGCTTATGTGATGTGGGTGCTAGTGTGAGTGCAATTCCCTTTACCTTATATCAGGAAATTATAAATGATATTGCATCGGCTGAATAAGAAGAAATTGATGTTACCATTAAGCTTGCTAATAAAGATACTATAGCACCAGTTGGGATTGTTAGAGATGTTGAAGGTTTGTGTGGGAAAATAAAATATCCTACTGATTTTCTTGTTCTTGGTTCCCCGCAAGATGATTTTTGTCCCATTATATTTGGTAGACCTTTCTTGAATACTGTTAATGCTAAGATAGATTGTGAGAAAGAAACTGTTACTGTAAGTTTTGGGGATGTGTCTCATGAGTTTAATTTCTCTAAATTTCATAGACGACCCCATGATAAAGAATTGCCTAGTAATGATGAAATTATTGGTCTTGCTTCTATTGCTGTGCCTCCTACTGATCCTTTAGAACAATATTTGCTAGATCATGAAAACGATATGCATATGAATGAAAGGAATGAAATAGATAAGATTTTTTTTGATCAGCACCCTATTTTGAAACACAATTTGCCTGTTGAAATACTTGGGGATCCTCCTCCACCCAAGGGTGATCCCGTGTTTGAGCTTAAACAATTACCGGATACTTTAAAATATGCCTATCTTGATGAAAAGAAGATATATCCTGTTATTATTAGTGCTAACCTTTCAGAGCATGAAGAAAAGAGATTATTGAAAACTCTGAGGAAGCACCGTGCTGCTATTGGATATACTCTTGATGATCTTAAGGGCATTAGCCCCACTCTATGTCAGCATAAAATTAATATGGAGCTTGATGCTAAACCAGTTGTTGATCACCAACGACGGTTAAATCCTAAAATGAAAGAAGTGGTAAGAAATGAAATATTAAAGCTTCTCAAGGCAGGTATAATTTATCCTATTGCTGATAGTAGATGGGTTAGTCCCGTTCATTGTGTCCCTAAGAAGGGAGGTATTACCGTTGTTCCTAATGATAAAAATGAATTGATCCCGCAAAGAATTGTTACAGGATATAGAATGGTAATTGATTTTAGGAAATTAAATAAAGCTACTAGGAAAGATCATTACCCTCTACCTTTTATTGAACAAATGCTAGAAAGACTATCCAAACACACACACTTCTGCTTTCTAGATGGTTATTCTGGTTTCTCTCAAATACCTGTGTCAAAAGAGGATCAAGAAAAGACCACTTTTACTTGTCCTTTCGGTACCTTTGCTTATAGACATATGCCTTTTTGTTTATGCAATGCGCCTGCTACCTTTCAAAGATGTATGATGGCTATATTCTCTAACTTTTGAGAAAAGATTGTTGAGGTTTTCATGGATGATTTCTCCGTTTACGGAACTTCTTTTGATGATTGCTTGAGCAACCTTGATCGAGTTTTGCAGAGATGTGAAGAAACTAATCTTGTCTTGAATTGGGAGAAGTGCCACTTTGTGGTTAATGAGGGCATTGTCTTGGGACACAAAATCTCCGAAAGAGGTATTGAAGTTGATAAAGCTAAAGTTGATGCTATTGAAAAAATGCCGTGTCCTACGGATATCAAAGGTATAAGAAGTTTCCTTGGTCATGCTGGTTTCTATAGGAGGTTTATTAAAGACTTCTCTAAGATTTCTAGGCCTCTCACTAATCTTTTGCAAAAAGATGTTCCATTCGTTTTTGATGATGATTGTGTAGAAGCATTTGAAATTCTTAAGAGAGCCTTGATCACTGCACCAGTTGTTCAACCACCTGATTGGAACCTACCCTTTGAAATTATGTGTGATGCTAGTGATTATGCTGTTGGTGTTGTTCTAGGACAAAGAGTTGATAAGAAATTAAATGTTATCCATTATGCTAGTAAAACTCTAGACAGTGCTCAAAGAAACTATGCTACCACTGAAAAGGAATTTTTAGCAGTTGTGTTTGCTTGTGATAAGTTCAGACCTTATATTGTTGATTCCAAAGTAACTGTTCACACTGATCATGCTGCTATTAAATATCTTATGGAAAAGAAAGATGCTAAACCTAGACTTATTAGATGGGTTCTTTTGCTACAAGAATTTGATTTGCATATTATTGATAGAAAGGGTGCTGAGAACCCCGTAGCAGACAACTTGTCTAGGTTAGAAAATGTTCTTGATGACCCACTACCTATTGATGATAGCTTTCCTGATGAACAATTAGCTGTCATAACTGCTTCACGTAATGCTCCATGGTATGCTGATTATGCTAATTACATTGTTGCTAAATTTATACCACCTAGTTTCACATACCAACAAAAGAAAAAGTTCTTATATGATTTAAGACATTACTTTTGGGATGATCCACACCTCTATAAGGAAGGAGTAGATGGTGTTATTAGACGTTGTGTACCTGAGCATGAACAGGAACAGATCCTACACGAGTGTCACTCCGAGGCCTACGGAGGACACCACGCTGGAGATAGAACTGCACACAAGGTATTACAATCTGGTTTTTATTGGCCTACTCTCTTCAAGGATGCTCATAAGTTTGTCTTGTCTTGTGATGAATGTCAAAGAATTGGTAATATTAGTAGACGTCAGGAAATGCCTATGAATTACTCTCTTGTAATTGAACCATTTGATGTTTGGGGTTTTGATTATATGGGACCTTTTCCAAAGTCTAACGGGTATACTCATATTCTAGTTGTTGTTGATTATGTTACTAAGTGGGTAGAAGCTATTCCAACTAGTAGTGCTGATCATAACACTTCTATTAAAATGCTTAAAGAAGTTATTTTCCCTAGATTTGGAGTCCCTGGATATTTAATGACTGATGGTGGTTCACACTTTATTCATGGTGCTTTCCGTAAATTGCTTGCTAAGTACGATGTTAATCATAGAATTGCATCTCCTTATCATCCTCAGTCTAGTGGTCAAGTAGAATTAAGCAATAGAGAAATTAAATTGATCTTGCAAAAGACTGTTAATAGATCTAGAAAGAATTGGTCTAAGAAACTTGATGATGCATTATGGGCTTATAGAACTGCTTACAAAAACCCTATGGGTATGTCTCCGTATAAAATGGTTTATGGTAAAGCATGTCACTTACCTCTAGAACTAGAACATAAAGCTTATTGGGCAATCAAAGAGCTCAACTATGATTTCAAACTTGCTGGTGAGAAGAGGTTATTTGACATTAGCTCACTTGATGAATGGAGAACCCAGGCCTACGAGAATGCCAAGTTGTTTAAAGAAAAGGTTAAAAGATGGCATGATAAAAGGATACAAAAGCGTGAATTCAATGTAGGTGACCATGTCTTGCTATACAATTCTCGTTTAAGATTTTTTTGCAGGAAAAATTCTCTCTAAATGGGAAGGGCCTTACATTATCGAGGAAGTATATCGTTCTGGTGCCATCAAGATCAACAACGCCGAAGGCACAAATCCGAAGGTGGTAAACGGGCAAAGAATCCAACATTATATCTCTGGTACTCCCATAAATGTTGAAACCAATATTATCAATACCATAACTCCGGATGAATACATTAGGGAGACCTACCAGAACGTTTCAGACTCCGAAAAGGAATAGGTATGTGGTACGGTAAGCAAACCGACTCCAAAACTTTTTCAATAGCAATTTTTCTCCGTTTTGGAATATTTAAGAAATTAGGAAAATTTAAAGCAGTCCGAAAAGTGCACGAGGAGGCGACAAGCCAGGGGGGGCGCGCCCTACCCCCCTGGGCGCGCCCCTGTGGCTTGTGGCCACCCCGTGTACCCTCCGGACTCCGTTTTCTTGTGGTATACTCCTTTAGGTCGGTAAAAATTCATTATATAATTTCCTGAAGTTTTAGACCTTCGTATCACGACAATACTTCCTATTTTCGTTTTGAGCTATTTCTGTAGCAGATTTAGAGCAAGATGTCTTCGCAAGAGTCGGTCAGGGAGAGCCGTGCCTCTCGCCTGACATCGGGGCCCGGAGCATACAGCGAAGCCAACCACTTCGGGCAGGCCACGGAGGAAGAGATGGAGGCCGACTTGAAAAGGATGGATGCCATGGAGGAAGACCAAGAAGTTACCTCTCGTCTACAACCTGGAGCCATGTTGGAGGAACTTCAGAGCTCAGCAATTCCGAATTCGGTCATCCCTCCCAATGCTAAATTTCTTACTTATGAAAATATGAAAAAGAGTGTTGCTTCTTTCCCCGCAGCAATGAAACATCCATGGGTGATGGGAGCTCTAACCGTCACTGGAAAACTTCGCAAGGAGATAATGGATCTTAGACAACAAAATAACAAGCTTGAGGAGGAGAATCGCATCCTGAGGGGCATCATCGCCAAGAATATAACATCACCACCTCCGAAGAAAGACAACTAAACACATGGGGATGGGCACTCCCCTTGGCTTGTGCCAAGCATGGGGGAGATGCCCCGGTATCGTATCACCATCACATCTTTTACTTTTATCGTTTTTATCAGTTCAATCTTTTTGGTTACATCTTGATCTAGTAGAATAAAAAATTTAGTGTGATCTAGCTTTGAGTTTTGCTTTATGTTCCCCCTATGTAAGCGAGTCCGAGAGTTATATAATAAAAAGTAGTTTTGAGTTGAGGGCTTTGCTTGCTTGCTATGATCTTGAGGAAAAGAAATAAAAACAAGTATAGAATAAAAGCAAAGAGTATATATGATGATCTTATGGGGAGTGATGACTTCACATATAAGAGGTATGTCGATTGAAATTTGTTGTCAGTTGACAAACATAGCAATTGGTCATTGTTGCAATTAAAAGGAAGTAATAAAGAAAGAGAGGTTCACATATAAATATATTATCTTGGACATCTTTTATGATTGTGAGCACTCATTAAAATATTATATGCTAAGAAGTTGATGTTGGACAAGGAAGACAACATAATGAGTTATGTTTGCTTATTTCCGAATAGAAGTTATATTGTTATGGATCCTCTAACATGTGACGCTTGCTTCCACCTCATACTAGCCAAAACTTCCGCACCAAGTAGAGATACTACTTGTGCATCCAAACACCCTTAAACCAGTTTTGCCATGAGAGTCCACCATACCTACCTATGGATTGAGTAAGATCCTTCAAGTAAGTTGTCATCGGTGCAAGCAATAAGAATTGCTCTCTAAATATGTATGATCTATTAGTGTGAGGAAAATAAACTTTATACGAACTTGTGATATGGAAGAAATAAAAGCGACAGACTGCATAATAAAGTTCTTTATCACAAGAGGCAATATAAAGTGACGTTCTTTTGCATTAAGAGATTGCGCATCCAACTATAAAAGCGCATGACAACCTCTGCTTCCCTCTGTGAAGGGCCTATCTGTTACTTTTACTTTCTAGTACTTACCTTTATGCAAGAGTCGTGGTGATCTTCACCACTTCCTTTATTTCGCCTTTCTCTCTTGGCAAGCGTCATGTGTTGGGGAATGATCTAGATACATATATCCACTCGGATGTGGGTGATCATGAGTTATTTCTGTTGACATTACCCTTGAGGTAAATAGTTGGGAGGCAAAACTATAAGCCCCTATCTTTCTCTGTGTCCAATTGAAGCTTTGACCTCATAAGTACTGCGTGAGTGTTAGCAATTATGAAAGACTAAAAGATGATTGAGTATGTGGATTTGCTTTACAAGCTCTTATATTGACTCTTTCCGATGTTATGATAAATTGCAATTGTTTCAATGACTAAGATCATAGTTTGTTGGTTCTCAATAGAGTTCTTGATTCATATTTTACCTTGTGAATGAATTGTTACTCTAGTATAAGAAATTATATATCAACAAGTATTGATGTTCTAAAGATTATCATGATGCTCCCATGTCCGTATTTCATTTTATCGACACCTCTATCTCTAAACATGTGGACATATTTATCGACTTCGGCTTTCGCTTGAGGACAAGCGAGGTCTAAGCTTGGGGGAGTTGATACGTCCATTTTGCATCATGCTTTTATACTGATATTTATTGCATTATGGGCTGTTATTACACATTATGGTACAATACTTATGCCTTTTCTCTCTTATTTTACAAGGTTTACATGAAGAGGGAGAATGCCGGCAGCTGGAATTCTGGACTGGAAAAGGAGCAAATATGAGAGACCTATTCTGCACAACTCCAAAAGTCCTGAAAAGTTACGGAGAATTATTTTGGAATATATAAAAAATATTGGGCGAAAGAAATACCAGAGGGGACCCACCAGGAGGTCACAAGCCAGGGGGCGCGCCCTACCCCCCTGGGCGCGCCCCTGTGGCTTGTGGGCCCCCCTGGCAGGCCTCCGGTGCCCATGTTCTGCTATATGGAGGGTTTTTACCTGGAAAAAATCATAAGAGAGCTTTCGGGACGAAGCGCCGCCGTCTCGAGGCGGAACCTGGGCAGAACCAATCTAGGGCTCCGACGAAGCTGTTCTGCCGGGGAAACTTCCCTCCCGGAGGGGGAAATCGAAGCCATCGTCATCACCAACGATCCTCTCATCGAGAGGGGGTCAATCTCCATCAACATCTTCACCAGCACCATCTCCTCTCCAAACCCTAGTTCATCTCTTGTATCCAATCTTTGTCTCAAACCTCAGATTGGTACCTGTGGGTTGCTAGTAGTGTTGATTACTCCTTGTAGTTGATGCTAGTTGGTTTACTTGGTGGAAGATCATATGTTCAGATCCTTAATGATAATTAATACTCCTCTGATTATGAACATGAATATGCTTTGTGAGTAGTTACGTGTGTTCCTGAGGACATGGGATAAGTCTTGTTATAAGTAATCATGTGAATTTGGTATTCGTTTGATATTTTGATGAGATGTATGTTGTCTCTCCTCTAGTGGTGTTATGTGAACGTCGACTACATGACACTTCACCATTATTTGGGCCTAGGGGAAGGCATTGGGAAGTAATAAGTAGATGATGGGTTGCTAGAGTGACAGAAGCTTAACCCTAGTTTATGCGTTGCTTCGTAAGGGGCTGATTTGGATCCATATGTTTCATGCTATGGTTAGATTTATCTTAATTCCTTTTTCGTAGTTGCGGATGCTTGCGAGAGAGGTTAATCATAAGTGGGAGGCTTGTCCAAGTAAGGGCAGCACCCAAGCACCGGTCCACCCACATATCAAATTATCAAAGTAACGAACGCGAATCGTATGAGCGTGATGAAAACTAGCTTGACAGAAATTCCCATGTGTCCTCGGGAGCGCTTTGCTTTATATAAGAGTTTGTCCAGGCTTGTGCTTTGCTACAAAAAGGATTGGGCCACCTTGCTGCACCTTTGCTACATTTGTTACTTGTTACCCGTTACGAATTATCTTATCACAAAACTATCTGTTACCGATAATTTCAGTGCTTGCAGAGAATACCTTACTGAAAAACGCTTGTCATTTCCTTCTGCTCCTCGTTGGGTTCGACACTCTTACTTATCGAAAGGACTATGATAGATCCCCTATACTTGTGGGTCATCAATGTCCATTTGATAAAGCGTGATATCATGGTGATTAGCATAAGCAAGGAGAATGCGAATAGCTTCAAGTCTAGCGACGGGGGCATAGGTCTCACCGTACTCCATACCTTCGACTTGCGTATATCCTTGGGCTACGAGACGCGCCTTGTTGCGTACAACTTGACCGTCTTCATCTTGCTTGTTCCGAAACACCCATTTGGTTCCGATGATGTTGTGCTCGTCCTTGGGCTTCTCCACGAGTGTCCACACTTCGTTCCTCTCGAAGTTGTGAAGCTCTTCATGCATGGTGTTCACCCAATCCGGGTCTTCAAGAGCTTGTTCTAACTTCAAGGGTTCAATGCTATAGATGAAAGAATAATGCTCACAAAAATTAGCTAAGCGAGTTTTAGAGTGAGTGATTCTCCCAGTTTGTATGTCGCCAAAGATTTGGTTTAGAGGATGTTTCTTGGTCACTCTTGCTCGAACTCGGGGTAGCTTCGGCTTGTTGGATGGTGGAGCTTCTTCATCATCATCATCTTCATCTTCGTTGTTGTTGAAGGTGTCGTTTCCTTGAGGTGGTGGTGAAGGAGGTTGTGGTGGATCTTCATGATGCACTTCCTCCACTTCATCTTGGCGTGTACCGCTTGTAGATGCCTCCATGTCGTGTTGAGGATCACTTTGATGTGAAGCAGGGGCTTCTATTTGAGTTGACGAAGTACTTTCCTTCACCTCCATGGGACGAATCTTGCCAATGGACAAGTCTTGCATAGCTTCAGAAGGGTCCTTATCTCCTACATCATTTGGCAATTGTTCGACTTGCGAACCATTAGATTCATCAAACTTCACATCTACCGTCTCTTCAACTTTTCGAGTGAAGTTGTTGTAGACACGGTAAGTGTGAGAGTTCGATCCGTAATCGAGTAGGAAACCTTCATGAGATTTGGGAGAAAATTTAGTACGACGATGCTTATCAAGAATGTAGCACTTTGAGCCGAATACCCGAAAGTATCCAACTTGGGGTTAGTTACCGGTGAGTAGCTCATATGTCGTTTTACCGAGAAGCTTGTGCAAGTAGAGTCAGTTTGTGGCATGACATGCTGTTTCCACGGCTTCTGCCCAAAAGTGTCTTGGCGTCTTGTATTCGTCAAGCATCATTCTTGCCATCTCAATAAGAGTTCGGTTCTTCCTCCGAACAACTCCATTTTGTTGAGGCGTGTACGTAGCCGAGAACTCATGTGAAACACCTTCTTCGTCAAGAAAGGTATCTACATGGGTGTTCTTGAACTCCGATCCGTTATCGCTCCGAACCTTCTTGATCTTCACTTCAAACTGATTTTGCGCTTTGCGAGCGAAGTTCTTGAAGATCTTTTGTACCTGCGACTTATCATCAAGAAAGAATACCCACGTAAATCTGGAAAAATCATCAACTATAACTAGACCATATGAATTTCCACCGAGGCTCTTGTGTAAGCATTGGGACCAAAAAGATTCATGTGAAGTAACTCGAGTGGTCTCCTAGTAGTCATGATATTCTTTACGGGATGACTTCCACCTACTTGCTTTCCAGCTTGACAGGCACAACAAAGTCTATCTTTGTCAAAGATAACATCTCTAACACCAAGTATATGATCACCTTTGATAAGCTTGTCTAGATTACGCATGCCAACATGTCCTAGTCTTCTAGGCCAAAACCAACCTTTAGAAGATTTTGCAATAAGACAAGTACGAGGTTTGGATCTCTTAGTGAAATCGACAATGTATAGATCACCTCTACGGAAACCGGGAAAGACCATGTTATGATTATCTTGATGAAACACTTGGCAATCTACTTTCGTGAATAGCACATTAAAACCAAAGTAGGCAAGTCTAGATACGGAAAGAAGATTGTAGCCAAGGGATTCAACAAGCATGACGTTTTGAATAGAGCTATCATGGGATATGGCCACCTTATCAAGACCAAGTACCTTACCCTTGGAGTTATCTCCAAAAGTTACATACCTTCGCGGTCCATGGTTTGGTGTGATCTCTTCAAACATCTCTCTATCTCCGGTCATATGATCGGTGCATCCACTATCGAGAATCCACTCTTTTCCTCCGGACATGTAATCCTTGAAGTTTGCCATGAGACTTAGATTCTTCATGATCTTCTCATGCTCGATGTCGAACAACTCATCTTCATCATAGTAGCCATGTTCCACATTGTCATCATCAAGTGGGAAATCTTCATCACAAGGAACAAGAGATTCGTTAGGGTTGTGATCATGACAATGTTCAAGATTATGAATGCGAATGGCTTCTACAATGATGTTGTTGATAGTTATTACATCTCCTTTAGCACGCATGAGGTCTCTAAGCTCAAATAGATAGTCATCAAACTTGGGATCACTAGGCATCATTTTGTGAAAGACAATAGTTTTATGAAGAATTTCATCAAGATTACTCAATGAATAACTTGGATATCGTTTCTCCAAGTCATTCCACAAAGTATAAGCACATTCAAAATTCTTCATTTGATTAAGCACAATTCTAGGCAATCCTCTAATGATAAGATTAACAGTTCTAAGATTGCATAGCATATCAATTTCCTCTTCGTGTGTGGGATGTAAAGGATCAATGGGAGGTACATAGGGGTTCTTAATATACTTGCTCAAATGAAATTCATTGAATAGCTCAAGCATCTTATATTTCCATTGACTATAGTACTCCCCATCAAGAATAGGCACTCTACAACTCAAACTTTCCACACTAGACACATCCATCTTCCTCCACGGTGATGAAACCGATGCAATGGAGACCAATGCTCTGATACCACTTGTAGGATCACTAGAAGTGTGTGTCTAGAGGGGGGTGAATAGACTACTTGAAAGTTTAAAACCTAACCTTTTCCCAAGTTAATTGGTTGGCAGATTTTAGCAATACTAACAAGTCTAGCACACCCTACACATGCAAGTCAACAAGTATGGCAGCGGAAAATAAAGACATTCCACATGGAAGTAAGGAGTTGAGATAGGGAGATCAAACGCATGAGGGACACGAAGATTTTTCCCGTGGTTCCGATAGGTGGTGCTATCATACGCCCACGTTTATGGAGTCTTCAACCCACGGAGGGTAACGGTCGCGAGAGTCCACGGAGGGCTCCACCCATAAGGGTCCACGAAGTAGCAACCTTGACTATTCCATAACGGCTTCTATCCACGAAGGACTAGCCTCACTATGGGTAGATCTTCACGAAGTAGGCGATCTCCTTGCCCGTACAAACTTCTTGGTTCAACTCCACAACACGAAGTAGGAGGCTCCCAAGCGACACCTAACCAATCTAGGAGGCACCACCCTCCAAAAGGTAATAGGCTCGGTAATGTCAATGAAATCCTTGCTCTTGTGCTTCAAGATGATAGACTCCTCAACACACAATCACTCTCTCACAGATTTGGCTATGGTGGAAGAGATTGATTTGGAGGAAAGCAACTTGGGGAGGCTAGAGATCAAGATTCATATGGATAGAGTGGAATGGCTTGATCTCAACACATGAGTAGGTGGCTCTCTCTCAGAAAATTGGATGGGGCAAGTATGGAATAATTCTGAGTGCTTCTATTTCGAGTGGGTGGTGGTGAAAGGGTATATATAGGCATCCCCAAAAATCCAACAGTTACACCTAAAGTGACCAACTCGGTGACACTGAAGTATAAAACTCGGTGGTACCGAAGTGACCAAAAGGCAGTAACTTTTGAATCTCGCTGAGACCGATACATAACTCTCGGCGGTACCGATCGGGTGTCCAACGGTCAGAATGCACAACTCAGTGACGCTGATCCCAAAAACTCGGTGGTACCGATTTTAGGAAATGAGGTAACAGAAAGTTGGCAAGCTGAACTCGGTTGCACCGATGCAGAATCGGTTGCACCGAAGGGCTAGGGTTTGGCATGGGTCTGTCTGAGTTTGGGAATCGGTGGGACCGAGTGGAAATTGTTGGTAGCACCGATTTGCATGAAAGGCTTGGACAGACTTTTGTGGAAGAGTTTGTGGGTGTTTTTTGTGACTATCACTTGTGCACGTGGAGCATCTTGTTCACCAACAGTACCTTACCCCTTTTAATAGTATTGGCTTTCCTATGGAGTCAAAGTGATTTCTCACAAAGTAAAATGTAGAGTCCTCTTGCTTGAAGCTTTGCCAATCCATTTCCTTGCATCTAGGGGTTTCTCCTCACAATCCTTTTTGCCAACCCATCTCTCTCTATGGACTTTCACCTGAAATACACTAGGTAGAAATATTAGTCCAAGAGACAATGTATGTTGTCATGAATTATCAAACCACCAAGGGAGCATGTTGTGCTTTAATAGGAAGAGAGTTAGACTTGGTCATTGCATTAAATATGTTGCTTTGTGCTCACTACTAAATTACAAATCATTGTTAATTAAAATTGGCTTTGATGTACCTTGGGATCCGGGTGGATCCATTACTTGAGCACTTTATGCCTAGCTTAATGGCTTTAAAGAAAGTGCAACCAGGGAGACAACCCGGAAGTTTTAGAGAGTCATTTTATTCTATTGAGTGCTTTTATAAAGTTTAAAAACAAAAAATATATAGAGGGGAACCTAAAACTTCACAAAAAGAAAGGTGAAAGTGAGAGAGATGATGAGCATCGTTGAAGTGGGGGCTAGCCTTGAACTTTGTGAATCTTGAATCACAGAAACTTTTCAACAAAACTAATTATCACCTTGTACAAATCCATTGTATTATAAAAATAATGTGCCAAGATTTGCCTTTAGGATGATTAGATTGCTTGTTGGTATGTGCGGTGTAAAAACAGAAACTTTGGCTGTAGTGCGTGAATATACATTTTTTACTGGAACGTCAAAAGTTTCTAAAACTTTTACACAGTATTTCTATACAAATGTTTTATTTCTTCCTAATTTTTCAGAATTTTTGGAGTTACAGAAGTATGGTCAAAGTTCAGATTACTACAAACTGTCCTGTTTAAGACAGATTCTGTTTTTGATGCATTGTTTTGCTTATTTTGATGAAACTATCGATTTTATCGGTGGTATAAGCCATGGAGAAATTATAATACAGCAGGGATAATGCAAATATAAAATATGAATGGGTTTGCAATAGTACTTAAAGTAGTAATTTGCTTTATTATACTAACGGATCTCACCAGTTTTCTGTTAAGTTTTGTGTGGATGAAGTGTTCAAAGATCGAGGAGGTCTCGATATGAGGAGAAGGAGGAGAGGCAAGAGTTAAAGCTTGTGGATGCCCAAGGCACCCCAAGTAAATATCCAAGGAGACTCAAGCGTCTAAGCTTGGGGATTCCCCGGAAGCATCCCATCTTTCTTCAACAAGTATCGGTATGTTTTCGTTTTCGTTTCGTTCATGTGATATGTGGAAATCTTGGAGCGTCTTTTGTGTTTAGTTTTCACTTTTATTTTATGCACCATGCTGGTATGGGATAGTCCATGGTTGATTTATAGAATGTTCATTGCACTTCACTTATATCTTTTGAGTATGGCTTTATAGAATGCTTCATGTGCTTCACTTATATCATTTGTAGTTTGGATTGCATGTTTCTCTTCACATAGAAAACCGTTATTTGTAGAATGCTCTTTTGCTTCACTTATATTTATTACAGCATGGTCTTTTGTAGAAAGAATTAATCTCTCTTGCTTCACTTATATCTATTTAGAGAGTCAACAGGAATTGGTCATTTGCATGGTCAGTCATAAAATCCTACATAAAACTTATGGATCACTGAATATGATATGTTTGATTCCTTGCAATAGTTTTGCGATATAGAGATGATAATATGTGGGAGGTACTAGTGGATGATCCTGTTTAGTAATATATTGGTGTTAAGGTTTGTGATTCCCGAAACATGCACGTATAGTCTCCCGTTATGCTAGGAAGTTGGAGCACAATTTATCCTTGATTGTCTATCTTTGTGTGAAGGTCGGGGGCGCGCGATGGTTAACTCCTACCAACCTCCCCCCTAGGAGCATGCGTAGTAATACTTTCCTTCGAGGTCTAATAAACTTTTGCAATAAGTATGTGAGTTCTTTATGACTAATGTGAGTCCATGGATTATACGCACTCTTACCTTTCCGCAATTTGCTAGCCTCTACGGTACTGTGCATTGCCCTTTCTCACCTCAAGAGTTGGTGCAAACATCGCCGGTGCATCCAAACCCCGTGATATGATACGCTCTATCACACATAAGCCTTATTATATCTTCCTCAAAATAGCCACCGTACCTACCTATTATGGCATTTCCATAGCCATTCCGAGATATATTGCCATGCAACTTCCACCGCTTCCGTTTTGATGACTTGAGCATTCATTGTCATATTGCTTTACATGATCGTAAGATAGCTAGCATGATGTTTCCATGGCTTGTCCATTTTTTTATATCTTTGCTACGCTAGATCATTACACATCCTGGTACACTGCCAGAGGCATTCATATAGAGTCATACTTTGTTCTACTATTGATTCGTTATATTGAGTTGTAAGTAAATAGAAGTGGGATGATCATCAATATTCATTCTTAGAGCATGTCCCAGTGAGGAAAGGATGATGGAAACTATGATTCCCCCACAAGTCGGGATGAGGCTCCGGACAAATATAAAAAAAGAAAAAGAAAAAGAAAAAGAAGAAGAAAAAAGAAAAAGAAAAAAAGAAAAAAAGGAGAAAAAATGAGAGACAAAGAGAGAAGGGGCATGCTAATTCCACACTTGTGCTTCAAAGTAGCACCATATTTTTCATATAGAGAGTCTCCTATGTTTTCACTTTCATATACTAGTGGGAATTGCTCATTATAGAGTTAGATGCACACCCACTTAGTTTCAGTTTGAGCTTTCATACACTTATAGCTCTTAGTGCATCCGTTACATGGCAATCCCTACTCCTCGCATTGATATCAATTGATGGGCATCTCCATAGCCCGTTGATTACCCGCTTCGATGTGAGACTATCTTCCTTTTTGTCTTCTCTATATTAATGTCTACCACCGCATTTTATTCCACCCATAGTGCTATATCCATGGCTTGCGCTCATGTATTGCGTGAGAGTTGAAAATGCTGAAGCGCGTTAAAAAGATGAACCAATTGCTTGGCTGACACCGGGGTAGTACATGATTTATACTTTGTGTTAAGAAGACAGAGCATGACAAGGCTATATGGTTTTGTGGGGATAGCGTTCTTTAGCCTTGATATTTTGAAAGAGATGATTGTTTGTATGGATGGCTGAGTATTAATGTCTTTATGTCAAATTATAGACTATTGCTTTGAATCACTAATGTCTTAATATTCATGCCATGATTAGATATATGATCAAGATTATGCTAGGTAGAATTCCACATCAAAAATTATCTTTTTTATCATTTACCTACTCGAGGACGAGCAGGAATTAAGCTTGGGGATGCTGATACGTCTCCGTCGTATCTATAGTTTTTGATTGTTTCATGCAAATATTATAGAACTTTCACATATTTTTGGCAACATTTCATATGATTTATTGGACTAACATATTGATCCAGTGCCTAGTGCCAGTTCTTGTTTGTTGCATGTTTTTTGTTTCGCAGAATATCCATATCAAATGAAGTCCAAACGCGATAAAAATTTATGGAGAATTATTTTGGAATATATGTGATTTTTGGGAGTTGGAATCAACGCAAAAGGAGGCCCACAGCCACCTCGAGACACCAGGGCATGCCCCAGGGCCCAGGCACGTGGTGGTGTATCGTGGCCTCCTCGTAAGTCGGTTGGAGCTCTACTTCGGGAGCAAGGAAGCTTATATCCAGAAAAAATCGTGTTAAAATCTCAGCGCAATCGGAGTTACGGATCTCCGGGAATATAAGAAATGGTTTTCGGCCAGAAAACAGGGACGCGAAACAGAAGAGAACAGAGAGGGAGATCCAATCTCGGAGGGGCTCCTGCCCCTCCCCCACCATGGAGGCCATGAACTAGAGGGGGAACTCTCCTCCCATCTAGGGGGGAGGCCAAGGAAGAAGAAGAAGGAGGGGGGCTCTCTCCCCCTCTCTCCCGGTGGCGCCGGAACGCCGCCGGGGCAATCATCGTGACGGTGATCTACACCAACAACTTCGCCGCCGTCAACACCAACTCTCTCCCCCTCTATGCAGCGGTGTTATGATAACCCACAAGTATAGGGGATCGCAACAGTTTTCGAGGGTAGAGTATTCAACCCAAATTTATAGATTCGACACAAGGGGAGCCAAAGAATATTTGAGAGTATTAGCAGCTGAGTTGTCAATTCAACCACACCTGGAGATTAAATATCTACAACAGAGTGATCAGTAGCACAGTAGTATGATAGTTTTGATAGCAAGTGTAACAGTAACTGTAACGGTAGCAGTGATAGCAATAGTTTTGTAGCAAGTGTAACAGTATCAGTAGCAATAGTAACTTAGCAAGAACAATAAGTGGAAAACTCGTAGGCACTGGATCGGTGAACTCGTTGGATAATATTCATCATATAACAGTCATAACCTAGGGCGACACAGAACTAGCTCCAGTTCATAAATGTAATGTAGGCATGTATTCCGTAAATAGTCATACGTGCTTATGGAAAAGAACATGCATGACATCTTTTGTCCTACCCTCCCATGGCAGCGGGGTCCATAAGGAAATTAAGGGATATTAATGCCTCCTTTTAATAGAGAACTGGAACAAAGCATTAACACACGGTGAATACATGAACTCCTCAAACTACGATCATCACCGGAAAGTATCCCGACTATTGTCACTCCGGGGTTTACTGATCAGAACACGTCATAGGTGCGTATGACTAGCAAGATCGGATCAAGAACATAGATATAATGGTAATAACATAAACAGTTCAGATCTGAAATCATGGCACTCGGGCCCTAGTGACAAGCATTAAGCATGGCAAAGTCATAGCAATATCAATCTCAGAACATAGTGTTGATGAAGGCGAAGACCGAAGATTCCCCTCTCCGGAGCCCCAAACGGGCTCCAGATCTGGCCTCCGGATGAAGAACAGGAGGTGGCGGCGGCTCCGTATCGTAAAATGCAATGAAACTTTCTCTCTGATTTTTTTCTCCAAAATTAGGATTTTATAGCGTCCGAATTAGGGTTAGTGGGGCCCCGAGGTGGGCACAACCTACCAGGGCGCGCCTGGGGGGCTGGCGCACCCTGGTGTCTTGTGCCCAGCCAGGGCTCCCCCTCCGGTAGTTCTTGGCTCCAGTATTTTTTATTTATTGTAAAATAAATCTCCAAAAAGTTTCGTCTAGTTCCGAGAACTTTTATTTCTGCACAAAAACAACACCATGGTAATTCTGCTGAAAACAGCGTCAGTCCGGGTTAGTTTCATTCAAATCATGCAAATTAGAGTCCAAAACAAGGGCAAAATTGTGAGAAAAAGTAGATACGACGGAGACGTATCAACTCCCCCAAGCTTAACCCATTGCTTGTCCTCAAGCAATTCAGTTGACAAACTGAAAGTGATAAAGAAAAACTTTTACGAACTCTTTTGTTCTTGTTTACATATATATGCTTAAGTAGCACCCAGGTTTTCAGCAAAGATTATGACTAACAATGCCAGCAATAACTCTTAGAAATTATATTAACTCATATCAGTGACATAAGCAACTAGCAAGCAATAATAAAATATCTCAAGCGCCAACACTTTGTCAAAACAATCGTGATATAATATGACAACAGTGGTATCTCGCTAGCCCTTTCTGAGACCGCAAAATATAAATGCAGAGCACCTCCAAAGTTCAAGCAGCGACTAAACATTGTAATTCATGGTAGAAAAGATCCAGTCATGCTGCACCCAACATTAACTATACACAATGCATGAGGATGACAATAGTGCTCTCAGGTCTGGCGCTTATGTGAGAAGGTGATGACTCAACATAAAAGTAAATAGATAGTCCCTTCACAGAGGGAAACATGCATTTGCAGAGGTGCCAGAGCTCAAAGCTTAAAACAGAGATAGGTATAATTTTGGGAGGTACACCCTTCCTGTCAACATTACGACCAAGAGTTATCAATATCTTCCATGCTAAACACATTAGCGGCGGTTCCCAAGCGGTAAAAGTAAATGTTTACTCCCCCTCCACCAACAATCACACTCCACGGCTAGCCGAATCCACGGGTACCATCCATACCAACAACTTTCCTGGAGGGGTTTTGTTTAATTATTTATAGTTTTTGATTTCGGGACTGGGAATCCTTATTACCGCCCCTCTCGTGTAAGGACGAGTGAATAAACACTCATCATGAGATTAACCCGCTTAACATGGAAGATACTGACTGCTCCCTGTCGCTCCATGAGCGGTCCAGGCACACAAAACAGATGTTCATTTGAATTTTTAGAGGTGGCACATGCAAATTTACTTGGAACGGCAGGGTAATACCGCAAATAGGTAGATATAGTGGACTCATCTGGAATAACTTTGGTTTAAGGATTTTGATGCACAAGCAGTATTCCCGCTTAGTACAGGCGAAGGCTAGCAAATAGATTGAGAAGCGGCCAGCTAGAGAGCGAAAACGGTCGTGAACATGCATTATGAATAACAAACATTGACTACTAGCATGAGTAGGATATGGACACCATGAACATAAATATCATGAAGGCTGTGTTGGTTTTGATTCGACTACATGCGTGAACATGTGCCAAGTCAAGCCACCTGAAACATTCAGAGGAGGATACAATATCATCATACCACATCACAATCATTTTAATGCATGTTGACATCCAAGATAAATCATTATCAACTCCTAGCTAGCATGAACAACTATAATCTCTAATTGTCATTGCAAACATGTTTGATCATAATATGCTAAATCATGGATACTAGGCTAAACATATTTACAAAAACAAAAACTAGTTGAGTTCATGCCCGCTTTTCTCTGCCACAGTCACTTCATCAAATATCGTCATTATTTCCTTTCACTTGCACGACCGAATGATATGAAAATAATAATAGTGCAAGAGTGTCATGGACTAAGCTGGAATCTGCAAACATTTTATTCAAGAGGAGAAGACAAGGTAACATGGGCTCTTTGTTAGATTAACAATAGTGCATATGAGAGCCACTCAACATTTTCATCGTGGTCTTCTCCTTGGTACGACTCAAATAAAAGGAAAAGAATTTCAGAGAAACACACTGAAATATTTTTGGAGTCTTTGTTTTTTCTTGAAGAAAGCAAATTAACGAGGGAAAAAGAAAAACGAGAAAAACTATTTACACGGGAGAGCTCCCAACAAGTAAAGAAGAAATGAGAAATCTTTTTCGGTTTTCTTTCAATACTACAACTAAATTAAGCTAGAAAGAAAAGTTGAAAAGAAGTATGAAATATTTTTGGATTTTCTCAAAGTTTTTCAAAAACACAAGAGGAAAGCGAGAAAATAAATCTAGCATGGATAATACAATGAAAAAGTATGGACACCGACAACTGGAATGAAGTGTGTGAACATGAATGTAATGTCGGTGGAAATACGTACTCCCCCAAGCTTAGGCTTTTGGCCTAGCTTGGTAATCACTATCCGTAGCATGGATAATAGTTGGAATGATAACCCACCGAGGCCCTTGGTGCAAACTCCTCGACCCTCCTGGCAGCTTCAACCTCCGCATTGTACGCACAGGCCTCGCTCTCAAAAACATAGTATCTTCCGCTACTGTGGAAATCAAAGAGAGCACGAGCAGGCAAAGTGACAGGCACAACGTTTTTTTTATTAAACCTCAAGTTATAGGTGTAGTTAGTGACTGTGTCCTTAAGTAACTTATGACGCTTCATGGCCTCAAAGTCTAAGTACTGAGTAGGTAAAATGGGGTCATTAGGCCAAGGTGATACATTTAGCATCTCTGCTACACGGGAGGCATAAATACCTCCATAAAAATTACCACTAGCAGCGTTGTGCTGCAGTCTCCGTGCAACAATTGCTCCAAGATTATAACATTTATTTCCAGATATGGCAGTATGTATGAGACTCAATCAGGAGCACACACTGTGCTACAATCTTGTTTGCCTACAATACATTTGCCATTAAAGAGTGCGAAGTAGTGTATTGATAGGAAATGGATACTTTTAATTCTTCCTTGTGTCACCCCCATATCTTCACCGTAGCAAAGGTTAATCAAAAATGACTCATACTCAGATTTTGGTGGTTCATCAAGGGAACCTCAATATGGAATTTTGCATGCTTCACTGAACAATTCTAAAGGCATGGTGAAGGAACGGTCATAGAGGTTGAATGAAACTCTAGACTCACGCGGCAAATATTAAAATTTCTTTGTGAATGTTTTCGTGAGTTCGAGATGTTGAGGGAACTTATCTGCGATGAAGGGAGCGAGTTCTGCATTGTGGATAAATTGTTCGAATTCCCCCTTGATACCCGCACCTTCAATGAACTCGTCACACGGCCACAAGCATGATTTGGTAGCGGCATCTCGCATCGAGCTTTCGCTTGGCTCAACATAAGATTGTCGGACCGAGCTTCCACTTGATGAGGCCTTTGCGGACCTCCTCCTCGAAGAACTCCTAAAGAATTGCATTTTTATTTGCGAACAAATTTCTGAAATATTTTTGAGACGCAAAATTTTGTTAACAAAACTTCGTGAAATTGATAGCAACTACTCCTAGGGAAGCATAGAGGCCATATTAAGCATTCAAACTACTTAGAACTCTAAGAATTCAACATGCAAGCTCATCTATAGCAGCACCAAGAGTAGCTAATTACTCTAAAAATAACCCACTAAATCAAAAACTAATTGGAGCAATGGAGGAGTCACATACCAAGTAGCAATCCCTCCAAACAGTTTCGGAAATGGAGCTTCGAGCAAAGAGATCGAAATCCGCGGGTTTGAGAGCAAGAACACGGGAATGGGAGCTATGGTGATTTTTTTTTCTGGAGGTAGGGGATGGCATGGGCTAAAGGAATAAGTGAGGGGGCCCACAACCCACCAGGGCGCGCCTGGGGTTGCTGGCGCGCCCTGGTGTCTTGTGGGCACCAGGTGCACCCCCCCCCCCCTCTAATGTTATTTGCACCAGAAATTCAGAAATATTAAGAAAAAAAATCGTATCAAATTTTCAGGACACTTTGAGAACTTTTATTTTTGGGTCATTTTTTTATTGCACGGAGAAAACAGAAAACAGGATAATCATGGCATTTTATTTTATTTGACTAAGTAAAACAGAAAATGAAGGTGGGAGCAGAAGATTGTGCCTACTAAATTCATCAACTTCATACCTCTCAAAAATGATCCATTAATAAGGTTGATCAAGTCTTATTAACAACCACTTCCGATTAGCATGAAACCGAAGAACTTTCATAAAACACTAAGTTACCTCAATGGGGATGTGCATATCCCCAACAATAAGTATATCATATTTCTTTTTGGCAGTAGGTAGAGGTAATTGAAAACTTCCAATAGTGATTGTCGGAGATTCTTCAGTAACATTTATACCATTCACTTGGAATTGTTTCTTCGGAAAGTGCATCGTATGCTCATTACCATTGATATGAAAAGTGACTTTGCTTTTATTGCAATCAATAACAGCCCCTGCAGTATTCAAAAAGGGTATACCAAGGATAATCGACATGTTGTCATCCTCGGGCATCTCAAGAATAACAAAGTCCGTTTAGATAGTAACATTTGCAACAACAACGGGCACATCCTCACAAATACCGATAGGTATGGCAGTTGATTTGTCAGCCATTTGCAATGATATTTCAGTAGGTGTGAGTTTATTCAAATCGAGTCTTTTATATAAGGAGAAAGGCATAACACTAACACCGGCTCCCAAATCACACAAAGCAGTTTTGACATAGTTTCTTTTAATGGAGCAAGGTATAGTTGGTATTCCGGATCTCCAAGCTTTTTAGGTACTCCATCTTTAAAAGAATAATTAGCAAGCATGGTGGAGATTTCAGCTTCAGGTATCTTTCTTTTATTAGTGATGATGTCTTTCATGTATTTTGCATAAGGGGCCATCTTTAAGACATCAGTTAAGCGGGTACGCAAAAAGACTGGCCTAATCATTTCAGCGAAGCGTTCAAATTCTTCATCATCCTTTTTCTTAGATGGTTTAGGTGGAAATGGCATGGGTTTTTGAACCCATGGTTCTCTTTCTTTACCATGTTTTCTAGCCACAAAGTCTTTTTTATCATAACGTTTATTTTTAGCTTGTGGGTTATCAAGATCAACAGCGGGCTCTATTTCAACATCATTGTCTGGTTCTTTATCATTGTTCGGTTGAGTATCTTCATGAACATCATCATTATCATTTTCATTATCACTAGGTGAATGTTCATTACCAGACTGAGTTTCAGCATCAGAAATAGAGACATCATTATTATCAGGAGGTTTTTGTATCTCAGGTTCACTAGAGGTATGCAAAGTCCTATCATTTTTCTTTTTCTTTTTCCTTTTAGAAGGACTAGGTGCATCAGTGTTAATTCTTTGAGAGTCTTGTTCAATTATTTTAGGATGACCCTCAGGATAGAGTGGTTCTTGGGTCATTCTACCTCCTCTAGTTACTACTCTAGCAGCAAAATCATTCATATTATTATTCATTTCATCAAGCAATTCTTTTTGAGATTTAGCAACTTGTTCTAACTGAGTTTGAACCATAGAGGCATGCTTTCCTACACCTCTAACATCATTGTTGATTCTAAATAGCAAGTCACTCAAGCGAGCAATCATATCAGAATTATATTTCAATTGTTTCAGAACATGTGCATTGAAATGATCTTGCTTCATAATGTAGTTATCAAACTCATATAAGCATTGACTAGGATGTTTATTGCAAGGGATATCACCTTCATCAAACTTTAATAAAGAATTTACCTCTACCACCTGTGGAGGTGGTGGTGTGTCAAGGCCATGTATTTCTTCAATAGGTGGTAAATTCTTAACATCCTCAGCTTTAATACCTTTTTTCCTTCATACATTTCTTTGCCTCTTGCATATCTTCAGGACTGAGAAATAAGATACCCCTCTTCTTCGAAGTGGGTTTAAGTGGTGGTTCAGGGAGAGTCCAATCATCATAATTCTTCAATATATTATTCAATAGTTCCTCATCTTGCCCAACAGTTCGTTCCCTGAAAACACAACCAGCACAACTATCTAGGAAGTCCCTAGAAGCGTCAGTTGGTCCATTATAGAAGATATAAAGTATTTCATTTTTCTTGAGAGGGTGATCGGGCAAAGCATGAAGCAATTGGAGAAGCCTCCCCCAAGCTTGTGGGAGACTCTCTTCTTCAATTTGCACAAAGTTAAATATTTCCTGTAAGGCAGCTTGTTTCTTATGAGCAGGAAAATATTTTTCAGAGAAGTAGTAAATCATATCCTGGGGACTACGCACATAACCAGGAGCAAGAGTATTGTACCATATCTTAGCATCACCCTTTAATGAGAACGGAAATAATTTGAGAATATAGTAGTAGCGGATCTTCTCATCATGAGCAAAGAGGGTGGCTATATCATTCAGCTTAGTAAGATGTGCCACTACAGTTTCAGTTTCATAGCCATGGAAAGGATCAGATTCAACCAAAGTAATTAACTCTGGGTCGACAGAGAATTCATAATCCTTATCGGTAACAAAGATAGGTGAAGTAGCAAACTTAGGATCACATTTCATTCTAGCATTCAAAGTCTTTTCCTTATACTTGCGTAGCAATTTCTTAAGATCGTTTCTATCCTTACAAAAAAGGATTTCCCTAGTTGTCTCCTCATCCATAACATAACCATCAGGTATCTTAGGCATTTCAAATCTAGGGGAGCCAGGTCTAATAGGTGTTTCATAATCATCAGTTTCAAGAGCTTCATCAGTTTCAGCAATCTCATCAGTTTCAATAATTTCATTCTCTTTAGCTCTAGCAATTTGTTCATCAAGAAATTCACCTAGTGGCACATTATCATCAAGCATGGTACTAGCATCATCATTCATAGCAGAGGTAGCGTCATCAATAACTTGCGACATATCAGGATTACTAGCATGTGGTGGTGTTGCAAGCTTACTCATAACAGAAGGTGAATAAAGTGCAGAGCTAGATGACAGTTCCTTACCTCCCCTCATCTTAGAGGGAAAAATCTTGGTTTTTGGATCCTTCAGATTCTTCATAGTGATCAATTGATATAAATCCCAAGTGACTCAACAAATATAGCTATGCTCCCCGGCAACGGCGCCAGAAAAAGGTCTTGATAACCCACAAGTATAGGGGATCGAACAGTTTTCAAGGGTAGAGTATTCGACCCAAATTTATAGATTCGACACAAGGGGAGCCAAAGAATATTTGAGAGTATTAGCAGCTGAGTTGTCAATTTAACCACACCTGGAGATTAAATATCTACAGTAGAGTGATCAGTAGCACAGTAGTATGATAGTTTTGATAGCAAGTGTAACAGTAACAGTAACGGTAGCAGTGATAGCAATAGTTTTGTAGCAAGTGTAACAGTAGCAGTACCAATAGTAACTTAGCCAGAACAATAAGTGGAAAACTCATAGGCACTGGATCGGTGAACTCGTTGGATAATAATCATCATATAACAGTCATAACTTAGGGCGACACAGAACTAGCTCCAGTTCATAAATGTAATGTAGGCATGTATTCCGTAAATAGTCATACGTGCTTATGGAAAAAAACTTGCATGACATCTTTTGTCCTACCCTCCCGTGGCAGCGGGGTCCATAAGGAAACTAAGGGATATTAAGGCCTCCTTTTAATAGAGAACCGGAACAAAGCATTAACACACGGTGAATACATTAACTCCTCAAACTACGGTCATCACCGGAAAGTATCCTGACTATTGTCACTCCGGGGTTTACGGATCAGAACACGTAATAGGTGCGTATGAATAGTAAGATCGGATCAAGAACATAGATATAATGGTGATAACATAAACGGTTCAGATCTGAAATCATGGCACTCAGGCCCTAGTGACAAGCATTAAGCATGGCAAAGTCATAGCAACATCAATCTCAGAACATAGTGGATACTAGGGATCAAGCCTTAACAAAACAAACTCGATTACATGATGAATCTCATCCAACTCCTCACCGACCAGCAAGCCTACGAAGGAATTACTCACTCCTGGTGGGGAGCATCATGGAATTGGCGATGGAGAAGGGTTGATGATGGCGAAGACCGAAGATTCCCCTCTTCGGAGCCCCAAACGAGCTCCAAATCTGGCCTCCCGATGAAGAACAGGAGGTGGCGACGGCTCCGTATCGTAAAACGCGATGAAACTTTCTCTCTGATTTATTTCTCCAAAATTAGGATTTTATAGCGTCGGAATTAGGGTCAGTGGGGCCCCGAGGTGGGCACAACCCACCAGGGCGCGCCCTGGTGTCTTGTGCCCAGCCAGGGCTCCCCCTCCGGTGGTTCTTGGCTCCAGTATTTTTTATTTATTGTAAAATAAATCTCCAAAAAGTTTCGTCCAGTTCCGAGAACTTTTATTTCTGCACAAAAACAACACCATGGTAGTTCTGCTGAAAACAGCGCTAGTCCGGGTTAGTTTCATTCAAATCATGCAAATTGGAGTCCAAAACAAGGGCAAAAGTGTGAGAAAAAGTAGATATGATGGAGACGTATCATGTAACACCTCTCTTCCCCGCTGTAATCTCTACTTAAACATGGTGCTCAACTCCATATATTATTTCCCAATGATATGTGGCTATCCTATGATGTTTGAGTAGATCCGTTTTGTCCTATGGGCTAATTGATGATCGTGGTTGGTATGAGTTGTATGTTTTATTTTGGTGCTGTCCTATGGTGCCCTCCATGTCGCGCAAACGTGAGGGATCCTCGCTGTAGGGTGTTGCAATATGTTCATGATTTGCTTATGGTGGGTGGCGTGAGTGACAGAATACACAGACCCGAGTATGTGGTTTGTTGTATATGGGAGTAAAGTGGACTTGCTAGTTAATGCTATGGTTGGGTTTTACCTTGTAACACCCCTGGATTCAGCTACAGTGATGCTTGTGTTTAAGCTACAGCGACCATGAAGATTAAGCTGATGTTTTGCTAAACCATGTTTGATCATCAATGGAATCAAACCTCACTTAAATTTCCTAATGATTTTCAAAATTCATTTGAAAAGTGGATTTAAAAGTTTTACAAATCAGGAAATAAAAATCATGAATAGGTTTCAAATATTCCCTAGGCATTTCTAAAATTGCAACCCATATTTTTGTAAAGTGTTTAGTGCCTTAAAACAATTATAACAGAGGCCAAAACAATATTTTAAATTCCTTTTACATTTTGGAAAATACCAAATCTTTTTCCAATGCCTCTCAAACTTTTCATGCCAGTGAAAAATAATGCAATAGAATTATTGGACTAGATCCCATTTTTTACAAAATTCTTTTGGTGTTGAAAGATTTACAAATAGAAACTATCAAAGAATTAGTAAAATAAAAAGAAAGGGGCAAGGCCTACTGTGTCACTGAGCCATAGTGGCCACAGTGCACACGGCGCAGCCCACCCTCAGCCTTTCCCCTACCTCTCGCTACAGAGAAAGAGGCAGGGAGCCGTGGCGGCCATCCCACGGCCATGGCCGCATCTGGCCACGTGCCGGCCATCCCCGACCTCCCCGGCGCCCTTAAAGCGACTCCGCGGCCCCTCCCCAAACCCTAGCCGCGCCGTTCCCCTCGCTCGCCCCTCTCCCTCTCCGATTTGCTCGTCCCCGAGCGGCCGTCGTCATGCCGCCTCCACAGACACGGCCACCGGCCTCCGCAAGCCCTGCAACCGCGTCCGGGAGGACCGACATCGTCGACTTCGTCCATCCCGGCCATCAAGCCGAGCCGGGGCGGCCCGTACGCTCGCAATCGCCATCATCTTCATCGGCTAATTCGTCGGCGTTCGTCGTCGATTCCACCATTCCGGTCCACCCCAACCCTCCCCGAGCACGCCAATGGACTCGCGGTGAGCTCCTCGTTCCGTTCCGCCCCCCCCCCCCCCCCCTTTCCCCCTCGATTGGTCGTCGTAACGCCGTCCCCGTGCTCGCCCGAGTCCGCCATGGATGGGAGCTTCGCTCCTGTAAGCGCTCGCTACTGCTGCTGCTCGCGCGCCGCTGCTGCCCCCCTGCTGCTGGCGCTGGCTACCGCTGCTAGTGCACTTGCTGCTAGCTGCGTTGCTGTTGCTCTGCTGCGCCCGTAGCTGCTGCTGGCCACTGCTGCTGGTGCTCTTGCTGCTTGCCGCTGCTGCTCTTACTGTTGCGTTGCTGCTCGCCATTGCTCTGCTGCTCTGCTAGCTCCACTAGTTGCTGCTTGCTGCTGCTCACTGCCGCTGCACCCTGCTCGCTGCCTCTTGCCGCTGCTACCTGCTAGTACTGCTGCGTGCTGCTAGCTGAGCTGCTGCTGCCGCCGATGTGCTGCTCTCCGGCCGCCGGTGCTTGTGGCTGCTGTTGTGCCTCGCTGTTGCTGCTACTGATGTGTCCTGCTGCGTGTTGCCATGGCCGGATGAGTGTGTGTGCAGCGTGCGTGTGTGCGTGAGTGTACACAACCACGACTCGCTGTGCCACCGGCCGGCCCTGGTTTAATTAGGCTAGGCTTAATTAGTACTAGTACTAGTTTAGTGCTAAGTTAGTCTAGTAGTAGATGACATGTAGGCCCCCTTTAAATAAGTTAGGTTTATTTATTTGTTTAGGTGAATAGTCTATGACATGTGGGCCACACCTGCCCTTTTGACTAGTCAAATTGACTTGGTCAATTCGGATTAAACTAAATATAATAATTTCAGAATATTATTAAAACTTTGAAAAAACATATAAAATAAATTATAACTTGGATGAAAATAATTTATACATAAAAGTTGATTAGAAAATTACCACGAATCCGAATAAGCAGTCCGTTCGTCTGTCACGCGCTCCTATCATAACGAACATGGAACTTTTCCATCCATTTCATCTATCCGGTAGTAGCCCGAGACCCGAAAAATATCGTCAGATATTCTTCCGACCCGTCTACGACGTGTAGTACTGCGTTAGTGCATGCCTAGCTCTGCATATTGCCATGTCATGCATCGTGATTGCATCTGTGCTTTATATTTATTGTTTCTCCCCCCTCTTCTTACCTGTAGAGCCTGAGACTGACGCTGCTGCCGGGTACAACTACGCGCCTGACGATCAGCCTTTTGCCGCAGAGCAGCAAGGCAAGCAACCCCCTTGAGCATTCCGATATCGCCCAATTCTTTCCCTCTCATTCTTGCATTAGATTTTGCTATTGTATTAGCTAACTCCTATTCTGATGCATAGCCTGCTTTTGACAAACTGCTATTATACCTGCTATTAAATCAATTGCTTAGTATAGGTTGATCAATGAATCCCCTGTGACCCCCTTAGTCCCAGTTGCCCCTGCTTCTTCATCGACGACTCGACGACTCGAAGACTCGGTCAATCGACCGACCAGCCATGCCCATCACTTTCACCACACACCCCTTAGTTGTACGACTCTGCAGAGCTACTATCGAGTACCGAGGGTGACACCTCGTGAAGTACTCATGATGCTAACTCTATAGTGCATCTAGTTGGTCATGGTTATCGAGGGTGATTCCTCCTTCACCACTCCCGACGACGACTCTGTCGTGCAACCCCTCAAGCGTAGACCATCGAGGGTGAATCCTCTCTGGTCACCTTGACGGTTACATTGAGTGGGATCCATCGAGGGTGATTCCTCGGTTTTCCCCTTGGTGTTACAGACACACGATTACTTTTACTTTACTGTTGATACATGATGAGGTCAGGATGACCGGAGGATACATGATGAGGTCAGGATGACCGGAGGGTGTTGGTGTAATACGACGGGGCGTGGCCGGGCATTCTTGGCCCTTGCCACAAGACCTCGAGACGGGGCGACGGGACCACATATCATGTATCGCGCTCGTCACCGCAATTAATAAAATGCTAATGGTTTGGGTATTTTATTTGAGTTGGTCATTTGACCTTTTCGCACTAACCTTCACGTGGGAGAAGTTATGGGTACTCGGCGTCGTTGTATCAGCCGAAGCTCTTTGGACGTCAGCAATGGAGCGGCGCGCACCCGGGTGGCCCGCGTAAAGCACCGTCTTGTATTAAGAGGTGCCAGGACCGACACCGGCCGCCCACGCATCGTGCAGGAGCGCAAAGGGTGAGTGGGCCCATGACCCCTACGCGCTTAGGATTTAGACCGGCGGGCTGGCCTCTTTGTTGAGCCTAGGTGGGGCGACGACGTGTTGATCTTCGAGGCCGGGCATGACCCAGGAAAGTGTGTCCGGCCAAAGGTGATCAAGCGTGATGGAAAACGTGGTGCACGCCTGCAGGGATGAAATTAACTATTCGAATAGCCGTGTCCACGGTAACAGGACGACTTGGAGTTGTACCTCGATCTACTATAACTAAAATTGTGACTTAAAATTGAAATGAATGTTGGCCCCGAGGTTGCTTCCTCGCAGGGAGTCGAGGAAGAATCTCTGGGCGTGGATACTTAATAAAAATTTGCTATAATAATATTGCTATATATGAGATACCAGTCTACTCTCTTCTAATGCTGCAAGATGCTGAAGATGCTAGTCTTCGATAGGACTAGGCCTTCCCCCTATTCTTGCTTTCTGCAGTCAGCCCAGATATAACCCCATTCCTTGATAAGTGATGCATACTTAGTATAGTTCTGATGTCAGTCTTGCGAGCACTTTGGATGAGTACTCACCGCTGCTTTGCTTTCTCTTCCCCCCTCGATACGATTACCGCGTTCAGATGACGGAGCCCAGGAGATGGAGTACGCCGGAGCCGACTACTACACCACCGCCGGAGCCTACTACTACGTGGAGGCTGCCCCCGACCTGCAGTAGGATAGGAGGTTCCCAGGCAGGAGGCCTCGCCTCGTTCGATCCGTTGTTATGTTTGTGCTAGCCTTCTTAAGGCAAAACTTGTTTAACTTATGTCTGTACTCAGATATTATTTGCTTCTGCTGACTCGTGCTTGTCGAGCTTTGTATTCGAGCCCTCGAGGCCCCTGGCTTGTAATATGAAGCTGTATGACTTTAATTTGTGTCTAGTGTTGTGTTGTGATATCGATCAGTGAGTCCCTAATCTTGGTCGTACGCATTGTGTGTATGATTAGCGTACGGTCGAAATTGGGGGCGTCACATACCTTAATGATCTTTCGTAGTTGCGGATGCTTGCTAGAGTTCCAATCATAAGTGCATATGATCCAAGTACGGAAAGTACGTTAGCTCATGCCTCTTCCTCATATAAAATTGCAATAATGATTACCGGTCTAGTTATCAATTGCCTAGGGACAAATAACCTTCTTGTTTGATAAAAGCTTTCTACTAAACAACTAACTTTTATTATCTTGCAATTTACTCGTAGTTTTATTCCCGCAAAGTACTTCTAGTTTTATTCGTGCAAACTATCATATCGCCTACAAAATAGTTGCATACTTGTTCTAGGTAAAGCAAACGTTAAAGTGTGCGTAGAGTTGTATCGGTGGTCGATAGAACTTGAGGGAATATTTGTTCTACCTTTAGCTCCTCGTTGGGTTCGACACTCTTATTTATCGAAAAAGTCTACAAACGATCCCCTACACTTGTGGGTTATCAAGTATTAATTAAAACAGGGTAATGCTTGGAGAACAATGCCATGATGTAGACAAAGAGAATTCAATCAATATGAATTAACCCCATCGTTTTATCCTTAGTGGCAGCAACACAAGGACATATCTTTTCCCCATCTGTCACTGGGATATAGAAACCCGTCAGGTTGAACCCACCACAACGCACCCCTCTCACTGAAGAAATCTCAATCTAGTTGGTCAAATTATTTCAATAGATCTGAGAGATTTATGAAGCTATAATAATCACGCAAATAAGAATCATAATAGAAATCAGAGAAGACTCAAATCTTTTTCATGAATAATCTGAACATAAACCCACAATTCATCGGATCCCAACAAACGCACCGCACAAAGTGATTACATCGAATAAATCACTGCGAAGATGCGGTGAACTTTGTATTGAAGATCAAGAGAGGGAGAGAAATAGCCATCTAGGTACTAACTACGGACCCGTAGGTCTGTAGGGAACTACTCACACATCACCATGGGAGCAGCAAGGTTGATGTAGAGGCCCTCGGTGATCGATCCCCCCTTTGGCAGGGCATCGGAACAGGGCTCCAGATGGGCACACGGCGGAACAGAGACTTGCGGCGGCGGAAAAAGTGTTTCGGGAGGCTCTCTAGGGTTTTTGGGAATAATAAGAATTTATAGGCCAGAGAGGGGCGTCGGGGGCCACCCGAGGGGGCCAGCACACAACAGGGCGTGGCCACCCCCCTAGGCGGGCCCTGTTATGTGTTGCATCCCTCGTGCAGCCTCCGGTCTCCTTCCTAAGCTTCTAGGTCTTCTTTTGGTCCAGAAAAAATCATAAAAAAGTTTCGGGGCAATTGGACTTCGTTTGGTACTGTAAACCTGAAAAGTCAAAAACATGCAGAAAACAACAACTGGCACTAGGGTTAATAGGTTAGTGCTCAAAGAAATATGAATTAGTAAATAATCACCCAAAAAGCATCCTAGAATGATAATATTATAGCATGGAACAATAAAAAATTATAGATACGTTGGAGACGTATCAAGCATCCCCAAGCTTAATTCCTGCTCGTCCTCGAGTAGGTAAATGATAAAAAACAGAATTTTTGATGTGACATGCTACCCAACATGTAATCTATTGTAGGTATGATCATTGAGAAACGATGAATTAACAAACATCAACATAGTAATAGCTATAAACATAAGCAACATAATCATCAAGTTTCAAAATATACGATCCTTAAAGAATGTTCACCCCCTATTCATTTTATCATATTAGAATAGCATGGCTGCGTCTTCACCACATAAATACAAATGTTAAGCACCACAGTGTCAAGTCAGGCAATTGTATCGTACTTCTTAACGCGCTTCAGCTTTTTATTACTTATGCAATATATGAGCATGAACCACGGATATATCATAAAGGTGGAATAGAATATGGTGGTAGGTTTCAAAGGGGTAAAAGTGGAGAAGAAAGTCTCGCATCAACTAGGCGTATCAATGGGCTATGGAGATGCCCATCAATAGATATCAATGCGAGGAGTAGGGACTGTCATGCAACAGATGCACTGGAGCTATAAGTGTATGAAAGCTCAAATGAAGCTAAGTGGGTGTGCATCCAACTTTCTTGCTCATGAAGACCTCGGGCATTTGAGGAACCCCGTCATCGGAATATACAAGCCCAGTTCTATAATGAATAATTCCCACTAGCATATGAAAGTCATAAAATAAGAGACTCTATATGAAGAACATGGTGCCACTTTGAGGCACAAGTGTGGAAAAAGAGGTAGTAGCATTGTCCCTTCTCTCTTTTTCTCTTTTTCTCTTATTTTTTTCTTTTTTCCTTTTCTCTCTTTTTTCTTTTTCTTTATTTCTCTTTTTTTTCTTTTTTTCTTTTTATTTCTTTCTTTCTTTTATTTTTCGTTCGGAGTCTCATCCCGACTTGTGGGGGAATCATTGTCTCCATCATCCTTTCCTCACTTAGAGAATGCCCTAATAATGATCATCACACTTTTATTTGCTTACAACTCAATATGAAAAACTATAGTATGACTCTATATGAATGCCTCTGGCAGTGTACCAGGATGTGCAACGATCTAGCGTAGCAAAGGATATCAAAAAACAGACAAGCCATAGAAATATCATGCTAGCTATCTTCCGATCATGCAAAGCAATATGACAATGAGTGTACTAGTCATATGATGTAACGGTGAAGTTGCATGGCAATATATCTAGGAATGGTTATGGAAATGCCATGATAGGTAGGTATGGTGGCTGTTTTGAGGAAGCTATAATAAGGCTTATGTGCAACAGAGCGTATCATGTCACGGGGTTTGGATGCAGCGGCGAAGGTTGCACCGATCCTCGAGGTGAAAATGGGCAATGCACGGTACCGAAGAGGCTAGCAAATATGAGAAGGTGAGAGTGCGTACATCCATGGATTCACATTAGTCATAAAGAACTCACATACTCATTGCAAGATTTTATTAGCTCTCTCGAAGCAAAGTACTACTCGCATGCCCCTAGGGAGGAGGTTGGGAGGAGTTAACCATCGCGTGCCTCCGACTTAAACAACACTAGGATTTCAGCGAGGAATAAGTATGCTCACACATCATCACCATGCTATAAAAATATTTAGATGAACAGGAAGTTAACACCCTCTAATTCACAATACTTTTACTAACCAATGATCATGCACTCATGCCATTTCATATTACCACATCAATACCCACAATTTCTCTTTTATGTGCTACATGTGGTTTTGATTATACACTCGTTGGATACCTATTATTTTTTGGACTAGTCTTATAACCCCTGCAAATTACCGTCACTATTTATTAACTCTCAAACAAATATAAGTGAAGAATGAGAGTGCAATTATTTCTATAAAATCTATATGCCATCATGCTCTAAAAGATATAAGTGAAGTACTAGAGCAACTGGTAAGCTCAAAAGATATAACTGAAGCACAAAGAGTATTCTAACAAATTATGGTGATCTTGTGTCTCTCTCAAGTGGGTGTGTCCAGCAAACAATGATTGCGGAAAAGCAAAAACAAATAGCAAACTAAAGCAAACGACGCTCCAAGCAAAACTCAAATCATGTCATGAATAAAAATATAGCTCCAAGTGACATACCGATGGATTGAGACGAAAGAGGGGATGCCTTCCGGGGCACCCCCAAGCTTAGACGCTTGAGTATTCCTTGAATATTACCTTGGGGTGCCTTGGGCCTCCCCAATCTTAGGCTCTTGCCGCTCCTTATTCCTTCATCCATCGTGATAGCACCCAAAACTTGAAAACTTCAGCACACAAAACTCAACAAAACCTTCGTGAGATCCGTTAGTATAGAAAACATATCAAATACTTTAGGTACCGTTATAATTTGATTATTATTTTATTATTTCATAAGGTACTTTATTCTAACTGTTCCATGGTTTATACCCCCCGATACAATCCATAGCATCATCAAAACAAGCAAAACATGCAAGCAAAAATAGAATCTGTCTAAAACAGAACAGTCTGTAAAAATCTGTAGATAACCTATAATTCTTTAACTCCAAAAATTATGAAAAATTAGGAAAACCTGAAGCATTTGTATGGAAATACTGTGTAAAAAAATCGGATAAAAAAGACATTCCAGTGAAAGAAATTATGCAATGGACGCTAAAGTTTCTGTTTTTGCACCGTATCAATTCTACTCATCTTGTGATTCATCCCAAAGGCTTTACTTGGCATAAACACTAATTTAAACATAAAAAACAATCATTACATCCCCTTAAAAAAACAATCATTACAGAGGAAATAATCATGTTATCAAAAACAAACATAAAGTAAAAAAGCAAAAATAAAGATAACTATTGGGCTGCCTCCCAACTAGCGCTATTGTTTTACGCCCCTAGCTAGGCATAATGCATAGTTTCAAGTATAGTCATAATCATGAAAAAAATTCATCATGCTATAATCATATTCCCTTCTATCAGTTGCAAGTTTTCTAATTGGCAAGCAAAAATAATTGAAGGGGCTAAACTTCACAACACAAGGATCCGTGAGATCTATCTCCGGAGGAGAAGGAGACTCCTCTTTAGACTTTTCATAAGTGATAGTAAATTCTTCATTGTATAAGTTCCAGTAAAGATATTTCCGTAATTTCCTCTCAAGATCATAATCCAATCCAAGATTTGGAACAATAATTTTGTCATTGTATTTGGAAATTTTATCAATCAACACATTAGGTGGAACCTTTTTCCTAAGGTTTTCATTATAAGCAACATAGTTCATTGATCTTAGTCTCCTTATTTCTTCCAACTCGTAGAGGATACCCTCTATTGGTGGCACTCACCATTGATCCTATAATGAGCAAATATTTCTCTTGATTGCTTCATAATGTGATTAAATTCATGAACAAGAAATATAGTAGCTAACCGTTTAGTAGGAGCATCTCGAATATTAGAGAACTCTAGAAACAACCATTGTATGGAGGGATGCATATGAACGAATTGTATTTCCAATTCAACTATGAGAAAAGATATGGCATCCGCATAACTAGTGGTTCTAGCAAGGATAGATCCTCCTATCAAAGGTAACGAACCCGCACAAGTGAAAAAGTCTTGGATCACACTCTTTCCAATAATATTACCGTTACCAATACGGAATTTCTTTGTTTGCATAATAGGTTCTACTTTAGAAGGATCATCATCCGCAAGATTATCAAGTTTTTCCTTATCAACCGCTATCCAACACTTGCACCCAACGCGGGCAAGAGGGTTGTCAATCCTCTTGGACTCGTTATTTGCAAGCAAGTGAAGTGTGTAGATAATAGTAGATAATTGTAAATTGCAAAAAAAATGGCAGCAAGGTAATGATAGGATTTGTAAATATATAAGTGAATAGACCCGGGGGCCATAGTTTTCCCTAGCGGCATCTCTCATGAAAGTAAGCATACGGTGGGTAAACAAATTACTGTTGGGCAATTGATAGAAAAGCACATAGTTATGTGATATTCATGACAATGATCATGTGTATATAGGCATCACGTCCATAAGCAAATAGGACGACTCCTGCCTGCACTTATTACTATTACTCCACCCATCGACCGCTATCCAGCATGCATCTAGAGTATTAAGTAAAACAGAGTAATGCTTGGAGAACATTGACATGATGTAGACAAAGAGAATTCAATTAATATGAACTAACCCCGTCGTTTTTATCCTTAGTGGCAACAATACAAAGACGTGTCTTGTCCTCTTCTGTCACTGGGATATAGAGCACCGTCAGATTGAACCCACTACAACGCACCCCTCTCACTGAAGAAGTATAAATCTAGTTGGCCAAACTATTTCAATAAATCGGAGAGGATTACGAAGCTATAACAATCATGCAAATAAAATACCAGCAAGTATTCAATATCTTTTCATGAATCACTATTGGAATCAGGGACTTTGCCATCTGCCAGCTCTTTGCCGTCTGCTGGCAGACGGCAAAGAGGTTGTTTGCCGTCTGCTTTGGGAAAGCAGACGACAAAGATCTGGCTGATGGCAAAGACACTGTTTGCCATCAGCCAGCTCTTTGCCGTCTGCCAGCGGACGGCAAAGTTTCTTTGCCGTCCGCTAGCAGACGGCAAAGAGGTGGGGTGGGGCCCAGTGGAGGCCAGTTAACTACAACGGCCCACCCCACCTCTTTGCCGTCTGCTAGCGGACGACAAAGAATCTTTGCCGTCTGCTAGCAGACGGCAAAGAAAATACCTACTAACGGCCCTAACGGCCCACCCCCCCTCCACTCTCTCCACTCTCTCTGCCTCTCCCCTCCCGACCCCGACCCCACGCCGCCGCCGCACCCGCCGCCGCCCCCGACTCGCCCCGGCCCGCCGCACCCGCGACCGCCGACGCCGCCCACTGCCCCGCCCCACTGCCCCACCCCGTGTCCGCGCGGCCGCGCCCAGGCCTGCCCCTCGCCGCCCCGTCGCGGCCCGGCCGCCCCCTCGCCGCCCCGTCGCGGCCCGGACGCTGGCCAGCCCTGTCGCCGCCCCCTCGCCGGCCAACCCCTCTGCCCCCCTCTGGTGAGCTCCCCCTCCTGCCCCTTTTTTCTGTTTTTTTTATTATTTTTTCTGTTTAGGTTTTAGATATTTAGACATTTAGGAGTTTAGATACTTAGATGTTTAGGTTTTTAGATATTTAGACATTTAGGTAGAAAGAAACCTAGAAGAAAGAAAAAGAAGAAAAGAAAAAGGAAAAAAAGGAAAAAAAGGAAAAAAAGGAAAAAGAAAAAGGAAAAGAAGAAGAAGAAGAAGAAGAAGAAGAAGAAGAAGAAGAAGAAGAAGAAGAGGAGAGGAGGAGAAGAAGAAGAGGAAAAAGGAAAGGAAGAAGAAAAGAAGAGGATGAGGAGAAGAAAAAAGAAGAAGAAGAAGAAGAAGAAGAAGAAGAAGAAAAAAGAGGAGAGGAGGAGAAGAAGAAGAGGAAAAAGGAAAAAGGAAGAAGAAGAAGAAGAAGAAGAAGAAGGAAAAAAGGAAGAAAAGGAAGAAAAGGAAGAAGAGGAAGAAGAAGAAAAGGAAAAAGAGGAAAAAAAGACCCCGACACCCGGACCCCGACCCCGACACGACACCCCGACACCCCGACCCTGACATGACACCCCGACATGACACCCCGACACGACATCCGACACACCCCGACACCCCGACACGACACCCCGACACCCCGACACCACGACACCCCGACACCCCGACCCAACACCCCGACACCACGACAGCCCGACACCACGACACCCCCGACCCCGACACCTCTTCGGCCTCCTGTTGACCGAAAAGGTGCTCTTCGGCCTTCCAGAGGCCGACGGGGTCATATATTTCCCTATTTTGTTATGAAAAACATCATATATATTTGTGTTGATCGGGTGGATTTAAATGTGCAGTTCTTTCGTTGCTGCGAGGGTCTGGTGTTCGACGACCTCCCCGTGCGTACGACGAGCTCCGCCCCTGCGTTCGTGGGTGAGCACAAATGACATCTCCTCCTCCCCCCTTCATTTGCTCTATTCCGGTCTTCGTGCCGATGAAACTTGCTAGCTATAGGTGTCAATCATCAGTATGCGTGACCACTATGCATCTCCCGTTCAAAAGGGTTACATCTATAAATATGCATGCATTTGCATATTTATAACCGTGATTCTTTCGAATTGTCCAACGTCATCCATGGACAGCCTGAGTATGTGTAGATTGGGTTCATTTTCCCATATGCTTTACTCCGGATCCGATGCAGAATTTCGTCAGTGCCTCCCTGTTGTTCTCCGGGTACACATCCTCTCTGCTTATTGCCGAGACGTGTATCAGGAGAACAGCGGGGAGGTGCTGCCGAAATTTTGCGTCGGATCCGGAGCCGAGCATGGGAAAACGAACCCAATCTACACATACTCGGGTGGGATTAGGACATATCTTTACCTACTAGCGTCTAGGTTGCATGGACGTAATAAAACTGACAAATTCTATTAACTGATGAATATGGTTTGCTGAATTATGTATATATTTCTTGTGTGTCCAGTAGCTAGGCAAGATGAGTGATCGTGCGTGGATGTACACCGGTCACACTAGTCAGAAAGACATGACCCATGAATGGATAAGAAAAACCAAGGGGTTTGTGAGAGCCGCATTTGCAAATGGACAGGAAGCAACCTGGTGCCCCTGTGTCGAGTGCGACAACTTTCATAAGAAGTCAGAGTTTGAAATGATCAAACACCTGCAGAAGTTGGGTTTTACGCCTAATTATACGGTCTGGACATTTCATGGTGAGTCTGCCCAACGTGCCAGAGCTGAGGAGGGCCATCGTCGCACCGACGAGCATGGTACCGGGATGGAAGACATGGTGGAAGACTTTGATGATGCTCGGGATTCGGACGATGAGATGGAGGAATCTGCAAAGGCCTTCAATGATATGTTGGAGTCTTCAAAACGTCCTCTCCACGAGCACACTGAGCTTTGTCAGCTGGATGCCATCGCACAAGTAATGGCTCTGAAGGCTCAATTCAACTTGGGCAGAGAATGCTACGACGTGATGATGACACTATTTGGACGTTTTCTACCCAAAGGCCATGTAATGCCTGCAAACCTGTACCAGTCGGACAAAATCCTCCGTGTACTTAAGATGCCCTAAGAGAAGATAGATGCCTGTGAGAAAGGATGTGCCTTATTTAGGCTTGAGTATGCGGACTTGAAGTATTGTCCCGTTTGCCAGTCTTCCAGGTATGTTGAGGTAGACAACGGTATGGGTGAGAAGAGTCAGACAAAAATCCCAGTTAATGTTCTTCGGTATATGCCAATCATACCAAGACTTCAACGTCTTTTCATGGTCAAAGAGACGGCCAGACAGATGACATGGCACAAATTGGGCAAAAGAACCGAACTAGATGCAGATGGGGAGCCGATGTTGGTACACACATCGGACGCTTTTGCGTGGAAGCGCTTCGATGCAATACATCATGCTAAAGCGGCAGATCCAAGGCATCCTCGAATCGCCATAAGCACGGATGGGTTCAATGTGTTTGGTATGATGGCAGCCCAATACAGTTGTTGGCCTGTATTTGTCATTCCACTCAATCTCCCCCCCGGACAGATTATGCAAAGAAAGAACATTTTCCTGACGTTGATAATTCCGGGGCCCAACTATCCGGGGAAGAGTATGAATGTGTACATGCAGCCGCTTAAGGATGAACTGCAAGAAGCTTGGGATAATGGGATCAAGACATACGACGCCGCTACAAAAAAAACTTCCTAATGCGTGTGTGGTACATGTACTCGATGCATGACTTGCCGGCGTATGCGCTATTCGTTGGCTGGTGTGTGCATGGAAGGTTCCCGTGCCCCACATGCAAGGCAGCTCTTGAGTTTCGTCGGCTGCAGGCGGGTGGCAAGTTTTCTTGCTTCGACATGCATAGACAGTTCCTGGATCCTCGCCATAAGTTCAGAAAAGACAAGAAGAACTTCATCAAAGGTAGAGTTGTCAAAAACTCTGCACCACCTGCGTTGACAGGCCAACAGACCCTGGATCAGTTAAACTCTCTCGAGCCGGATCCAGAGCGTCCAGGGTATTTCAAGGGGTATAATTCGGAACACGCCTGGACTCACAAGACATGCTTGTGGGATCTGCCTTACTTCAAAGACCTCCTTTGCCCACACAACATCGACGTGATGCACACTGAAAAGAATGTCAGCGAGGCCCTCTTTGGTACATTGTTCGGCATAGAGGGGAAAACAAAGGATAATCCTAAGGCTAGAGTCGATCAGCAGGCTCTATGTGATAAACCGCTACAAAACATGCGACAACCGAAAGGAAAGAAGAACTGGACGAAGCCAAAGGCATGGTTCAATCTTGGAAGGCCAGTTATGAGGGAAATACTCCTATGGGTGAAAAATGAGTTGATGTTCCCCGATGGGTATGCAGCGAATCTAAAGAGGGGAGCGAGCCTTGAAAAATTGAAAATATTTGGTCTCAAGAGTCATGATTGGCACATATGGCTTGAGCGGGTAATGCCGGTGATGTTGCGTGGCTTTATCCCTGAGGATGAATGGCTAGTACTGGCAGAGCTGAGCTATTTCTTCCGTGTTCTTTGTGCGAAAGAACTATCGCCTGGCTTGCTAGAAGAACTGGAAGAGTTGGCGCCGGATTTGATCTGCAAGTTAGAGAAGATCTTTCCACCGGGCTTCTTTAATCCAATGCAGCATTTGATTTTGCATCTCCCGACCGAGGCACGATTGAGGGGGGCCGAGCAGAATCGTTGGTGCTACGCAACTGAGAGGATGCAGAAGACGCTTCGAGAAAAATGTAAAAATAAACGTCGAATTGAAGCATCGATGGCCGAGGCATTCATTACTGAGGAGGCGGCAAACTTCGTGACAGCACACTACGAAGCCAAAAATCGTCATTTGCATAATCCGAAGCCTCGGTACAATGCTGGTGATCCTAAAAAGGGTGGATCCAACCTCAGCCTATTCAAAGGGAAGCTCGCACCAGCCGGTGCTTCTAAAGCAAAAGCGTTGGATGTTGATGAATGGCGGACCATTTCGTTGTATATCTTCAATAACCTAACAGAAGTGCGGCCGTACATCGAGTAAGTTGTCGGTACATTATTGTTTCGCAACTTGTAATTCCTTAGAACTGCTCTTATTCCTGGATATTTGATATAGTTGATACGTCGCCAAATTCTCGGATGGAGTGGTCATCCAAAAGGATTCCGTCGAAGAGTATGAGCTCCTGGCGAAGCATGGAGGCGGCTATCCCGGTTTCATCTCTTGGTTCAAACAAACGGTAATTAATTACCATTAATGGACCATTTCATTTCTTCATCTTATTTGCGGCTAATGCAACAATCCTTTCGTATTAAACTTGTAGGCTAGTTCAGAGTCTATGGACGCCGAATTGAGACAAGTCACAAATGGTTTTGACTATAAGGTCCGTTCATTTGACAAATACGACATCAACGGGTATCGCTTTCGTACCTATGGCAAAGAGCTATCTATGGCCGACCGAAAGTCTACAAATTGTTGTGTCTCTGCTATCGGCGAAGGAGGTACCGAGTATTATGGAAGAGTTGAAGCAATTTATGAACTTCTATTCTATGGTGCAAACCCACCGAACGTCGTAGTCTTCAAATGTTATTGGTTCCAGCCGAAGGAGACTAGAAGGACTCATGAACATCTAGGGCTAGTCGAAATCAAACAAAGCACCCATTTGGATGTTCCCGATGTCTATATTACGGCTCAACAGGCGACCCAAGTTTTCTATCTACCGTGGGCCTGCCAAACTGATCCAAATCTGAATGGTTGGGATGTCGTTTATGAAGTGCCGCCACGTGTTAGACCATCTCCCCCCAATGAAGAGGATTATGAACCTCACATTAACCCAGACACATATGAAGGAGAATTCTTCCAAGAAACACGTCTTTCCAAAAAACGTTTCAAGAACCGCTCTACTTCACACCAGAACATTGAAGTAGACAGCGGCAGTGAATCCGAGCCTGAGCCGGAACAAGAAGAGCCGGAACAAGAAGAGGTTACTGCTGCGGATGACCTGTCAATGCTTGACCGATTACGTACAGGAGGCCTTCCACATGTTGATGCATTTATTGATGATGATGATGAGCACGTCATTACTGATAGTGATGATGATGATGATGCATTTATTGACCCCGAAGCATATATAGACGATGATGATGCATTTATTAATGATGACGATGAAGATTAATATTATAGTTCATGCCAGGTATTCAATTATTATTATGTAAATATATATTATTAATTAGTTCATGTTAGGTATTCAATTTTTTATTATGTTCATGATGATGATACACTTAAATTATATACATATTATTCATGTCAGGTATTCATTCTTTAACCTAGGATAGCTCTAAAATGACCTATACTTAGCATTTATTCCTCCAAAATGAATTTATATGCTTAGCTAGCTCAAAAATTACATAACAACCTTAATTAGCTCCAAAATGACCTATTTAACCTAGGATAGCTCTAAAATGACCTATACTTAGCATTTATTCCTCCAAAATGACTTAATATGCTTAGGTAGCTCAAAAATGACATAATAACCTTAATTAGCTCCAAAATGACCTATTTAACCTAGGATAGCTCTAAAATGACCTATACTTAGCATTTATTCCTCCAAAATGAATTTATATGCTTAGCTAGCTCAAAAATGACATAATAACCTTAATTAGATCAAAAATGACCTATTTAACATATGATAGCTCTAAAATGACCTATACTTAGCATTTATTCCTCCAAAATGAATTTATATGCTTAGCTAGCTCAAAAATTACATAACAACCTTAATTAGCTCCAAAATGACCTATTTAACCTAGGATAGCTCTAAAATGACCTATACTTAGTATTTATTCCTCCAAAATGACTTAATATGCTTAGCTAGCTCAAAAATGACATAATATGCTTAAGAAATGACCTATTTAGCTCCAAAATGACTTAATATGCTTAATTAGCTCAAAAATGGCATAATTACTTATGTTAGCACAAAAATGACCTATACTTAGCTTTTTTTAGTTCATTTATGATATACTTAGCATATTTAGGTCAAAAATGGCCTATTTACCTAGGTTAGCTCTAAAATGACACAAGTAAGCAATAAGAAGAAGAACAAGAAGAGGAGAAAAAATCTAGTCTTCTTCTTCTTCTTCTAGTCTTCTTCTTCTAACTTTCTTCTTTCTCATTTTGCAGATTTGATTCACTTCACGGAAGCTTGCGTTCATGGAGTCCTTGTCCTTCCATTTTGTTTTGATTTTGTAGGATCAACAATGTGACACTTGCATATGTATGTATAGATGAATGAAACTTGCATATGTATGGATGAGACTTGCATATGTTTTAATTTGGTATGTGTTGGATGATCATATCCATATGGCTTGCATATTATTTGCATATGTGTTGTTTATTATGTGGTGGATGAGACATATTATGTGGTGGATAAGACATAATGTTTTGCCTTATTATGTGATTCTGAATATATATATATATATATATATATGTGTGTGTGTGTGTGTGTGTTTGAATTTCTGTGAAAATGAATTGATATAAGAAAAAACAGAAAAAACAGTTGCTATATAGCCACTTTGCCGTCTGCTAGCAGACGACAACGGCAAAGTGGGCACGTGGCAGCAGCCTGTGCAACCTGGGCTGGCCTATTTGGCCTCTTTGCCGTCTGCTGCCAGACGGCAAAGACCTTTGCTTCTTTGCCGTCTGCTGGCAGACGGCAAAGAGCCTGCGTTCGCCCAGCTGACGCATGACGTCAGCTGACGTCAGCTGCAGCTCTTTGCCGTCTGCTGGCAGACGGCAAAGCTCTTTGCCGTCTGCCAGCAGACGGCAAAGAGGCCTTTGCCGGCAGCCGTTCAGCCGGAGTGTTGGCCGTCTGCTGGCAGACGGCAAAGGCTTTGCCGTCCGCAAAGTATGCCTTTGCCGTCTGCTATGGCAGACGGCAAAGCAGCTGATTCCTGTAGTGAATAATCTGAACATAAACCCACAATTCATCGGATCCCAACAAACACACTGTACAAAAGAATTACATCGGATAGATCAAAGCGAAGATGCGATGATCATTGTATTGAAGGTCAAGAGAGAGAGAGAGAGAGAGACATCTAGGTACTAAATACGGACCCGTAGGTCTATGGTGAACTACTCACACATCATCATGAGGGCAGCAAGGTTGATGAAGAAGCCCTCCGTGATTGACCCCCCTCCGGCAGGGTGCCGGAACGGAGCTCCAGATGGGATCACGGCGAAACAGAGACTTGCGGCGGCGGAAAAAGTGTTTCGGGATGCCCTCAAGGGTTTTTGAAATATATGTGAATTTATAGGCCAGAGAACGGGGTCAGGAGGTCCGCCAGGGAGGGACAAGCCATCAGGGCGCGCACTGTTGGCTTGTGCCTCCCTCGTGGGACCTCCGGTCTTCTACCGAAGCTTCTAGGTCTTCTTTTGGTTTAGAAAAAATCATCAAAAAGTTTCGGGGCAATTGGACTTTGTTTGGTACTATAAACCTGAAAAGACAAAAACACGCAAAAAACAACAACTGGCACTGGGTCAATAGGTTAGTAATCAAAAATAATATAAATTGGTAAATAAATATTCAAAAAGTATCCTAGAATGATAATATGTCAGCATGGAACAATCAAAAATTATAGATATGTTGGAGACGTATCAGGTCCACGAAGTGGCAACCTCGTCTATTCCATCACGGCTTACGTCCACTAAGGACTAGCCTCTCTCAGGTAGATCTTTACGAAGTAGGTGATCTCCTTGCCCTTACAAACTTCTTGGTTCAACTCTGCACACGAAGACGGAGGCTCCCAAGCAACACCTAACCAATCTAAGAGACGCCACTCTCCAAAAGGTAATAGATGTGGTAACAATGATGAACTTCTTGCTCTTGTGCTTCAAAAGATAGTCTCATCAACACACAATCACTCTCTCATAGATTTGGCTTGGTAGAAGAGGTTGATTGGGTAGAAAGCAACTTGGGGAGGCTAGAAATCAAGATTCATATGGTTGGAGTGGAAGATCTTGATCTCAACACATGAGAAGGTGGTTCTCTCTCAGAAAAATAGATGGGGCAAGTGTTGGTCTGTTCTGAGTGCTTCCTCTACGAGTGAGAGGCAAGTGGAGGGGTATGTATAGGCATCTCCAAAAATCCAACCGTTACAACATTATTGCCCAACTCGGTGAAACCGAAGCAAAAACTCGGTTGCACCGACTAGTGCAAAATGCGCCAACTTTTGGCGTTTCGGTGAGACCGATATATAAATCTCGGTGGGTCCGATTTGGCTGACCTAGGCAGTTACCCAAACTCGGTGAGACCGATTCCTAAAACTCAGAAATTCCGATTTTTAGAAATAGGATACCAGAGAGTTGGTCACTGATTTCGGTGCACCCAAAATGGACTTGGTGTCACCGAGACCTTAGGGTTTGGCTTAGGATCTGTCTGGGTTGAAACTCAGTAGGGCCGATTTGGAAAATTTGGTGGCACCGAATTTGAGTGGTAGGGTTTAGACAGAGTATTTTGTGGGAGAATTTCATGGGTATTTTTGGTGGCTAACTCTAAGCACTTGAGCAACCAGATCATTATAGATATGTCATCCCCTTTTAATAGTATTGGCTTTCCTATGGAATCAAATGTGATTTCTCACAAAAAGAAAAATGTAGAGTCTTGAAGCTTGTTGCCAATTGATGTTCCTTGAATCTAGGGGATCTCCACACGATCCTTTGCCAATCCATTCATTGAACTTTTCCTGAAATATACTTGGTGGAATCATTAGTCCAATGAAATATATGTTGTTATTAATTACCAAAACCACCTAGGGAGAAGTTGTGCTTTCAGGGGAGGGGGTGTGGGTGGAGGAGGAGCGACCGCGGCGGCCGGAGGAAGACTCGGCCTCATGGTCGTGCTTCCTCTTGCGGTCGGGGATCCAATGTCAGCTCATGGCGGTCGACGGCGAGGTGGAGGAGCCGAGGAGGAGAGGCTAGGGGTTTGGCTCGTGTCGGGCTTTGATGAGGCAGGAGGGGCTCAGAAGTGGAAGTTGTGGACTGACCGGTCCACGTCTTCCACATTAAGAAGGAAGAGGACTAGAGGCTTTCTATGGCTGACTGGCGGGCCCGGCCACGCGTGCGCGTAAAGGCGGACGATGGGAGGTAGTGTTGGGGAACGTTGCATGTGAAACAAAAAAAATCCTATGAACACCCAAGATCTATGTATGGAGATGCATAGCAACGAGAGGGGAGAGTATGTTTACGTACCCTCGTAGTTTGTTAAGCAGAAGCGTATATTACGCGGTTGATGTAGTCGTACTCTTCACGATCCAATCGCGATCCAATCCGATCCAGCATCGAATGGACGACACCTCCGCATTCAGCACATGTGCGGCTCGGTGATGTCTCCTCCTTTTTGATCCAGCAAGAAAGAGAGGAGAAGTATATGGGATCTCGACCGGCACGACGACGTGGTGGAGATGGTGGTGAAGTAGTGCCGGCAGGGCTTTGTTGCGCGCTGTCGGAACTAGGAACGGAGGAGCAACGGAGCAACGCGAAAGAGGGAGACGCCAAGGGGCTGGTGTATCCTCTTGGGGGCGCTCCTCCCCTCTCTCTATATATATATAGGTGGAGGGGCGTGGAGGCCAGCCCTCCAAGCCCTAGGGCTGGCGCACCAAGGGGGAGGAGTTGGACTCCTAGTCCAATTCCTTCCTTTCCATACACAGGTGGACTGTCCACCTTTCCCAGACGCATGGGCCTTGAGGGACTTGTGCGCCTGGTCCAATAAGGCCAGGGCGCCTCCCCTCAGCCCATGCTAAACCTTGGGACGTGGTAGAACCCTTGATGGACTTTCAGACTCCTCCGGAAGTCTCCGGAACCTTCTGACGGCTTCGTGGTACAATACCGGAAAAATTCAAAACTTTTCCGGTAGCCAAAATATGACCTTCCATATATAAATATTTACCTCCAGGCCATTCTGGAGCTCCTCGTGACGTCCGAGATCTCATCTGGGACTCCGAACAACATTCGGTCACCAACGTACATATGCCAATACTACTCTAGCGTCACCGAACGTTAAGCGTGCGAACCCTACGGGTTCGAGAATCATGTAGGCATGACCGAGACACCTCTCCGGTCAATAACCAATAGCGGGACCTGGATGCCCATATTGATTCCTACATATTCCACAAAGATCTTTATCGGTCGAACCACGATGTCAAGGATTCAGTCAATCCCGTATGTAGTTCCCTTTGTCTATCGGTATGTTACTTGCCCGAGATTCGATCGTCGGTATCTCATACCTAATTCAATCTCGTTACCGGCAAGTCTCTTTATTCGTTCTGTAATACAAGATCCTGTGACTAACTCCTTAGTCACATTGCTTGCAAACTTCTTCTGATGTTGTATTACCGAGAGGGCCCAGAGATATCTCTCCGTCATACGAAGTGAAAAATCCCAGTCTCGATCCATGCCAACCCAACAAACACCTCGGAGATACCTGTAGAGCACCTTTATGATCACCCAGTTATGAAGCGACGTTTGATAGCACACAAGGTATTTCTCCAGTGTCAGGGAGTTGCATGATTTCATGGTCTTAGAAACAGATACTCGACATGAAAAAAACAGTAGCAATAAACTAAGTGGTACAATCAAATGATATGCTTACGGTTGGGTCTTGTCCATCACATCATTCTCCTAATGATGTGATCCCGTTATCAAATGACAACTCATGTACATGGTTAGGAAACCTTGACCATTTTTTATTAACAAACTAGTCTAGTAAAGGCTCACTAAGGACACAATGTTGTCTATGAATTCACATATGTATCTGAGGTTCCGATCAATACAATTCTAGCATGAATAATAGACGATTATCATGAATACAGAAATATGATAATAACCAATTTATTATTGCCTCTAGGGCATATTTTCAATAGGTAGGTGGCCGGGTGCCACGCGGGTCCGAGACGGACGCAGAGCGAATGCGTGGGCGTCCGTTCGGTGTCCGTCTGAACGCAAACCAGACACATGTTTGCGCTAAAAATGTGACGTGCCATGCGCCAAACAGACAAAAAATGCGGTGCGTCCGTGCGTTGGGTCGTATTGTCTGTTCGTTTGACTAAAACGGATAGACCTGGACGAAATGGGGTCCGCGTTGGAGTTGGCCTAAGGAGCGAGAAACGTCTTAGAAAAGAGGCTGAAGAGTATTCTGCCCTAAAGAAAAGGAAAAGAGAGTGAACTAGAGAAAAAGACGAGTGAAAAGGAAAGCGCGTGTACCAAACACCAACGGCTCGCAAAGAAGGAGAATCTGCTCCCATTACTGTTCTGTGCGCACGCCCCGACGGCGCCGCACTAGGGTAGCCGCTGCTGCGGAACAAGGAGGGGAAAGCGAGTGGAGGAGAGGAGGGTGCGAGAGAGATGGGGTCCGGATCTTTCCTCAAGGTGCTGGCCAAGAACTTCGACGTCCTCGCCGGGTACGGGCTTCTCCCCTTTCCATTCCATTCCCCTTTCTTGCTCTGGTTCAAGGTTGCGTCCTCGCCCGGCGATTGCTTCACTGGTCGATTCGTTAGGGGGATTCATCGTTGCTGCGGTTTCCTGATGTCATGGATCTGCTGTTCATGTCGGTACCCTGGTAGGCTGGGCTTGTGGCCGAAGATGCGCGAGAATCTTGGAGTTGTCGATTTGTAGGCTGCTATCTCGGGGTAAGGGTGAGCGAGTGCGTTTGGGTCATGTGGATCTTGCTGGCGGTGGGAAATGCCCTGCTTCAAAGCCCTGTGTCAAAGTTTGGATTTCTTTTCCTTTTCCCTTATATTGATGCTTTCTCTGAGAGTGGCGATGGGGAAAAAAAACCCTACTTCAAGGCCCTAGTATCGAAGTTAGGATTTCTGTGTCCTTACATTGATTCTTTATCTGAGGGTGGCAACGGAAAATATCCTACTTCAAAGCCCTAGTTTCAAAGTTGTTTTTTTTTTCCTGTGTGCTATGTTGATGCTTTCTCTGAGAGCATCAAGTGGAGTACTTGTTTATGTTTGCATCTTGGACTAGGACTAGCTGTATGCTTGATGCTTCCACAGAGATTGCCAGCGACGTGGTGCTGACTGCTGGCAGCAGTTTGTGTTGCGCAACCTAATGCTCGTCTTGCTGATCTGTATGCCCCAGCGCTGTGGGGATAATATGAAGTTAAAGACATATATACCGATTCTTCTGTCCACGACACATTTATATTCTCAGTGCAAATGTTGTCGTGCCTGGAGGAGGAAGCAATGCTGTGGGTGTATTTGAGGAGAGTGGTTGGTGTTCAGGATATAACTTGACTTCGGTGTTCTACAAACTCTGCTCAATTAAACTACTGGATCTGCTGTCATGTGCTGCTACAATCTTGCGGGGCTAAATACTTTTTGTTGGTGCAGTAGCTTGCCTGCATTGTTCTCATGGCAGTACGGAGAATGGGGTTAACTGTTAAGAACAAAAACATTTCATCTTAAAATGATCATGCCATCTTATCATGTATTCTCCGAGAGATAGAGCTGGCTCTATGTCTGTTTGATGCCAGCTTCAGGACTAGGATATTTTTCTAAATGCTATACTTTTTTTAACCGGATTCTAAATGCTATGCTTAAGTGCTTTTAGTTCCAATTTTTAATTTTGGTTCCTCTTTGCAGGCCACTGGTTTCGCTTGCTTATCCTCTGTAAGTATTACCATTATCCTAAGTTACATGATTCACTTACCTCGTTTCATCTTAATACTGACTTCCACTGTTGTAATTTCCACATTTTCTCTGTTAACACCATCTGCAGATATGCCTCTGTGAGAGCAATTGAAACAAAATCTCAAGTAGATGATCAGCAATGGCTTACTTACTGGGTGCTGTACTCGTTTATCACTTTGTTTGAGCTCACCTTTGCTCCGATACTTGAATGGTAAACATCACTTTTCTGGCTCTTCAGATACACTATATTTTAGAATTTTAAACCTTTAATATCCCAAAATGTTCAGTGTTGGTGACACTCCTCATAATTTCTACTTCCCAGTAGTGAAAGCTGTAAAAATAAAAGACCAAGAGAAGAATTGGCCCTGATTCAATCTGCTCCCTTTTATGCTTTTCTTGGTTTTCTTGTGTTATTCATTATTTGTTGCTAAATCATTAGAGATACCTGAATATAATTATTTGATGCACCAAGAGGCGGATAGATGATCAGATAGCCTTTCTTAAGAGAGAAATTATAGGACTGCAATAACGTCATTTTTTTATAAGACTGTAATCAAACTAATAGAAGGGGAGCCTTGGCACAGCGGTAAAGCTGTTGCCTTGTGACCATGAGGTCACAGGTTCGAGTCCTGGAAACAGCCTCCGGTAGGGGTCCTAAGCTAGGTGTCTTGGAGCGATGGTAACATGGACACAAGGTTTTACCGGCTTATATAATGTACCGGAGGCCTAGGATAACAAGACTCCTAGTCGGATACGTTGGTGGAGAGGAGTCTTCGGCTTGTGCGTCAAGTCTTATGTAATCTCCCTTGTATACGTCATGGGCTGCCCGAAGAAGCCCATTAGTGAACCGCCGTGGGGGTCCTCGGCCCGACCCACCTGGTCGGGAGACGACGTGGTGAGTACCCCCTAGTCCAGGACACCGTCAGACCCTTCTCCGGACCCTGCGCAAGCGGGAGCTATGTGCACTGGGCTGCCCTTTACTGCAACCAAACTAATATGAGCCATTAATGCTATTACAAGGCGAATAGATGTTCATATATGCTTTCCTGAGAGAGAAATTATAAGACTACAATCAACTAATATGAGCCGTTAATCCTATGTAACCTAATGTTTCATACCTACTATTACCTCATAATAGTAGGTAAAAGTCTATCAATGTCCGCATAAGGTTGTCGTAGACTTCGCACTACTAAAGCACCATGGTTAATAAGGAAATGGAATAACTAGATAATTTGTTGTATTCATTCTATATTAGTTTTGGTTTCCTTGCTCGTGTCTCCAGTGCATGCTATTTACAATTTAGTTTACATGGCATCAGTAACACAACCATTTGATACTTACGAAATTTTGAAAGCACTTAGGTGGGCAGTATACATCTCTGAATTTAAATAAGAAAAGAATAATATGCATTGTTGTCTTGATATAAAGGGCTAGATGTGCTATGTTTCAAGTTCAAAATACAACCTGGAAGTGCTACTTTACGTCTTTGATTCAATTCATGATTTACATGTATGGCACAGAAGAATAAGAATGTCCTCACCAACAAATATTAACAACTTGAAACAGAAATTTTGCTATTTTGATTATTGTGTATGTATAGTTTGTAATCCTTTCTTATGGTGTGTACAAAAGAAACATAGGTGTCTTTTTACATGAAAAGACAAAACATTTCGTTTTCAATGCATCAGAAATAACTTGAATAAGTAATTTTTTCCTGTAACCAGAATTACCCTTGATCACTGGACGGCTTTTGTTAAATATTCCTCTTACCTCTGCAAGCTGGAGCATCTTAATATACTAGGATTAAGTATTCCTCTTACCTTCTTAACATTCCTTTTTGAAGGCTTCCATTCTGGCCCTATGGAAAACTGTTCTTCAACTGCTGGCTAGTCTTTCCTTGCTTCAATGGCGCTGCTTATGTTTACGAGCATTTTGCACGGCCAATGTTTGTGAATCGCCAAATAGTCAACATCTGGTACGTCCCAAGGAAGGATAAGTTGAGTAAACCTGATGATGTACTCTCAGCCGCAGAGAAATATATTGAACTAAATGGACCAGAAGCATTTGAGAAGCTAATTAGCAAGGTATTCCTGTCTCGACTAAAATACTTGCAAATGCATTTCTTTAGTATCATATGTTTATCTATTGGTGTTGTTATATATTCCTGCATATGTCATTTATGTGATATTTGTCCCTTCTTTCATGCTAGTCTGCGTAGTAGGTATTTTAGTCAAGCCATGTCTACTGTAGTGATTTAACATAACTGGCTGATTGGCCCACTCTTCTTTGAATGCTTGCATTGCATAGTATTGACATGCAGGTTTTCATGCACCAGTGTGCTCAATAGTTCAATTGCTACCCTTACATAAATTGTACTTCCCCTCTATATGTTTTACATTCCTTCTAGCCGGTGCGATTAATTATCAACTCTTCTCAGTCTACAAGTACAAAGCCTTCAAAGTTTAGGAGCACGAGACGGTCAATCTTGCAGGAGGCGGAAGCTGAAAAGATGGGCAAAGCCGAGAGAGATTCATGGGGTGAAAATCCATTCTACGATAAAAATTACCGACACTAAATCAGGTTAGCCTGGAGTGTACTTACAAGCTGGATGTTAATGCCAAATTCGATTTGTGTTATGATTAGTAGCGAAGGCTCTTCCTTACAAAGATGCAATTCTAATTTTCATGCAGTCATCTTGGATTCTGCTTGATGAAGAGCTTTCCACGCACTGCTTGAGGATTGCATGACGCGTCTACCAAAATCGTCATTGGTACCAGAACAACTACGCGACGGCTGAATTCTTGTAAATAGGTGCCAGCGTTGACATGTTCCCAGATGCTGTAATGTTTGTCTTGCATATTAGTAGCAGATTTGGCTAGGCAAACTGATCATGTGCCTGTACTAGACGTCGCCTGCTTCGAACATTCCTGTGTGTTAGCGTGGGAAAGTTGTGCGTTTTCAAACATTCTGAAGACTTTCTAGAATTAAGAACTTAAAAATGGACTTTTATGATTTGGAGGACCACGGCATTTAGATTAAAGCTGGAATTGCTTCCTTGTTCAAAACCAAGCAATTCCAGCTCTGATCAAAGTACCGTGGTCCTGCACATCATGTTACATATATTTTTTTTTCGAAATGACGGGAATTTTTATAAGAACATATTACTGTAATTTTCTTGTAGACAATCATTGTCAGATTACAAACGTTTTGTTTGTTTGAAGGAAGTCCATATTTCACTCTCAAATGTGGTCAGAGGACAAATAACCCCCTGAACTCCAATTTGGTATGATTTCGACCCCCAAATCCTTAAAACCGGGTAAATCTCCCCCTCAGCCGGTTTTGGTTCGATTTAAGCTGGTTTGGTGACGCTACTGCCTGACGTGGCGTGCTTCATGGTGGGTAGTGAGAGTTATGCCCTGCTGACATGGCTTGGTTGCACTGGACTTGTTATGCATCGAAACCTTTTCTTTCCGGTCGTTTTGCCTCCTCTGCTTCCTTCTGCTCGTCGTTGCCGTCGAGGGCAAAACCGACGCAGCCGACACACTCCATGATCGAGAGGACGAAATCATGATCGGATTGAAGCCATGGCCATCTCTCTGTACATGATGCGAACCAGCTGGCCATCTCTCTGTATATTCCATCGATGATATAAGAATTTCAGGGCGCGTGAGAAAGGGGTTTGTCGAAGGGAGGATTTGGGGATTTCAGTTGGTTTGTCGGGGTCCATCTGCTCGGCTGCAGGCTCCTCCCACGCACCTCCCTCACTGGCCGGCCACTAGCTTCAGTGGCACCATCTGGCTACTGCTTTGGTGTTTGAGCCTCTGGTGGTGAAGTTTTGGCAGGCGGTGAGGTATATGGCTTTGGTGCTGGCTTTGGCTTTGGTCATGACCGGTTTTCAAAATCTGCAATACTTCTCCGTATGTAGTTCGCATTGAAATCTCTAAAAAGACTTATATTACTTATTAAGAAAGGGAGAGAGTAGACGTGAAGTTGGTGGCGTCCACCACATCTCTAACCACCACCAGCCGGTCCATGTCATCTCCTTGTATGATTGTATCTTCACACGATTCACTCCTACACAATCACATTATTTTTCAGCACAAAGCCTGAATTGATAATGATCTGGCAGAGTATATGAACCCGGCGAAGTACAACTCACCATATATCGAGGCAATTCTCTATAACATTAAGCTTCCTAGTTTTAAAGAGCCCACATTCAATCCAGGTCTCCAATTATAATTAGGTCACATGATTTTTGACCGGGTCAACAATTTCTCAAACCACTCTCATTCAATTTTTTTTATACTATACACTATGCTTTCAAATTTTAAGGCCTCACAACTAATTGAGGTATTCAATTTAAAACTGGGTCATCCGATTTTGACCGGGTCAACAATTTCTCCAGCTCACCCATTCAATTCTTTTAATTCACCATGTTCCCTAATTTTGAAGCCATTTCATTCAATTGAGATATTCAATTTTGAATTTGGTTTACGATTTTGATTGGCCAATGATTTTTCAAATCAATCAACAATAACCGGCCTGTAAAAACATCAATCCTGCGCACCCTCCCACCACCTAAAAAAAGAAGCACCACCATGTGATATTATAGCACCAATATAGTATATGCAACCACCGGCACAAAAATTTGCTTACATAAATATAAATTGGTTAGTGGATAACACATAATTGCATCACAAATGGCCCACCAAATCACCGCATTATAAATAAATATAAAACACACTCTATCATCTTCCTCGCCCACCAAATTAAATATTCCATTAGTTCCAAAATATAAAGGGCATTAGTTTTTTGAACAGTCAAATTTCTTTAATTTTGACCAAATTCACATAAAAAATATCGACATCCGCAATATTAAACAAATAAGTATGAAAGTTCATTTCATGGTGAATCTAGAAATACCAGTTTGATACTATGGATTTTGATATATTTCTCTACAAATTTGATCAAATTTAAAAGATTGACTTTTCAAAAAAGTAATACACCTTATATTTTGAAACATAATGATTATCTTTTTAAGAAACCCGACAACACCAACGACGCAACAAAGCGCGTCCAACCCTTCTAGTCAACTGCTAAATGCCAATCGTGGGCGAACTCCATGAAGGCCGTTTTAAAAAAAAATTCAAAAAACATATTTCAAAGTTTTAAGAACTTCTGAAAAAAAATCATACAAGTGTACATGTATGTATTCTACATGTGTGCAAATTTTGAAGATGAAATACATTACGATGAGACGAGAGGTACACAAGAAAGACAAACCACGATTTCGAACTGATGAACAGTAAAAACACTGTTCACTATTAGAAATGCAGGATTTTCTCTTTTTTATGTAGCTCTCACCACACTGTATTTCATTATTAGATTTTATACACATGTTGAATACATCCATATGAATGTTGAATACATCCATATGAATGTGTAGAATTTTATCTAATTTTTCAAAATAACAGAGGTTACCCGTCAAAAGTCCGCACTCGGCAATCAACCCCATTGCCTTGGACTGGCATTTTTCGCACGTAATGTGCACCCTGATCACCATCCTTTGCTGAAAGAAGCAGATCATACTGGTTTGGGTGGCATTTTCAGTTTAGAAACAGCTTTAGTTACTGACAAAAAATAAGAAAAAGGTAATACATCATAGCGTACGAAGTGTGGTGTTATGTGGTGACATAAATTCAGAAAAGGTAATATATGAACATCTCCATACGCATGTGTACTAGCCGGCATGTTACGTGGCGACTGCTACAGAACCATGTCAGCAGGGCATAACTCTCAGTGCTCACCATAAAGCCACTCCACGTCAGGCAGTAGTGTCCAAAAACCGGTTTAAATCGCACCAAAACCGGCTGAGGGGCAGATTTAGGGCCAGTTTTTTGGGCGACTTAAAAAATAAGCTGCTTCTCACCAGCTTAAAAAAAAGTCACTTACTAAATTTGTTGAGTTTTCTAAATTAGTTATCCCATAACTATTTTGAAAACCCCAATGAATAAGGGAGACGGTTTATGGAGATAATTGGGGAGGAGACGGCTTATTTTTTAAGCCGCCAAAAGAATGGCTCTTATCCGGTTTTAGAGCAACTCCAACGCGCCGACCCAAACGGACAGCGCTTTTGTCCGCTTTTTGTTCGTTTAGGTCAGCCGCCCGCTCGGCGTTCGCCCTGTTTAATATTTGGGTCGGCTGTGCGCCCAACGCGCCGACCCATATTTGCCGGCATGGCCGGCTGGCCGACCCTTTTCAACAAATATGCACACATTTTGCATTATTTGAGTAAAAAAATAGCATAGTTTCATACCCAAATAAAGCATAGGTAAACATAGTTTTACAAGCTGAATAAAAATTAAGAGATCTCAAATACATGTGAAAAAAAGATACATCTATTGGTTGCCAACATGAGTTCACATATGCTCAATCAAATCATTTTGCAGCTGCATGTGAGTTTCCCAATCACGCATTTCTTGATGAAATTGGGCAAACTGTTCAAACGTCGCCGCTCCTCCATGCTCAGGCACAACATTCTCACCCTGAAACTGAAAACCTTGATCGTAGATATGTTCCGGACGCTCATCTTCTACGATCATATTGTGCATAATCACACAAGCTGTCATCACTTTCCATAGCTTCTTGGTGCTCCAAGTCCTAGCAGGATACCGAACGATGCCCCATCGAGATTACAAAACACCAAAGGCACGCTCGACGTCCTTTCTAGCACTCTCTTGCTCTTGGGCTAATCTTTTCCTCTTCTCTCCGACAGGGTTGGGGATTGTCTTCACAATAGTCGTCCACTGAGGATAGATACCGTCACCCAGGTAGTATCCCGTGTCGTAGTTGTGGCCATTGGTGGTAACATCCACAGGCGGGCTGTTGCCTTCCGCAAGCCTTGCGAACACCGGCGAGCGTTGAAGCATGTTGATATCATTGTGTGATCCGGCCATGCCGAAAAAAGAGTGCCAGATCCAGAGATCTTGTGAGGCCACGGCCTCAAGTATGACAGTACAAGCCATGACATGGCCCTTATACTGCCCTTGCCAAGCAGAAGGGCAATTCTTCCACTCCCAGTGCATGCAGTCTATGCTGCCAAGCATCCCTGGGAAGCCCCTGCTGGCATTCATCGCTAACAACCAGGCAGTATCTTCAGGAGTCGACTCTCTCAAGTACTCAGGGCCAAACACAGCAATCACAGCCCCGCAGAACCTGTACATGGACTCTAGGCATGTAGACTCGCTCATACGGACGTATTCATCAATGAGATCACCGGATACTCCGTATGCAAGCATCCAGATGGCTGCAGTGCATTTTCTGATAAGATGAGAAGCCAATCTTTCCAAGGGCGTCCTCTTTGCACTCGAAATAGTTATCATATCCGACCACCCCCTCTCTAATACGGTTGAAAACATGCCTAGCCATACGGAAACGCCGCCGGAATTTCTAATGTTTGAACAGCGAGTCGGTTGTGTCAAAGTAGTCCTTCCAAAGAAGGAAATGGCCGCTCTCTCGGTTGCGATTCAACGCCGGAAGGTGTCCAGGGATCAAGCCACGGAACAACGGCCGCTGGCTATTAAGGTGGTGATGGACCAAAACGGCAGCCAACATCTCCTCTTCATCATTGGACGAGGAATCGTCGGAGTCGCAAAGGAAATTATGGAAAAAGAACTCGGCGACGGAATCCATTTTGTACCTTGGCAAACTGTCGAACAGTTGGAGGGAGTTATCGAAGGAGCTGGCCGGCGAAGAGACACGAGCCTCCCTTGGACCAGGTAGCTGGCCTGTAGACGTCCGCCGAGCGGGCCGGCGTCAGGACGAAGGAGCTGGCGGGGCGGTGAGGCGGCTTCCTGCCCGCGGCGGCGTGGTGGTGGTGGTGGGAAGCTTCGGTGTTCGACGGCGAGACGGTGGTGGTGGCGAGGTGGCGAGGTGGGGGGGGGGGTCGGCACCGGCTGCTGACAGGGGCACCGGCAAATGGGCGGCGCCGACGACGCGATGGAGGCCGGAGAGGGATTGCCATCGATGTGGGGTGGGAGAGGATGGCCAATGTGCCACCGACTGGCGGGCCGGAGGGGGGGTAGTTAGCGTGCGGAGCGCGTGTCCGTTTCGTGTCCGCGCCGACGCAAATCGGGCTCAAAAATGGGTCGGGAATGGGTCGGCAGGCGGATGAAAAGCGGACGCGTGTCCGTTTGGATCGGCGCGTTGGGTCGATTTTTCTGTCCGCCGCGACCCAAACGGACGAGCGCGGACGAAATGGGTCGGCGCGTTAGAGTCGCTCTTAAGGATTTGGGGGTTAAAGTCATACAGTATCAAATTGGAATTCTGGGGGTTATTTGTCTCTCTGGCCACGTTTGAGAGTGAAACATTCGTTTTGTTTCCTCGTACGCGCGCTAATCCTCCCACGGCCCACCCTCCCTGGTCCATCCACCCGGCCCACGGCCACCTTCAGAGGCCGTCGCCCTTCTTCCGCGACGCGCGACGCGAGAGCTCGTTTGCCCCCCTCTCTCTCCTCCGCCGCTCCGCCCGTCTTTCTCGCCCACCGCACACGCGTCGAGCAAAACCCTCGCCGATCGCCCCCCTGCCCCCGACCGGCGGGAGGAATCCGGCCGCCGAATCACCTCGCCGGCGCCCTTGCCGCGCCGACAAGGATCCCCTCGGTCCCGTCCAATCCAACCATGATTCGGGGCCGATCTTTGAGGTAATCCCATGTTTTTGGGGGGCGTCTTACGAGGGCGGCTTGGATTGCGGTCGAAATGTATCTATGCTGGAGCGGTTCTAGGGTTACATTTTAGTCATCGGGCTGTGTTTTTGATGCCCTGAATCCCACGTCCACGTTTCGGGGATGTTTACCCCATTATTTTGCTCACATTTTTGTGAATTTCGGGCGTTGGTGGTAGCTTGCGTGGGACCACTATTGTTGCCTCGATGCGAATCTGTTCCAGTCGCTAGTTCAGGGTACATTCGTTCTTGCCTCTTGCATCTACTTGTGCAATGCTGATGCTGGCTGCCGCATTTATTCTTACATCTTGCATCTACTTGTGCAATGCTGATAATGGGGACATGCTTATCTTTATCTAGAGATAATCTCTTGCCGAGAGTGACTGGATCGCCGCACGTTGTTTCTAGTCTATGTCAGAGTCACGCTGAAGGGTTAGTTATGTCTTTTACCAAAGAAAGTTGCAGTACTGTAGGCCTACCACTATTTCATTGAATTATGTTTGAAGGCAAAATGTCTTAGCTATTGTGCTCCCACTTTACCTCCGCATCTTTTCTTCCCAGATGCCATGTCAGTAGGCATAGTGTTTACAGTTGATTTGAACCTAATGTCAGGCATACTTGGAGTGTGTACCTAAAAGTTCCTATGGTTTATCTCTTCCATATGCTTGCATGCTGTAAAAAGGGGAAGAAATGAAGAATCTAGCTGTAGTGCTGTGTTTGAATTAGTGATTCAGATTTTATAATTCTGCAGATCCCTTGCTACAGGGTTTGCCTTTTGTGGTATTGGTTTGGAGGAAGTTATGTGGCTGCGACAGACATGTGGTGTTGGAGTGAACTCAGTTTGCGGCATATGACTCTGGGTATTGCATGGCTGCAGATTATTCGAAGAACGATCCCTTTGAGAGGAATGTCGAACAGGTAATTGTTTATCAGCTAGGTGGAGTGGGTAAACTGATGTGTAAGAACCGAGCCTATCTGGCCCATTTAGATGTGCAACTCCACGATCCAAGTCAAGTCCACTGGACTAGAATTTCGGTTCATTTCTTGTTTTTAAAAGAAAAATATCTGCTCCCTCAGTATTCTCATTTTGCTGAATTCGCAACTATTCTAAACTTCATTTTTTTACGATGTTGTGCTGTATAGTATGAGCACTTAGTGAGTGTATTGAACAATGTTTTGTTAGTGTTCACACTTCTATTTAATACACATTTGTGAGAACTTTTTTTTTTGAAAGGCTTTCTTTTTGCAACTGACGTGCATGCACCCATGTTTACTTGTGTATTTTCTGGCAATAACCTTCAAGCAGTGTAACATGGCTTGACCTACTATTGTCTGAATCCTATGCCATGGAAAACAGAAAACACAAGCAGGTGGTTTACAGGTTTAGCACCTGATGCAAATTGCAAAGTTATCGGTTTAACAACATTTTGGTGGTGGGAAGCTGGGAGCATCAATCATATAATGTCTTATCTGAGAGTACCGAGAGCATGTAAATTATAATAGCATTCTAATGATACAATTCAAACTTATGAATGCAGTGTATGTGAACCAACATTAACAAAAGAGGATTAACTTTTCTTTATTCTCAAAATTGTACTTTTATTTTGCTCTGATAGTGTATAATGGAATGGTCCTTCTCATGTTCTATCACTCAACGGGGACCTTTTGAATTGCTAGGCAATAACAACCCTGAAGAAAGGAACACACCTGTTGAAATATGGGTGGCGGGGAAAACCAAAATTCTGCCCATTCAGACTTTCCAATGTACGTAGCATAGTATCTTCTTCTGTGAATAAAAAGTGCTAGCCTATTTTGTTGTATTATCAATCAAAAAGATGAGATACTTTTTGGTTGTTTCTCTACCATTTACTTGTAAATTCTAACCATTGTGTTTAGCATTTTCCTGAGACTAAATCTCTTACATTTCGCATGCAAGTCCTCCATCTATTGATTCTCAGATAGATAATGCAGGCTGAGAGACATACATAATGTGCAAGGTGCCATGTACATTCTGCATCATAGGATCTTGCATATGCCAAAAGAATAAACACTGTGTCCTAATGTTTTATGTCAAAAAACAGTTCATGTGTAAATCTTGTGTCTATGACTTTATCATTTTTTTACTGTTCCTAGGATGAGACTATGCTCACCTGGCACTCCGGGCGAACGGAGAAGAAGCTAAACCTTATTCAAGTATCAAAAATAATACCTGGACAACGTACGGTATGTCCGTACATGGATATTTTTCTGTTTTATGATTATGCGATTCACCTCATCAGTCCTGGAAGGGTTTTCTGTTTTAAACATGATCAACTGTAACTCGGATTAATGTTAGTGCTCAAGAACACGCATACATCATGTGTATATTTTCATTAAGATAGACCGTGTCAAGGCCAAATATAAGACAATGATGCTATAAACTTACAAATCATTCGCCTAAAGGGTTGGGATAAACTTCATAGTCATAGTTCATCTGTTGAACTAACATAGGAAAATGAAGAGAACAGTCAAAGACAATTAAAGCCTTCCAACCAAGTGCCACTGAGTCCCTTCCTCTCTGATGGACTGGGCAAGCTCTCTCTGTTTGTTTTGCCAGTTTGTCATATCATTGGCTTACTTACCCTACTGCCAAACCACAAAGTTAAATCGGTGTGGAACTTTCTGCTGATCTTCAGTAACCTATTCCTGCTTGTTAGCCACCAGGTCTCCAGCCTGGAAAATTACAGTCGTGCTAAATTTGATACAATGCTACTCCTTGGCATTCTGAACAAGTCTTCCCTAGTGGCAGGGTAGGCCATGAAGATGTGCTCAGATGTCTCCATTTGTTGAATACAGTATAAGCAGTTACAATGTTTAGGAGGCCTGCACCGTTCTCGTTGTTGATTGTACACCCAAGCTTTCTAAAGCTGCTTCACACATGGGAGTCATGAAAGACAATGGGAACAAAAATTAAATCCGCATGTTCTAAGACAGAATAAGCAGTTGCCATGACATGGAAGCACTCGCTGCTATACTCGTTTGTCTTGTTCTTCCTTTTTATTTTACTTGCCACAGCGTCATGCACTCGTCACTTCTCCTCTTTTTTTTGGAATTAGGGCACTTGCCAGCTCTGTTCAGCTACTTTCATGATAACCAAGAAATATCTGGCAAGATGAATAATAAGTGTGTTTCCTGTGTTGCTTTCTTTGACAGGCTATCTTCTTGAGATATCCAAGACCTGATAAAGAGCATCAATCATTCTCCCTTATATATGGGCAGAGGTCACTGGATCTGGTGTGTGAAATTCATCTCTTTATTCGTAGTCATGCTTAAATTTGCAATCCCATTACTTTTCTACATGCTGATTAAAGATAAGTATTGATAACACAACTCTAATAATGCTGTTATGAACCTTCCATTAGTTTAATGACCCTCAGTAGGCAATTCGTTGCAGATCTGCAAAGATAAGGACGAGGCAGAAGCCTGGTTCGTTGCTTTAAAGGCAATTATTTCACGACGAAACTGTAAGAAGTGGACAACAGAAACAAAAAATGATAAACCTTCTTATTGCCCAATTGACCATATGCATGGAGATTTACCATTGGCATCTTCTTGTTGTAGTACTGATGATGAAAATAAGGTTGGTAAGCAGTGATTTCGCTATGCACATTCATTAGATATCTATGTATATTATATCACACCTTCATCTTTGTAGGTATCGAAAGGTGTCCAACAGCGCGCCACAAATCATGATGCTCGCCCATTTGCCAATTTTGGGAATATTTTTTCTGACGTGATATTATATACCGGGCAGGAGAGGAGTAGAGTTAGTACAGGTTCAGTTAGTTCTTCTAACTCCAGTATATCTGGAAGTGCAGATACCTCAGATGGGGGAGTAGCTGGAGTTGATAATAATGTCAGAGTTAGCTATTCAAGTGCAGTAAGTTCATGCAGCTATGGATCAGGTGATGATTTTGATGCAATGGGGGATGTTCTCCTTTGGGGCAAGGGAGTAGGTGATGGCACACTTGCTTATTCTTCGCATTTATCTGGAAAGTTGTATGGATCTAGAATTGATGCATCTTTACCGAAGGCATTGGAATCAACAGTTTTGCTGGATATTCACAATATAGCTTGTGGGAGTAAGCATTCGGTTTTGGTTACTAAACAAGGAGAAATGTATAGTTGGGGTGAAGAGTCAGGGGGTAGGCTCGGGCATGGAGTTGATGCTAATCTTACCCACCCTAAGCTTATTAGTACCTTGAGTGGAATTAATATTGAATCCGTTGCATGCGGGGAATTTCATACTTGTGCTGTTTCTTTTTGTGGGGATCTCTACACCTGGGGTGATGGAATGCACAATTTTGGTCTTCTTGGTCATGGGAATGATACTGCTCATTGGATTCCAAAAAAAGTCTGTGGCCCATTCGAAGGATTGCATATCTCATCGGTATCATGTGGACCTTGGCATACAGCCGTAGTGACTTCAACGGGCCAGTTGTTCACTTTTGGCGATGGAGTATTTGGTGCATTGGGCCATGGAGATCGCCAAAGCACAAATGTTGCAAGGGAAGTGAGCTCTCTAAGAGGCTTGCGTACTGTACGCACAGCTTGTGGTGCTTGGCATACAGTTGTGATAGTTGAGGTTGTAGATTCTCTAAATTCTGCCACATCTTGTAAACTATTCACATGGGGAGATGGCAATAAAGGTCAGCTTGGACATGCTGACAGGGAAACCAGACTCATCCCAGCCTGTGTGGAATCACTTTGTAAGCTTAGTTTTTGCCAAGTAGCTTGTGGCTATGACTTTACCACCGCCTTGTCAACTTCTGGGCAAGTGTACACAATGGGCAGTAATGCTTTTGGGCAACTTGGATATATGACGATTGACGGGAAGCTCCCCACTGTTGTTAAAGGGGGCATCTCCAGCAGTTTTGTTGAAGAGATAGCCTGTGGTTCTCATCATGTTGCTCTGCTGACTTCTAAAGCTGAAGTTTATACTTGGGGAAAGGGTGCGAATGGTCGTTTAGGGCATGGCAATAATTTTGATCGGAATACTCCAACTCTTGTTGAGGCTTTGAAAGATAAGCAAGTCAAGAGTGTGGCATGTGGTACAGATTTCACTGCTATTATATGTTTCCATAGGTGCACATCTGGTTTAGACCAGTCACTATGCTCTGGCTGTCGTTTGCAATTTAGTTTTAGAAGAAAGAGGCATAACTGTTATAACTGTGGCTTAGTATATTGCAAAGCATGCAGCATGAGAAAATCAATGAAAGCTTCTTTGGCTCCAAATTCGAACAAACCATATCGGGTATGTGATGAGTGCTGCACCAAACTTAATACGGCCGGGGATGCTAAAAAACTGCAGAACTCAAAGCCTCTTGATGGAAACCCACATCCTTTGTCCAGTGAAGCAACTGATAGAGAAAACACAGTTAAGAATTTGCGAGTGCGTCTATCTAGGCTTTTGACCATGGAATCATTCAAGCCTGAAGGTAAACACTCAAGGAATAACAGCCGGTTTCCTCTTCATCATTCAGGAAACTTAAGCCTTGGTAGTATAGGCCATTCCAAGGAGTTGACTTCTTTGTGCATTCCTACCTCGACGGCGGCTAGAGAACTGTCCTCTTGTACGATTTCACCACATCCTACTAATAGATTAACTACATCTGCCCTAACATCACCAGACTCTGCCTGTGCGTATCCGCCAAACAAAAATATGACTGAAGAAGTTGCTAGATTGCAATCACAGGTAACCATCACCATCGTATACAATTTTGCAATTTCATCAAGATTCCAAGTGTTCTCCTGCGATCCTCGTTTCTTCTAAAGATTGATGTTTTCGTAGGATGACAGTTCTCTAGGCAGCATATATGATCATTCAGAAAATTAGAATTAGATTTCCAATCCTTTACTTGGGAGTTAATATATGTACTGCTCTATCTTTACCTCGGGAACAATATTGACTCTTTTTTTCTCATCCAGTGACCTGACCTGATTGATTCTCGTAGGTGAAAGAGCTGACACGTAAGTCTGAATTACTTGAATCAGAACTTGAGAGAACTAATAATCAGTTACGAGAGGCCAGGACTACTGCTGATGTGGAGAACTTGAAGTGCAAAGCAGCAAAAGAAGTTATCAGTTCCCTTGCTTCTCAGGTAGTTTTCTGTTTCTTATACTGTCAATTCTGGGAGTGCAAACATATGAGTTGTATAATCCTAGGACAGAATCTGAAGCTATATTGTGCCGCATAGGGCCATTGCACTACTCACTTGAAGTTTCTTTATGCTTGTATACATTTGTGTTAGGTTCTATACCTGCAAGTTGAAATGCTGACGTACTGAAAACAAAAACTGGGGAGACCAGAGAACATTGAACGATAGACACAGCACATTGTGGATACAATTTTTTCTTTTCGTGCTTACAACTAGTAGGTCCCAGCTAGTTCAGTGTGATGAGAAGTGGAAGCACATGATAATGGTATTACTGTTTTCAAAACCATCAGATGGTGTCACGATAAGCTTTTGCCCATGAATCGATGCTTATAATCTTAAATTCAGCTAATTATGTGTCGCTGTTGTAATCAATGTTTTTTTTTGAATAAAAGAGAGGAAGAAACCATCTGGTTCGCAAGCATACCTAGGCGCTACAAGTATCAAACATCCCCTGATCGATCATTACATGACTAGCAACATATAAACTAGCAGCGAAAGTAGAAACTACCCAAACCTCTCATCAGAGGCAGGTTAGATCAACAAGTCTCAACAACTGACTAACTGACAAAGCGAAATAAGAGAAAGCAGCAAAAGGAACCAAGGCATCCAGGAACTTCTTCCTCAAGTAGAACTAACAGCAACAAGGTTTCGCACAGGAGTTAAGCCACTGGTGATCTGGAGAACTCCTGGTCGCCAACCCTGTTGCAATCGATGTAATGGACTTCATGTTTACTTTGTCGTTTAACTTAAAATTATTTGTGTTGTCAGATCAGAAATATAACCGAAAGAACACCTGAAGAGTGTACCGTCAGCGACACCTGGACCGGTCAAGTATCTAAGCTGTTAGGAAGTCATTTCTGCGAGAACCATTTGAACGATGTTTCAAGGGCACCTGATTCCAGCGCCCACTTGGCTCATCAGTCGCCTTGCAAAGGGAACAGCATTGTAGCAGACGCGGAATGGACTGAACAGGTTGAACATGGTGTATACATCACGATATTTCGCTCGCCAGCGGGTCATAAATACCTCAGGCGTGTCCGTTTTAGGTATGGATATCTTATCTTGTTCTCATAGACTCTACTTATATGCCTTTTCCCTTCATGGATTTGCCTATTGATTGCTTCTTTTTCCTCTCATGAAGCAAAAGGCATTTCACGGAACAGCAAGCAGAGCGATGGTGGGCCGAACACCGGCCAACTCTACACCAACAGTATGGTATCCTGACTGGAGACAGTATCATCCCATCATGAACATCTCAAGCAAAGGGATATGATTTTATCATCAGCTAACTGGTGCGGTAAAGCGTAACTTCCTCTGGCAAATGTACATTTTTACTTGTCTGGCCCTGCTCATCGAACAAAAATTACTTGCCTGGTGGATTCTGTGGGCGACCAGTTTTTACCGTGTCCTCCCAACAGATGCATTGAAGCAGCGTGTATGCTGTATAGAGCTAGATCTTTCCTGCCCAACGAAGTCAATTTTGTTAATCATGGCTTCTCTCTGTAAAACATAAATAGTTTTAGGTAATATGGAGTATTTCTTTTTCTTTTCGATCTAATGGCACTCATGTACGTAGCTGGCTGAAATATCCATGTGAAATACTCAAATTGACTTGCTGGACTTGAAGTAAATTGCTTGGGTTTCAGGTTGCATAAGGGTGGAATTGGTGTATTATTGCTGTGGAGTTTGGAACGAAATGCTTAGTTTTCAGGTTCTCTGAGCAATTAAAGATTGCCTGTCATGATTTGTTCAGGTAATGGTGAGATTTAGACTGAATATCTGTGACTCGACTGTTTTTGTGACTAGAGCGAGCAACTGAGATAAACTCAGTTGTTCGACTTTTATTCCTCTTCTTCGCACATGCACGGTCGTTGACCTCGCGGTACCTAGGGCAGCCATAACTTAATATCTTTGGCGCCACTCGCCTTTTCGACCAACTCAGCCCCTGTTGCATCATACTCCTATATAGCAATGCCATTCAGGAATGCCAATTTTCAGTGAACCATTGTATATGTATCTGCATCTGCACCTCATCCTCTTCTTCACTCGCAAGTGGCTAGCCTTTGAAGTAACGCCACATCAGTGCGTGAGTTTCAGTCATGACTGCAGCACTATTCTGGTGCTACCGGGTTTTTACCCCATGGCATAAGCAGCGGGTTTCTCACAGTGCTCCTTTCCCACACTATGTATGAAGAGTTTGGTATGTTTAAAGGAAATGGGAGCATCAAATCTGTTGCTCAGGCGCTGCTCCCTTGCACGATGAGTGCGTTTAAGATGCCGATGAGCTTGCACAAGGATTATATGGAACTCATTAGGCAGCTCTTCTGGGGGGAGGAGCAAGGACAGAGGAGGGTTCATTGGGCCTCTTGGGAATGCTTGATCAAACCAGGAAGAATGGGTTTCCACGACACTTGTTGCTTCAACCAAGCTTTCTTAGTGCGACATGCTTGGAGATTAATCTAGTCGCCGGAGAGTTTATGCGCTCGCCTCTTTAAAGCAAGGTACTACCCTAACGGCAATGTCCTTGACGCAATGTTCTCTGGTGAAGCGTCACAAGCTTGGAGGGGAATCGAATTTGGTTTGGAGCTGTTGAGGAAAAGAGTAATCTGGAGGGTAGGAAATGGAAATTCCATTCGTATTTGGAGGGACGATTGGATTCCTACAAAACCGTCCCTAAAAATCCTTGGTAGCAGGAACCGGTCTAGGACTCGCAGAGTGTGTGATCTCTTCTTACACGAGAGTAAGGAATGGAATGAGGAGTTGGTGAGAGAGGTGTTTTGGCCAAATGATGCGGAGGAGACCCCGAGGATAAAGATTCCTTTATAGGAGATGGAGGATGTTCCGGTTTGGCTCTCGAATCGTCCGAGCATTTCTCTGTCCGTAGTGTGTACAAGCTGGCATATAATTTAAAGCACTACAATGACAACCAGACCAGAAGTAGTACTGCACCTAAGGGGGACAAGAATATGTGGAAGTTGGCGTGGAAGACTGATATCCCAAACAAGGCCCGTTCCTTTGGTTGGAGATTGTCCCATGATAATCTCGCTACAAAGTAAAACAAATGCAAAAAGGAATCTGGAGATAGATGGTACGTGCAATATATATGTGGTATGGCGGATGAGAACAATTTTCATGTTATGCTGGAATGTGCCAAAGCCTGAGCCTTGCGAGAGCAGATGCGCAGGGTGTGGGATCTTCCGGAGGAAAGGGTTTTCAAATACAATGGGCCTGCCTACCTCCTGATCCTCCTTGCAAAAATCAAACCAATACAGCGTGCTTGATTTCTTTGAAATAATGTGGTCCATGACCAAGAGAAATACTCCATTATAGATTCTGTTCGATTCCTGCAAAATTACATTGTGACTTTGGGTGAGTGCCTCGTCACTGATGATAAAGGAAAGAAGCCGGTTAATGCTACTACTCCCCTAAAGTGCAATATGTCCGTGTTGAAAAAATATGGACCAAGTCATGTAGGAAAGTCTAGATGGACTAAACCTCCCGGGGGATGGCTAAAAGTTAACACGTATGCTGAGTTTTTAGCCAATTCGAAAGAAACTAGTGTTGGATACATTATAAGTGATAACATGGGAAGACTTGTCAACTGAGGGCGTAAAACTCAATGCATGTGCGAGTGTTGAAGAGGTTGAAGCTTATGCTTGTGTCACTGGCCTGAAGGTTGCTCTTGACTTGGGAAATGAAAAGATCATCGTTGAATCTGATTGTGTTGCGGTTATTGCCAACATTTTTGTCTGTTGTGACCCCTTTAGCTGCTTGGAGAGAGCATTATATAGTGATTAGGGAGCTTCTGCAGGACAAATTGAATGTTGTTTTTTCAAAGGATAGGGAGAGATGGCAACAAGTTTGCTCATGAGTTAGCCAAACAAAACCAGATCAAGTGGTAGGGTGGTATGTGATTTTAATGACCATGATGCTATTTTTAATATAAACACAATATTTCACCTCAAAAGAAAATGGGACCGAGAAGAAAGAAGCAAGTATGCCAGTATGCCACTACTCCTACTAGTGAACAAAATCGACTGATCCATCGTACGAACCCCACCCTAGCCGGGCCTACACAGCTCTAGCACCACATCAATCACCACTGAACCGTAGTACGTGTGATCACCAGCGAGTGAAAGGCCGCCGAAGCCGTGCGCGCCCTGCAGCTAGCCCTAGCCAGGCTAAAAGACACGGCCGGGTACGTACCGTGCGCGCGCAGCATGCACACCTTCATCCATCGTCCTTGTACGCCGGCCGTAGCGCGCCTGACGCCAGAAACGCGAGGCGCGCTGTAGAGTCCACCAACAACCAACCGACGGAAAGCGGGTAGTCGTTGCGCGCCCTTTCCCTCGCCCCGACCCGTCACCCTCCCCTCTCTTTCGCCCGGACGACACGACACGCCCCGGTGACCGCACCGCACGCATGCCTTCTTTCCCCGGCGAGCGCGCCCGCCATGTACACATCGCCGGCCGTACGTGCTAGCTCTAGCCTAGCTACGTAGTACGTGCCGGCTAACACGACACGCGCGGGTCTCGGGCAGCGGTACGACCGAGTGGCCCACGCACGCGCGGAGCGACGAGGGCATGGCGCCCCATGCACATGCATGCGCGAGTGGAGACAGAGTAGCGGTCGACTGGCGCACTGCTGATCGGTCGTCGGCTAGCGAGCGGCGGCGATCGACCTAGCTCGCCCCGGCCCGGTCAATTCCTCCTCCCGGATCGGCGTAAGCAATCGACCGTCTGGCATCCCTTTCTCACGCCCGCGACCACCGGTCAATGGAGATGAGTGCAGAGAGAGAGGCCGAAGCTTCCACGAAAGAGCGGCCGGCCGGTAATCCTGTGCCTGCTGCCTACTAGCAGCTGGCTAGCTAGCGACCTGAATGAAATATCTACACGTACAAGTACTACGCAAGACAGAGACGAAGGCCGGGTGGGTTCGCCATCGTGTGTGTCCGTTACTGTCTTGGGGTAATCAGTGAGCACATGAACCAAGAGTGTACGTATTGGTTATAATACTCCCTCCGCTCCATACATACGAGTACTTGTCACCGATATGGATCGGAGGAGGGAGCAACATAATCAGTGGTACTAAGTACTACTAACTACAGAGGATCTCATGGAACTTTAGCACAGATAACACAATCACTTTGTATTGATTAATAAAGGATTAATTCAGCTGAAGCGACGACAGTACATACATACAATCATGTGTGATACTAGTATATTAGCAGTACCACCGGATGGGTAGCTAGCGGTCGGTCGGTTGTCTCTAGGGGAAACAACTCGATCCAGACTGCAAATAAGTAAGTTTACACAGGGAAAAACAAATGAAAACAGAGAGAGAGAGAGAGAGAGAGAGAAGGAGGGAGGGAAGCTGGGAAGAAACCACATGCATGCATGCATGCAAGAAGCTGGGGGGATGATCAACTCAAGGTGAGCTAATTAACCAGCTATAGTAAACTTAGGCGGCCCTAGCTAATGATGCCCTACCAAAGTAAATTAGACCAGCCGGCCTTAGCATGCAGTCCTTAATTAGGTATCGATCGATCTGCATATATATGCCTTGCAGAGATCGACGGACGACATATGTACTGTATGTATATATATGTAGATATATATGCGCGGGCTTAGCTAGGCATGCACGAGCTGTACGTAGATGATGAGCTAGCTTAGGACAATCAGCTGGAAGGTGATCGATGATGGTGAGCACTTGAGCAGGTAGCTAGCTGGCTAGCGCAGGAGGCTGCGGATGATCTCGGCGGCGGGGCTGTTGTTGTCCATGGTGGACATGAGGTCGGAGAGGCGGTCGCTGAGGTCGTCCACTTCCCTGTGCAGGCTCTTGATGTAGCTGCACGTCTCCTTGAGCATTTTCGTCGTCGACGCCTGCATGCATTCACCGATCGGCATGTTCATTACCACGCTCCCATAATAAACACATTAAGCTTTCACTCTGACCGAGCTAGAGCTAGCTAGCTAGTCAAGGTGCGTGCGTCCGTGGCTTGGCTGTACACTCTCGCTGGCATGCAAGCGCATTTGCAAGTGCGCGTGCTAGATAGCTGCAAACTGAAGCTGCTCGTACGTGTGTGGTGTCGTACACGTACCTGGCTGCTGCTGCTGCTGCCGCGGCGGCGCGCGGTGGGGAGCAGGGTCTGGAGCCTGGAGATGAGCTCGTTGATCTCCTCCTCCGACACGGAGCCGCGCGACCTCCTGCCCGACATCGCCGTCGTCCGAGGATAATGCAGCGCGAGCAAGTTAAGGCCGACCGAGAGGCTGTGTCCTGGCCTGTGTGATCCGAAGAAGTAGAGTGGGCGGCTAGCTGTGAAGTGCGATGGGGAAGAAGGAAGGGAGACGGGGGGGCTTTTATAGCTAGGGGGGAGGCAGACGGATCCGGCCGGCCGGTTAGCCAGAAGACGGGGAGAGCAAAATTAAGATGGACATTACAAGACGCGGCCGATGACGGAGGCCAAGACAAATGTGGATTAAGAAAAGCTGCAGAGAGACCTCTTATCTTAAGAAAACGAGTTAGCGGTCGACCCATCGAGCTAGCTAATTACACAGATAGATCAGCAAAAGGAAAAAAAGTTAAAAGGAGCCGGGCCCGCATGTCCCTCTCTCTTACGGTGGATGCCAGTGGGCCCTCCTCCGGCTAGTTATTATGAGCACCAACCTCCCCCCTCCACTTGCCGCGTGCCCAGCCCCCCCTGTCGATTTGTGTTGGTAGTACTGCTATCAGTCTCTCGGCCGGTAACGTAGCGTAGCGAAATGGCCGGGAAATGCTGTTCACGTCGTCCTCCCTCCTCCGACCGCGAGAGATGCTCGCCGTCGACTGCTCGCAATCAATAGGGTTTGCATAGCAAGCGTTCGAGAAGCTCCGGAGCATGCATTCATCTGCCGCCGGATCGATCGAGATCGAGATCGAGCGGCTGGTCTTCTTGCGCGCTTACAACGTACGGAGTACTACCAAAGGTTGGATGCATCATGCATGCATGCATGCATGCGATCGACCTCTGATAGTCAAGTAGACGTAGCTCTAGCTAGTCAATGGGTGTGAAAACAATACTACTATTTACCAGGGCATGCAGGGCACGTCCCCATCATGGAGCGACCCGAGTACCAGACCCGGAAGATGCCTTTGTCCCCAGATGCCCCGGTGCCGGAGCAAACAACTCGCCTCGACCTAGAGGCCGGTCGGGTCCTGCAAATAGTTTGTCCTATCTGGTAGGAGGAGTACACTTATATAACACTTGACAGTGGTTGCTGAATTAAGCTCGCATGCATGCATATACTTAGTATATAACCACATGCTTAACAGTGGACGCTTAATCGCGCGACTTTTAAGACGTCACGTCGCAGCGAGGACGGAACGGCGGACGACGCTACCGACATGGTCGTATTCCCGGTCGTTGCATGTCGCATGTGTACGTACGTACGTACACATGCTGAACAAACTTTTTGGCGGCATTTACCCGCTGCCAGAGCGGGCGTCGCTCACCGGCCAGGTGTCCTGACGCGCGCGTACGCGCGTACGTACACGCATCGCCTTTCTCCACGGGGCCCGGAGCCCCGGACACGACACCCAACCGTACGCGTACGCCCACTGACGGGCGCGTGGGCTATATGCCTGTGGCCAGCTCGTAACCTTTCGTTCCGTTCGCTCAAAAGTCCGCCCGTCGTGGGCTCGATCGGAAGTCGGGACGTACGTGCATGTGCCCATGCACGCATGCCGCGCGCGGGCGGCACGTGGGAACTGGCAGAACGCCTCGATCGATCAGGCGTGACTGGCCGGGGGCGCGCCGGTGGTCACGTCTGGGCACAGCGCCTGTCGCGCCCACGCCCACGCCCACGCCTCGTCTCCTTCGTCCTGGCTCCTGGGTTGCGCGCCCCGCGGTCCGGCTCCTTTTGGCTCGCCGCCCCTGCCAAAGTGGGAAAAGGGAGCGCGCTCCAGAGGCCGTCCATGTGAACAGGAGGGGCGGGTTGACGGCGACGGGGTCGCCCGCCGGTACGGCGGTGGGGCTACGATCGCTGCTGCTGCTACACCACACGGCACCGTATTCTGTCCGAACGGGTGACGCTCCGGCGCGGCCGGGGGTCACCATCGCGGGGGGCGCAGATATCTGGGACACTCGCATATGCGCCTTAATTGGTTGGCTCCATCCATGGGTTTATGGGTGTCGTCCCTGTCGATCCCACCCCGGCCGGCCGGGGATGGTCGAGATTCATATATGGCGTGAGTGAGATCGAGGCGACGACATCCGTCTCGATCGACCGACCCATCGGGGGCTAGGGCTAGCCACCTATAGCGGCCTAACGCGCCCCTCATCGGCTGGGGCATAACTGTTGAGGATAAATGCGCCCGACATGTGTCGATCACAACAAAATCAGCGCTCGTCTAGTACAGTAATGATCCTAGCTTTGCGCACGCCACGACCGAGCCACTCACCCAAATGCTGGAACAACGAACAATTTCTTTTACGAAAAACATCAGATCTATTACATAAGTTGACCGAAAGTACGAAACATCTCAAACTAATAAAAAGGTTACATCGAGGTTTCGAGATCACCGAACGACCATTACTGCCGCTAGAACGAGCCGCCGACGTACCGCTGTCGTCGCTCCCCTACCGGAGCCAGCTTCACGTTGTGATGATAGCCGAGAAGTCTTCGTGCACGTGCCCCCAAGGACCAGCGCCCTGGAGTCATCGTCGCCTCCATTGAACCCTTGCATAGATTTGAAGCACCTGACATCAAATCTCGCCACATAATGGGAAACTCTAACCTCACCGTCCCAAAAGATGACATGAATCTACGCCGGTGCTCCGTCTGCTACGTCCAGAAAGATAACACGAGGAGGGTCGGAGCCCCTAAAAAAAACTCAAAGAAGAAGCGTCGCCATCCGCTTGAGCGTTGTACCTACGAGGACAAAAAAAAACTAACATAAACTACTAACCTGAGCGGAGGCACCAGGATTCCCCTCCCTGCTGCCGGCAATCAGAGCCAGGCAAAAAGGAGGCGAACCACAGCCTCGTCGATAAAGTCTGGAGAGGAGTGTATGCCCTAGCCGTTTAAGAGCATCTACAGTCGGACTTGGCAAATCCGGCCCCTCAAACGCCCACGGACGCGCCCGGACACGCCCGCGGGCGCATCCGGACGGCCCCTCATATTTCGTTCCGTGCATCCACATATCTCAAATCCGGACTCTCAAATCCATGCAAATACATGCACGTCGATCATGTCGTACATAAAATAAGTAGTGTTGGTATCAAGTGTACATAGCGTTTACATAAAATTTATTAGAAGTGCCAAACTCAAGCATTGCCTCCTTGGTTGCCATTGTGGATCCACATGTGCTTCACAAGATCATTAAGTAGCTGCGTGTGCACCTGGTGATTTCGAAGATTTTGATGCATCTGCAGAAAATTCTGAAGTTGGGCCGCATCTTGATCATCCGGGATTTCAACTTGTTCTCCGGGAGCTTTGAAATCATTGGTTTGGGCTACACCTTCACCCTCATCCTCGACAATCATATTGTGCAGAATAACACAACATGTCATCAGCTACCACAAAGTTTCTGATTCCCACATCATTGCAGCGCTCCGCACAATTCCCCAACGAGCCTGAAGCACACCAAATGCCCTCTCCACATCCTTCCTAGCCGCTTCCTGCATTGTTGCAAAGTGGATCTGTTTGTTGTCACGCTCTTCCGGAGCTGGCGGCGAAGAGGCTGGGAACGGCTGAGCTCGAGACGGACGGCGCGGCGGCGGAGCGCGAGATGGACGGCGAGGAGGAAGAAGAAAGGAGATAGCAAATGGATCCGGCTGCTCTGGGGGGGGGGGGGGGATTTGGTGCAATTTGGGGTGGGGACGGGCTGTCGGGTCTGACATGGCGGGCGTGCCCGGACGCGTCCGGGCGCCCCCATACCCGCCTCATATTTGGGCTGGATATGAGGGGTGCCGGTCAGCCCGGACGTTTGAGGGCCGTTTGAGAGGCCCGTCTGGGTCGAAATTTTGTGACCGGACACTGACCGGGCGCCCTGCCCGGGCGTTTGAGGCGGGTTTGAGAAGTCCGGTTGTAGATGCTCTAAGGTTAGAGGATGAAGACAAGAGGAAGTCGTTTGAACAACGGAATAACTTTTTTTTTTGAGGGAAACAACGGAACAACTTGGTGTTACGGTAGATTTTGATCTTTACTCGAGCAAAGTAAATTTCACCTAGCTAAACGGACCGGTAAAATCTCTTCGGGCCAGCAAGTCCAAGCAAACAGAGCTATCGGTAGAATTCACGCTTACTGAATAGTGTGTTAACTATAAATTCATGGACTGTCTGCTTTTACGAACGGATTTCTAGATGGCTACTACTACTCTTACACAGCCATGGACTGTCGGTAGAATTCGATTTGAGCGAAGCTTTTCCCAAACGGATAAGATAGCTACTTTTACACAGCCATAGCCATGGACGAGTGAGAGCATCTACAGCCGGATATGACAAATTCGGCCCCTCAAACGTCCGCGGACGCGTCCGGACGCGTACTGACCGGGCACGCCTCAAATCCGTCAATCTGCATCCGCATCTCTCAAATTTCATCCCCTACATCCATACAAAAGCATGCAAAGTAAATCTTACGTACTACCCTAGCTACTCTTCGTCGTCGGTGATGTCCACGACGACGGAGCCGGGCGCCGGCTGGACGGGCGGGGAGGAGACCTCCGGTTCATCCTCCTCCTGCTCCATCTCATCGATGAAGGCCAAGCACTCCGCGTGTTCCGCGGCTTCTTGCGCCTCCATCTCCTGCCGGCGACGGCGTCTTGCATCCGCTTCCGACTCCGACCGGAGGGAATCGAGGATGGCCTGCTGCTCCGCCCGGAGATCCCCGTCGCCAGCGTCCCCTACATCCTCCTCCCCGGCTCATCCCCCTCCTCCTCCACCTCTTCATCCTCCTCCTCCTCCTCCTCCTCCGACTCCGGATCCACTACATCCGGAGGTAGCCCCGCGGCGATCCGAACTTCGCGCCTATTCAGGATCCGGTCAAGGAGCTCGAGCCGGCGCTCCGGCGTCAGGAACGCCTGGCTCCTCACCCGGCGGCGTGGGGGCATGGCTGCGGATGGGTGGAGTGGAAACTGGCGGCGGCGGCGGACAGGATGAGGAGGAAGATGTGGATGTAGGGTTCCGGGGTCCGCCGGTGCACTTAAATAGCCGGGCAATGCACTACGCGGCCCGCCGGAGCTGCGACACGCGGCACGACCGGTCCGGCGGAGGAGACGACCTTCGGACCGTCGGGTTGGCAGGCGTTTCCGGCTGGGCCCCGTTCGTCAGTCCGACGTGACGGGCGTGCCCGGGCGCCCCCATATCGGCCCCATATTTGGGCTGGATATGGGGGGTGCCGGTCAGCCCGGGCGTTTGAGGGCTGTTTGAGAGGCCCGTCTGAGTCAAAAAAAAAATGACCGGACAGTGACCGGGCGGCCTGCCCGGGCGTATGAGGCGGGTTTGAGAGGTCCGGTTGTAGATGCTCTGAGTGAGCAGCCGCTCGGCTGGGCTGCATTGCATGGTACGCCATGGCTCTTTCGTGCGTGCGGGGCCCGAGGCCGACGAGGGCCACGTTTGTGGTGAAGCGAGATATACGCATGATTAGATCAGCCGACCCCAAAGTTGCGGTGCCGGTGAGGTCGCCGTCGCGGCGTTTATTGCCTGGAGCCGCCGGTGGGATCCCACACGTCGTGCCGCTGCGCCTCGGTCGAGCGCAGGTGCAGCGCCATGTGCGTGCCATGCCCGACGCGCCAGCCCGGAGTTTGGTCGGTCCCCGGCCGCAGCGATCGGCATCACCGCGCGCTCGCGGGCGGGCGGGCGGGCGGCCGTTAGTTCGTTGGGGTCATGCACGATGCGTGCATGCATCCGTGCCCCGGCCCCACGTACGTACGCAAACTTCTAGAAGAAAAGCACAAGCCAAAAAGCAACGGTCGTGCCGTGCAATAGTTTCTTGGTACTTCTATAATACAGGTACATATATGTGTTTTTTCCAGGGAATACATGTGCATATATGCATTACGGAGAACTAAGTGTGCATATTGGATCCCCTCAAAAAAAAAGTGTGTATATTGGATTTTCGAAAAAGGTTTCAATCATTCGTGGGAGTGGTCAAATAATGGTTGCATGCATGCATTCACGGCAGTGCCCTAGGCCAACTTGTGGTGGATCGATCGTCCCGGCCCCGGCGGCGACGCCCACCTGCGTGTCACGGCTCCCGCTCAGCCCGCATCTCCTCGACACATGGCGTGCAGTTGTTTCATGCTCCCAACTAGAGAGTGGATCGGAGGTAGTAACCGATTCACCAGAGCATGTGAATCCGACCAGCTGATCAACGCAGGTCCACCCCACTCGTCGTCGTCGTCGACGGCGTCTGATCGATCCGGGGTTTATTTAGTCGGCACGGAAGTCACACCGGGATTTCCGTCACACCGTGCATGCATGCATTCATCTGAAAATCCCGTCTTGCTGCGAAACAGGCCGACCGGGCATGCAGCAGCAGACGCTGCTCTTCCAATAATCTCCGCCGCATGCATTGCCGGCGTGTAATTCTGACTGCGTGACAATCGATCGGCTAGCTGGATGTTCAGAACCATTTCAGGTATAGTAGAGACGTCGCTGAACCGGCCTCTAGTGACTTCAGCGTGCATGATTGGCAAGGGAAAACACAGTACGTATAGGTATAGGTATATAAATCAAATTCTTCCGGTAGGGGCACCTGGCCTGTGGTTGGTCTATACACAATGGCAATACAAGATTCAGAAATAATTGTGAGACTACATGCCGTGGTCCTGCACAGTGACAGACACGTACATGGTGATAATCAAATTATGAACCTTTTCGACGGCAGGACCAGCAAAACCCCCCAGGTATTGGTCCCGAACATGCATGTGTGTGCCCATCTGCATATCCAATTTCGGTCGGTCCCTGTGCACCGAGAAAACGCACGCCATAATCCTCCCGTTTATTTGGACATCAATGCAGTGCCGTGCGCAACCAGAAACTTTATTGCATGCCCCCGATCATATCCGGTGAGCTCATGCTCATCCAGCTACCGGTAGCATAGGAGTAGATTGCAGAACTTTGGAGACCCTATATATCCACGTGTTGATTAATTGGCCTAGGGCCTGGCAGCAATATATACGTTGTCTGCTGTTGAAAAGCTCGGGCGGGCCGAGCCTGCGTCCATGCCGTTGCCATGCATGCATGCCTCCGGGAGTCCAGGAGCCAGCGCGCCCGCCACGCACCACCACTAGTAGAAAACAGAGCTTTGATCTAGTCCTGAAAAACCCATTAATCCCGGTTCACTCACGAACCGGGACCAATGGGGGCATTGGTCCCGATTCGTGAGGCCAGGGCGCCGGCCGGGCCTCGTGGGTCATTGGTCCCGATTCGTCTGACCCCTTTGGTCCCGATTCCAGCCACAAACCGGGACCAATGGTTTGGTCCCGGTTCCAGACACGAACCGGGACCAATGGGCCTCGTTCCTGGCCCATAACCATTGGTCCCGGTTTGTGGCTGGAACCGGGACCAAATGTCATTTGGCCCCGGTTCCAGCCACAAACCGGGACCAATGGTCGGTCTATATATACCCCCCCTGCCCGCGAGGAGAGCAGTGCACTGCTCTGTTTTTTTGGCCGGCCGTGGGAGAGCTTTGTGGTGCTCTAGCTCACCTCATATGCACATGAGGTGTTCGATGAAATGCCCGAGCCACACTTAAGCTTTCTCCTCTGGAAGCTCCTTGTCCAAGCTCCATTTTCCTCAAGATTTGTCTAGGTTTGGCGGTCCGTCCTGTCCTGTCGTCGTCCTCACCGCCATCGATCGCCCGCGCCCATCTCGGCGCCGGCACCACTGTGGTTAGCCTCTTCTTCTTATCTTCTTTCTAAAAGAAAAAAGCTCTTACTTGTATGATTTAGATAGATACTTGTGTAACTTTCTTACTTTTATTATTGTTTGTTATTATATAGTGCGATGGTTTTGGTTATATGTTGTTCTAGATAGTTCTTACTTGTATGATTTAATTAGATGCTCTAGAGAGTTATATGTTGTTCAATAATGAGAACTATATAACGCACGCAGATGAACCGGCAATGGATGTACGGTGACCGACGCACCTCCGAGTATATTAAGGGCCTGCATAATTTTCTCGAAGCGGCTGAGGCAAACAAGCAGAATGGTTTTATGCATTGTCCATGTACTGTCTGTGAGAATACGAAGGCTTTGTCCAACTCTAAAACCCTTCACTTCCACCTGCTTGAGAAGGGTTTTATGCCACGCTATAATGTTTGGACTAAGCACGGAAAAAGAGGGGTTATGATGGAAGACAACGAAGAAGAAGAGGATGATGACAACTACCCGCCCCCTGAATACGGTGGTGCTGCAATGGGGGAAGCTGAAGATCAAGAGGAACCAGACGATGTGCCCGATGATGATCTTCGCCGGGTCATTGTTGATGCACAGAGAGAATGCGAAAGTGAAAGGGAGAAGTTGAAGTTCGATCGCATGTTAGAGGATCACAAAAAAGGGTTGTACCCAAATTGCGAAGATGACAACAGAAAGCTCGGTACCACACTGGAATTGCTGCAATGGAAGGCAGACAATGGTGTATCTGACAAGGGATTTAGTTCGCTACTTAAAATAATGAAGAAGAAGCTTCCAAAGGATAACGAATTGCCCGGCAGTACGTACGAAGCAAAGAAGGTTCTATGCCCTCTAGGATTGGAGGTGCAGAAGATACATGCATGCCCTAATGACTGCATCCTCTACCGCGGTGCGTACGAGGATTTGAACGCATGCCCGGTATGCGGTGCATTGCGGTATAAGATCAGAAGAGATGACCCTGGTGATGTTGAGGGCCAGCGCACCGGGAAGAGGGTTCCTGCCAAGGTGATGTGGTATGCTCCTATAATACCACGGTTGAAACGTCTGTTCAGAAACAAAAAGCATGCCGAGTTGATGCAATGGCACATAAAATACCGTAAGAAAGACGGGAAGTTGAGAGCACCCGCTGACGGGTCGCAGTGGAGAAAGATCGAGAGAAAGTGGAGCGACTTTACAGGTGACCCGAGGAACGTATGGGATGACCCGAGAAACTTTAATAGCAAACTAAAATAACCAAACAGTAAGTAGGAACAAAATAAAATAAATAAAGCAAAAAACAAAACAAAAAAACTGGATTTTTTTTAAAAAAAATGCCACCTACTGGGCCACCACGGCCTGAATACGACTAGAAACCCAACCAGATTGTTGGGCCAGGATTCAGGCCCGCAGAAGGCCCAATAGGCCCACAGGTAGTGACAGATTAGGCCCGGAAGCCTGCAGTTGAGAGGAGCTCGAGAGGGTGTGCGCATCAGCGCTTATAAACCACTCTCAAGCTCTCTCAGCTAGCGAGGTGGGACTAAAAAATTGGCCCCGGGCAGCACCACCCTTTGGTCCCGGTTCGTGGCACCAACCGGGACCAATGCACCCCTTTAGTCCCGGTTGGTGCCACCAACCGGGACCAAAGGTCCCTGTTTCCCGCCCTTTGGGCTGCTGAAAACTGACCTTTGGTCCCGGTTGGTGGCACCAACCGGGACCAATGCACCCCTTTAGTCCCGGTTGGTACCACCAACCGGGACCAAAGGTCCCTGTTTCCCGCCCTTTGGGCTGCTGAAAACTGACCTTTGGTCCCGGTTGGCGGCACCAACCGGGACTAAAGGGGTGCATTGGTCCCGGTTGGTGCCACCAACCGGGACCAATGCTCTGTGTATATAAGCCCACACTTAGCAGTTTCTCGAAATCACTTGTTCTTCTCCGCCCGACGCCCCCAGGCTGCTCCTCGTCGCCGTCGCTGCCGAGCCTTGCCCCAACGCCGTCAGGCTGCCCCACCTCGCCGTCGTCGCCGTCGCCGAGCTGCCCCGACGCCGTCCCCGCTCCCACTGTGAGCCGCCGCGCCATTCCCCTCCTCTTCTCTCCCCCCCCGCGCCCGACGCCGCCGCCCGCCGCGATGCCGACGCCGCCCGCGCTCCGACAGCCCGCCGCGACGCCGCCGCCCCCGCCGCGCTCTGCTTGCCGTGCCGCCGCCGCCGCCTCTGCCTTTTTTTTGTTCATATGTATGCATTGATGTATATGTATGCAGATGTGTATGCAGATGTATATGGATGATCCATGGATATGTATGCATTGATGTATAATTTTTTTGTTCATAGAATTTTTTTTGTTCATAGAACTTTTTTTGTTCATAGAAAGTTTTTATATATGATCCATGGATATATGAGCAATGATGATGTTGTTGATGATATGAGTTCTTTGATGAGGGGTGAGCGTCGTTGTCGTCTACCCCCTCCCCGATAACTTCGACATGAGGGGGGACGTCGGACATGACATGAGGGGTGAGCGTCGTTGTCGTCTACCCCCTCCCCGATAACTTCGACATGAGGGGGGACGTCGGACATGACATGAGGGGTGAGCGTCGTTGTCATCTACCCCCTCCCCGATAACTTCGACATGAGGGGGGACGTCGGACATGACATGAGGGGTGAGCGTCGTTGTCGTCTACCCCCTCCCCGATAACTTCGACATGAGGGGGGACGTCGAACATGTCATGTGGATTTTTTTTTGTTCATATAGAAAACTCCGGTAACATAGATTTATCAAGAATGCCCCCATTATGGATTTGCACAAGTTGATCCAATTTTTTTCTGATCTCATCTATATATATATTCTTCTATATGTCACGTTGTCTGTCAAAGTATTCAAGAAATCCATGGCTTCATCATTAGCCGGAAGTAACAGGCGTATGATGCTACGAAGCTCTTCAAAGTTGTTTTGGAACGGAGTTCCGGATAGAATAATTCGCTTTTTGGTACGAATTTCAGCAAAGGCCTTCCAAATAGTGATATTCGGAAGGCTCTTGCTGAACTTCGTACCAAAAAGCTAATTAATTATCCTATCCGGGACTCCATTCCAAAACAATTTTGGAGAGCTTCGTACCATTATGCGCCTGTTACTTCCGGCTAATGATGAAGCCATGGTTTTCTTGAATCCTTTGACACTAGACAACGTGACATATAGACGGGTAGATGAGATCAGGAAAAATATGGACCATTTTCTGCACATCCAGAATGGCGCCATTTTGTTAATTAAATCCCTTAAAGGTTAAGAGAATCCCTTGTTTGACATTCATGAGAGAGGCGGTCCGGACGTCGGACATTCATGTTTGTATATTAATTGCCATCTTGTAATATTTGCAGAAACTATGGCTCAAAGAGACTTGGAACAAGAACAGTTGTTGGGGGACATAATCCTCGGCGGACGTGATGTCTTGTCATTTCTCAACGACACCGATGGTCTGGAAGGAGAGGATGACGGCTCCGGTGATCGAACAATGGAGGAGGAAGGACATGATCATGATGGCTCCGGTGACCGAATGCCGGAGGAAGAAGGAGACCATGATGACGGCTCCGGTGACCGAACGGAGGAGGGAGCTGTTGCAAAGTCCGGCGAGGTATATATATTAATTAAGCCTGTGCTGACTAGCTAATTGATGCATTAATTGTTTTGGTATGTACATATATTAACTCTTCTTTCTTCTTTTATAGCCCCCCGGATCGAGCCAAACTTCGGTAACGAGACGAGGCCCGAAGAAGAGGTTGCGCAAGGATGAAAGGTTCACGATCACAGCACTCGCGGACGATGGCCATCCGATTGAACCCAAGCGGACCAAGGACGCATTTTCTGCTCAGTGCGGAGTTATTGTTAGGGACAACATCCCGATCAGCATCAAGCAATGGAATAAGCCTAAGGACGACGCCCCTGAAGGTGATTATGTCACCGATAGACAGAAAGATGATCTTTGGACCGCGCTGAAGGCAAATTTCACCCTACCGCCAGAGAAGGATTCGAATAAGCCAGTTATAGAGCCACTGGTCAAGGCGTGTGCTCTTAAGAAGATGGCAGATCTATTCAGGAGGTGGAAGAATGAGTTGAAATCAAAGTTTGTCGACAAAGGGAAGTCTCCAGAATTCACCAGCCGATTTGAGAAGATAAGAGATCACTGGCCCGCATTTGTGGCCTACAAGACATCGGACAAGAGTAAGAAAATGTCAGAGACAAACAAGAACAACGCTGCAAAGAAGCAGTATCACCATCACACGGGGTCAGGTGGCTACCTCAAAGCCCGGCCGTTGTGGGACAAAGCTGAGAATGACCTGATTGCTAAAGGGGTCGTACCACAGACATTGAACTGGCCAGACCGTTCAAGGACTTGGTTCTTCGGGGTTGGGGGAACTTTGGACCCTGAAACAGGGAAGTGCCGTTGGACGGACGAGCAACTTGCAATACCCGTCACGAAGCTTCAGAAGTATATCACCGCAGCGCAGGAAGGGACGTTCATTCCCGACAGAGAGAAGGACGAGCTGACTGAGGCCCTAGGGAATGCTGAGCACCCTGGACGAACACGAGGCACACCAGGCTCCGTTCCGTGGAAGGTTGGGTTTCACGACACATGCGGTTACAGAAGCCGGGAGAGAAAGAGGAAAGCGGAGCTGAGCGACATGCAGAAGCTCATTGCAAGACTACAAAAGCTAGAGGAAGCTGAGAGCCAGCGAGCTGCCGGCCAACCATCTCAGCGGCACGAAGCTACCCCAGAAGCTACCTCGCCATCTCAGCGGAGAAGCAACGTCGCTTCCACGGAGCCCGTTCAGCCTGACTTCACGTCTCCTAGCTACCCCGTGGATACTATCACGGAGGCTCAACATTGCGAGCTTATGACGAAATGCCGGAACCTCACTTTCAAGGCGGCTGTCGGCTCTGTTGTACCTCCTCAACCCAACGGAACTTTTCACTGCCGTCCGATTCCACATGGCTATGCTGTTGTGATGGTGGATGAAGTAATGGAGGGATTTGAGGAGCTCGAGCTTGACCACTCTACAGGTGACGGGGAGAATCAGCTGGTTCGTGCTCTGAGGAGTACATGTCTATGGCAGAAGGAGTACATCAAGCTTCCAAACTGGACGCCTCCGCCTCCTCCTCCTCCTCCGGCGAGTCAGGGCACTCCGCCGCCTCCTCCTCCTCCTCCTCCGGCGAGTGATCAGGGCACTCCGCCTCCTTCTCCGGCTCCTCCGACGCGTCAGGGCACTCCGCCTCCTCCTTCGCCTACTCCGGCGCGTCGGAGCAGTCCGCCTCCTCCTCAGCCTCGTCGGCAACGGCGGAAGACAGACGCCGCCGCTCCGGCTCCTCCGGCGCGTCGGATTTCTCCGCCTCGTCAGCAACGACGAAAGAGAGACGCCGCCGCTCCGGCGGCTAGCAGTACAAGCAGAGGCGGGAGCCAATTCAGATACGGTCCATCTCTCAAGCCTCTGGAAAAGTTACCATATGAGAGGACCGAGCAGGAAAACGAGGACATATGTCGTGCCCAACTGAGGGACCATTTTGCAAAGAAAACTCCACCTCCGAAGGAGAAGGTAGATCCGGTGAAAGTGAAGCGCACTATCAATGCCCTGAAGCGACCACCACCGCCTCCGCCGGATTCCAACTATGACCGCATAATTACTAAGACACATGCTGAAGCGCAGCAGTCGGGAAGTACTTCCAGTGCTGCAAGAGCGAAAAAACGAAGAAGTGGGAAAACAATTCCCCAGCTCGGCGAACAGGAGAAGCAATCGTGCCCCCCGCTCAAGGTGTCTAGCGATATCGCTAATCATCCGGGGCTACTGCCCGGTACCACTCTTGATGATTACCTGCCCGATGATGTACAGTTTGAAACGGCTGAGGTAGTAGACGTCTTTAGATACGAGCACGGGAAGCCTCTCGTCAAACCTGATCATCCTCATCTAACAACGATGATGCAAAAATTGCATGACTGGTACATGGAAACCTGCAGGAAGTCTGGAAAAGACAGTTTGTTAGTCGGAATTAAAAAAGAGCATGACTTCCCTGGAGTCGACCTGCTGCCTGTTGAATTTGTGGAGTTATTTCAATTATACAATCAAAAGGCCCTCGATAAACAACTCATGACTTGCTACTGTCTGTAAGTATTACTTCTATAATTAAGTCTCTAGCTCAGCTCGTTCATTGCATGTATATATAATTATCCTCACTATATTATGCAGATTGAAGATGGTCGAATGCAAAAAAACAGGAATCTTCGACGTTGGGTTCATTAGCCCAAATACCGTAAATGAATGGTCGGTATGAAAGGCGGCTGAAGATACCAAGAACAACTTGCTAGAAACATTCCTTACACATCAAAACAAAAGGGAAATACTCTTTCCTTACAACTTCAAGTGAGTGTTACTGTCTTCTGCATATTCAGTTCCGCTTACTCGTGGTTAAGTAATGTAATTGATGAGTTATGCGTGCGCAGCTTCCACTATATTCTGCTATCCATTAACCTTGACGGGGCATTAGTAACTGTCTTAGACTCGCTCCGTAAAGATCCCAAGTATTATGCGGACATGACTGCAATGCTCCAGAAGTAAGTTCAATCAATACCGGGACCATATCGGCAACTTTCGTTCATTTCCTGATATCAAGTAATCATTTTCTTTGCCTGCCAGGGTTTGGAAAACGTTCACCACTAAGGTTCCGGGTCTGAAGAAGGAGCTGCGATTTACACACCCCAAAGTAAGTAGTACTAGCTAGTTCCGCGCATCTCTCATTGATTCTAGTTTCATCAATACCATTATCATGCTTGCTTATCAGTTTGATTGAACTCTATTCTCGTAAAGTGCTTGTTGCAGGCACCCAACACTCATTTATGTGGATACTACGTATGCGAGTTCATTCGCTACTATACCTCTGAACGGGCCTCCTCTGAGAAACAATTTGAAGTACGTAAACAATATTCACAATTTTATTTTATATATTACCATCAATTGTGTTGAGTTTCATTCATATATATGTATTGACCCCCTTCTTTAAATTAGATCTGGCAGATGCGGGATGAACTCCTACCACATGATCGCATACGAGCAATTCAAGAGGAATTGGTGGGATTCTTTCTTGACCACGTCATACCTGAACACGGAGAATACCATGTGAAATTGAAATGGTTGTAAGGGATGTTATATATTGTACATATGTAGCAGCGTCGGATAGATATACGAAAACTTGTTGTTCGACCAAGCACGAAGAAAGAGATGTCACTTCTCTCTATATATGTTCATGACGATCTTGTGTAATTAATGGTTTCCTTTATTTGCTTACTAGCTAGCGTCGAGTTCTCTCTATATGTGTAGTAGCTAGCACGGAAAAAGAGAGGTCACTTCTCTCTATTAGCTCGCTAACACAATATGAAACCCCTAAATTAACCCTCCAAAACCCCAAAACCCCCCCTTCCAAAAAAAAACAAAACCCCCAGCGACTGCGAGCTGCTGACGCGTGGCCGGCTTTTGGTCCCGGTTGGTGTTACCAACCGGGACTAAAGGTCCTCCTGCCTGGGCTCCCGCAGCGGCCACGTGGAGCCCCTTTGGTCCCGGTTCGTAAGAGAACCGGGACTAAAGGTTTTGGGCTTTAGTCCCGACCCTTTAGTCCCGGTTTCAGAACCGGGAGAAATGGGCCTCTGGAACCGGGACAAATGGGCCCTTTTCTACTAGTGCACTGTCCTCGGCGCAGCGGCAGTCAGCACGGCACCCGGTCTACCAGCGCGCGCCGCACGGCGTAATGGACATGCATGGCAGGCCGGGGACCCTGCGGATCGATCGAGCTGGACGTGGACCGCCGGCCGGTGGCGCAGGCAGGTGGGGCGGCAGGACGTGTGCCGGTGAGCAAGGTGGCAGGCGCCTAACGCCGGCCTCCACACGCTGCCTGCCTGCCGCGCCCGCCCGCGGGACGAAGAAGGGACCGGTCGACAGCGGCATGTGTGGCGTTTGATTTGGTGATCCATCCCGACCGATCTCATCTCAGGGTCCGTCCGGAAGCTGGCTAGGCCCAGGTTGGTGGGAGGCAGCATTGTACACTCTCCACCGGCGCCCTGGGTCCGGGAGGCTGGCCAATTGGCCATGGGTGCATCCGTGCATGAATGACTTGAGTGTGGAGGGTATGTGCCACAAAGTGTAAACACAAGCTGGTGTCCGTTTAATTACTATAGTTGAGTGTGTCTGGTTTCGAATGCACTCCCTCTGTAAACTAATATAAGAGCGTTTAGATCACTAAAATAGTGATCTAAACGCTCTTATATTAGTTTACGGAGGGAGTACGTGCAAGAACATCGATCGCATCGCAGTGTGTAGCGCTATGTTTTTTTTCTTCAGAGAAGTGTGTGCCACTATGTACGTTCCCATTGTCTTTGTCAGGGTTGAGGTCACGTTGTTTTATAGAGGAAAAATTTAGGGTTGAGATCATGCGTGTGCTAGGGGTCAGTGGCGGAGCGTGAGCCAAATCCAAGGAGGGGCCAAAAGAGCTAGAGAGATTAAGGAGTCCGGAAGATTATCAGGGAGTTTAGTCTTAGGAGGAGCATATCCTTGCATTTTTTTTCTCTTGGAGGGAGGGGGGGGGGGAGGACCCTCCTTGGTCCCGCCGACTCTCCGCCAGTGCTAGGGGTGACGATTTAGCCCAATTGAGCACGGATGTCCGTCTTCTCTCTCTCTCTCTCTCTCTCTCTCTCTCTCTCTCTCTCTCTCTCTCTCTCTCCCTCCCTCCCTCCCTCCCTCCCTCCCTCCCTCCCTCTCTCTCTCTCTCTCTCTCTCTGGCGTAGGCCCAACCATATTTCTGGCCGTTCGGTACAGAAAGGGCTCAATGTTTTACTAGCTCTTCTGGATTCTACTTTGATGTCATGTTTTTTGGAAACTTGCATTTTTGGTGTATGCGTTTTCCCATACACATTGTACATTTTTGTATATGTCTAATACATTTTTAATACACGTTTAACATTTTTCAAATGCAAGATTAGCATTTTTTGAATACATGGCCAACTTTTTTCAATACATGGTGAACACTTTTTAATGAAAATAAACATTTTTTTTCACACACAACGTGCATTTTTCATATATACCAGGAACATTTTCTATATAGATGCTTAACATTTAAAAAATATAGAATCAATTTTTTTAAGATATATGTTTTTATGTATACTTTCATTTAATTCACATTGTTCATTTTCCTTTACACCAAGAGAATTTTTTATAAAAGTTTAACATTTTTAATACACATTATATCTTTTGTATATATTTTTCGTATACATGACAAATATTTTTCTATACAAATTTAGCGTTCTTTAAATTCTTAATTTAAAAAAAATACTTGATTAACAATTTTTAAATTCTTGATTACTATTTTTTAAATAAATGATCAACTTTTTTCATTCACATTGTATATTTTTCATATGCTTGAGAAACATTTTCACTATACACATTTTTACATATTTCAAATGCTTGGTTAACATTTTTTGAAATATTTATGTAGTATATATATTTAAAAAAATTGGAAGTATACTTTTTCTAAAAAATCAAAAAAAAATATGTAAAAAAACGAGGCAGTAGTCTGTGGCCTCCCATGCGCTGGGCCAACCCATTAAGAGATGCGAGCGCACGCGAGACATAAGCGTGAGAGAGAGATGGGGAGAGAGAGAGGCACTTGGACTCTGCTAGTTCTCAAGTCTGAATGTCAGACCGGTAGCAGTGAGCCTCTGATGCCTTCCTCCTCTGTGACAACTACCAATCGAGTGCTCCTTTTGTTGCATATATATGCACGCATAAAAGTTGAACGCATGGCATCACGATAGTCTTAGTCCCTGAACTCTTTTGTGTGTTCTTCCGCTGCATTGGTCTGAGTGACTTCACCCCTTTTCAATTTTGAAAACGAGACACTGAGACGTGAGTGACTGAGTGTGTTCTTCATAGGCGGCAAAAACAATTGACAATTTTTTCATCACAAAAAAGAAGAGAAAACAATTGCCAGTTGGATGTGCAGTGCACTTTTCTTAGTGAACAACATCGGTCATTGCATTCGCTTTGGCTACGTGCCCTGCTGACGTGGCATACAGTTTGACCGACAACGTGACAAAAGTGGGGGTGTATTCGTAAATATGGCGCCAACCTTTTGGAGATATACCTAGAGGCAATCATGTATGATAATATTTTCTATGTGTTTATGAATCAAGATAATCCTTGAACAATATAAATGATGGATGTTGGTAAGTACGTGACTTATCTAGCTATGAGATATTACATTGTATGATATGTTCTAATTGAAAGGACGTGGATGTCGCCTAGAGCCGGGGAGGGGGGGGGGGGGGCAGGTGAATAGACGCTTTAAAATAATTATGGTTGAGCAAACGGAGCAATGCTCGGAGCAAGGTGACATGATATAGACAAAGTAAGACAAGCAATATGTCCAGACCCCATCGTTTATCCTTAATGGCAACAATACAAAAATACGTGTCTTGTCCCTTTCTGTCACTGAGATATAGAACACCGCAAGATTGAACCCATTACAACGCACCACTCCCGCTGAAGATAAATCAATCTAGTTGGCCAAACCAAACCGATAGATCGGAGAGAAATACGAAGCTATAACAATAATGCATAATAGAATTCAAAAAAGACCCAATTACTTTCAACGAGTAATCTGATCATAAACCCATAATTCATTGGATCCCAACAAACACACCGCAAAAGAGGATTACATCGGATAGATCACCGCGAGGACCGCGGTGAACATGGTATTGAAGATCAAAGAGAGAGAGAAATCCATCTAGGTACTAGCTATGGACCCGTAGGTCTGTGGTGGACTACTCACACATCATCACGGAGGTGGCAAGGTTGATGAAGAAGGCCTCCGTGATCGATTCCCCCTCCGACTAAGTACCGAAAAAGGTCTCCAGATGGGCTCCCATCGGAACAAAGACTTGCGGCGGCGGAAAAAGTGTTTCGGGTGGCTCTCTGTTGGTTTCCCGATTTTAGAGAAATTATGAAGGTGGAATTAGGTCAGACGGAGCCACGAGGGGCCCACAAGGTAGGGCGCGCCCAGGTGCCTTGCGGCCTCCTCGTGCAGCTTCCTGGGTCTATTTTGTCCAAAAAAAATCATCAAAAAATTTCATAGCATTTAGACTTCGTTTGGTACAGATTTCCTGGAAAACAAAAAACAGGCAGAAAACAACAAACGACACTTGGCACTGAGTTAATAGGTTAGTTCCCAAAAATGATATAAAATAGCATATAAAGTATCCTAGATTGATAATATAATAGCATGGAACAATCAAAAATTATCGATACGTTGGAGACATATCAAATGCCAATTGTCAAAAGACAAGAAGTATTTGTAAATAATTCCCGTTGGTAGATTGCTAGATTTCCAATATCATCTTCACACAAATAAGATAAGAAATAAGCAAACTGGAACTTTAGAGCTAACATGCCACCTAGGAACAAGATAATTTACAATATTAACTCTAAGTGGCAATGCCGCAAATGTACACATTTTCTAAGCTTGTAATATACACATAGCATATTACTCCCTCATAATGTGATAATCCAAACTTCGTAACAAGAGGCAAATAAAACCAACAAGAGATAATTGATGGACCATTTAAAATTTGAATTTCTCATGAGTAAGACATACCACATAGAAACTAGATAATCTTGTAATATCTATACTAGGTGGCATTCCTCATGTACACACATCTGTAGGATCGTGAAGTGCACAAAGCACATCACGCCCCCAACATGGGATAATCCATTAATTTCTCACAAGAGCCAACAAAGATACAACCAAGATGCAAAAAGGTCCAACACAAGACTCACATGTACATGATGTGCAAACCAACACACACATACTTCGTTTATTAAGATAAGAAAATTGGAGGCACAACATATACAGACACATGCAAGGTACAAAACCAAAACATGCAGAGGGACAAGTAACTTTGAATGTAAGCAATCTAAGTACAAGTTACCACAAGGAGGCACACTAGATACATGATAGAAACTTGATAATCCAAATGACTTGGCTTGAGACAACATGAATGATGAAGACCACTTAATTCTTCATAATGTAGCCAAGTCGCCAATGCCCTTCAACAACACATATTGATCGAGTTTGAGCTTGTTGGTCCCCAACTAAGTTGGGTCCTAAGAGGTTAGTCACAATAGGCTTGACTACCCAAATGGTTCTTTTCATGACACCACCTTAAGTACCAACACATTTGTCAAACACATTGCCAACCTTATCCTTCCGAAGTGAATAGATATCATCAATAATGATTGGGTTGAATAAGTTAACATTAGTGCATGAAGAAGCAAAGTGACCTGCTACTTGTGAGCTGCGTTGGGATTTTCCCTGAAGAGGAGAGGAGATGCAGTAAAGTAGAGATAAACATTTCCCCCAGTGAGAACCAAGGTTATCAAACCAATAGGAGAACCAATCCAAATTTCCTTAAACAACACCTACACACACAAAACCAAACACTTGCACCCAACGCGGGCAAGAGGGTTGTCAAGCCCCTTGAACTCGTTACTTGCAAGGATTAAATTTTGATAGAATAGATATTGCAAATAATAAAAGTAAATATAAATAATAAAAGGCATCAAGGTAATTTAGATGTTTTTTTATGTTTAAGTAAACTCGGGGGCCATAGTGTTTGCTAGAGGCTTCTCTCTCGATAGTAGCATACGGTGGGTAATTTTTTTACTGTTGGGCAATTGATAGAATTGCGCATAGTTATGACATTTTATTCACGACAATGATCATGTATATAGGCATCACTTCCATAAACAAGTAGACCAAAACGATTCTGCATCTACTACTATTACTTCACCAATCGACCGCTATCCAACATGCATCTATGGTATTAAGTTCATGACAAACGAAGTAATGCATGGAGCAAGATGACATGATGTAGACAAAGTAAGACAAGCAATATGTTCAGACCCCGTCATTCTATTCTTAATGGCAACAATACAAATACGTGTCTTGACCCCTTCTGTCACAAGGATAGAGCACCGCAATATTGAACCCACTACAACTCACCACTCCCACTGAAGATAAACCAATCTAGTTGGCCAAACCAAATTGATAGATCAGAGAGAAATACGAAGCTATAAGATCATGCATATTGAAATTCAGAGGAGACTCGATAAGTTTTCATGAATAATTTGATCATAAACCCACAATTCATCAGATCCCAACAAACACACTACAAAAGAAGATTACATCGAATAGATCACCGCGAAGATCGTGATGAACTTTGTATTGAGGATCAAAGAGAGAGAAGAAGCCATCTAGGTACTATATGGACCCGTAGGTCTGTGGTGGACTACTCACGCATCATCATGGAGGCAGCAAGGTTGATGTAGATGGCCTCCGTGATCGATTCCCCCTCCGGCAAATCACCGGAAAAGGTCTTCAGATGGCCTTCCGTCGGAACAGAGGCTTGCAGTGGTAAAAAAAAGTGTTTTAGGTGGCTCTCTATTGGTTTCCCGATATTTGCGAATTTATAGAAGTGGAATTAGGTCAAACGGAGCCACGAGGGGCCCACAAGGTACCTGGGCGCGGCTACCCCCTGGGCACGCCCAAGTGCCTTGTGGCCTCCTCGTGTAGCTTCCTGACTCCCCCCGAAGCTTCCTGGGTCTCTTTTGTCCAGAAAAAAATCGTCAAAAAGTTTTGTAGCGTTTGGACTTCGTTTGGTATAGATTTTCTGGAAAAATAAAAACAAGCAGAAAACAACAACTAGCACTTGGCACTGAGTTAATAGGTTAGTTCCCAAAAATGATATAAAATAGCATATAATTGCATTTAAAGTATCCTAAATTGATAATATAATAGCATGGAACAATAAAAAATTATAGATACGTTGGAGACGTATCATGACCCTTCTCACGACATATGTAGCAACATCTACCCTTTACTTTCTTATCCATTGATTTCTCAACTTGAGGAGCGTTGAGTTGGGTCTTGTTGGGAAGATGCCTTTCTTCAACTTGTGGTTGAGCACGAGATTGAACTTATGGCCGCTTCCCTTGTTGCTTGTCACTATGGGGTTTCTACTTCAATGGGCAAGATCTAACATGGTGCCCTTCTATTTTGCACTTGAGGAAAATAATCTTGGCCGAATTCTTGACTTGTTCTTGGCCCTTCTTTTGTATCTTTTGGACTTCTTCTTATTATTGGATTTGAATCCAAGTCCACCCTTGTCATTGGGGGATTTTTTTCCACTCAAAATATTTTCAAGTGTGGACTTCCGTTCATGACCTTTTTACATGTCTTTCTTAAAAGAAGTGACTTGGCCTTTGAGCTCTTTGATTTCCTCTACATGGTTAGTATCAACACAAGTACTAGAGGAAGTATAAGTGTCATTGTTAGATCAACAAGGCAAGGAAAGTAATTCATCACAAGATGTACCAACATTATGAGTTGATGAATTACAAGGACTAGCATATGACAATGTAGCATTTTGACTAGTAGTAGTGCTAATATCCACATGAGGCTCACTAGATGTTACCTTGGTAGTGATAGACTCATGAGCTAACTTTAGCACATTATGGGATACGAGAAGATCACCATGAGAGCTAGAGATATTTTCATGACTTTGTTCCAATTTCCCATAATTGCTAGATAACAACTCAAGTTGAGCCCTTAGCTCAACATTCTCCTTTAATATGGATGCTTCACAAGAAATAGAGTTAGTAGCACAAGCATCATCATTGACAATGAGAGGAGAAGGTAACTTGGCAAGCTCTTTTAAATAGGAAGCTTCAAGTTGAGCATGAGACTCGGTGAGTTCGATGAGCTCACTCTTAATGACCCTTGATCCATTTTCGAGGTGCTCAAAGTCCTCAAGGAGTCTATCATGTGTAACTTCAAGATTATCATTTTTAGTTTTAAAATCATTAACCACCTCAAGAGCTCTATCATGAGATTCCTTCACTCTAGATAATTCAAGAGCAAAAGTATCCTCAAGAGATTCCTTGGTGGTTTGTTCTTCCTCAAGAGCTTGAAAAAGATCCACTATCTCATTTGCGTAATCACGCTCATGACCTTCCATTTTATCAATGATGACCTCATGCTCCTCGAGATGAGCTTCCAACTCTTCAATGCATTTCTTGCCCTCAAGAGCAATATACGTGATTTTCATGAAGTTGGAACGAGCAGTTTTATTCTTATGGAGAGCTTTAAAAATCATTCCCCCCTTAATTATTAAGGAAACAATATTATCATCCTCTTCATCAATAAGCTCATCCTCATTATTATCAACACCATCATCATGAGATACATCGGGATTCAAAGTGGGAGATACCTTTGAAGCCTTAGCCATGAGGCCAAAGTGAGGAGCAAAAGATGATGATGTAGGATCCTTTGTAGCACCATTCAATACGATATCTTCTTCCATGGGGTGTAGAGTTTTACCTATATTTTTAGCATAACAAGTAGAGGAAATCGATGCATTTTTATCATGGCGACAAGACATATCAAGCATATCATCATGAGATTTAGTCAAGGAATTTCTACATGATATGTAAGGACTATCAATACAAGCATGTGAAACATTTAGGGTGCTCAAAGTGTAAAGTCCAAAGAAGAAGCATTGCAATAAGACAGTGATGAAGGATCATCAACAATAAGCCCATTATCATCATTGCAATGATTAACAGTACTCACCATACCATTACCTTGTGGTAATCCACATGTAGGTGAAGTAGAAGAAGTTGAGAAAACAACACGACCGGAGGTGGAGGGAGAACAATCATCCCTACAAATCTTGGGCACACCATATTTATCTTGAAGTTTTATCCACAACTCATGAGCATCCCGGAACGACATGAGTTGAACTATAACTACATTGCTCAAAGCATCGAAAAGCACATTAGAAGCTTGAGCATTGAGATAAGATTTTTCTCATCCTCTAAAGATAGGTTTTGAGAATCCGTTGGAGGAGAAAACCCCATATCTACAATTCGCTCTAAATTTGGGTCCATGACTCTAAAGAGATTAAGCATGCGAATTACCCAAACATCAAAATTTGTGCCACCGAAACTAAGAGTGTCTGAGAATCCTAATCCCCTAGTCGATATCCTTGCTCTCTAGGCGGTAAAGCCTAAAAATAAGAGACCTAGCTCTGATACCAATTGAAAGGACGTGGATGTCGCCTAGGGGGGTGAATAGGCGCTTTAAAATAATTACGGTTTAGGCTTGAAAAAATGCGGAATAAAACTACCGTTTAATTTGTCAAGTGATACTGGTGATCTGCGTTGGGTTTTCCATGAAGAGGAACGGGTAATTGCAGCACAATACGGATAAGTATTTCCCTTAGTTAAGAAACCAAGGTTTATCAAACCAATAGGAATATCAATCCACAACCGTCTTCAGCGGCTACACACAAAAGAGCAAACACTTGCACCCAACGCGGCAAGAGGGTTGTCAATCCCCTTGATCTCGTTATTTGCAAGCAAGTGAAGTGTGTAGATAATAGTACATAATTGTAAATTGCAAAATAAAATAAAAAGTAAATAATGGCAGCAAGGTAATGATAGGATGTGTAAATATATAAGTGAATAGACCCAGGGGCCATAGTTTTCCCTAGCGTCATCTCTCATGTAGGTAACATACGGTGGGTAAACAAATTACTGTTGGACAACTGATAGAACAGCGCATAGTTATGTGATATTCACGGTAATGATCATGTATATATAGGCATCACGTCCATAAGAAAATAGGCCGACTCCTTCCTGCACCTATTACTATTACTCCACCCATCGACCACTATCCAGCATGCATCTAGAGTATTAAGTAAAACAGAGTAATGCTTGGAGAACATTGACATGATGTAGACAAAGAGAATTCAATTAATATGAAATAACCCCATCGTTTTATCCTTAGTGGCAATAATACATAGACGTGTCTTGTCCCTTTCTGTCACTGGGATATAGAGCACCGCCATATTGAACCCACTACAACGCACCCCTCTCACTGAAGAAATATCAATCTAGTTGGCCAAACTATTTCATTAGATCGGAGATATTTACGAAGCTATAATGATCATGCAATTAAGAATCATAATATATATCAGAGGTGACTCAAATACTTTTCATGAATAATTTGAACATAAACCCACAATTCATCGGATCCCAACAAACGCACCGTACAAAAGAATTACATCGAACAGATCAAAGCGAAGATGCGATGATCATTGTATTTAAGATCAAAAGAAAGAGAGATGGCCATCTAGGAACTAACTACGGACCCGTAGGTCTGTGGTGAACTACTCACACATCATCATGAGGGAAGCAAGGTTGATGAAGAGGCCCTCCGTGATCGATCCCCCCTCCGGCAGGGTGCTGGAACGAAGCTCCAGATGAGATCGCGGCGGAACAGAGACTGGAGGCGGCGGAAAAAGTGTTTCGGGATGCCCTCTAGGGTTTTTGGAATATATGTGAATTTATAGGCCAGAGAACAGGGGTAGGAGGTCCACCAGGGAGGGACAAGCCATCAAGGCATGCAGACCCCCCTGGGCGCGTCCTGTTGGCTTGTGCCTCCCTCGTGCGGCCTCCGGTCTTCTCCCAAAGCTTCCAGGTCGTCTTTTGGTCTAGAAAAAAACATAAAAAGTTTCGGGGCAATTGGACTTCGTTTGGTACTGTAAACCTGAAAAGACAAAAACACGCAGAAAACAACAAGTGGCACTGGGCACCGGGTCAATAGGTTAGTGCTCAAAAATAATATAAATTGGTAAATTATTACTCAAAAAGTATCCTAGAAGGATAATATAATAGCATGGAACAATCAAAAAATATAGATACATTGGAGTCGTATCAGCATCCCCAAGCTTAATTCCTGCTTGTCCTCGAGTAGGTAAATGATAAAAACAGAATTTTTTATGTGACATGCTACCCAATATGTAATCTTTTGCATGTATGCTCATTGAGAAACGATGAATTAACAAACATCAACATAGTAATATTTATAGGCACAAGCAACAAAATCATCAATCTTTCAAAGTATATGATCCTAAAAGAATGTTTACCCCCATTCATTTTATCATATTAGCAAGGCATGGCTCCGTCTTCACCACATTAATACAAATGTCAAGCACCACGTTGTCCAAGTTAGGCAATTGGATCGTACTTTTTAAATGTGCGTCAACTTTTTATTCTTCACGCAATACATGAGCATGAACCGTGGACATAGCATAAAGGGGGAATAGAATATGGTGGTAGATATCAAAGGGGTAAAAAGTGGAGAAGAAAGTCTCGCATTAACTAGGCATATCAACGGGTTGTGAAGATGCCTATCGATAGATGTCAATGCAAGGAGTAGGGATTGCCATGCAAATGATGCACAAGAGCTATAAGTGTATGAAAGCTCAACTGAAGCTAAGTGGGGTGTGCATCCAACTTGCTTGCTCATGAAGACCTCGGACATTTGAGTAAGCCCGTCATTGGAATATACAAGCCAAGTTTATAATAATGAAAAAGTGATTCCCACTAGCATATGAAAATGACATAACATGAGACTCTCTATATGAAGAACAAGGTGCCACTTTGAGGCACAAGTGTGGTAAAAGATAGTAGCAAAGTCCCTTCTCTCCTTTTCTCTCATCATTTCATATTTTTTAAATTTATGGTGGGATCATTTGTCCTCCCCATTTTTTATTTCCTCACTGGGACAATGCTCTAATAATGATGATCATCACACTTTTATTTACTTACAACTCAATATGAAAACTTGATATGAAGAACTATGAAACAATATGACTCAATATGAATGCCTCTAGCAGTGTACCAGGATGTGCAATGATCTAGCGTGACATGTATCAAAAATATGATGAATGATGGCTTTGCCACAAATACTATGTCAGCTCTATATGATCATGCAAAGCAATATGATGATGAACGAACTAGTCATATGATGTAACGGTGGAATTTGCATGGCAATATATCTCGGAATGGCTGTGGAAATGCCATAATAGGTAGGTATGGTGGCTGTTTTGAGGAAGATATAAGGAGGCTTATGTGTGACAGAGCATATCATGTCACGGGGTTTGGATGCACCGGCGAAGTCCTCGAGGTGAGAATGGACAATGCACAGTACCGAAGAGGCTAGCAAAATATGAGGTGGTGAGATTGTGTGTGTCCACGGGTTCACATTAGTCATAAAGAACTCATATAATTATTGCAAAGTCTTATTAGTTTTATCACAAATCAAACTACTACTCGCATGCCCCGAGGGAGGAGGTTGGGAGGAGTTAACCATCGCGCCCCTCCAACCCGAAACAACACTAGGATTTTAACGAGGAATAGAAATGCTCACATATCCCCACCATGCCTTTTTAATATTTAGACAAACGGGAAATTAACACCTCTTAATACCGATACTTCTACAAATCAACAATAATGCACTCACACCTTTTTCACATTACCACATCAATATCATTAACCAACAATTTCTCTTTTATGTGCTACATGATGGTTTTGATTATCACTCATTGAATACCTATTATTTTTGGACTAGTCTTATGACCCATGCAAATTACCATCACTATTTATTAACTCTCAAACAAATATAAGTGAACAACGAGAGTGCAATTATTTCTATAAAATCTATACGCCAGCGTGCTAAAAAAGATATAAGTGAAGTACTAGAGCAACTCCTAAGCTCAAAAGATATAGTGAAGTACTAGAGCAACTCCTAAGCTCAAAAGATATAAGTGAAGCACACAGAGTATCCTAATAAATTATGATGAAGGTGTGTCTCTCTCAAATAGGTGTGTCCAGCAAATGATGATTGTGGCAAACTAAAAATAAAAGCAAACGACGCTCCAAGCAAAACTCATATCATGTGACAAATAAAAACATAGCTCCAAGTGACATACCGATGGATTGAGACAAAAGAGGGGATGCCTTCCGAGGCATACCCAAGATTAGATGCTTGATTCTTCCTAGAATATTACCTTGGGGTGCCTTGTGCATCCCCAAGCTTAGGATCTTGCCGGTCCTTATTCCTTCGTCCATCGTGATAGCACCCAAAACTTGAAAACTTCAATCACACAAAACTCAACAAAACTTCATGAGATCCGTTAGTATAAGAAACATATCGAATACTTTAGGTACTGTTATAAATTGATTAATATTTCATTATTACATAATAGGTAATGTATTCTAACTTCTCCATGGCTTATACCCCCCGATATAATCCATAGCATAATCAAAACAAGCAAACTATGCAAGCAAAAACAGAATCTGTCTAAAACAGAGAGAGTCTGTAAAGATCTGTAAAGAACCTATACTTATGTAACTCTAAAAATTCTTAAAAATTAGGAAAACCTTATGGATTTGTATATAAATACTGTGTAAAAAATTCAGATCAAAAAGACATTCCAGTAAAATCAGAGAAATTCTGCACTGGACACTAAAGTTTCTGTTTTTGCACCGTATCAATTCTACTCATCTTGTGAGTCATCGCAAAGGCTTTACTTGTCACAAACACTAATTAAAACATAAAAACACAATCATTATAGAGGCAATACTCATTTTATCACACACAAACATAAATTAAAAAGCAAAAATAAAGATAACTATTGGGTTGCCTCCCAACAAGTGCTATCGTTAATGCCCCTAGCTAGGCATAATGCATAGTTTCAAGTGTTGTCATCTTTGACATTAAGAACAAGTTGTTCGAACTTACTATTAAGATCCTTAAATTCATCCTTCAAAATGCTAAGAGCATAAATCTTTTGGTCCATAGTGTCACATCTCTTATTTTGCATTACCACGTTCTCATTGATTTTAGTAGACATGTTGTATAACCCCTTAAAAATTTGTTTCCATAATGGCCTTAGTTTCTTTTATTAACTCAGTTTGACGGAAGTACACCAATATGGATGGTTCAACGGTTTCTATTTTGGGTTCTCCGAATATGTTTTTCATCTTATCATAGGTGTTAAAAGCATTGTTCCCAAGGAAATATTTTTCAAACATAGAATCCAAAACACGCCTATGGGAAAGAGATAGACCAACATAAAAACTTCTAAGAAGCAATTTAATATGACTCTTGGGATTAGCTACTAGTAATCTATCCCATGCTTCTTTAAGGGACTCATCACCTACTTGCTTAAAATTCAAGATTGGGGAACCCTCCCCCAAGTAAGAAGAGTGAGGCATATCCGGAGGGGAACTAGCCATGGCGACGAGCAACAAGTAAAATAGTGAATAGCAAGGATAAATATTTTTGTATTTTTGATTTTTATGAAGCAAACTAAGTATAACATCAAATAAAAAGAAGAATAAGTGAATGATAATTTGTGTGAATTTACTTGATAGTTGGTGATTATATTCCCCGGCAACGGCGCCAGAAATCATTCCTGATACTTGTGATCTGCGTTGGGTTTTCTGTGAAGAGGAACGGGTAATTGCAGCACAATACAGATAAGTATTTTCCTCAGTTAAGAAACCAAGGTTTATTGAACCAATAGGAATATCAATCCACAACCATCTTCAGCGGCTGCACACAAAAGAGCAAACACTTGCACCCAACGCGGCAAGAGGGTTGTCAATCCCCTTGATCTCGTTATTTGCAAGCAAGTGAAGTGTGTAGATAATAGTAGATAATTGTAAATTGCAAAATAAAATAAAAAGTAAATAATGGCAGCAAGGTAATGATAGGATTTGTAAATATATAAGTGAATAGGCCCGGGGGCCATAGTTTTCCCCAGCGGCATCTCTCATGTAGGCAACATACGGTGGGTAAACAAATTACTGTTGGGCAATTAATGGAAAAGCGCATAGTTATGTGATATTCACGGCAATGACCATGTATATATAGGCAACACGTCCATAAGAAAATAGGCCGACTCCTGCCTGCACCTATATCTGTTACTCCACCCATCGACCGCTATCCAGCATGCAGCTAGAGTATTAAGTAAAACAGTAAAACATAGTAATGCTTGCAGAACGTTGACATGATATAGACAAAGAGAATTCAATTAATATGAACTAACGCCATCGTTTTATCCTTAGTGGCAACAATACAAAGACGTGTCTTGTCCCTTTCTGTCACTGTGATATAGAGCACCGCCAAATTGCACCCACTACAACTCACCCCTCTCACTGAAGAAATATCAATCTAGTTGGCCAAACTATTTCAATAGATCGGAGAGATTTACGAAGGTATAATGATCATGCAATTTAAGAATCATAATATACATCAGAGGTGACTCAAATACTTTTCTTGAATAATCTGAACATAAACCCACAATTCATCGGATCCCAACAAATGCACCGTTCAAAAGAATTACATCGGATAGATTAAAGCGAAGATGCGATGATCATTGTATTGAAGATCAAAAGAAAGAGATATAGCCATCTTGGAACTAACTACGGACCCGTAGGTCAGTGGTGAACTACTCACACATCATCATGAGGGCAGTAAGGTTGATGAAGAGGCCCTCTGTGATCGATCTCCCTCCGGCAGGGTGCCAGAACGGAGCTCCAGATGAGATTGCGGCGGAACAGAGACTTGCGGCGGCGAAAAAGTGTTTCGGGATGCCCTCTAGGGTTTTTGGAATATATGTGAATTTATAGGCCAGAGAACGGGGGTAGGAGGTCCACCAGGGAGGGACAAGCCATCAGGGCGCGCCGACCCCCTAGGCGCGCCCTGTTGGCTTGTGCCTCCCTCTTGCGGCCTCCGGTCTTGTTCCGAAGCTTCCAGGTCTTCTTTTGGTTCAGAAAAAATCATAAAAAAAATTCGGGGCCATTGGACTTTGTTTGGTACTGCAAACCTGAAAAGTAAAAAACACGCAGAAAACAGCAACTGGCACTGGGCATTGGGCCAATAGGTTAGTGCTAAAAAATAATCTAAATTGGTAAATTATTACTCAAAAAACATCCTAGAATGATAATATAATAGCATGGAACAATCAAAAATTATAGATACGTTGGAGACGTATCATCAAGCACAAAACCTAAAACAACTAGGCTCACCTATGTGCACCAACAACTTATGCTAAGCAATATAAACAACTAAGTGATAGCCAGATATATAACACTAAACAATAAGGCTATCACAAAAGTAAAAGTGCATAAGTAAAGGGCTCAGGCAAGAGATAACTGAGGCACGTGGGGACGACGATGTATCCCTAAGTTCACACCCTTGCAGATGCTAATCTCCGTTTGGAGCGGTGTGGAGGCACAATGCTCCCCAAGAAGCCCCTAGGGCCACCGTAATCTCCTCACGCCCTCACACAATGCAAAATGTTTTGGGGAACGTTGCATGGGAAACAAAAAATTTCCTACGCACACGCAAGATCTATCCATGGAGATGAGCATCTTGTAGGGTAACGCAGCAGAAAACAAAAAAATTCTGACCTACGCACCAGCCCAGGACCACTATGGAGACTGCATACAAGGTTTGATCTTTTTCGTTACCGACTCGTAGCACAGCGGAAGTAGAGTCGATGACGATCGGCGGTGCAGATCCCCGCAGCTAGGATTTACAACCTCCCAACCACGACGATGTATACCCTCATCCGCCCCTCGGACAGCCCTCTGGGAGGCGGTCGGACAGTCCCCCGGACGGTGTCACGGACAGCCCTTCGGGAGGACCATCGAAACTCGGACAGTCACTCGGACAGCCCTTCGGGAGGACCCTCGAAACCCGGACAGTCACTCGGACAGCCCTTCGGGAGGCACTCTCGAACTAAGACCAAAACTACGATCTCTCTACAGAGTTGCACACATACGGTGTCATCTATCCGGCAGGGCTTCGCCGTCCAGAACTAGTTCCCACCGGAAACCAGACAGCCTTTCGGCTCTACAAAACTATTTCGTTGGGAGGGAGAGAGAAAGCCAGATCATGCATGGCACTTGTATGTGAGAAAGAGTAAGTCTTTAGGCAGCCCACTCCACCCCTATTTATAGGCCAAGCCCAAGGGTGGCTTCTCCAAGAAGCCAAGGGGGGAAATACCTAAGGGCCCTCAAGGTGGCTTCTCCAAGAAGCCACCCAAAAAGCACTTTCACTATTCACGACGACATTTTTCAGCGTCCGTTCGAACCGAAAATATTTATGTGGGCTTAGAACATTTCCAGTACCCACTAAAATAATTTTCGACGCGTTCCGAAACAATTCCGGATTAGTGATTTTCATCTGCGAAAAGCAAACAAAGCGGTTCCGGCAGCTCCGGAACATTTCCGGTTTTTCTTCCGGAAAATTCCCAGAAGTTTCCAGAATGATTCTGGCACCCTCTAAGAATTATCAGGCGTGTGCCGAAACCAATTTGACTTAATGGTGTACTCTGAAACAACTTTTCGGTTTAGTGATTTTCATGTGTGAAAAGCAACTAAAGCGGTTCCGGCAGTCCGGAACATTTCCGGTTTTCGTCTCTGAAAAATCTCAGAAGTTACCGGAACAATTCTGGTACCCTCCAGTAATTTCCAGGCATGTGCCGAAACCAATTTGACTTAATGGTACACTCCGAAACAACTTTTCGGTTTTACCGAAACTCTTCCGGTGTTCTCTCCGGAACTCTTCCGTTGTCTCCGAAACTTTTTTGGTGAATTTCTCTCAGACTCCCTGTCTAGTATTCAGCAGATAGATGACCCTTAAGCGTGTGACCCTATAGGTTCGGTGAAGTATAGACATGACCCGGAACCCCTTCCGATCAATGATCAACATCGGAGCCGTGGACACCCATATTGACCCCTATGTTGGAAATATGCCCTAGAGGCAATAATAAATTAGTTATTATCATATTTCCCCGTTCATGATAATAGTTTATTATTCATGCTAGAATTGTATTGACCGGAAACTAAATACATGTGTGGATAATAGACAAATACTATGTCCCTAGTATGCCTCTACTAGACTAGCTCGTTGATCAAAAGATGGTCAAGGTTTCCTGACCATGGACATGAGTTGTCATTTGATAACAGGATCACATCATTAGGAGAATGATGTGATGGACATGACCCAACCGTTAGCATAGCAAATGATCGTTCAGTTTATTGCTATTGCTTTCACTATGTCAAATACACGTTCCTCTGACCATGAGATCATGCAACTCCCGGATACCGTAGGAATACTTTGGGTGTATCAAACGTCACAACGTTACTGGGTGATTATAAAGGTGCACTATAGGTATATCCGAAAGTGTTTGTTGAGTTGGCATGGATCGAGATTGGGATTTGTCACTCCGACTATCGGAGAGGTATCTCTGGGCCCTCTCGGTAATACAGCATGACAGAAGCCTTGCAAGCACCGTGACTAAAGAGTTAGTTGCAAGATGATGTATTACGGAACGAGTAAAGAGACTTGCCGGTAACGAGATTAAACTAGGTAATAGATACCGACGATTGAATCTCGGGCAAGTAACATACCGCCAGACAAAGGGAACAACGTATGTTGACATATGAGGTTCACCGATAAAGATCTTCGTGGAATATGTAGGACCCAATATGAGCATCCAGGTTCTGCTGTTGGTTATTGACCGGAGAGTCGTCTCGGTCATGTCTACATCATTCCCGAACCCGTAGGGTCCGCACACTTAAGGTTCGATGACGATTTAGTATTATATGAGTTATGTGATTGGTGGCCGAAGTTTGTTCGGAGTCCCGGATGAGATCACGGACATGACGAGGAGTCTCGAAATGGTCGAGAGGTAAAGATTCATATATTGGAAGGCTATATTCGGACGTCGCAAAGGTTCCGAGTGATTCGGGTATTTTTCGGAGTACCGGGGAGTTACGGGAATTCATCGGGAGAAGTAATGGGCTTTATTGGGCCATACGGGAAAAGGAGAGGTAGGCCACGTGAGGAGGCGCGCGCCCCCCCTTGCCCAAACCGAATTGGACTAGGGGAGGGGGCTCAGCCCCCTCTTTCCTTTCCCTCTCCCTTCCCCCTTTCCTACTTCGTATGGGAGGTGGAATCCAACTAGGATTAAGGAGTCCTAGTAGGACTACCCACACTTGGCGCACCCCTAGGGGTCCGGCCTCCTCCCTCCCTCCTTTATATACGGAGGAGGGGCACCCCTTGGAGGTACAACAATTGTCCCATAGCCGCGTGCGGTGCCCCGATCTCCGTTTTCCACCTCGGTCATATTTTCGGAGAGCTTAGGCGAAGCCCTACCGGAATCACTACACCGTCACCGTCGCCACGCCGTCGTGCTGACGGAACTCATCTACTTCCTCGACGTCTTGCTGGATCAAGAAGGCAAGGATCGTCACCGAGCTGCACGTGTGTAGAACTCGGAGGTGCCGTACGTTCGGTACTCGATCGGTGGAGCTCAAAGGATTGTTCGACTACATCAACCGCGTTGTGAGACGCTTCCGCTAACGGTCTACGAGGGTACGTAGACACACTCTCCCCTCTCGTAGCGATGCATCTCCATGGATAGATCTTGCGTGAGCGTAGGAATTTTTTTGAAATTCATGCTCCGTTCCCCAACACCCTATACCTACACGAATGAATATTCGAGTGAACCTCCAGTTGCCGTGTGCTATTCCTGTTGCTTCGCGATATGTTACAAATACCCGAGGTGAGACATGTTGGCATCCCCGTGGATCAACAACTTGTCCACTATGCCAGTTACCTCGTTACCGGTATTGTTCTCTTTTCTCGTTCCCGTGTTCCGGCATCCCCGTGATCAAATCACAAAGTGTCTGGCCAGACAATGATGGATACCGTAACACCGAGAGGGCCCAGAGATATCTCTCCATCGTCGGAGGAGCAAATCCCAATCTTGAGCTATCAAGTTACTTGACATACTTTCCCATGAACCCGTAAGCCGCCGTAATAGCCATCCAGTAACGGATGACGTTTAACAAACCCCAAAGTTCATGAATCAAGCATGAAGAAACTCGATACTCTCATGGTCTGAGGAATCATGCAAACGTTAACCATATCTATGTTATAAACCATTTAACTAGTGACGAATGTATCTCATAGCATAACATCAATTCGGGTAGATTCAACACAAATGTTCTTCTAACATTGTGCCCTTAAAATTGCCGGCATAGCCATGCCCATGATCAGGAAAACAGGATCATCATGCAATACTTGAGCCAGTCTTAGAGGCCAGACTAGGAATACATTTTACCGTTTATTATTTCACACGTGCATATGAGTCTTCCTCCAAGCCTCGTGGTTATTGCAGACTCGAGAACCATAGCAGTTATAGCATGGAACATAAACCTAATTATGAACAGGGAGATAATCAATAAGATTTATTATTGCCTCTAGGGCATATCTCCTACAGACTCCCACTTGCACTAGAGTCAATAATCTAGTCAATGCTAATGCACTTTACACCTATGGCATACTGGTGTAAAATATGCTTCGCTTGTGGTATAGCCTGATGTCCAACGGATCTGACAACTTCAGCTCCGTGTGTAACTTTGCATATCCTCGCGTTTTTCACGCTTTCACAAAATTCATATTTTGTGTGGACTTGGCTTTGCATATGTGTGAATCATTGGTCGAAACCTGATTCCTCAGACTGAGCTATGGAGCAACTATCTACAATAGTGTCCCATAGACCAAAGCCATCTTGGAACCATACTAAGTTCATGAATGAACTATATGATTCAACAACTTCTTTATCGCTTCTAAAGCGTCAACATACTTAGCCTTTTGTTATAGAATTCGCCACAGTAACCTGTTTAGAACAATTCCAACTTACCGTGCCACCGTATTGTGTATTACACAAAACCTTAACTTAAATCGAAAATCGCGTGGAGCATTGATGAAGACTGTATCGATGTAATTACTTACAACGAGCACTTCATAATCTCTGCTTGCGAGAAAACATGTCATCAGTGCTACTTTAGTACTCAATGACATTTTTCACTGTTATCCCATGATCAGTACTTTGATCACTTTGGTATCTATACTCGCAACAACTTGGGAGTATCGGACATATCTGGTTGTTTTACATACCATGGAATACATGATTAATCCAAACACAAGAGTGTGTGGAATCTTCATCATGTATTTTGCTCATCAGTGTTTTGAGACACCGAGTCTTGCAAAACTCTTTCCATGTGACTTCGACAAGAATCACTCCTTGGCGTTTTAAATGCTAAAAGGTTTTAGCACCTTGTCAATATGTATTCATTGCTTAGCCCCATTAGGTAAATCTATCTCCATAGATCATCATGCCTAATATTGAGGCTATTTAGCCTAAGTACTTCATCGAAAAAACTATTTTCAAGTGAAGTAATAATTCGTATCAAGAAATTTTATTTCCAATTAACAATGTGTCAAGCACACAAGGATTTTAGAAATATTATTATGCTCCCACTTACTTTCTTGAATCACAAGCATCTTCGTTACCCATTGATGAAGTCAAACCCCTTTGACCATTTCATCAAAACACGAAGAATCCAACTCCTCTTTGCTCTCTTCTGTCCATCGCTCGAACTCTGAAGTTTGCATATCTACTAGCATCCTCTGGATCGACAAATTACTTTGGACTGTATCACATACAAGTCCTAGGTTTCATTTCCATCAGATGGAAATCCTTTTGTCATCCATGTTTCATATCTCATGATTGAAATATGTATTAATTGCTAGTTCAACCCGAACCGACTTTAAGCATCGCTACGGTGAGACAATCTCATCGTAGTCAACTCCTTGAACTTGTTATTGCAACAAGTCGAGCTTTATGGATAAATTTTTTTATCTGTATCAGTTTTTAGTTCCATAAATATTCGTTAGACTCTAAGTCTTCCGAAAGGTGTATCAAGATTTTAATCTTGAATCACTTATATGGAAACTATCTCGGATTGTATTGGCATTTAGCCAATTCCGGAGTCAGGGCCCATCAACGCTTCCTTGTGTATTGTAGGTATACTGTTGTCTAACAACAATATCTCGTTTGCGAACCTGATAGGTTTGCACGAGCTTTGCCTACGTGGTTCAGGTGCAAGTTCGACCGAAGTCCATACATTTTATTGTAGAGACTTCCGTATCAGTCGCAGTAGGAAACTCCGGAATCACTTCCAAGGTTCCTTTCCTTTGATCTGATGATGAAGATACTATTTATCTCGTCGAGTTGCACTGTACTCCCACTCACCTTTTGTAAGAACTATTCTCTTTAAAAGCATACCGTTTTGCGGCAAAATCCTTTGCCTCGGTATAGTGGTGGGGGAATACCCAATGACTTGGGATAACCTTACAAAGTAGCACTTGTCTGATTTGGAATAGGTTTGTAACCTTTTACACAAGCCCCATATTCCAAATGCTAAGAGAAGATATAACATGGTTGGCGTACCATACCATGGCATCATTTCAACAGACCCGATGGAGCTCTTTTCAGTGTAAAAGCCGTAGTCTCTAAAGCATCACTCTTTAAAAGGGATAATGGCAAATCTATTTATGTCATCTTTGATCTTACCATGTCATAAATGGTTCGATTACATTTTCACGGACTTTCCACTTGCAGTGGTGTTCCGGGAGGTGCAAGTTATGAAACCCCTTTCATAACTCATCAGACATTCGCTAAACATGTAACTCAAATATTCCTTTCTGCAATCGAATTGTAGAAACATAATTTTCTTGTTACAACAACATCTACTTCATTTTTGAAAACCTTATGAATGAATTCAAAAAGATCCAGACTTACGTCTCAACAAGTAAATATCCATATATCTACTTGAGTCATAATGTATGATCACCAATATGTTCTTTGCTCGTTCCTTATGGCCTGTGAATGGTATTTCAGTCACTTCACTTTTTGGACGAAAGTTGCAAGTGTCAGATGATTTAAAATCAACCGACTTCAAAATCCATCGTAATGGAATTTTCCATGCGGGTTTCTCCAATGTGACCAAATGCAGTGCCACACTTGTGTGGTATTCTTTTAGTCTTGCGACATTTAGCGTCAGTGTTATGGATGTATCATATTTCCATCAATATTCATAACATACATCCCATCTTGGATGGAAGCATGGCCCTTCACGTTATTCATAATACTGAACAACAATTGTTCTTTTATGAACAACCCTTTTGCAACAAACGTTGTGCACTGGCTTAGAGTGTATGAAACTCTAAAATGAATTATGAAAGTAAATATAGAGGTAATGTATTATTATCAATATTCATAACATACATCTCATTCATAATGAAAGTATGGCCCTTATGTTATTCATATCACCGAACATCAAAAGTTCTCTTATGAACAACCTTCTTGCAAGATACCTTATGCAAAGGGCTAGAGTATGTAAAACTCTAAAATGATTTATGAAAATAAATACATATGGTAATACACCGATGGAAAGTATAGTACCATTTACTATATTCCCAGCGTGTATCAAAGCCTCATTCCTGGCTAGTCTTTCAGGCCATAGTAGTTCTTGCATCGAGTCGCAACAGAATGCAATCAAGCGGGTATCTTTGTGATCAACTCACAATACCCAAGAATTAGTGATTAACATGCTTAACCATAATTCCCAGGAACTATATCTTTGACCAGCCTTCTATAAATCAAAAACTTGTATGACATTCATACATGAGCTGGATATTCCAGTCTTCTTTCCTTTTGCCTTCATACTTCTAACAGTTTAACTTTCAGTATTTCTCCTACTCTCAGAAGAAGCATCCAACTTAAGAGTGGCGTTAGCCCCGGACTTCCTAGGCGTGAAAGTTTCACTAACACCCTTCGGACACTTCCTTTCTCTTTAAGTTGTTTGTTTTATTCACCTTTCATCATATGACAGGCGTTCTGCTGGATCCCTCTCTTATCAGTCTAATGCATAGTAAACTGCTTTACTAATAGTTTTTAAACAAACATTGCTTTGGATATCTCATATCTTTTAGCCTTTGTCTGTCTCTGAAAATGATTTTCAGATTCCATGAATATCACGTAACTATCCAAACTTTCGAAGTTCGGGTCTCATGGAAGCAAACGTATTGCAACTGACTGAAACGGAATTCTAGCTTTTGGATCGAAGGACGAGAGTCACATGATCCATAGCATTAGCGGGAGAATACCGAAAGTATGCGATAGGACAAAGTCCTTCTCGGCACTCTAGAGGACAATCCTCACATTACGTTTACCAACCGTAAAGTTTTAACCAGATATTTAACAACTATTCAATTTTAACAGGGAAGGTGGAAACGCGAGCCATTATTCTACAACTATTTTGCAAACCACACTTAGACAGTGTTCAAAATTAATTGCACTAAGAATTAAACGAGTTAATTCTACAGTGCGCTCCCACTCAAATCAATATCTCTCATAATTGATTGTGAGTGATTCAAGATCCGCATTTCAATTCAACGCCATTGACGGGTTCATCACTGATGACGTGAACTTCAATCGGTAGGCCAACTTGCCAATCACATCTCTATGTGACTCTTGTCCATCTTTCGATGCGTGTGTTCCGAGCTCAGGACTGTCCTGCCTGAACGTCAAGACAACCAAGTGATCTTGCTGCGAGGTCTGACCTCACCCGCCTCACACTTCTCTAATCATTCGTACTCATGTGTACATGTCGTACCCCGAAAAGTTAGGTGCCGTGACGGTGCTACACTTGGGAGAACACTAACTACTTGATATTTTTGTGAGAGATCACCCTAATGAAAAGCGACTACCGCGCAATCAAGAAGGGTGCATCATAAGGGATAAACATCTCAGGCAATTCATAATAGCATGATATGGTATAGCCCTTTCTGACGGAGAAGTCTTTCATTTCTTCGTCTTCGGCATTCGCGTCGGTGTTCACCTTCGCGAAGATTGCCACCACCTTGTCGATGCACCAGATAATATTACTATCTCTATAGCTAATAAAATAATGCATTACAACAAGGTTGACACTCATGTCATTTAAAGTGACAATCATATGGCTCCAGCCATCATGCCGAATCATGACACCCAGGTCATGTTAATCAATTTACATTATATAGTCATCTCATACATAATCAAATTATTATGAGCACTGCTATACCACATCACATGCACATGCAAACCATCCTGCAAAACCAAGTTAGACGCCTCTAATCGGTTTATGCAAAAACTTGTTTTACGTGGCTTCTAAGGTTTCGAAACAAACCGAAGCTACCAACGTCCATCATCAAGTATGATAATTCAAGTTGCTAGATTAACTTTGCGGGGTGTATGAAACACGAGATAATAAAATCTCGAGCCCCATACTGAAATTTGTCATATGCATGACCCCCGTGCAGATCATATCTGCATTGCCCTTTCGTCTGTGAAATTTCATCTTTCTTTTTAACTACAGTGGAATTCAATGAACTGTTAGCAGTTCGTTGATCAATCAGGATCGCGGATTGCCAGAACATTGAAACTCCACCATGCTGTTATCAAGATCAGAAATATGCAAATCCCAGGGAAGCAACAAGAACATCGGGTAACAGATTTCATCTGCTACCCACACAAATAATTTTCAGTAATAGAACTCGTCTACTACCTAATTATATTGTGCAACACCAATACATCTCTATGTATTCTAGATCGCAACCTGCATCTACGCATAGCACGGCTCATGATGCCACTGTAGGGTAATGCAGCAGAAAACAAAAAATTTCCAACCTACGCACCAGCCCAGGACCACTATGGAGACTGCATACAAGGTTTGATCTTTTTCGTTACCGACTCGTAGCGCAGCGGAAGTAGAGTCGATGACGATCGACGGTGCAGATCCCCACAGCTAGGATTTACAACCTCCCAACCGCGAGGATGTATACCCTCATCTGCCCCTCGGACAGCCCTCCGAGAGTCGGTCGGACAGTCCCCCGGACGGTGTCACGGACAGCCCTTCGGGAGGACCATCGAAACTGGGACAGTCACTCGGACAGCCCTTCGGGAGGACCCTCGAAACCCGGACAGTCACTCGGACAGCCCTTCGGGAGGCACTCTCGAACTAAGACCGAAACTATGATCTCTCTACAGAGTTGCACACATACGGTGTCATCTATCCGGCAGGGCTTCGCCGTCCAGAACTAGTTCCCACCGGAACCCAGACAGCCTTTCGGCTCTACGAAACTATTTCGCTGGGAGGGAGAGAGAAAGCCAGATCATGCATGGCACTTGTATGTGAGAAAGAGTAAGTCTTTAGGGAGCCCACTCCACCCCTATTTATAGGCCAAGCCCAAGGGTGGCTTCTCCAAGAAGCCAAGGGGGGAAATACCAAAGGGCCCTCAAGGTGGCTTCTCTAAGAAGCCACCCAAAAAGCACTTTCACTATTCACGACGACATTTTTCAGCGTCCGTTCGAACCGAAAATATTTATGTGGGCTTAGAACATTTCCAGTATCCACTAAAATAATTTTCGACGCGTTCCGAAACAATTCTGGATTAGTGATTTTCATCTGCGAAAAGCAAACAAAGCGGTTCCGGCAGCTCCGGAACATTTCCGGTTTTTCTTCCGGAAAATCCCCAGAAGTTTCCAGAATGATTCTGGCACCCTCCAAGAATTATCAGGCGTGTGCCGAAACCAATTTGTCTTAATGGTGTACTCCGAAACAACTTTTCGGTTTAGTGATTTTCATCTGTGAAAAGCAACTAAAGCGGTTCCAGCGGTCCGGAACATTTCCGGTTTTTGTCTCTGAAAAATCTCAGAAGTTACCGGAACAATTCTGGTACCCTCCAATAATTTCCAGGCATGTGCCGAAACCAATTTGACTTAATGGTACACTCCAAAACAACTTTTCGGTTTTACCGAAACTCTTCCGGTGTTCTCTCTCCGGAACTCTTCCGTTGTCTCTGAAACTTTTTCAGTGAATTTCTCTCAGACTCCCTGTCTAGTATTCAGCAGATAGATGACCCTTAAGCATGTGACCCTATAGGTTCGGTGAAGTATAGACATGACCCGGAACCCCTTCCGATCAATGATCAACATCGGAGCTGTGGACACCCATATTGACTCCTATACCCACACGAATGAATATTCGAGTGAACCTCCAGTTGTCGTGTGCTATTCCTGTTGCTTCGCGATATGTTACTAATACCCGAGGTGAGACATGTTGGCATCCCCGTGGATCAACAACTTGTCCACTATGCCAGTTACCTCGTTACCGGTATTGTTCTCTTTTCTCGTTCCCGTGTTCCGGCATCCCTGTGATCAAATCACAAAGTGTCTGGCCAGACGATGATGGATACCGTAACACCGAGAGGGCCCAGAGATATCTCTCCATCGTCGGAGGAGCAAATCCCAATCTGGAGCTATCAAGTTACTTGACATACTTTCCCATGAACCCGTAAGCCGCCGTAATAGCCATCCAGTAACGGATGACGTTTAACAAACCCCAAAGTTCATGAATCAAGCATGAAGAAACTCGATACTCTCATGGTCTGAGGAATCATGCAAACGTTAACCATCTCTGTGTTATAAACCATTTAACTAGTGACGAATGTATCTCATAGCATAACATCAATTCGGGTCGATTCAACACAAATGTTCTTCTAACATTGTGCCCTCAAAATTGCCGGCATAGCCATGCCCATGATCAGGAAAACAGGATCATCATCCAATACTTGAGCCAGTCTTAGAGGCCAGACTAGGAATACATTTTACCGTTTATTATTCCACATGTGCATATGAGTCTTCCTCCGAGCCTCGTGGTTATTGCAGACTCAAGAACCATAGCAGTTATAGCATGGAACATAAACCTAATTATGAACAGGGAGATAATCAATAACATTTATTATTGCCTCTAGGGCATATCTCCTACACATCTACGAGAGAAGATATCGGATCCACATACCCATGTAGATCGCTAAACGGGAAGCGTTAAGAAACGCGGTTGATGTAGTCGAACATCTTCGCGATCCAAATCGCAAGCCATCCCGCGATCCAATCACGATCTAGCGCCGAACGGACGGCACCTCCGCGTTCAGCACACGTACAGCTCGATGACGATCTCCGCCTCCTTGATCTAGCAAGCAATGGCGGAGAGGTAGATGAGTTCTCCTGCGGCACAACGGCATGGTGGCGGTGGTGGTGGAGCTGTTCCGGCAGGGCTTCGCCGAGAACTAATCTAGAGGAGAACTAATCTAGAGGGAGAGAGAGAGGGCTGCGCCGTGGCTTGGGGTGTGGCTGCCCTCCATCTCCCTCTCTATTTATAGGAGGAAGGGGTAGGTGGGGTGCAGCCCTAGCCCCTCCTCCAAGGAGGGGTTCGGCCGACTTGGGCGGGGGGGGGGGGAGTCCTCCTCCCACAAGGGAGGTGGGAACCCTAGGGAGGAGTCCCTCCCCTCCAAGGCACCCACACCCTTTTTTCCTTTCCTTTGGGCGCATGGGTCCTTATGAGGTCGGCTTCCCAGCCCACCAGGGGCTGGTGCGCCACCTCTTGGGCCCATGTGGCCCCCCGGGGTGGGTGGGCCCCTCCCGGTGGACCCCCGGAACCCTTTCGGCACTCCCGATACGCTACCGAAAACACCCGAAACTTTTCCGGAACCCGAATACCACTTTCCTATATATAAATCTTTACCTCCGGACCATTCCGGAGCTCCTCGTGACGTCCCGGATCTCATCCGGGACTCCGAACAACCTTAGGTCACCAACATACATAACTCAATAATACCAAAACGTCACCGAACGTTAAGTGTGCAGACCCTGTGGGTTCGAGAACTATGTAGACATGACCGAGACACCTCTACGGTCAATAACCAATAGCGGGACCTGGATGCCCATATTGACTCCTACATATTCTACGAAGATCTTTATCGGTTGAACCTCTATGTCAAGGATTCAGTTAATCCCGTACGATGTTCCCTTTGTTTATCGGTATGTTACTTGCCCGAGGATTGATCGTCGGTATCTCCATACCTAGTTCAATCTCATTACCGGCAAGTCTCTTTACTCGTTCCGTAATACAAGATCCCGTGGCTAACTCTTTAGTCACTTTGCTTGCAAGCTCATTGTGATGTTGTATTGCCGAGTGGGCCCTGAGATACCTCTCCGTCACACGGAGTAACAAATCCGAGTCTCGATCCATGTCAACTCAACAAACACCCTTGGAGATACCTGTAGAGCATCTTTATAGTCACCTAGTTACGTTGTGACGTTTGATACACACAAGGTACTCCTCCGATGTCAGTGAGTTACATGATCTCATGGTCATAGGAACACATACTTGACATGCAGAAAACAATAGCAATATACTGACACGATCATATGCTACGTTCATAGTTTGGGTCTTGTCCATCACATCATTCTCCTAATGATGCGATCCCGTTATCAAATGACAATTCATGTCTATGGCCAGGAAACCTTGACCGTCTTTGATCAACGAGCTAGTCATATAGAGGCTCACTAGGGACACGGTGTTGTCTATATACCCACACATATATTTGAGTTTCCAATCAATACAACTATAGCATGGATAATAAACAATTAGTCTGAACAAGGAAATATAATAATAACCATTTTATTATTGCCTCTAGGGCATATTTCCAATAGTCTCCCACTTGCACTAGAGTTAATAATCTAGCTCATGTCACTATGTGATTTACATTGTAATGAATCTAACACCCATACAGTTCTGGTGTTGATCATGTTTCCCTCGTGGAAGAGGCTTAGTCAACGGATCTGCAACATTCAGATCCGTGTGTACTTTGCAAATATTTATGTCACCCTCCTCGATGTAATCGCAGATGGAGTTGAAGCGTCGCTTTATGTTTCTGGTCCTCTTGTGAAACCTTGGTTCCTTGGCTAGAGCAATGGCACCAGTGTTGTCACAGAACAGAGTCATTGGGTTCAGTGCACTGGGTACTACTCCAAGATCTGTCATGAACTGCTTCATCCAGACACCTTCCTTTGCCGCCTTCGAGGCAGCTATGTACTCCGCTTCGCATGTAGAATCAGCTACCACGCTTTGCTTGAAACTGCACCAGCTTACCGCTCCTCCATTGAGAATAAATACGTATCCGGTTTGAGACTTAGAGTCATCCGAATCAGTGTCAAAGCTTGCATCAACGTAACCCTTTACGACGAGCTCTTGATCACCTCCATAAACGAGAAACATTTCCTTAGTCCTTTTCAGGTACTTTAGGATATTCTTGACCGCCGTCCAGTGATCCACTCCTGGATTACTTTGAAACCTTCCGGCCATACTTATGGCAAGGTCGACGTCTGGTCTTGTGCACAACATTGCATACATGATAGAGCCTATGGTTGAAGCATAGGGTATGACACTCATCTTTTCTCTATCCTCTGCAGTCACTGGGCATTGAGTCTTACTCAACTTCACACCTTTGCAACACAGGCAAGAACCCTTTCTTGGACTGATCCATTTTGAACTTCTTCAAAACTTTATCAAGGTATGTGCTCTGTGAAAGTCCTATTAAGCGTCTTGATCTATCTCTATAGATCTTGATGCCTAATATGAAAGCAGCTTCTCCTAGGTCCTTCATTGAAAAACTCTTGTTCAAATATTCCTTCACGCTTTCCAAAAATTCTATATTGTTTCCAATCAGCAATATGTCATCCACATATAATATTAGAAACACTATAGAGCTCCCACTCACTTTCTTGTAAATACAAGCTTCTCCATAAACTTGTATAAACCCAAACGCTTTGATCACCTCATCAAAACGCTTATTCCAACTCCGAGATGCCTGCACCAGTCCATAAATGGATCACTGGAGCTTGCAAACTTTGTCAGCATTCTCTGGATCGACAAAACCTTCTGGTTGCATCATATACAACTCTTCCTCAAGGAAACCATTGAGGAACGCTGTTTTGACATCCATCTGCCAAATTTCATAATCGAAAAATGCAGCTATTGCTAACATGATTCTGACGGACTTAAGCATCACTATGGGAGAGAAAGTCTCATCGTAGTCAATCCCTTGAACTTGTGAAAAACCCCTTGCCACAAGTCGAGCTTTATAGACGGTGACATTACCGTCCGCGTCCGTCTTCCTCTTAAAGATCCATTTATTCTGAATGGCCTTTCGCCCTTCAGGTAATACTTCCAAAGTCCACACTTTGTTTTCATACATGGATCCTATCTCGGACTTCATGGCCTCTAACCATTTGTCGGAATCCGGGCCCACCATCGCTTCTCCATAGCTCGTAGGTTCATCATTGTCCAACAACATGACCTCCAAGACACAGTACGTGCCCTTGTCGACCTACGAGGTTCGACAGTAACTTCATCCAAAGCGTCATGATCACTATCATTAGCTTCCTCTTCAAATGATGTAGGCTCCACAGAAACATATTTCTGCGCTGCGCTACTCTCTGGTTGAAGTGAAGGTTCAACAACCTCATCAAGTTCTATCTTCCTCCCACACAATTCTTTCGAGAGAAACTCTTTCTCGAGAAATGACTCATTCTTAGCGACAAACACTTTTCCTTCGGATCTGAGATAGAAGGTGTACCCAACCGTCTCTTTTGGGTATCCTATGAAGACGCATTTCTCCGCTTTGGGTTCCAGCTTTTCAGGCTGAAGCTTTTTGACATAAGCATTGCATCCCCAAACTTTAAGAAACGACAACTTTGGTTTCTTGCCAAACCATAGTTCATACGGCGTCGTCTCAACGGATTTAGATGGTGCCCTATTTAAAGTGAATGCAGCTGTCTCTAACGCATAACCCCAAAATGATAGTGGCAAATCAGCAAGAGACATCATAGACCGCACCAAGGTTCGATTACGACGTTCGGACACACCATTTCGTTGTGGTGATCCAGGTGGCGTCAACTGTGAAACAATTCCACATTGTCTTAAGTGATTGCCAAACTCATAACTCAGATATTCTCCTCCTCGATCTGATCGTAGGAATTTAATCTTCTTGTTACGATGATTCTCAACTTCACTCTAAAATTGCTTGAACTTTTCAAATGTTTCAGACTTATGTTTCATTAAGTAAATATACCCATATCTACTTACGTCATCGGTGAAGGTAAGAAAATAACGATATCCACCGCGCGCCTCAATGCTCATCGGGCCGCACACAGCAGTATGTATGATTTCCAACAAGTCACTTGCCCATTCTATTGTTCCAGAGAACGGGGTCTTAGTCATCTTGCCCATGAGGCATAGTTCACATGTGTCAAGTGATTCAAAATCAAGTGACTCCAAACGTCCATCAGCATGGATTTTCTTCATGCGTTTTACACCAATATGACCTAAGCGGCAGTGCCACAAGAAAGTGGTGCTATCATTATCAACTCTACATCTTTTGGCATCAATGTTATGAACATGTGTATCATCACTATCGAGATTCAATAAGAATAAACCCCTCACATTGGGTGCATGACCATAAAAGATATTACTCATATAAATAGAACAACCATTATTCTTTGAGTTAAATGAGTAATTGTCTCGCAATAAAAAAGATCCAAATATAATGTTCATGCTTAACGCAGGCACTAAATAACAATTATTCAGGTTCATCACTAATCCCGATGGTAGTCGAAGAGCGAGTGTGCCGACGGCGATCACATCAACCTTGGAACCATTTCCCACGCGCATCGACACTTCATCCTTTGCCAGCCTCCGTCTATTCCGCAGTTCCTATTTTGAGTTGCAAATGTGAGCAACCGAACCGGTATCAAATACCCAGGCACTACAACGAGAGTTGGTAAGGTACACATCAATAACATGTATATCATATATACCTTGTTTGGTGTTGGCCGCCTTCTTGTCGAACAGGTACTTGGGGCAGTTCCGCTTCCAGTGGCCAGTACCCTTGCAATGAAAGCACTCAGTTTCTGGCTTGGGTCCAGCCTTGGGTTTCTTCATGGGAGGGGCAACTGATTTGCCACTCTTCTTGGAGTTACCCTTCTTTCCCTTGCCATTCTTCTTGAAACTAGTGGTTTTATTGGCCATCAACACTTGATGCTCCTTCTGGATTTCAGACTCAGCGACTTTCAGCATCGCAAACAGCTCGGGGACTGACTTGTTCATCCCTTGCATGTTATAGTTCAACACAAAGCTCTTGTAGCTAGGTGGCAGTGATTGAAGAACTCTGCCAGTGATCGCCTCCGGCGGGAGAGTAATTCCCAACTCAGCCAGACGGTTGGAATACCCAGACATTCTGAGTATGTGTTCACTGATAGACCCGTTCTCCTCCATCGTGCAAGCATAGAACTTATCGGAGGTCTCATACCTCTCGATCCGGGCATTCTTTTCAAAGATAAACTTCAACTCTTGGAACATCTCATATGCTCCATGACGTTCAAAACGCCTTTGAAGTCCCAGCTCTAAGCCATACGACATAGCACACTGAACTATTGAGTAATCATCCGAACACGACTGCCAGGCGCTCGCAACGTCTGCAGAAGACACTAGAGCGGGTGGTTCACCGAGCGGTGCATGATGTCTACTACGCAACTTTATTCTTGTAGACTTTGTTGGGCCTCCAAGCGCAGAGTTTTGTAGGACAGTAGCAATTTTCCCTCAACTGGATGACCTAAGGTTTATCAATCTGTGGGAGGTGTAGGATGAAGATGGTCCCTCTCAAACAACCCTGCAATCAAATAATAAAAAGTCTCTTGTGTCCCCAACACACCCAATACAATGGCAAATTGTATAGGTGCACTAGTTCGGCGAAGAGATGGTGATACAAGTGCAATATGGATGATAGATATAGGTTTTTATAATCTGAAAATATAAAAACAGCAAGGTAGCAAGTAACAAAACTGAGCACAAATGGTATTGCAATGCTTGAAAACAAGGCCTAGGGTCCGTACTTTCGCTAGTGCAATCTCTCAACAATGCTAATATATTTGGATCACATAACCATCCCTCAACGTGCAACGAAGAATCACTCCAAAGTTCTTATCTAGCGGAGAACATAAGAAGAAATTGTTTGTAGGGTACAAAACCACCTTAAAGTTATTCTTTCTGATCGATCTATCCAAGAGTTCGTACTAAGATAACACCAAGTCATCCTTTCCGGTCGATCTATCTAAGAGTTCATACTAGAATAACACCATATGATACGCATCAACCAACTCTAATGTCACCTAGATACTCCAATGTCACCACAAGTATCCATGAGTTAATTATACGATACGCATCAAACAATTTCAGATTCATAATACTCAATCCAACACAAAGAACGTCAAAGCGTACCCCAAGATTTCTATCGGAGAAAGTAGGACAAGAACATGTATCAACCCCTATGCATAGATTACCCCAATGTCACCGCGGGAATCCACAAGTTGAGTACCAAAACATATATCAAGTGAATCAATAGAACACCCCATTGTCACCACGGGTATCCATATGCAAGACATATATCAAGTGTTCTCAAATCCAATATTCAATCCAACATAACGATATCTCAAAGGGAAAGATTCAATTCATCACAACATGATAACAAGGGAATAACATCATATGATCCGACTATATTAACAAAGCCCGTGATACATCAAGATCGTGACATCTCAAGAACACGAGAGAGAGAGAGAGATTGAACACATAGCTACTGCTACATACCCTCAGCCCCGAGGGTGGACTACTCCCTCCTCGTCATGGCCTCCTCCGGGATGATGAAGATGGCCACCGGAGATGATCTACCCTCTCCGGCAGGGTACTGGAATGCCTCCAGATTGGTTTTTCGTCGATACAAAGAGTTGCAGCAGCGGAACGAGGAGTCTAGGGTTATTTCTGATGGTTTCTATATTTATCGGAATTTTAGGCGTTGGTTTCATGCGAAGGTGGGCCACGAGGAGGGCACGATACACCAGGGCGCGCTGGGGGGCCTGGCGCACCCTGGTGGGTTGTGCCCACCTCGTGGCTCTTCTGGCCCTCCCACGAAGCGTCTAGTGCCTCTTTTGTTCCAAAAAAATCGTCAAAAAGTTTCGGGCGATTCCAAAAACTTTCATTTTCTGCACAAAAACAACACCACTGTAGTTCTGCTGAAAACAGCGTCAGTCCGGGTTAGTTCTAAATAAATCATATAAAGTGAATCAAAACCATATAAAAGTATTGTAAACATAGGTGAATATGGCATGAATACTTCATAAATTATCGATACGTTGGAGACGTATCAGCATCCCCAAGCTTCATTTCTACTCGTTCTCGAGTAGGTAAATGATAAACGAACTAATTTATGAAGTGTGAATGCTAGCATAGTGCATAAGTTTGATCAATGATAATTTCAACCACTTTTCCTAGCATCATAACAGCAACTCTTTCTCATAAAACTCATCATGATAAAGTAGCAACCAATTCACATGTTATGGTTCAAACAATGAATTCTCTGGAAACCTAACAACCTATGTTCTTAGTCACCAAACAATTGCAATTCAACTTATTCTCAACAAAGTCTAAGTAAGAGATCCACATAGTCAATCATCATATAGTCTTCTATGATTGCTAGTACTCAAAGCATATTTTTAGAACAAATGGCATCCATTGAACACAGAGAAAGATAGGGGCTTAATGTTTCGCCTCCCAACTCATTTATCATAGAGATAATTGTCAACAATAATAAATCATGATCAAATATATTTGACTGGATATATATGTTTGTATCTTTCCCCACCACGTGATGCTTGCCAACTAATAGACTGAGTTTGGAATAAGAAGTTGACTCAACATGAATATTAAATAACATGAAAGTAAATAGATTGTCCCTTCGCAGAGGGAAGCAGGGATTTGCAAAGGTGCCATAGCTCATTGTTTAAAAACAGAGATGAATATAGTTTTGGGAGGTGCACCCTTCCTGTCAACGTTACGACCAAGAGTTATCAATATCTTCCATGTTAAACACATTAGCGGCGGTTCCCAAGCGGTAAAAGTAAAGGTTTACTCCCCCTCCACCAAATAACACACTCCACGGCTAGCCGAATCCACGGGTACCGTCCATACCAACAACATTCCTGGGGGAGTTTTGTTTAATTATTTGCATTTTTTTTATTTCGGGACTGGGAATCCCTATTACCGCCCCTCTCGTGCAAGGACGGGTGAATAAACACTCATCGTGAGAATAACCCACTTAACATGGAAGATACTGACCGCCCTCCGTCGCTCCATGAGCGGTCCAGGCACACAAAACAGATGTTTATTTGAATGTTTAGAGGTGGCACATGCAAATTTACTTGGAATGGCAGTGAAATACCATATATAGGTAGGTATGGTGGACTCTTATGGAAGAAACTTGGCTCAAGGATTTGGATGCACAAGTAGTATCTCTACTTAGTACGAAGTGTTGGCTAGCAAAAGGTTCTAAACAAGCACCACATGTGGGAGGATCCATAACAATATAACTTCTATGCAAATATACACAACCATAACTCATTACGTTGTCTTCCTTGTCCAACTTCAACTAATTTGCTCAAGTTGGAAAATAATTAATGGGTATTCACAATCATAGAAGATGTCCAAGATAATATATTTGTATGTGAAAGTTCTCTTCCTTATACTAATCTTTCACGAATTGCTTGTATGACCAATATTGTGATTGTTAAACTTCAATAGATTTTACTTTCTAAACGAAATGTGAACTTGCTACTTAGAATATAGCACATTGATAATTTCAGATTTATAATATTTCATGCATTCACAATTTACTCTTAGGATATAAGTGAAGCACAAGAGTAAACATCAAACTACTCTCAAAAGATATAAGTGAAGATCAATGAGTAGTCAAACAATTAAGTAGATATGTGAGGACTCTATCTCAATAAAGATTTTCAGATCTGAGTATTTTATTCAAACAGCAAACGAAATAAAAATAGCACTCCAAGAATAACACATATCATGTGAACGAATAAAAATTTAGGCTCAACATAGGCTAACCGATAGTTGAAGAAGAGAGGTGGGATGCATAGCATCCCCAAGATTAGATGCTTGAGAATCTTGAAATATTTACTTGGGGTGCCTTGGGCATCCCCAAGCTTGAGTTTTTGTATCTCGTTCAATCCTCTCATATCCCGGTTTCACCTATTCTCAAAAACTTCATCCACACAAAACTCGAAAAGAACTCGTGAGATAGGTTAGTACACATAAGAATAAATCAACACTTCATGTACTTCCAAGACAAGTTGCATAATAATTTCCAAACATCATCTACTGTTTACTATCGTTTTCACAATTTATATCTACCAATATACGCTATGGAAACTATAGGATAGGTAGATAACGAAACTATGACAACAATCTGTCCAAACAGAACAGTCTGTAGCAATTTATGAAAACAGTATACTTCTGTAGCTCAACAAATTATCAAAATTTAGGACATGCTAAATAATTTATATGAAAATACTGTGTAACAATTTCAGAAACTTTTCATGTTCTAGTAAAATATGAAAATTCAAACACTACAGCAAAAGTTTCTGTTTTTTACACAGCACACATCAAACATGCAATTCAAGCATCCTAAAAGCAATTCTTGGAACTTTTTATTGAAAACCAAGATTATAAATAACAACTAACAGAAAATAAAAAAATATAATGATAATCCAAGCAAAGCACATATTATGTGACGAATAAAAATATAGCTCTAAGTAAGATATACCGATAATGTTGAGGACGAAAGAGGGGATGCCTTCCGGGGCATCCCCAAGCTTAGGCGCTTGAGTCTTCCTTGGATATTACCTTGGGGGTGCCTTGGGAATCCCCAAGCTTAGGTTCTTGTCACTCCTTATTCTCCTCATATCAGTGTCTCACCCAAAACTTGAAAACTTCAATCACACAAAACTTAACGAAACTTCGTGAGATGGGTTAGTATAATAAGTAAAGATCATTCACTTAGGTACTGTCAAGAAAAGATTCATAATTGTTCCCACATGATACCTACTGTATTCTACCATTCCCATAATTTATACCACTAAATATAAGCTATGGAAACACTAAAACAAGCAAACTATGCATGCAAAACAGAATCTGTCAAAAACAAAACAGTCTGTGAAGATCAGTAGTATAGCAATACTTCTATGTCTCTAAAAATTCTGAACAATTAGGACAACCTGAAGAATTTGTATATGAAGACTGTGTAAAAATTTCAGATCATTATCACACTCCAGTAAAAAACTAAAATTCCTGTACTGGAGTCAAATGTTTCTGTTTTGGTTCAGCATCAATTCTACTCATCTTGTGAGTCATCCCAAAGGCTTTACTTGGCACTTTATTGAAATAAAAGACACAAAAAATGATTACTACAGTAGATTCATCATGTAAACACACAAAAACATAAAGGAAAAGTGTTGGGTTGTCTCCCAACAAGCGCTTTTCTTTAAAGCCTTTTAGCTAGGCATGATGATTTCAATGATGCTCACATAGGAATAGTAATTGAAACATGCACGAGAGCATCATGAATATCATGAAAAGCACATTTAAGTCTAACCCACTTCCTATGCATAGGGATTTTGTGATCAAACAATTTATGGGAGCAAGAATCAACTAGCAAAGGAAGGCAAAACAAGCATAACTTCAAAACTTTGAACATATAGAGAGTTAACTTGGTATTATTGCAATTCCTACAAGCATATGTTCCTTCCTCATAATAATTTTCAGTAGCATCATGAAGGAATTTCACAATATAACTGTCACATAAAGCATTCTTTTCATGATGCACAAGCATAGAATTTTCATTACTCTCCACATAAGCATATTTCTTCTCATTCATAATAGTGGGAGCATCAAATGAAACTCGAATACTATAATTTTTTTCCACATTAAAAGTGTAATGTTCCGTAAAAGGATATTCAAAATTATGACAATAATTATCACTACTTTTTATAACATAAGTATCATCACAATAATCATCATAAGTAGCAACTTTGTTCTCATCATAGTCAAGTGAAACCTCTTCCAAAATAGTGGAATCATTACTAAATAAAGTCATGACCTCTCCAAATCCACATTTATCATTATAATAAAATTCAACACCCTACAAAATAGTGGGATAATAATTATCTAAAGTTGACACTCTTCCAAACCCACTTTCATAAATATCACAATCATCATAAATAGGAGGCATGCAATCATCATAACGAATTTGATCATTCAAAGTAGGGGAACTAAAAAGATCATCTTCATTAAGCATAGCATCCCCAAGCTTGGGACAACCATTAATTGCAGCAAATAAATTCTCAAACATGTCATTCTCATCAAACATAGCATCCCCAAGCTTGTGGCTTGGCATATCATAAGCATAGTCACTCTCATCATTAATAGTATGAATAGCACCAATAGTATAGCAATTATTATCATCATAATTTACCAAGTTGGTGCCAAAAACATTTTCAAGATTATAAGTAGTATCATTATCTTCCCAATCATAGTCATCACAATAAGCATGTGGCATAACAAAATCATCATCAAGTGTATCATCTTCCACAATTATTTTTGATTCATCCTCGAGAGGCACAACAATAATAGGAGCAACATCATTTGGGAGAGATACCTTTTTACCTCTACTCTTTCTTCTTTTCTTCTTCTTCACCACATCATGTGTGGGTTTAATTAATTTTTTCGAGCTTCTTATTGATGAGATTGGTTGAATAGGGAGATCCTCCTCATCACCTATTACATCATGAGAGACAATAGGAGGTAAAGTGGAATTCTTTACCCTTTCATTAGTATTCCTTTTATATTCTATTGGTTTTCCCATCTTTCTATAGTTGGCAATATAAGCATTCTCATTGCAATTTACCATGCAAAACATATAGATGTTTTTTAGATTAGTTTCAATGTCGTCCGTGAGAATGAATACTTCAAACCAACTATTTTTATGTGTCAATTCTTCACTCCCCAAAAATAGAGAAAGCTCATCATAAAGTTCAAGGGTGATCAAGTCATTACAATATTTGGCCATGATTTGATCATGAAAAAGTTTGCATTGGAAATTAAGATGACCAACTTTATTACAAAGTTCACAAGTAATAGGACAAAGAGAACATAATTTTGTAGAAAATTCATCTATCACTTTGAGCAAAGAATTGGTTCTATCATGTTTATGCTTCTTACAAAATCTATCATCCCTGTAAGACACGTCTTCACAAACTTTATGCACTCCACAAAAATTTACATGCTTATAAGAAACATTTTTATCATGACTAGTGCAATCATCATTAGTATTTTGGATATTCATAGAATTCATACTAACAACATTGCAATCATGCTCATCATTCAAGGAATTCTCATTGCGTATTTTCATAATTTCTTCCTCTACCAATTCAAGACATTATAAAGACGAAACAAATGATGCAACCCAAACTCCATTTTCTTGTCGTTTTCTTTTATAAAAACCAAACTAGTGAAAAACAAGAAACTAAAAGATTCAATTGCAAGATCTAAAGATATACCTTCAAGCACTCACCTCCCCGGCAACGGCGCCAGAAAAGAGCTTGATGTCTACTACAAAACTTTATTCTTGTAGACTTTGTTGGGCCTCCAAGCGCAGAGTTTTGTAGGACAGTAGCAATTTTGCCTCAAGTAGATGACCTAAGGTTTATCAATCTGTGGGAGGTGTAAGATGAAGATGATCCCTCTCAAACAACTCTGCAATCAAATAATAAAAAGTCTCTTGTGTCCCCAACACACCCAATACAATGGCAAATTGTATAGGTGCACTAGTTCGGCGAAGAGATGGTGATACAAGTGCAATATGGATGATAGATATAGGTTTTTGTAATCTGAAAATATAAAAACAGCAAGGTAGCAAGTAACAAAAGTGAGCACAAATGGTATTGCAATGCTTGAAAACAAGGCCTAGGGTCCGTACTTTCGCTAGTGCAATCTCTCAACAATGCTAATATAATTGGATCACATAACCATCCCTCAACGTGCAATGAAGAATCACTACAAAGTTCTTATCTAGCGGAGAACATAAGAAGAAATTGTTTGTAGCGTACGAAACCACCTTAAAGTTATTCTTTCCGATCGATCTATCCAAGAGTTCGTACTAAGATAACACCAAGTCATCCTTTCCGATCGATCTATCTAAGAGTTCGTACTAAAATAACACCATATGATACGCATCAACCAACTCTAATGTCACCTAGATACCCCAATGTCACCACAAGTATCCATGAGTTAATTATACGATACGCATCAAACAATTTCAGATTCATAATACTCAATCCAACACAAAGAACCTCAAAGAGTACCCCAAGATTTCTATCGGAGAAAGTAGGACAAGAACGTGTATCAACCCCTATGCATAGATTACCCCAATGTCACCGCGGGAATCCACAAGTTGAGTACCAAAACATATATCAAGTGAATCAATAGAACACCCCATTGTCACCACGGGTATCCATATGCAAGACATATATCAAGTGTTCTCAAATCCAATATTCAATCCAACGTAACGATATCTCAAAGGGAAAGATTCAATTCATCACAACATGATAACAAGGGAATAACATCATATGATCCGACTATATTAACAAAGCCCGTGATACATCAAGATCGTGACATCTCAAGAACACGAGAGAGAGAGATTGAACACACAGCTACTGGTACATACCCTCAGCCCCGAGGGTGGACTACTCCCTCCTCATCATGGCCTCCTCCGGGATGATGAAGATGGCCACCGGAGATGATCTACCCTCTCTGGCAGGGTACTGCAATGCCTCCAGATTGTTTTTTCGTCGATACAGAGAGTTGCGACGATGGAACGAGGAGTCTAGGGTTATTTCTGATGGTTTTGATATTTATAGGAATTTTTGGTGTTGGTTTCACGCAAAGGTGGGCCACGAGGAGGGCACGATACACCAGGGCGCGCCGGTGGGGCCTGGCGCACCCTGGTGGGTTGTGCCCACCTCATGGCTCTTCTTGCCCTCCCACGAAGCGTCTAGTGCCTCTTTTGTTCCAAAAAAATCGTCAAAAAGTTTCGGGCGATTCCGAGGACTTTCATTTTCTGCACAAAAACAACACCATGGTAGTTCTGCTGAAAACAGCGTCGGTCCGGGTTAGTTCTAAATAAATCATATAAAGTGAATCAAAACCATATAAAAGTATTGTAAACATAGGTGAATATGGCATGAATACTTCATAAATTATCGATACGTTGGAGACGTATCAGTGCATCAAGGACATAAGCCTTTTGGGAAGCCGTGAGGATAATCCTCAGATTACGGGCCCAGTCTACAAAGTTACTTCCATCATCTTTCAGCTTGGCTTTCTCTAGGAACGCATTCAAATTCAGAGGAACTACTGCGCGAGCCATTGATCTACAACATAAATTTGCAAAGACAACTTAGACTATTGTTCAAGATAATAACTTTAGTTAATCATATTACTTAAAAACTCCCACTCAAATTGACATCCCTCCGGTCATCCGAGTGATACATGATCCAAATTCACCAACCCAAGTCCGATCATCACGTGAGATGAGGTGGATTCAATGGTGAACATCTCCATGTTGATCATATCTACTATATGACTCATGTTCGACCTTTCGGTCTCTTGTGTTCCGAGGTCATGTCTGTACATGCTAGGCTTGTCAAGTTTAACCCGAGTGTTCCTTATGTGCAACACTGGCTTGCACCCGTTGTATGCGAACATAGAGTCTATCACACCCGATCATCACGTGGTGTCTCGAAACGACGAACTTTCGCAACGGTGCACACTTGGGGAGAACACAATTTTATCTTGAAATTTTAGTGAGGGATCACCTTATAATGCTACCATCGTCCTAAGCATAATAAGATGCATAAAAGGATTAACGTCACATGCAAATCATAAGTGACATGATATGGCCATGAACTTGTGCTTTTGATCTCCATCTCCAAAGCACCGGCATGATCTCCATCGTCACCGGCATGACACCATGATCTCCATCATCTTTATCTCCATCAACGTGTCGCCATCGGGGTTGTCGCGCCAACCATGCTTCTACTACTATTGCTACCGCTTAGCGATAAAGTAAAGCATTACATAGCGCTTCATAAGTGACATGCAGGCCACATAATAATTAAAGATAACCCTATGGCTCCTGCCGGTTGCCGTATCAACATGCAAGTTGATATAAACTATTACAAAACATGATCATCTCATACATCAAATATATATCATCATGTCTTTGGCCATATCATATCACAACATACCCTGCAAAAACAAGTTAGACGTCCTCTAATTTGTTGTTGCATGTTTTACGTGGCTGCTATGGGTATCTAGCAATAACGATTCTTACCTACGCAAAACCACAACGGTGATATACAAGTTGCTATTTAACCTTCTACAAGGACTGCCTTTGTCGAATCCGATTCAACTAAAGTAGGAGAGACAGACACCCGCCAGCCATCTTATGCAACAAAGTTACATGTCAGTCGATGGAACCGATCTCATGTACGAGGACATGTAAAGTTGGTCCGGGCCGCTTCATCCCAGAATACCGCTGAATCAAGAAAAGACTAAGGAAGCAATCTGAATATCAACGCCCACAAACTCCTTTGTGTTCTACTCGTGATCTCATCTACGCATAGACCTACCTCATGATGCCACTGTTGGGGAACGTTGCATGGGAAACAAAAAAAATTCTACACACACGCAAGATCTATCCATGGAGATGAGCATCTACGAGAGGAGAGATCGGATGCACATACCCTTGTAGATCGCTAAGCGGGAAGCGTTAAGAAATGCGGTTGATGTAGTCAAACATCTTCGCGATCCAAATCGCATGCCGTCCCGCGATCCAATCACGATCTAGCGTCGAACGGACGGCACCTCCTCGTTCAGCACACGTACAGCTCGATGACGATCTCCGCCTCCTTGATCCAGCAAGCGAGGGCGGAGAGGTAGATGAGTTCTCCGGCAGCACAACGGCGTGGTGGCGGTGGTGGTGGAGCTATTCCGGCAGGGCTTCACCGAGCACTACCGAAACCGATCTAGAGGAGAACTAATCTAGAGGGAGAGAGAGAGGGTTGCGCCGTGGCTTGGGGTGTGGCTGCCCTCCCTCTCCCTCTCTATTTATAGGAGGAAGGGGTAGGTGGGGTGCAGCCCTAGCTCCTCCTCCAAGGAGGGGTTTGGCCGACTTGGGGGGGAGGAGTCATCCTCCCACAAGGGAGGTGGGAACCCTAGGGAGGAGTCCCTCCCCTCCAAGGCACCTCCACCCTTTTTTTCTTTTCCTTTGGGCGCATGGGCCCTTATGAGGTCGGCTGCCCAGCCCACCAGGGGATGGTGCGCCACCTCTTGGGCCCATGTTCCCCCCCGGAGTGGGTGGGACCCTCCCGGTGGACCCCCGGAACCCTTTCGGCACTCCCGGTACGCTACCGAAAACACCCGAAACTTTTTCGGAACCCAAATACCACTTTCCTATATATAAATCTTTACCTCCGGACCATTCCGGAGCTCCTCGTGACGTCCCGGATCTCATCCGGGACTCCGAATAACCTTCGGTCACCAACATACATAACTCAATATTACCGAAACGTCACCGAACGTTAAGTGTGCAGACCCTGTGGGTTCGAGAACTATGTAGACATGACCGAGACACCTCTACGGTCAATAACCAATAGCGTGACCTGGATGCCCATATTGGTTCCTACATATTCTACGAAGATCTTTATCAGTTGAACCTCTATGTCAAGGATTCAGTTAATCCCGTACGCTGTTCCCTTTGTTTATCGGTATGTTACTTGCCCGAGGTTTGATCATCGGTATCTCCATACCTAGTTCAATCTCATTACCGGCAAGTCTCTTTACTCGTTCCGTAATACAAGATCCCTTGGCTAACTCTTTAGTCACTTTGCTTGCAAGCTCATTGTGATGTTGTATTACCGAGTGGGCCTGGAGATACCTCTCCGTCACATGGAGTAACAAATCCCAGTCTCGATCCATGTCAACTCAACAGACACCCTCGGAGATACCTGTAGAGCATCTTTATAGTCACCCAGTTACGTTGTGACGTTTGATACACACAAGGTACTCATCCGATGTCAGTGAGTTACATGATCTCATGGTCATAGGAACACATACTTGACATGCAGAAAACAATAGCAATAAACTGACACGATCATATGCTACGTTCATAGCTTGGGTCTTGTCCATCATCAAATGACAACTCATGTCTATGGCCAGGAAACCTTGACCATCTTTGATCAACGAGCTAGTCCTATAGAGGCTCACTAGGGACACAGTGTTGTCTATATACCCACACATGTATTTGAGTTTCCAATTAATACAACTATAGCATGGATAATAAACAATTATCATGAACAAGGAAATATAATAATAACCATTTTATTATTGCCTCTAGGGCATATTTCCAACAAGATGCCGTGGTTACACTAAGGGACCCTTGAGGGCGGTCACCGAACCCATACAAATGGCAACCCTTGGGGGCTGTCACCGAACCCGTACAATTTGGTAACCCTTGGGGGCGGTCACCGGAACTCGTACAAATTGCTCGGGGCAATCTCCACAACTTAATTGAAGACCCCGACTCTTGCCCAGAGCTTTATACCACAATGATTGAGCTCCGCGACACCGCCAACCGTATAGGGCGCCCAAGCACCCAAGAGGAACAAGCTCTAGGGTGCCCAAACACCCAAGAGTAATAAGCTTCTCAACATTTCACTTCCATGTATCACCGTGGAGAACTCAAACCGATGCAACTAATGCAATGGCAAGAACACATGAAGTGGTCAAGTCCCTCACTCCCAAATCCCACGACAAAACAAAAGCTATGGAGGAATATGAGAGGAAGAACAAGGAGAACACAAAGAACTCCAAGATCTAGATCCAAGGGGTTCCCCACACATAGAGGAGAAAGTGATTGGTGGAAACATGGATCAAGATCTCCTCTCTCTTTTCTCTCAAGAAGGAGCAAGAATCATTGGAGGGATTGAGAGATAGCAAGCTCTAAGAAGGTCAACAATGGGGGAAGAACACGAGCTCAAAGGATAAGAACCATTGGGGAAGAAGACCCCCTTAAATAGGCCCCCCAAATCCAACCGTTATGCCCAATAGTCATGGTCAAGCGGTACTACCATTTGGGGGCGGGGCGGTACTACCGCTTAGCACTTTCAAAATAGCCTAATGAGAAGGAAAAATACGAACGATAGTTCTGCTAGAGCAGTACTACCGCTCGGAGGAGCAGTACTGCCGCTTAGAGCAGTACTACCGCTCTCTACTACCACTCTACTACCGCTCGAGCGGATTAGGCAACACAGAGAGCTGAAAATAAGCGGAAGTGGTTGTGGTAGAAGAAAGCAGAAGTACAGCGCAAGAGGTACTACCGCTCGGGGGAGCAGTACTACCGCTTAGATCCATACTACCGCTTAAAGCTGAAAAACTGCCCAAGCAAAATAGAAGGATGCTCCAATACTGAAACTAATATAACTACTGCAAACAGACTCCGAAATCAGCAAACTCAAACTTGTTGGATAGATAACAATAAGTACTATCCAACAACGATAAATTACGAACTAACAAAGGACAAGAATTTCCAATAGGATAAGGAAGAGGACCTTCCCCAAGCATGAACCGCAAACTCTCCAACACCGAAAACTTAAAGAGGGAGCATGTGAACTCCGCTTTCGATGAGCTTGAGTTTTTCAAGACGAAGACTATAAGCTCCAAAACTCACATAGCGAAAAGCCAAACAAGAACCAAGAAATATGATGATGCCAAGAATGCAATGGTTTGAGCTCTTTATGAACGATACGATCAAGCTACTCACTCGAGAGCCCCCTTAATAGTACGGCAATCGATCCTATAACCCGGTCTCCCAACTAACACCATGAGACTGGCAAAATAAAAAACCTATCAAGGGCCCTTTGCCTTGCACATAATCCACTTGATCTAGATGATGACGATCTTGTCCTCCTCAAGATGGACCATCTTTCTCGATTGCGCCGGCTCGATGAAGACTAGAAGATTGCTCCCCCATACTCCACTATGGGTGATCCTCTCTTTGACAGATCTTCACATGTACATTATCAGCATAATGGACGGCAAGCTTCAAGCATGTGATCTCTTCGTGATGCTCCACTTGACCTTGCACACCGCAACCTTGATGAGGATCACCACTTGACGTCATTCTCCATGGGTTGTATGAGATCCTCTTTTTGATGCAAGCTCATGGAAAGATACCTAACCCCACTTGGAAACCTCACAAAGATCATGGGTTAGTACACAAAAGCGTAATGGACAATGCTAGTAATGGATAATGCTTACCATACAATAGGATCACTTGATCCTACTTTGTACAACTTCTACACTTGTGTGTTGATCAACTTGAATCACTCTTTGCCTTAGTCTTGATCAACCTTGTATCTCATCTTCTCTCTTCATAAAGATGATGTATGGAAGGTAAACATGAATGCTCTCACATGACCAAGCTTTGGATAATTCCTTGAGTAGCACCTTGGTTACACATAATATCCTTCTTAAAGCCTTGAAACCAATGAAAGATCTTCAAGCAATGCCTATGGACAAACCTTAAAGTATAACTCAAAGCAACCATTAATCCATAGGGATTGTCATCAATTACCAAAACCACATATGAGGGCACCATACACTTTCATAGATAAACAGTCCCTGGTCGGAAAATAATATGTGGACACACATCTAACTAGACCGGCGTGTAAACAATGACATATATGGTGCCCCGGATTCCATCTTCTACTCCAGAACACAGCCTTCAACGGACATCAGATGCCTCTGGTGTCATCCAGAACGTATGCCGGAGGTAGCGCCGGATTCTGGTGTTGCCGAAAATAGGGGCAGACTCCGGGGGCTCCGGATTCTGGGGCATACTCTGGCTGACAATAGAAGCCTATTATGTCAATTGGATTCTGCGCCGGAGGGTGGCTCGTCTTTCGGGAGCTCCCAAAAGTCCCCGTCGAAGGTTTGGGCGACTACTTCCAAAGTGTAAAAGTAGGCCAAAATGAATTTATGGAGGTGTATATTTTCGCTATCTTGGTGGCATATATGGTGGATAATGGAATGTGTATTTTGAAATTCATCAATTATAAATGACTTCCATCATAGTTTCATTGAGGGACCCTCTGAATAGTGCGGATTTCCTATACTCAAGTAAATATAAAAATCTATGACTAGTATATTGCATTCTTCTCTCTTGCTAAATTAGGGATCCACATCCATCTTTGCATAAACCCTTTTGACTAATCCACCTCATATAAACTCAACAAACAAGATTAGCCTTCAATTCATATTGTCATTATCACTAAAACCCACCTAGAAAGAGAGTTGCTCTTTCAATCTCCCCCTTTTGGTCTATGATGACAATATGAATTGACTTCATAAAATATGAATTTTGAGCTTGAGGTTGTCTAGGATAAATAGGAAGGCTCCCGTAGATGTGCATCATCATAATGGATATGCTAGTTGAAGCAGAATGCACATACCTAAAGGAAAAAAGACCTCCCCTAAATCCAAGAGAAAAGTGGGGTGTAACAATGTGAAATAGATACATCGAGAATTTTTTATTGGCCACTAATGTGAGATCAAAATAAGATGTATAAATCATCTAAGAGATCTTACAAGGTGGAGGGTGTTACATGGCATAGTTGTTGGGGAACGTTGCATGGGAAACAAAAAATTTCCTACGCACACGCAAGATCTATCCATGGTGATGAGCATCTACGAGAGGGAGAGTGGATCTACATACCCTTGTAGATCGCTAAGCGGGAAGTGTTAAGAAACGCAGTTGATGTAGTCGAACGTCTTCGCGATCCAAATCGCTAGCCATCCCGCGATCTGATCATGATCCGTCCTGCGATCCAATCATGAACCGTCCCGCGATCCAATCACGGTCCTTCCGATCTAGCGCCGAACGGACGGCACCTCCGCGTTAAGCACACGTACAGCTCGATGACGATCTCCACCTTCTTGATCCAGCAAGAGGGAGCGGAGAGGTAGATGAGTTCTCCGGCAGCACAACGGCGTGGTGGCGGTGGTGGTGAACTAATCCGGCAGGGCTTCGCCGAGCTCTGCCAAACTAATCTAGAGGAGAAACGATCTAGAGGAAGAAGTGGGCAGCACGTGGCAATTAGGGTTAGGGATGCCCTCAAATCCTCTAGTATATACAGGAGGAAGGGAGGGGACGAGGCAGCCTCAAACCCTCCACAAGGAGGATTCGGCCGAACCACCTCAAGGAGGTGGAATCCACCTCCTACTAGGAGGTGGATTCGTTTTAGGAAGGTGTCCTACTCCTTCCAACCTCCACCTTTTTCCTCTTGGGCGCATGGGCCCCCATGGGGTCGGCTGCCCAGCCCACCAGGGGCTGGTGCGCCACCTCTTGGGCCCATGTGGCCCCCGGGGTGGGTGGGCCCCACCCGGTGGACCCCGGAACCCATTTGTCACTCCCGATACACTACCGAAAGTACCCGAAACTTTTCCGGAACCCAAATACCACTTTCCTATATATCAATCTTTACCTCCAGACCATTCCGGATCTCCTCGTGACGTCCGGGATCTCATCCGGGACTCCGAACAACCTTCGGTCACCAACGTACATAACTCAATAATACCGAAACATCACCGAACATTAAGTGTGCAGACCCTGCGGGTTCGAGAACTATGTAGACATGACCGAGACACCTCTACGGTCAATAACCAATAGCAGGACCTGGATGCCCATATTGGTTCCTACATATTCTACGAAGATCTTTATCGGTTGAACCTCTATGTCAAGGATTCAGTTAATCCCGTATGTTGTTCCCTTTGTTCTTCGGTATGTTACTTGCCCGAGATTCGATCGTCGGTATCTCTATACCTAGTTCAATCTCGTTACTGGCAGGTCTCTTTACTCGTTCCGTAATACAAGATCCCATGGCTAACTCTTTAGTCACTTTGCTTGCAAGGCTTATTGTGATGTTGTATTACCGAGTGGGCCCTGAGATACCTCTCCGTCACACGGAGTAACAAATCCCAGTCTTGATCCATGCCAACTCAACAGTCACCCTCGGAGATACCTATAGAGCATCTTTATAGTCACCCAGTTACGTTGCGACGTTTGATACACACAAGGTACTCCTCCGGTGTCAGTGAGTTGCATGATCTCATGGTCATAGGAACAGATACTTGACATGCAGAAAACTATAGCAATAAACTGACACGATCATATACTATGTTTATAGTTTGGGTCTTGTCCATCACATCATTCTCCTAATGATGTGATCCCGTTATCAAATGACATCTTATGTCCATGGCTAGGAAACCTTGTCCATCTTTGATCAACGAGCTAGTCTATTAGAGGCATACTAGGGACATGGTGTTGTCTATGTATCCACACATGTATCTGAGTTTTCGATCAATACAATTATAGCATGGACAATAAACGATTATCATGAACAAGGAAATTTGATAATAACTAATTTAGTATTGCCTCTAGGGCATATTTCCAACAATCTCCCACTTGCACTAAAGTCAATAATCTAGCTCACATCGCTATGTGATTTACATTGTTATGAATGTCACACCCAATGAGTTCTGGGGTTCGATCATGTTTTGCATGTGAAAGGGGTTTTAGTCAACGGGTCTGCGACATTCAAATCCGTGTGTACTTTGCAAATCTTTATGTCATACTATAGATACTGCTACCATGCTCCACTTGGAGCTATTCCAAATGGCTGCTCCACTATACGTATCCGGATTGCTACTAAGAGTCATCCGGATTGGTGTTAAAGCTTTCATCGACGTAACCGTTTACGACGAACTCTTTATCACCTCCATAATCGAGAAATATTTCCTTAGTCCTCTAGTTACTAAGGATAATTTTCACCGCTGTCCAGTGATCCACTCCTGGATCACTCTTGTACCCCTTGACAGACTCATGGCAAGGCACACACAGGTGCGGTACACAGCATGGCATACTATATAGAGCCTATGGCTAAGGCATAGGGGACGACCTTCGTCCTTTCTCTTTCTTCTGCCGTGGTCGAGCTTTGAGTCTCACTCAACTCCACACCTTAAAAATCAGGCAAGAACTCTTTCTTTGACTGATCCATTTTGAACTCTTTCAAAATCTTGTCAAGGTATGTACTCATTGAAAGTCTTATCAGACGTCTTGATCTATCTCTATAGATCCTGATGCCCAATATTTAAGTAGCTTTATCCAGGTTTTCCTTTGAAAAACTCCTTTCAAACAACCCTTTTATGCTTTCCAGAAATTCTACATTATTTCCGATCATCAATATGTCATCCACATATACTTATCAGAAATTCTATAGTACTTCCACTCACTTTATTGTAAATACAAGTTTCTCATAAACTTTGTATAGACCCAAAAACTTTGACCACCTCATCAAAGCGTATATTCCAACTCCGAGATGCTTGCTCCAGTCCATAAAAGGATTGCTAAAGCTTGCATACATTTTAGCATCCTTAGGACTGACAAAACCTTCTGGTTGTATCACATACAACTTTTCCTCAAAGAAACCGATAAGGAAACGATTTTTTGACATCCATCTGCTAGATTTCATAATTGAAAAATGCAGCAACTGCTAACATAATTCCAACAGACTTTAGCATCGCTACGGGTGAGAAAGTCTCATCATAGTCAACTTCTTGAACTTGTCAAAAACTTCTTTGCGACAAGTCGAGCTTTATAAATGGTGACATTTACCATCAGCGTCTGTCTTCTTCTTAAAGGTCCATTTGTACTCAACGGCCTGCCGTTCAACGGGCAAGTTTACCAAAGTCCATACTTGGTTTTCATACATGGATCCTTTCTCGGATTTCATGGCTCCTAGCCATTTGTTGGAATTCGGGCCCACCATCGCTTCTTCATAGCTCGTAGGTTCAGTGTCGTCTAGCAACATGACCTCCAAGTCAGGATTGACGTACCACTTCGGGGCGGTACGAGTTCTTGTCGACCTACGAGGTTCGGTAGTAACTTGATCCGAAGCTTCATGATCATCATCAATTGCTTCCTCTTCACTTGGTGTAGGTGTCGCAAAAACATCTTTCTGCGTCGTGCTATCATCCAACTGAAGTGACGGTTCAATAACCTCATCAAGTTCTACCTTCCTCCCACTCAAATCTTTCGAGCGAAACTTTTTCTCGAGAAAGGACCCGTTTTAAGCAACAAACACTTTGCCCTTGGATCTGAGATAGAAGGTATACCCAACTGTTTCCTTAGGGTATCTTATGAAGATGCACTTTTCCGCTTTGGGTTCGAGCTTATCAGTCATAAGCGTCGCATTCCCAAACTCTGAGAAATGACAGCTTAGGTTTCTGCCAAACCAAAATTCATACCGTGTCATTTCAACGGATTTAGATGGTGCCCTATTTAAAGTGAATGTAATTGTCTCTAATTCATAACCCCAAAACGATAGTGGCAAATCGATAAGAGACATCATAGTACGCACCATATCCAATAGAGCACGACTACGACATTCGGACATACCATCACACTATGGTGTTCCAGGTGGCGTGAGTTGTGAAACAACTTCCACATTGTCTTAAGTTGTATACCAAACTCGTAAGTCAGATATTCACCTCCACGATCATATCGTAGACATTTTATCTTCTTGTCACGATGATCTCAAACTTCACTCTGAATTTGCTTGAACTTTTCAAACGATTCAGACTTGTGTTTCATTAAGTAAATATACCCATATCTACTCAAATCATCAGTGAAGGTAAGAAAATAACGATATCCACCGCACGCTACAACACTCATTGAACCGCATACATCAACATGTATCATTTCCAATAAGTCACTTGCCCGCTCCATCATACCGAAAAACGGGGTCTTAGTCATCTTGCCCATGAGGCATGGTCCGCATGTCTCAACCGATTCGAAATCGAATGAGTCCAAAGATCCATAAGCATGGAGTTTCTTCATGCGCTTTACAACAATATGACATTTAGCGGCAGTGCCACAAGTATGTGGTACTATCATTATTAACTTTGTATCTTTTGGCATCAATATTATGAACATGTGTATCACTATGATCAAGATTCAATAAACCATTCTCATTGGGCGCATGACCATTGAAGGTATTATCTATTACTACTTATAAAAGAGCAAACTTAACCTTCTCTAAACGCACCCCGCAAAGGTACACGAACTCATTACCACCACAGGATTAGGCCAGCTAAACTCAATCTAACCGTTAAACTTAATCTAATAATCCATCTCTTGTGTACCCTTAGTAATGAGGTTGACTGACCATATACTCCACCGTAGAGGAAAATAGCGAACTCCACGGCCCACGCCCGCAGCCCCTGCAATCACGCACTCTAAAAGAAAGTGCCCGTCATCATCGAAACAACCTAGAGCAGGAGGAGGAGGATTCTTTGATCTTGGCCGCCGCAGCGAGGGATTTCTCCGGCGGGGCATAACGAAGCTGTCGGAGATGTATTGAAGCGCGTGGAGCTGGAGGATGCTGCTCTCAGCCCCGGTCGAGCGGCTCGCCTCGGCGGGTCTCATCGGCGCGGCGGACTCGGCGGGAGCTGACGGGTGTGGAGGGAGGTGGCGTAGATCCAGTGCGTGTGCGCGCTGAAGGACCGGCTCTAGCACTCCATCCCCGCCAAGGGCAACCGTGATCTCTGGAAGAGGTGAGGATGCTCTTCGATGAGCCTGGGCAAAGCCATTGAATCATGACATGCAATTTGATCCAGCAATTAGCAATCTATCCATGGTGTTTACGTATTATTTAATGGAGAATGGTTGGAGCTAGCTCCGCCCCTGATTCCTCCGTAGATTGATTTGGTGTTTGCGCCGGTGTTGACCCAGTCGTCATGGTTGTTTGTGGTTGTCGCAGGTTTGGTCCGGGCATGGTTGGTGATTCCCAGGGTTGCCCGTCTTGATCTGTGATGTCCAATGTTTCTGTGATTACAGTTGAAGGCGCCTGTGATTGGGGTGCAAGCCAGACCTGAGGGGCGACCAACATAACAGGCTTGAGCAGACGATGGCACACATCATGCAGTCGTTTCGTGGGATCGAGACCTGCATTGAGATCTCAGTGCTCTGCGCTTCGCCAGACATAGATCAAAAAGAACCCCATTGTATCAATTTGCATTGGTAACACTTATTATGACAAATCGTTTATTGTATACAATGAAACTGGAATGCTTAAAATATTCGCGTAGTTGGTCAACCTCACATAATATTCCAACAATGCATATTTTTTGTAATTCTGATTGTTTGTTAGAGTTCTGGATACTATGCTCGAGCAGGTTTACTAAAACAGATTGTTTATGAACCACAGGTGCAGAAGGTCTTGTACCATATGCGGTGTGAGAGTTTTCAAGCGGATATTCATTCTATGTGACCACGACAGGGATGGAGCTCTCAGTGATGTGGAGCTCAATGACTTTCAGGGTTGTATTCACTCCGTCATTCTTATTATGGTGAGGTTGTTCTCGCGCGGGGGGGGGGGGGGGGGTTCAGTGTGATACCCCATGCTTCCATATGTTAACATGCAATCCAGAGTTGAGTCTTGACCTTGTCATTAGAGACAGGAATCCTCATACTATCGTGAGGTTGTTGAGCACATGAGGATGTAAAATGCCTATTTTTTTGGGTTGCTCGGCATGTGGAATTTCTATAGAACTATTGCACATCATGGGGAAATGCTATATTTTTGTTCTATAGAGTGTTATTAGTTCGAGGTTAATGGATCACATCGTTTTTTCTTTAAGTTACTATTGAGAAGTTGTCACATTGATCTTCAATTATCAATTACCTTTAGATATATGAAGTTTGACAAGAAACTGAATATGCGGTAAGATGAGGTATGTATTCTTTTTGTACTTGACAGTTTTAGATTTCCAGTGGAGTTTTGGTTTCTCCTATTGAGATCGTAGACTGGATGTTTATACTATGCATTCAAGCTATTCCCATACCTAAGGTCTGTTGGTGTTGAATCTTATTTTCCTGTAGTGTGATTACTATATGAAGTTATTTGCGTGTTTTCTCACTTTTATTTGTATAATCGGCATTCTGCAGAAATAAGGCAACAAAATTCAGGTATATGATTTGAGGTTCGTAGTGGAGAAGAGCCGTGAGAACCTGCAGTTGCTTTGTTTTATTGGTATGTACTATGAACTGACCACATCTTTTCACTTCCCTTCCTAGCTCTTAGGTTACATGTGATTTATGAACTGGGATAAGCAAAATATATAGCCCTGACATGAGGAGCCTCATGTTTTAGACGGTCATTTAAGCACATTATTATCAACTATTCATTTTGTAATATTTATTAGTAGTGCATCACTAGAATTGTTTTTTTTTGCTTATTTTTACTTATTAACTAGGATGAACAAGTATTTTCTTCTTATAAGTAATACATGCATTGCACGTGTACGCTAACTATGGATCAAAGTGTGAGATGTGAATGGACCAGAAATAATTCTGTCTATTCAGATTTGTGCAATAGTTCACTGCGTCATCAGTAGTTATTAGTACCACAAACATCTGTAGAAAAACTGTTATTTAGCCAAAAGTTAATGACCATTTCTAATCATTGGTTGTTTAAGATTTACACTGCCTTGATATGAGTTAAAAAATGACCTTTTTTTGTTTCAATTTTGGGGGATGCATCACATATTTATGGCAGTTTTGGCAGAAGAGGGGAAGTGCATACATTTGATGATTATTTTTGCTGTACAATTGATTTACTTGATCAAAAAGTAAGCATTTAGCATGTCATGTTGTTGTTTTAAAAGCAAATTCCTGATAGACAATACATATCAATTGTGTTTTTCCCTGTAGCAATGCATGGGCAATTATTTTTTCTTTTTGGCGATCACAGTAAGACAAATACTGCGAAGATCAAGTCCGTATTGGCAAGGGATCGACAATTGTTTATCAAAAGCAGTTTGGTACACACTGAAGTGTGACAGAAAAGGTGTGCTACTGTTTCCACATCTCCTTTTGCGAATCACTAATGTTTTTCCCAAGTCTTTTCTTCCTTTTTGTAATGACCCAGAAATAGTTTCGGCATTGGATTCAGTTTCTCCGATGTCCTCATTGTTCTTATTGGGAAGTGCAAAGTGAATTTGAGGAATTTTTCCCAAGTCCCAGCTTTGTATAGGCCCTTATTAGTGGCGTGTGGGTATGGCCACACGAGTGGCGTGCTATTGATATTTTTATGTGAGATTTGTTTCTCATTTTTGCAGTCATGCAAGTGTGAGTTATGTGTATCTGCAACATGTTATTGAGTGTTGTAACTTTCATTGTTCCTTAAGCAAAGCCATTTGGAGGTTTACATAAGCATTTGGTTAGGAGCCTCTCTATGAACTTTTCCGTAATTTCTTATTTTTTTATATAGGTGTGAATCTTATTGATCAACGTTTGGCGTGCGTTGCACGTGCAATCTTACTAGTTCATGTAAACAGAATAACCATTATTCTCTAACTTAAATGAATAACCGTATTGCAATAAACATGATCTAATCAGGTGCATGCTCAACGCAAACACCAAATAACATTTATTTAGGTTCATCACTAATCCCGAAGGTAGAGAGAGCATGCGATGGTGATCACATCAACCTTGGAAACACTTCCAACACTCATCGTCACCTCGCCCTTAGCTAGTCTCTGTTTATTCCGTAGCTTTTATTTCGAGTTACCAATATTTAGCAACTGAACCGGTATCTAATACCCAGGTGCTACTAGGAGTACTAGTAAGGTACACATGAATAAAACGTATATCAAATATACTTCTATTGACGTTGCCAGCCTTCTTATCTACCAAGTATCTAGGGCAGTTCCGCTTCAGTGACCGTTCTCCTCATAATAGAAGCACTCAGTCTCGGGTTTGGGTTCAACCTTGGGTTACTTCACTGGACTGGCAACTGGCTTGCCATTCTTGAAGTTTTCCCTTCTTGCCCTTGCCCTTCTTGAAACTAGTGGTTTTACTAACCATCAACACTTGATGCTCCTTCTTGATTTCTACCTTTGCGGTGTCAAACATTGCGAATAGCTCAGGGATCATCTTCTCCATCCCTGGCATGTTATAGTTCATCACGAATCTCTAGTAGCTTGGTGGCAGTGATTTGGAGAACTCTGTCAATCACTATCTTATCTGGAAGATAAACTCCCACTTGACTCAAGCGATTGTAGTACTCAGACAATCTGAGTACATGCTCACCGATTGAGCTATTCTCCTTCATCTTGCAGGCAAAGAATCTTGTTGGAGGTCTCATACCTCTCAACACAGGCACGAGCCTGAGATCCCAATTTCAGCTCTTAGAACATCTCATATGTTTCGTGACGTTCAAAACGTTTTGGAGCCTCAATTCTAAGCCGTAATGCATGACGCACTGAACTATCAAGTAGTCATCAGAACGTGCCTGTCAGATGTTCACAACATCTACAGATGATGCTTGAGGGGGTGGCGCACCGAGCGGTGCATTAAGGACATAAGACTTCTGTGCAGCAATGAGGACAATCCTCAGATCACGGACCCAGTCCGCATTATTGCTACCATCATCTTTCAACTCTATTTCTCTAGGAACATATAAAAATTCAAGGGAGCTACAGCGCGAGCTAGTAATCTACAACATAATTTGCAAAGACATTTTGACTATGTTCATGATAATGAGTTTATTTAATCATATTACTTAAAAACTCCCACTCAAATTGACATCCCTCTGGTCATTCGAGTGTCACATGATCCAAATTCACCAACCCAAGTCCGATCATCACGTGAGATGAGGTGGTTTCAATGGTGAACATCTTCATGTTGATCATATCTACTATATGACTCATGTTCGACCTTTAGGTCTCTTGTGTTCCGAGGCCATGTCTGTACATGCTAAGCTCGTCAAGTTTAACCCGAGTGTTCCGCACGTGCAACATTGGCTTGCACCCGTTGTATGCAAACGTAGAGTCTATCACACCCGATCATCACGTGGTGTCTCGAAACGACGAACTTTCGCAATGGTGCACACTTGGGGAGAACACAATTTAATCTTGAAATTTTAGTGAGGGATCACCTTATAATGCTACCGTCGTCCTAAGCAAAATAAGATGCATAAAAGGATTAACATCACATGCAAATCATAAGTGACATGATATGGCCATGAACTTGTGCTTTTGATCTCCATCTCCAAAGCACCGGCATGATCTCCATCGTCACCGGCATGACACCATGATCTCCATCATCTTGATCTCCATCAACGTGTCGCCATGAGGTTGTCGCGCCAACTGTTGCTTCTACGACTATTGCTAACTCATAGCGATAAAGTAAAGCAAAACGGCGAAAATAAATTAAAGACAACCCTATGGCTCCTGCCGGTTGCCGTACTCATCGACATGCAAGTTGTGATATTCTATACAAAACATGATCATCTCATACATCACATATATCTCATCATGTAATTGGCCATATCACATCACAACATACCCTGCAAAAACAAGTTAGACGTCCTCTAATTGTTGTTGCATGTTTTACGTGGCTGCTACGGGTATCTAGCAAGAACGATTCTTACCTACGCAAAAACCACAACGGTGATACACAAATTGCTATTCAACCTTCTCAAGGACCACCTTTGTCGAATCCGATCCAACTAAAGTGGGAGAGACAGACACCCGCCAGCCATCTTTATGCAACAAAGTCACATGTCAGTTGATGGAACCGGTCTCTCGTAAGCGTACGAGTAAGGTTGGTCCGGGCCGCTTCATCCCACAATACCGTTGAATCAAGAAAAGACTAAGGAGGGAAGCAATCTGAATATCAACTCCCACAAACTCCTTTGTGTTCTACTCGAGATCTCATCTACGCATAGACCTAGCTCATGATGCCACTGTTGGGGAACGTTGCATGGGAAACAAAAAATTCCTACGCACACGCAAGATCTATCCATGGTGATGAGCATCTACGAGAGGGAGAGTGGATCTACATACCCTTGTAGATTGCTAAGCGGGAAGCGTTGAGAAACGCGGTTGATGTAGTCGAACGTCTTCGTGATCCAAATCGCTAGCCGTCCCGCGATCTGGTCACGATCCGTCCCGCGATCCAATCACGAACCGTCCCGCGATCCAATCACGGTCCTTCCGATCTAGCGCCGAACGGACGGCACCTCCGCGTTAAGCACACGTATAGCTCGATGACGATCTCCGCCTTCTTGATCCAGCAAGAGGGAGCGGAGAGGTAGATGAGTTCTCCGGCAACACAACGGCATGGTGGCGGTGGTGGTGAACTAATCCGGCAGGGCTTCACCGAGCTCTGCCGAACTAATCTAGAGGAGAAACGATCTAGAGGAAGAAGTGGGCAGCACGTGGCAATTAGGGTTAGGGCTGCCCTCAAATCCTCTAGTATATATAGGAGGAAGGGAGGGGAGGAGGCAGCCTCAAACTCTCCACAAGGAGGATTCGGCCGAACCACCTCAAGGAGGTGGAATCCACCTCCTACTAGGAGGTGGATTCGTTTTAGGAAGGTGTCCTACTCCTTCCAACCTCCACCTTTTTCCTCTTGGGCGCATGGGCCCCCATGGGGTCGGCTGCCCAGCCCACCAGGGGCTGGTGCGCCACCTCTTGGGCCCATGTGGCCCCCGGGGTGGGTGGGCCCCACCCGGTGGACCCCGGAACCCATTCGTCACTCCCGGTACACTACCGAAAGTACCCGAAACTTTTCCGGAACCCAAATACCATTTTCCTATATATCAATCTTTACCTCTGGACCATTACGGATCTCCTCGTGACGTCCGGGATCTCATCCGGGACTCCGAACAACCTTCGGTCACCAACATACATAACTCAATACTACCGAAACGTCACCGAACGTTAAGTGTGCAGACCCTGCGGGTTCGAGAACTATGTAGACATGACCGAGACACCTCTACGGTCAATAACCAATAGCGGGACCTGGATGCCCATATTGGTTCCTACATATTCTACGAAGATCTTTATCGGTTGAACCTCTATGTCAAGGATTCAGTTAATCTCGTATGCTGTTTCCTTTGTTCTTCGGTATGTTACTTGCCCGAGATTCGATCGTCGGTATCTCTATACCTAGTCAATCTCGTTATCGGCAGGTCTTTTTACTCGTTCCGTAATACAAGATCCCGTGGCTAACTCTTTAGTCACTTTGCTTGCAAGGCTTATTGTGATGTTGTATTACCGAGTGGGCCCTGAGATACCTCTCCGTCACACGGAGTAACAAATCCCAGTCTTGATCCATGCCAACTCAACAGACACCCTCGGAGATACCTATAGAGCATATTTATAGTCACCCAGTTACGTTGCGACGTTTGATACACACAAGGTACTCCTCCGGTGTCAGTGAGTTGCATGATCTCATGGTCATAGGAACAGATACTTGACATGCAGAAAACTATAGCAATAAACTGACACGATCATATGCTATGTTTATAGTTTGGGTCTTGTCCATCACATCATTCTCCTAATGATGTGATCCCGTTATCAAATGACATCTTATGTCCATGGCTAGGAAACCTTGTCCATCTTTGATCAACGAGCTAGTCTATTAGAGGCATACTAGGGACATGGTGTTGTCTATGTATCCACACATGTATCTGAGTTTCCGATCAATACAATTCTAGCATGGATAATAAACGATTATCATGAACAAGAAAATATGATAATAACTAATTTATTATTGCCTCTAGGGCATATTTCCAACAATAGTGTATACATAGATTTTCTCACAAAGGTACTAAGAAACAAGACCAACAATATGGATATTGCAATGACATGATATGTATATAAGATAGAAACACTGCATAAACCCAAACACACCATAGCAAGGTCTTAAGCATCACTTAAATAAAGGTACTAGAGCATCCAGTGCTCACACACAACCACATCCATTAAGTGCATATTACATGAGCATATAAATGTTATAAGCAAACCATATAAGATGCAAAAAAAATCAAGGCTCGCAAATTATGAAATAATACCTAATATAGCTCGGGAAACCTAATATAACTCTTTCTTCTCCCCTTTTGGCACCGAATCACCAAAAAGAGTGCAGAAACGAGTGATGCTAGCGCGAAGCCCATCACTCATCCTCCTCGGCATGATAGATGTTGAAAGAATCAGCCGGAGAAAATCCATCATTTTCATCTTCGGGCTTCTTCACCTCATCATCATCGCTTGAAAAGGGATCATATAAGACTTCAAGTTTGCTGCTCTCATCTTCAAACCCATAGGGGATATTCTCACCATTGCGGCGACACTCTTGACAAGGCCAAGAACGAGCTTGGAGCGGTCATTGGACTTGTGTGTGCGATGATGAGTGTGTCGAAGAACTGAAAAGAAAATATATGGGCGGAAAGTAACCTCGACCTCGGTAAGCCCCACTGAGTGCTATCGCCTTCATATTACCTTTTCTTAAAATACATGTGACTTTATTCATACTAGCAAATATTATAGGTACAATGCTTTGAGTCTGAGATCTAACAAACAACAAAGTAACTCCCACAATTAAGAAATACTCCCTCTATAAAGAAATATAAGAGCGCTTAGGGAGTACAATACAATCTCTTGAAGATATTTTTTCCATGGTATCAATCCTTGGGAGATGAAATATTGCCAAGACTTTTGTAAAGAGACTACAATTAGACCGAATCAAGCTACTACTTTACTCACACATACTTGATTACCAATAAAGGTTTATGAAAGCCCCCTGAGTCGCCCATCTAAATAGATGAGAAGCCATGAGCGATGAATGTGAAAGATTTCAACTCTCAAATAATCAAACCAACAAAAGAAACATGACACACTAACATAAACTCTTCAAATCTGAAGAATCTACTTTGCAAAATACAAACCCTAAACTTGGGGTGGCGGCTGACTGGTGATATTTTATCGAGATAAGGTTGGTTGCTGATATGAGGAAAGGTGTAGTCGTTATGCCACATCTGTATGTATGTGCGCCTGCAGGAACCGCTTTGTCTCGCTTATAGCGAGATGAAGCACTGCTCGCCTCCGACGCCCCCCCCTACATGACAAGGCCCATCGCGGGATGAGTGTTGGGTCTCTAGTGCATGTTTTTTTTCTTTTTTTATTACTTTTACTTATATTTCTAAAGTTGAGAAAATGTTACTTAAAATTTTAAAACATTCATCGCACGTTCAATTTTTTAGTGCAATGCTGAAAAAAACTTTAATGTTTTTATGATAACACTAAAAATGTGTTCCCGTGTTTCAAAAAAATGTTTCTGATATATTCTACAAAATGTTCATACAATCTAAAGTAATGTTGGCGGAAACTAGAAAAATGTCCCATACCGTTCAAAAAAGTATGTGACATTAAAAAAAGTGTTTGTGTAATTCTGATAAAAATCTGCACCATACGGGGAAATGTACGTGATATTTAAAAAAAATGTTCAAGCGCATTCAGAAGATATGCTAGTGGTATTTTTAGAGAATGTTTATACAATGTAAAAAAACATGAAGTTGACTTTTTTATTATTATTCAAAAAATGTTCAATGTGCATTGTAATAAAAATCTTTAGCACGTATTATAAAAAATTTTAAAAATATTTGAAAAAAATATGTATTCGAAAGTTCTTAAATATGTATAATAAATGTATCTAATGTATAAAAAATGTAAAATAGGCATGTATTAAAGAAATAAAAAAGTAAAAGGGGAGATAGAAATACAAAAAAAACACAAAACCAAAACCGGTGAAAACCAATATAGAAATCCACACAAAAAAGAGAGAACGGAATATGGACAAAAGAAACACAGAAAAAACCCTTGTTGCAAGGTTCTTAAATGGTTATGAACCGGTGTACATAATATTTCTAAAACCATTTTAACGGGCCAATCTTTTTGAAAAGAACGAGCCCCGCTACCGTAGCTCCAACAATAGGCGAGAAATAGCCACGGCAACACCTGCATATTGCCCATATTGGAAAATCCAGGAGAAAGCAAAATAGGCGAGAAATAGCCCTCACGACGCCAGCGTGTTGCCAGAATACGAAAATCTAGAAGAAAACTGAACAAACTCGGGTGTGCACCTCCAGATGGGCAGGGCCGGCCATTTCTCAAGAATAATAGCTAAGGGCTTTTCAGGATTTAGTGTGTGTGCTTGATTTTAAGGGAACCTGGAAATCAACCAATCATATCAGGATGGATCCAATGGGTATTTTTTTTTTGCTTTTCTCAAGAGTTTAAAAAAAATGCGAGTTTTGAAAGGAAGGGACATGTCATCATAGTGGTAGCTGCATTTATGTGACGGGGTCCAAGCCACGGGAGAAGTCCAGATAGGACACATTCAAAAATACTAGTAGGAGTATTATCTTTATCTTGGGCTCCGACAGTTTTTCTCGAGAAAAGTAAAGCTGAGTTTGATCCCAGGGGAAAATATCAGGTGATACCACCCTTCACATGCTACCATGCTCCAATTTTTCAAAAGCCACGTTTGGATGTTTCAAAAAATTCTGATTTTTTTTGTGAATGTTCACAAAGCATATGTCGATAACCCCTAAAAAATTCAGATCAATATTCGAAATACACATTGAGTAACAAAGAATACAAATCTGAAATGAATAGTGTCAAAAGATGACAAAACATGAATAGTGTCAGAAATGACACTATTCACATATGGATTTGTCTTTTTTGTTGCTCAATGTACATTTCGATCTTTGATTTGAATTTTTTAGGAGATGTAAACATATGTCTTCTGAACATCCACAAAAACAATTCAGAATTTTTTGAAAGATATAAATATGATTTTTTTAAAAATTGGATCCTGGGAGCATGTGAAGGATGGTATCACTTGAATCTACCCTTGATCCCAAAGAAAAAACAAAGAATGATAGACAAATCCACGCGACAATTTAGGCATGCTCGCTAGCAGAAAAAAAAAAGAATGATAGACAAATCCACGCGACCATCCAGCTCACAAAATGTTTCGGCCCAAACAAAAATTGTCACTAGGAGGAACAAAAATGCGAGAAAACATGTCAGTCGAAGTCAACACCGCTGGTACCGAGAATTCCCCATCCCCACCCATGGCTTCCGCCTCCGCGTCCTCCTCCGTCGTCACCCTCAACGTCGGCGGTGAGCTCTTCCAGACCACCGCAGCCACCCCGCGCAGGCGCTTCCTCCCCTCTCGCCTCCCTTGGCCCCTCGCCCCCCGACGCGCCACACTTCCTCGACCGCGACCCTTGCCTCTTCGCCGCCATCCTCTCCTTCCTCCGCAGTGGCCGCCTCCCGTTCCCTCCTCCCTCCCCCGCTCTCCTCGCGGAGGCTCGGCACTTCTCACTCGACGGCCTCCTCCTCGCCTCCCTCTCCCCCGCATCCGCCTTCTCCCCCCTCTCTCTGCGCCCCACCGCCCTCCTCCCCCTAACCGGCCGCGTCGCTCCCTCCGCCGTGGCCATATCCCCCTCCCCGCACGCGGCCTCCCTCGTCGCTGCGCACGGCGGGGTCGTCACCAGCTTTGACGCCGCGCTCGCGTCCCGCACCAGCGTCCTAACGCCGCTCCCTACCATCGACTCGCTCGTCGCGGTGTCCCCCGGACACCGCCCTCGCCCTCGCTGCCGCCCGCGACTTTCCTGGCGTACAGCTCTGCAGGTTCCCGGGCGACGCCCCTGCCACAGCTTCCGATGCTCTATATTGGCCAGACTCGCCTTCTTCTTCTGTGCTGTCCATGGCCACCTCAGAAGCGGCATCACACTGGCTCTTTGCCAGCTTCGAGTCAGCGCGACGGAATTCTAGCGCTGTGGTGGCGTTCGATCTGAATTCTCTGTCACCTGTCGTGGAAATTGGGCGGAAGGAGGTGTTCGGTGCCGACGTTGAGGCAGCAATACCACCTACCAAGCTCGGTTGGCTTGCTGGGCACAGTCTCGCTTGCCGCTGGGTCACACTCTGGGCCGGCTGGAATTTTTATTTTTTTTTAGAAAAGGAGGATGACCCCGGCCTCTGCATCTGAAGATGCATGCAGCCACTTTATTAATTATTTACAAAGATCTTACAAAGCAATACATCAATATGTCTGAAGCCGTTCTGTTGGCAACATCTGTCGCTACTCCTATCCAATGATGAAGGGGTGCAGAAAGTGTGAGCCACATACCCAGACCTCTCACCTAGCCTAACATCTAAAGCCGGAGGCCCCGACCGAGCCACATACCTGGTCAGGGGCACAAACCGGTCCGACGTACCCTCATAGGTCGTGGCCGCCGCCTTTCATCAATCCATCTTCAGAACAGTTACTGACGCATCGACCTTGCAAGGCCTGCCGTCGACGCCCCCACGGCGCCAGACAGCGCCTCCTCCCTACGCGCGCTCATCATCACGCATCCGTCGCCGAGACTTTGCTGCGCCTCGCCGCCGAGACTCCACGACGTCGATGTGTCACAGGGAACGCCGCTCCACCGTAGATGCCGACCAATGGTCCCTCGAGCCCGTGTGTACCTCCATGAATGACGCCCCCAAGGGGGAAACGACACCAGAGCGTCGCCGTCATCCGATCTACTGATCTAGGGTTTCCCCCGTAGGTAGCAGAGAGTGGCCTTGAACTTCTCCTCGGCGATGCCTTCAGGAAGGGAACGACGTAGACAGCGCCGCCATCGCCGGCCTTGGCAGTAGTCGAAAGCAAGCTTTCACCCAGATCTGTTCGAAGAACCCATCTCTCCTGCACGGGCCACCACATCATGCGACGTCCCCGGGAGCGGGATCCCAAGATCCGCCGCCACCGGCGACGCCACAAGGACCCACCACCTGGCCGTCATCCCTGACGAAGGGGATGGCGCCACCACCTTGTTCAAATCCAGTAGCACGCCAACGCCTCCTGCTGTCCCTAATCACATCGGTGAAGGAGGACAGTCAACGCGCGCGCCCACCACCGCTTAGGGCCGCCGGACAGCGCCCGAGCCCGACCACCCGGAGGAGAACCGATCTGGGGTGGGGAACCCCAGATCCGCCGCCGCCAGCCCCCGCGGCGCCGCCGGGATCCCATCGGGCCGCCACCCGAGCGCGCCAACTCCGCCTCCATGTCGTACGCCCATGGTGTAGGAGGTATGCCCAAGAGGCAATAATAAATGTTATTGATTATCTCCCTGTTCATAATTAGGTTTATGTTCCATGCTATAACTGCTATGGTTCTCGAGTCTGCAATAACCACGAGGCTCGGAGGAAGACTCACATGCACGTGTGGAATAATAAACGGTAAAATGTATTCCTAGTCTGGCCTCTAAGACTGGCTCAAGTATTGCATGATGATCCTGTTTTCCTGATTATGGGCATGGCTATGCCGGCAATTTTGAGGGCACAATGTTAGAAGAACATTTGTGTTGAATCGACCCGAATTGATGTTATGCTATGAGATTCATTCGTCATAAGTTAATGGTTAATAACACAGAGATGGTTAACGTTTGCATAATTCCTTAGACCATGAGAGTATCGAGTTACTTCATGCTTGCTTCATGAACTTTGGGGTTTGTTAAACGTCATCCGTAAATGGGTGGCTATTACGGCGGCTTACGGGTTCATGGAAAAGTATGTCAAGTAACTTGATAGCTCAAGATTGGGATTTGCTCCTCCGACGATGGAGAGTTATCTCTGGGCCCTCTCGGTGTTACGGTATCCATCATCGTCTGGCCAGACACTTTGTGATTTGATCACGGGGATGCCGGAACACGGGAACGAGAAAAGAGAACAATACCGGTAACGAGGTAACTGGCATAGTGGACAAGTTGTTGATCCGCGGGGATGCCAACATGTCTCACCTCGGGTATTTGTAACATATCGCGAAGCAACAGGAATAGCACACGGCAACTGGAGGTTCACTCGAATATTCATTCGTGTGGGTATAGGGGTCAATATGGGTGTCCACGGCTCCGATGTTGATCATTGATCGGAAGGGGTTCCGGGTCATGCCTATACTTCACCGAACCTATAGGGTCACACGCTTAAGGGTCATCTATCTGCTGAATACTAGACGGGGAGTCTGAGAGAAAATCACCGAAAAAGTTTCGGACGAAACGGAAACGTTCCGGAGAGGATATCAGAATAGTTCCGGTGAAACTGAAAAGTTGTTTCAGGGTATTCCATAAAGTCAAATTGGTTTCGGCACATGCCTGGAAATTATTGGAAGGTACCAGAATTGTTCCGGTAACTTCTGAGATTTTTCAGAGACAAAAACCGGAAATGTTCCGGACTGCCGGAACCGCTTTAGCTGCTTTTCACAGATGAAAATCACTAAACCGAAAAGTTGTTTCGGAGTACACCATAAAGTCAAAATGGTTTCGGCACATGCCTGATAATTCTTGGAGGGTGCCAGAATCGTTCTGGAAACTTTCTGGAATTTTCCGGGATGAAAACCGGAAATGTTCCGGAGCTGCCGGAACCGCTTCAGATGCTTTTCGCAGATGAAAATCACTAAACCGGAATTGTTTCGGATCGCGTTGAAAATTATTTTAGTGGGTACTGAAAATGTTCTAAGCCCACATGAATATTTTCAGTTCGAACGGACGCTGAAATATGTCGTCGTGAATAGTGAAAGTGCTTTTTGGATTACTTTTTGGAAAGCCACCTTTTTGGGCTTTTGCTCCAAAATATCTTGGAGATGACATGGATGGATGTGGCTGAAATTTCAGCCCCTCCACCCCTCCTTCTCCTATAAATAGAGGTGGAGGGGGCAGCCCAAATCTCATCCTTGCTCTCATACACATGCCATAGACTTGTCTGGCTTCTCTCTCCCTCCCAGCGAAATAGTTTCGTAGAGCCGAAAGGCTGTCTGGGTTCCGGCAGGAACTAGTTCTGGACGGCGAAGCCCTGCCGGATAGTTGAGACCGTATGTGTGCAACTCTGTAGAGAGATCGTAGTTTCGGTTTTAGTTTGAGAGTGCCTCCCGAAGGGCTGTCCGAGTGACTGTCCGAGTTTCGATGGTCCTCCCGAAGGGCTGTCCGAGTGACTGTCCGAGTTTCGATGGTCCTCCCGAAGGGCTGTCCGAGTGACTGTCCGAGTTTCGATGGTCCTCCCGAAGGGCTGTCCGTGACACCGTCCGAGGGACTGTCCGACCGCCTCCCGGAGGGCTGTCCGGGGGCGGATGAGGGTATACATCCTCGCGGTTGGGAGGTTGTAAATCCTAGCTGCGGGGATCTGCACCGCCGATCGTCATCGACTCTACTTTCGCTGCGCTACGAGTCGGTAACGAAACAGATCAAACCTTGTATGCAGTCTCCATAGTGATCCTGGGCTGGTACGTAGGTCGGAAATTTTTTGTTTTCTCCTGCGTTACCCTACACAAGGGCGCCGTCGCATCTTAGCCAGAGGATCCCCTCGTGAAGAAGGGAGGAAGGCCCGCCGTCCGCCGTCCGCCGGGCGAGCTTCGCTCGCCGGCCTCCTCCGGCGGCGGCGGGGAAGCAGGGGAGGAGGGAGGTCGAGGGCGGCGGCGGCTAGGGCGCCCGAGTCGCCCCCCTGGAGGCGACGCGAGCGGTTATATTGCAATATCGAGGGTAGATGTCTGGGCCGGCTGGAATGGTGGGTGACATACGCCTGTGGGACGTCCGGGCAAGCTCGACGGCGCCGGTGTGGGAGATCAGGGAGAAGGACGACTGCTTTGCAGATGTTGCTGCATCAGACTCGCTGTCGGCATTGTTTAAGGTGGGGGCTGCCTCCGGTGAGGTTTACATGGCTGACTTGAGGAGACTTAGTGGTGATGGCACCAGTGTGGATCCTTGGGTGTGCATCGGAGACCGACAAAGTGCGGGAGCTGCCACAGCATCTCGAAGGAAGGATGGGAATAACTGTAGAATTGAGTGCTACCGTAATTGGGTGTTTGTGGCACGGGACGCATATGTTGAGGTGTGGACACAGGCGGAAATTATTCCGAAATAGGGTTTCCCCCCGCTTTATATTATAAAGCAACGAACACCGATCACAGGGTAACTGCTAGGGCGAACAGCACATCAAGCCCAAAGACAAAAAAAGAAGAAGAAAAAAAATGCCAACAACGGCAGCTCGGCAAGCACGGAGGATCCGCCACCGCTGCGCCCACCAACTACGTCCCACCACACACCATGACACCGGATCGCCGCGTACCAAGCAACACCTCCAACAAGGAATGCGACGCCAACGACGCTGCTGCCCGGACAAGTCCTAGGGTTTCCCCCGGCACGCGGAGGGGAGCGGGGGATGGATAGCACGTCGGAGCCGGATAGACCGGCAAGGATTTCTCCCGCATCTCCAAGCACCGCCACCCACTCGAACCGGAGCCATCCCACCATCTTGCCGTCCACAAGCACGCGCCACCACGGTCTTGGACCCCACCACGCCGCCAAGCTGCGAGAACCACCACGAGGTCGAGAGGACAGGGGCAAAGAGCATCCAAAGGCAAGGGTGGAGACACCGGAGCCGAACGGGAAGGAACCGCCTCCACCGCAGCCGCGCAGAGGCCCGTGCCCCCAGCACCGCCGCAGTCTGCCGTCTGGACGCAGCAGCTGAGGCATACCAGGCCACCCGGGCTCGGCCGGGCCCATCTCGGGCCCGCAAAGCTCCGGCCGCCGCGTTGCTGCACGCCGGCAACCTCGCCGCGACCCACTACCATCCAGACGCCCCGCCACCGCCGCCCGAGAGCTACACCGCCGCCCAGCAGCCGCCGGCCCGCCTAGACCCAGATGGGGCCCGAAGGGCCCAGATCTGGGCCTGGCGGGCGCCGCCAGCCCGCGCCACCGCGACACCCCGCCGCCAACGGTGCCGCCGCCACCCAGCACCCGCCCCCGCCCGCACAGGACCGTTGCCGCCTGACAGCACCACCTGCGCCGCGCCCGCCCCGCGCCGGAGCTGCATCAGGAGGGGAATCGCCCCGGGCCGCCGCCGCCGGGGCCGCCCCGGGCCGAGCCCGGCGCCGCACGCCGGCGACGGCGGAGGAGGAGAGGAGGGAGGGACCGCTGGGAGTAGGGAGGGGGCGCGGCCGGTCGCCCGCGCGGGGGGCGAGCCGGTCGCGAGAGGGAAGGAGTTCACAGGCGGAAATTACACCAGAGGCTGGGGAGAAGAAGGTGATGAGGAGGAATTGGGTAGGGAATGGGCCATGGATGGTTACTGCAGACGGCGAGGAGAAGCCTAAGATCGTGAGTTGGGCCTTCGGAGGCAGCAGGATGGCATTGGCTAGAACCGATAAGCGGTCTATTGAGGTGTGGGATAGTGCTTCTGGGGCAATATCAGGTAACCTCTGAATAGAGAAACTAGACTACACCTGTTAGAAATCCCAAATACCGTTGCTGTTCTTGTTCACCTCTATCAATGTAGTTTCGGTATTTGTTTTTGGTTGGAAAACAGTCTACACTCTTATTGTATAATCTGCCTATACCGAAAGAAAAGATCAACAGTATCACATGCCACATTTCTTTAAGCAAAAATGAAGTAGAATTGATTGCGGACCAGAATTGCTTGGTTCCTTTGTGTAACTGAGTTAGGGCCAATTCTTTTGACCCGATTATGGAGAATCTGGGTCTGAAAAGTCAAAAGCTAGAAAGAACTCATTTTGATTCTGTAGAATTGTCAAAATCAGACCACAATCGACAGTGCAACTGAAAAGCAGCGTTTTGGGTCGATTCTCGCGATTCTGGACCTCCCGCAAAAGAAAACTCTTGGATTTTCAGGCCGTACCCCTAGTTCAGCAGACCTTCTTTATTGTAATATTTATCAATCTAAGATATTCAGCATCACATGCAAATCTAAGATATTCTCCATACCTGGACATTAGATTAACATCTTCTACTGGACGTTACAACACGCTTTGCATCTTCTAGAGGCTCATCATATTTCCAGCATCACATGCAAATCCGTTACCACATGCTTTCCAGCTTTCTGTTTCATCAGAAGTTACGGTCTGTTTCGTCAGAAGTTCTGATGGATATTAATTGCTTGGTTCTCTGAACATTGGTGTCCCTTGTATTTGCTTATGAACACATCTTATATGATGCAAAGTTGCAAACTAATATGTGTAATAAATTTTGTAGCAAACTAATATGACATCATCCTGGGAATTTAATAATCATACAAAGTCAATTCTTGTATCCGCATTCAATCTTATTAGTTTAACTGGTGTCTTCCACCACAGTGCACATTAAAAGATTTAGTTTGAGTAACATGTGTAAGATAAGTTTTATGGTAGGAATAATAATAGCACATAAGGTTAGGAATCTCAAACTCTACGACGATTATTGTTTGTTTTTACGTCATTTCATTATGTAGGTTGATCTGATAGATGGTGGAATTTCAAATTGGCTGCCGGTTCTGACAGAAACTATTAAATTTCATCTTGATCCATCATAGATTTGTCCATAGCCATTAACCAACTATGCAAACATATCAAATATGAACTCAGTGGATTTGATGACACGGCTCAGCAAGTAAAACCCCACTAAAGTTTTCAATTGCCCCCCTTAACTAGCGATAAATATCCAGAGCTCCGTCCATTAGGTTTCTATTTAGCTCAGTATTTTGCAATCAAATCATTTGATAGGTTTGAACCTTTTGCATTTTTCAAATAATATACTACATGTAGCCGGGAAAACTGTTTGTTGCTATAAAGAAAAAATCTTTGCAGTTTGTATTTTTCCACAATGCCCGATGTCTTTATAGGAGTTTTGACATACCTTGCTTTTCTACACGCTGCTTGTGCAGATCTGCAGCTTCTAGTTTTGAACTCAATTCCATATATTCCTGTAGCACACGGGAGATGATTTGTTCACAGCCTGGGGCATATGCTTTAGAAGTGTCTAATTGGCATGGGGTGGGGACTGGAACTGATACATACTTCGACATCTAAGAAAATCCTAACAAATAATACTTGGTAATTAATTAGCTTAACTCATGTGCTCTTGAAAAAGCCAAGTTGGAGACCATGGAGCTTCTTCGCCTGCGGACGCCACTACCGTCCCCGACTGCAATGGCTTCACTGTCCGGTCTCTCATGCTGTACACCCCAGAGTCTTGAAAGGGATTCTCACAATTTTCCTCGTTTAAGGGGCACGCGACATTAAGTTAAGAAATCCCAAACCAGGCTGGCTAGATTCTTTCTTCTAGCTTAGAGCATCTCTAGCCGCGCCCCCAACAGGCCCCCCAGGCCACTTTTTTTATCGCCGGCGCCGAAAAAATCTCCCAATCGCCTCCCAGGACGCCGACTTCCGCCGGTTGGGCCCTTTTTTGGGCCGGCGATCCCAGGCCGAACCCAGCGCGCTGGGGGGCACTTGGGGGCTCCGGCGGAAGGAAAAACGGCGCGTGGGACACCACTGTCAGGCGAGAGACGCCTTTTCCCTGCCAGTTTCGCCCTCGCGCGCCACATCACGCCTTGCCGCCATGCCGATTCCGGCGCCGCCCACCTGCCCATAGCCGTTGCACCGCCGCTAGAAAAGGTCATTTCCCCATCGGATCTCCTTCTCGTCTCCATCCCGCTCTCCTGGGCGATTCAGGCGCCGCTCCGACGGTCACGCAGGCGGGGTACCGGCGGCTGCCTATCCACCGCGCCCGCCAGGCGTTCGGCGATTTGCCTGGTCGGCCATGGACTCAGACGACGAGGAGGCGTTCGCGGCTCTGATGGAGGAGGAAGCCGAGGCCGACGCCGTCGACGAGGAGCACCTCATGATCCTCGCCGCGCTGGCCGGCCTGTTCGCGAACAATGCCAAGCCGCGGCGAGGTGGCTCGGCGCCGGGCCGCCGCAAGAGCAAACAGAGGCATCGAATGGAGGGCTATTGCATGCTCTACGCCGACTACTTCGCCGACGCTCCTCTGCACGGCGAGAAAGTATTCCGGCGCCGTTATCGGATGGGCCGGAAGCTCTTCCTCAGGATTGTGAATGCCATCCGGGAGTTCGACATCTATTTCATTTGCAAGAAGGATTGCACCGGCACGGTTGGATTATCCTCACTTCAGAAGTGCACCACAGCTACGAGGATGCTTGCATACGGAGCTCCCGGTGATATACAGGAAGACTATGGACGCATGACCGAGTCCACCGCCATTGAGTGTTTGTACAAGTTCTGCAGGGCAGTGGTGGCTGTGTTTGGACCACAATATTTACGATCACCCAATGTTGAAGACACTGCTCGGATCCTAGCACAGAATGCATCAAGAGGATTTCCTGGGATGCTTGGAAGCATCGACTGCATGCATTGGGCATGGAAAAACTGTCCATTTGCTTGGCAGGGGATATACAAAGGCGTCAAAGGAGGTTGCAATGTGGTATTTGAGGCGGTGGCCACACATGACCTATGGATTTGGCACTCCTTCTTTGGTATGTCAGGAACTCACAATGACATCAACGTCCTGCAGTGTTCGAATGTCTTTGCCAAGCTTGTCGAAGGTCATGATCCTCCGGTGAACTTCGAGGTCAATGGGCGCCACTACAACAAGGGATACTATCTAGCAGATGGCATCTATCCGAGATGGTCCACCTTTGTGAAGACTATCTCAAACCCTGTGCCAGGAGGCAAGAAGTCACACTTTGCTAAGTATCAGGAGGCTTGCAGGAAGGATGTCGAGCAATCATTTGGTGTGCTCCAATCTCGATTTGCTGTTGTCCGGTACCCCGCTCTAACCTGGTCGAAATCGCAGATGTGAGAGGTGATGAATTGTTGTGTCATCTTGCACAACATGATCATTAAGAGCGAGCAGAAAGAGCCAGTGTTTGACACTGAACCATATTTCAGGCAGGGTCCTTTTGCAGTTGTTGATCACCAGGTACCGGCAACATGGGCTGCCTTCCTCAATATGCGCCAGGAGATCCGAGACCCACAGGTGCATCAACAACTGCAGGACGATCTGGTGGAGCACCTATGGAGGCTCAAGGGCAACGCCTAGTTCGATTTGTTTTAATTTATGTTGGAATTATGAGCTTGCTTCGTTGAACTATTTAATTTGTATTGATTTCTTGATGAACTTTCACATACAAATTTAGTTTTTTTGAATTTGTGCCGAATTTGTGCCGAAACTAGGCTGAAATCGCCGGCTGGGGGGGGGGGAGCGACGGCTGGGAACCCGAGCCCCCTAAGTCGTTTTTTCGCCGGTTGGCACCCAGACGGCGCTATTTCGGCCCCTGGGGCACCTAACGGCTGGAGATGCTCTTAGAAAGTACTCCTGTTAGCTAGATTGACCTCCGGCAAGGGCAGGGAGGGACTCGGAGCACCCTTGGCTGACAAACGTCTCCCAGCCACGGCTCGCTGATCCTTCGTTTGACAATCAGCAGCCGATCGCCGGCGACGACAGGGTAGTTCTGCCGCAAGTAGGTGTCGGTCGAGTTAGGATCGTACCATGCCTCCTGCCCTACCAGGGTACCGTGGATGGTTGTCTGCTCGTGGCCGTCGTCCAGGATATAGATCTTTCCTTTGAAGATGGCAATGTCGCTGACGAAGTCGCCTTCAGGCTCCGCCCACTCCATCGTGGAACACCTCGTGGTTCGTGATGTCCCATGGCTGCCCATGAGTAGAGATGATGACTCTCGCGGTCGTGGAATTTTTTTGACCACCAGAGCGGCGAGGGAGGTGATCGGACGCCACCACCTTCCGGACGACGGGCTTTCCCTGGAACCAGCCGGCAGCCTCGTGGACACGGGTCGTCGCCGAGGGGGAATGGTTCATCCACTACACCACGACACTCAAAGCAGCGTCGAACAATCTGTCGGCATAGGTTACCTTCGGCGACACATTTTGTGTCGGCAAAGATCTACAGCAACAGAAAGAAGGTGTCGCCTATAGTCCTGCCGGGAAAGGTCTTTGCCGACGGATATATCTTTTCCGACAGATAACATGACAACATTGGTGAGATCTCTCCCGACAGACATATCTATGCCGACGGTCCATCTGACACCGTGTTATGCCGACGGATTGTGTGACGCCATACCTACGCCGACACATTATCTGATACTATATTCGCCGACACATTATGCATCGGCCATTTCTATACCGACAGTTTATCTGCCGGTTAGTTATGCCAACAGATAATGTGACATGCTGCCCTTATACCGACACACTTTCTACAGGGGTTAGACATTTCAGCATAAATGCAAATGCACCATATATTAACATGAAATTAAAATCATAGTATTCAGTTCATGTTCATATATTCCATTCATCACAAGATAACATCCAATGCATTCATTCTAACATATATAAATGATTCCAATTGCACGGTGCCATTCATCAAAAGATAACAGCCAACGCATTCATTCAACATACATAGAAGATTCATTGTTTTTCTTCACTCAAGTTAGCTACAGCCATTAAGCAAATACCCAAGTCGACATTCAGGTCATGTCTTGTTACAAAATATGATGAGCAAGTTCTCAAGAGACCAATCATTTGATCACTTGACTACTACAAAATATTATGGAAGATACCCAGTCTTCGATCAAGACGACATCAACTTCCATATGAACAAAATGCGCCGACAATGTTCCATATTATGGACAAAAGCGATCAGCGGAACATCTGTGATCAACCTCAATACTTCCTACTTTCTGCCATTTGTCCCTGCAAAAGAACTTGTATCTTTGAGCAATCTTAGAAAATGAGAAGCACATGGGATGAAAGAGACGCGATTTAATAGACCATAATAATGTTGTATATTTCAGTCGAAAAGAGATGATAAAAAGGGTATCTATAATACTGTTGTATACTGTACATGTTAAAAAACAGTTTTTTAATCCTACCAAGTGCTTCACGTTTGGAGAACAAAGTTTCTCTGCCTAGATTGAAAAAAAACAAATTTCTCTGCCCAGATTGAAAAAAAATGTGCATGTACATATATATGAGACTGGAGCTTATAGATTAACAAAATATATATGAGGCTGGAGCAAATAGATTAAAGAAAATGTGCCTGTACATATATATGAGACTGGAGCAAATAGATTAACAAAATATATATGACACTGGAGCAAATAGATTAAAAAAAGTGCCTGTACATATATATGAGACTGGAGCAAATAGATTAACAAAATATATATGAGGCTGGAGAAAATAGATTAAAGAAAATGTGCCTGTACATATATATGAGGCTGGAGCAAATAGGTTAAAGAAAATGTGCCTGTACATATATATGAGACGTAAAATCTAAGTGTCAACAATTTATATTCCATTCTCACAAAAAATAGTAACAAATTCTGCAAAAAAGTAACATGTACAGTATATACAACATAAGATAAAAAGGTGGCGCTACCTATCAAACACATGTCTGATTGGGCGCGCCACTTTTCGAAAAATGTTCTATCACCATTTGCTACATGTATCATATACTGACATGTTTTGAATAGACTTGTAATTGTATCAGGGCACACAAGACTTGTAATTGTATCTCTAAACTGGTAGTGGTATACTACTTGCTCTCAGTTCTAAGTGTGAGATAGACATGGTGATGTTGACAAGAATAATACCTGAACTCTGCGCTGACGACAACCATGAGCAAGGTTTGATCTACAAAAAAAACAATTAGTTAGCATCATGTGATAGTTTACACTAGAACAGGAAAATGTATAAAATGTATTTTTACCCTATTTGATGGCCATGCAATGGACATGTGGTGAGCATCGCCCATTGTTTGCATTCCATCATATCCACGAGCAAGCTCCACCTCTCTTTTCAATACAACATTGACAAGAACTTCGTAATATTGCAGCCCAAGAACTTCACCTCCCACTATGGTTTCTTGGTTGGTTGAGATAACCACTGCCTTCGCCACAGGATCAGATCTCACCAAATGATATAATATGACATCCCTACCAACCTAAATCATGCATCGTCTATTAGCAAACAAAACATAACAACATATATGTAGTTAAAAGATGAGATGATTACCAGGTCTTCTTGATTGTGAGATGCTTGAGAGGCCTGACGGACGCATGGAGTGGCTACATGGCTTCTAGGTGGTAAATGTGTGGATGCAACATTATGGCTAGATGGTATACGCTTTTGGATGAATAAGCCATCGTCTTCCTGGACTGCATCATGATGACCCTCATGTTCCTCTTCCTCATCGTCATCATCTGGTACAATACCTGAGAACTATGGAGGGACACAAAAATAAAATGAGTTAGTGTACCTATGATTCACATATCTTAACAAAAGTAGACAACTAAGCACTCTACCATGGGACGGGAGAGAGAATTAGGAGGCGAAGGCGTGGGCATTTCAACACTGTGACTTCCTTGTGAAAACATTGCTTGCATATCATCGACGCTGTTGACACCCGTTTTTGGCACGAAGCCAAAACACAATTAAGAAGGCCTCAAATGGAAAAGTACTCAAAGTGAGAAAGTTCTGTATCATCGAAAGGAGAAACTTTGAAGTTTGGGCCATAGCCATCCGATCTCATCTCTAAGGCCGAAAGTTGTGTTCGAAGTACTGGGATTTTGTATCCAGAACACTATTCGGCTGATTACGCCCTCAACATGATCTCATATGAGAAAACTTTCTACATGAATTGTGTTCGTCTCGTCGAAACGGTCAACTTTGCTTTTGGAGTCATCATCATCCGAGGTCGTTTACTGCCTCGAAAAAGACCCGCAAGGTACAGTCAGAAAGCTTGCCGGGATAGAAACCTTGCCGGGGAAATCTTGCCGGGATGGAAACCTTGCCGGGGTGAAAGCTTGCCGGGATAGAAACCTTGCCGGGGAAATCTTGCCGGGATGGAAACCTTGCCGGGGTGAAAGCTTGCCGGGATGGAAACCTTGCCGGGGTGAAGCTTGCCGGGGTGCTTGCCGGGAAAAGCTTGCCGGGGTGGAAACTGTCAAATCCGACCAGAAGCTGAAGATGGGCTTAAATAATTATCTAGATGGCCTCAGATGAAAAAGTGTTCAACATGAAAGTTGTTCGTAACATCGAAACGGTCAACTTTGCTTTTGGAGTCATCATCATCCGACATAGTATACGACCTGCAGAGACGCTACAAGAGTCGGACGGTCCAGTCAGCTACATAACCGAGTCCGACTCGAAATTAAAGATGACCCCGTGGAGTATTCAAGATGGCCTTATTTGGAAAAGTGATCAACATACGGATTATTGGCCTCGTCGAAGCGCACAAAATTCGTGTTTGGACCATCTCCATAGGAGGTCGTGTGCAGATTCCACGGCCCACGCAAGGAGCAAGACAGAAGATTGGACCAGATTCGGGCTGAATCCGAGCGGGACCAGAACTAGGACTCTAGGACGTGAATTGATGTAATTTTCTTGTAAGGAAAGCCTAGATGAATCCTTTGCTTGTACGGGAAGTCCAGCCGCCTCTTATATATGTTGGGGGTGACGGCCGATTGAACAACACACAATCGAACAAATCAATCTACTACTTTTTACCCTACTTTTATCCCTCTCCCTTGTATCTTTCTTCTCGTTCTTCGTTCGTTCTTCGTATTGAAGTGCGGCAATCCTCGAGGCCCTAGGGGCGAGCGAATCGACCTAGGGCAGCCCATCGTTCATCCGTGACTCCTGACGGGTTCAATCCCGGAGAAGCGGTGCGTCGGGTCTACAAAAGCGCCTGCCGGATTGTCTTGCGTACCGCGCTTCCGGCAGGCCTCCCTCGACGTGAGCTGCGGTGCATCACCCCCGGCGTCGAGGGTACGCGTGACGCGTTCTTGTGTCAACACACTTTTTGGCGACTCCGCTGGGGACGAAAGATCAAGAATCATCATCAACCATGTCAAATCTTCCCCAGCCCTCAGAAGTTAGCGCCGATAACATCATTAAGCCCGGTCTTGATGAGCTATCGGAGGAACATCGCCAGGCCTACGAAGCGCTCAAGAAAAAGCGTGAAGAGGCTTTTGAGGCGCTCAAGAAGAAGCGCGAGGAGGAGGATTTGGAGGCGTTTCTTTCAAGTTTCAAGAAGGACCGCCAAGGCAACATCACTCCGATTGGAGAAATCAGGTTACCTCCTCCCATTGATGAACAAGATGAAATCACTATGAGCAAAGTTTTTTCTCCTGAGCAACTGGCTGTGATTGAAAGTCTTGTTAGTAAGGGTAATGTGATGGCGTACAATTCTTTTGTGGCAAATACCAATGCTCAGAAAAATATGCCGCCGTCATCTAGTGGTAATGTTGGTGTATCCAGTAGCCCAGAAAAACCTAATCCAACTTTACCTATTTCATCGGCACCTCCCATGCAACAACATTACAATTTGCCGATGAATTTTTATCCTAGCCAAACCAATCAACTTGTGGCCGCACCTGCATACCCTAATCCTATTATGAGTGTGCCCAATTCGGCGTCTATGCCGAATTACTTTGTCACATCACCTATGAATACAAGCATGTTTGGTCTCCCGCCGAATTATGTTTCGGCGCCTACTCCACAAGTTGCATCACTAGCTAGTTCCCAAGTTGCTCCTATGTCATTGCCACAAGCATCTTCATCTACCTCGGATCCAATTTTAGCCAAATTAAGGGAGGATTTGCATAAGATGTTTCAAGAAACTTTCGGAAACGAGCCGAAAATAAAGAGTCGTGTGTATCAAAAGCCTTATCCTGAACACTTCGACACAGTTTTGTACCCTCCAGGTTATAAGGTTCTTGATTTTGTCAAATTTAGTGGAGAGGGCACAAAAACAACTTGGGAGCATGTGAGTCAGTATCTAGCACAGTTGGGTGAAGCAAGTTCCATAGAAGAATTGAAAGTGCGGTTATTTCCCTTATCTTTAACTGGCACCGCATTTTCATGGTTTGCTGCTTTGCCACCTGGCTCAATTCTCTTATGGTCGCAACTAGAGCAAAAGTTTCATGATCATTTTTATAGTGGCGACAATGAGCTTAAGTTATCGCATCTTACATCGGTTAGGCAAAAGCATGATGAATCGGTCACCGATTATGTCAAAAGATTTAGAGATATAAAAAACCGATGCTATAGCTTAGTGATAACCGAAAGAGACTTGGCGGATCTTGTCCTTAATGGTTTGAAAACTCACATTAAGGAGAGGCTAGAAAGTTATGAATTTTTAAATATTAACCAAGTCTTGCAGAAAGCTTTGGCTCAAGAAAGCCGAAGTAAAGAGATTCATAGGTCAACAACCGATCGTCCTAGAATGCATATGCTTGATTATAATGATGAATATTCGGACGATGAGGTTGATGTCTGTACCACTGAATTTGTTTGGTCCTCAAAGGCCAAACCCTATGCATGCAATGCTCTTAAGCCGATTCGTAAGAATCGTGATGAGGAGATGAAATTTACTTTTGATATATCCAAGTGTGATGGAATATTTGATGCTCTCTTGCAAGAAAAGATGATTAGAATATCACACACCATACCGCCGTTTGAGGAGCTGAAATGGCGTGCTTATTGCAAATATCATAATTCATTTTCTCATGCTACTAATGATTGCAATGTTTTTCGGAGACAGATACAATCGGCCATTAATGACGGACGATTGAGTTTTTCTGAGATGCAAGTTGATAGACAGCCCTTCCCAATGAATACCATGACTTTGGAGGGGAAGAAAATGTTAATTCGGCCTAACATATCCGAATTAGCTAATAAAGACAATATTGTCATTGGTGAGCCCAGGAAGAACAAAGATGGCGACAAGATCTTGGGGAGGCAAGTCGTGCTTGAGAAGCAATCCGATGGTGGAGAGGTAATCAAGATCACCATAAAAAATCCTGCACTCGGGGGGCAACCGCAAGTACAAGAGGATACTCATGTTGAACTTATCAAGCCCAAGAATTCAGAAGTTGGCAAGTGTAAAAGGAGTGAAGCTAAGCACAAGCGAATCAAGCCAACTTTTGATATGTTGCTATCTAAATATGCAAGTCAAGCGGCCGGTTCTAGCTCCAATCGGCCATCATATTCAAAACGTTCAAGATCACCTCCGAAGCAAGAGTTTCGACACTATGCAAGGCCATATGGGTCATGGGCACCGGCACCATGGATGTCGCCACCCCTCTATGCGCCATATTACATGGGAGACTTCAATGGAGGATGGGGGCAGCCCCCAATGGCTCCTTATGCTTTTCATATGGGGTGGACAACACCTAGAAGGCCTGCTCACAAAAAGCTTTATTATCCTACACAAGGCCGTTCAAGCCATGGTGCTAATCGGCCAACAAAAAATTCTCCAAGCGAAGCAGAATCTAGGGATCCCAAGTATATTCAACCTAAGTGGTGTCCTCCCGGTCTGTCCAAGACACAAAAAAGGAGATTACAACGTATGAGGAGCCGCGAGAAGGCGGCACATGAAGTAGAAGAGCAAAAGGACGAATTGTTCAATAAAATTCGGCCCGTGGCGCCCACAAAACAAGTGTGGAGGCCTACACAAAAAGGAAACGCAGATGTCTCTACACTAGCTACAACAGCACCTACGCCACCAAAAAAGGATGATGCAGCCCTTATTACATCGTCCACGCCACCTGAAACATCCCCTTTTATTGAGGAAATTTTAAGTCCAATATACACATTGGGAGATGAAGATGAGATGGAGGATTTTGAATCTACGCCGGTTCGGGATGGTGGCAATCGACTTCAAGATATATACTTATCATGTTAAACACAAACATGGCCGATATATGATTATCGCCCTAAGAATATAAATGGCCGATGGAGTGTTGATTATCGCCCTTAGAACCAATGTGGTACAAATTATTTTTCGGCACACAAGTTTTGCCGAAAAACAGGGGGGCGTGTGTTGACACCCGTTTTTGGCACGAAGCCAAAACACAATTAAGAAGGCCTCAAATGGAAAAGTACTCAAAGTGAGAAAGTTCTGTATCATCGAAAGGAGAAACTTTGAAGTTTGGGCCATAGCCATCCGATCTCATCTCTAAGGCCGAAAGTTGTGTTCGAAGTACTGGGATTTTGTATCCAGAATACTATTCGGCTGATTACGCCCTCAAGATGATCTCATATAAGAAAACTTTCTACATTAATTGTGTTCGTCTCGTCGAAACGGTCAACTTTGCTTTTGGAGTCATCATCATCCGAGGTCGTTTACTGCCTCGAAAAAGACCCGCAAGGTACAGTCAGAAAGCTTGCCGGGGAAATCTTGCCGGGATGGAAACCTTGCCGGGGTGAAAGCTTGCCGGGATAGAAACCTTGCCGGGGAAATCTTGCCGGGATGGAAACCTTGCGTGAAGCTTGCCGGGGTGCTTGCCGGGAAAAGCTTGCCGGGGTGGAAACTGTCAAATCCGACCAGAAGCTGAAGATGGGCTCAAATAATTATCTAGATGGCCTCAGATGAAAAAGTGTTCAACATGAAAGTTGTTCGTAACGTCGAAACGGTCAACCTTTCTTTTGGAGTCATCATCATCCGACATAGTATACGACCTGCAGAGACGCTACAAGAGTCGGACGGTCCAGTCAGCTACATAACCGAGTCCGACTCGAAATTAAAGATGACCCCGTGGAGTATTCAAGATGGCCTTATTTGGAAAAGTGATCAACATACGGATTATTGGCCTCGTTGAAGCGCACAAAATTCGTGTTTGGACCATCTCCATCGGAGGTCGTGTGCAGATTCCACGGCCCACGCAAGGAGCAAGACAGAAGATTGGACCAGATTCGGGCTGAATCCGAGCGGGACCAGAACTAGGACTCTAGGACGTGAATTGATGTAATTTTCTTGTAAGGAAAGCCTAGATGAATCCTTTGCTTGTACGGGAAGTCCAGCCGCCTCTTATATATGTTGGGGGTGACGGCCGATTGAACAACACACAATCGAACAAATCAATCTACTACTTTTTACCCTACTTTTATCCCTCTCCCTTGTATCTTTCTTCTCGTTCTTCGTTCGTTCTTCGTATTGAAGTGCGGCGATCCTCGAGGCCCTAGGGGCGAGCGAATCGACCTAGGGCAGCCCATCGTCCATCCGTGACTCCTGACGGGTTCCATCCCGGAGAAGCGGTGCGTCGGGTCTACAAAAGCGCCTGCCGGATTGTCTTGCGTACCGCGCTTCCGGCAGGCCTCCCTCGACGTGAGCTGCGGTGCATCACCCCCGGCGTCGAGGGTACGCGTGACGCGTTCGTGTGTCAACAGACGCGTCGTTCCATTGCTTGCATTTGCTCCTTTAGAGTTGAAACTGCTTGTTCAGCTCTTCGACGAAGTTGCATTTGCATTGCAAGCTTTGTTGGCACTTTAGCTTTGGTTCCAGGCGCGCCCACACTCTGTGGAGTTGGCCCCATACTCAACATACGGACACGTCCTCTTGGTTCCTTCTCTCCAAAAACATGTGCATAAAGATCCCCTTCTTCAATAGAATTTTCCTCCAATTCTGGATGGAGTGCAGCTTCAGTTTGAAGTTTCTTCTACAAGACCAAAGCAAATGAGGTACCTCAAGTTATTTGCATGACGAATACACATGCATGATATCTGAATGATCATGCCACTTATTTTTACAGAAAATAGATGATGAATGGTACATGCAACTCACAATTAGCGGCACTGCTAGTGGGGTGGGAGCTCCGGTTTTCTTACTTGTATGTACTTCGACAAAAAATTTGTCTCTGCCTGGATTGTACCCAAGTTTCTGAGCCTGCAACCAATTTGTTTCACTAGTAACTAAAATAACCAAAACTGATGTGATGCATCACTTTCAAGAAGTGCTCGAGTAGTTGAGTTTACCATATCATGACCAACACGAGCAAAACTCTTGCTGCCAGCTACATGTAGCAATTTCAAATTGGAACGAATTTTTTTGTTTCTAGCACTGCTAGCCTAAAAATCATGCGAACAATGAGTTAAGCTAGGATATGACATGAAGACATTAGTTCAATTCAAACCCAAAGTAAAGAAGTCTGTGCCTTACCTCAGATTCTGTTTTTCTCCACTGGTCGATAAGTTGTATCCAATCATCCTTTTTAATCCTTAAATCACGTCTTTCCATAAGTTCCTCATCTGTCAATGTGGCATCAAACTTCTCCTTTAGGTCTGATTTAAATTCTCTCCATTTTTTTGCAGCTGCGACCATAAAGTAATCCAAAGCAGCTTCATCCACCTCAAAATATGACTGGACAAATATGAAAAAGAAGTCATTTAGCAAAAGCCAGCTAGAAAAAATAGAAGACTATAGGAAAACCTATTTGGACCATCTAAACTACCTTCATGTCATCCCATAGCTTTAACTTTGCCTCGGGGTCAATATATCTCCAGTCCTCAACTAGCACCGACAATTGCTTCCTTACCAATGTTCCAATGAAATTAGCAAATGTTGTACCGTTGCTACCAACAGGCTGACCATACTCATTTAGTTCAACTTTTTGTTTAGGTTGATCTCTATCATATATCTTCCTTAATTCAGTGGGACCCCTTCCTCTCTTCTTTTTTTGTTGTACATCAGCTGAAGCATTTGCTTTACAATGCAAAGGGAATGAGTGAGAAACTGCACTCATAAATCTGAAGTGTGTAGAAAATGAGAACGATGGAGCAGCACTAGAATACCTTGAATATCATCTGAGCCATGCCCTATGGGTTCATTATTGGCATCTTCACCATCTTGGTTCAACCTTGACTGGGAACGCAGATTACGCCCTCCATTTGCAACTTCAGCTGTGCAGTTATTTGGCTAGGAAAAAGTATAAATATGTATGAAAGATGTCACACAATGCTTCATCCAATGCTTGTAAACAATGAGAAGTACATTGAATGTCAACAATGAGAAGTACACAACCTTTTTTCTTTTCTTGGTTGGCTGTGATGAAGTTGCTTTCTTAGTGGGATTCTTGTTTCCTCCCAATGCTTCATTCCTTTTGATTTCAATAAGAGCTCTCACCTTTCTCTCATTTTCTGCAATATTGGCAAGCCTCAAAGTTTCATCAACCAGAGGGACCTCGCTTCCTCCTCTTGTTCCTACCATCTTTTTTCCTGCAAGTGACAAATGTTAGAACAAGATGCTTAACAAACAATAGTGGATAAAATATGCATACACAAAAAAATGCAAACACCCCTTACTTTCTAGATTTCTTAGCATACACAATTCTCCCATCTATGTCTGTTCTAGCATAGTCAATACTTTGAAGATCATCATGAAAACATGAATAGATATGTGGATCAACCATTGGCATAGCGGTCTCTACATCCTCATCTTCAGCGTCATGCATGGCATATGAGCCACGTGGATTGTAGTGGCTAACAGTAACCCATTCATCATCAATTGGGTCTTCAACATAGAAAACTTGAGTTGCTTGCGACGCTAAAATGAAAGGCTCATCTGATATATTTTCACCGGTATTGATCAAATGCTTGAAATTTATAGAAGTTACCCCAAGGCGATCAACTTTTACCCACTTGTCTTTTATGCGGTTGTCAACCCAATCACATTTGAAGAGAACTATTTTTCCACTATTTTGATAGTTCAACTTGAGAATTTCCTTAATGATACCGTAAAATGTTTGGTTTCCTATTATGATATTATCATCGTTTCCTTTTTCATAACGCGTAATCTGTGAAACTAGAGCTATAGCACTATTTTGCACTGGCCTACCATCATCATAGGACTGCGTGTGAAAATGTAACCCATTTCTAGTATAGCTACTAAATTGTTGTGCAACTTTTGATGGCCCCTGAGCTAAAATACTTATCTCCTCTGGCACTTTGTCACCCATTTCTTCCACCTGTGAATATGGAATATAGTACTTTAAAAATTGGATGGAACTCGCTGCATATATATACATCACAAGAAAACAGATACATGTGACCACTTACATGCTTCTTAAACCACTCATGGAAGGACTCATGCTGGACACGACTAATTTGTCGATTATTTTTAAGACCATTTGAGGAAAGATATTCCTTATGCTTGCTGCAAATTATTCATTACTTCAACAACAAGCATAAATAAAATGCAAACTGAAAAAAATGGATAGCTTACTTCAAATAAGGTTCTATGTGGTCGTAGTTGAACAAGACATATCTATGAGCTTGAAGCCAAGTCTTATTGTCCAATAACACAGAATGCTTGCCAACTAATCCTCGACCAAGGTTGCTGAAGAAAGGTAGTGTGGTACTACTGGTTTCCATACCCAAACCTTGATCATTTCTAATTTGTCGAGTGAACTGAGTTTCACCTTTTAAATACCGAGAATAAAAGGTAAGAGTCTCATCAAATAAATAGCTCTCAGCAATAGATCCCTCTGGATGGCTTCTAGTATGAACAAAGCCCTTACACCGGCACAAATACCTACATCGTGATAAACAAATCAAATGTCTATGTCTATTTGCAAAGGAAGCATACTTTTACTGCTACGGAAGTGGTTGGTGACAATTACCTCTCTATAGGAAACATGTTGCGAAAATGCACTGGGCCAGCTATTTTGGCTTGGGCCGGAAGATGCACCATCAAGTGTACCATGATATCAAAAAAGGATGGAGGGAATATAGTCTCAAGAATGCTCAAGGTCTCAGCTATTTCAGCCTCTAGCTTTTCCATATCACTAACAGAAATAACATGCGAGTAAATCTGCTTGAAGAAATTGCTAACACGAATTAGTGCTGCACTAACTTTTTCGGGCAATAGCCTTCTCACAGCAAGTGGTAGCAAATGCTGCATTAAGATGTGGTTGTCATGGCTCTTTACCCCGATTATTTTCCTTTCCTTGACATGCACATTACCACGTATATCAGCTGCTAACCCGTAAGGGAACCTAGCTCCTTTAAATACTCCACAAAATAACTTCTGTTGGGCAACATTCATTTCATAAGGTGCTGGAGGTAAATAAAATTTATCTTCTACTTCAAGTTCAACAGGATGAATGTCACTTCTAATGTTTAGATCTTGAAGGTCCAAGCGAGAGTTTAGATTATATCCTTAGATTTCCCATCATCAATGCACAACAATGTGTTGATTATGTTCTCACATACATTTTTTTCTATGTGCATGACATCTAAGTTGTGACGCAGTAACAAGTTCTCCCAATATGGCAGCCTGAACAAAATAGACTTCCTTTTCCAAACTATTAACGGCTTATCGTCCTTGCGCTTCCGCTTGGTTTTCTTCTTTCCGGATGGATCCTTCCCAAAAACCGTATGCATATCTTCTGTTTGAGCAACAATTTCTGGTCCAGAGAGAGGAATTGGGGCTGGCCTATGCTCAACAAGGCCATCAAAAGAATGGGTGTTGGACTTAAAGGGGTGGTCTTCATGTAAGAACCTACGGTGCCCCATGTAGCATGTCTTGCTACCATTATTCGGCCTAAGAGAACATGTATCAGAATGACATTCAGGACAAGCTCCTTCACCAGAGGTGGTACAACCAGCTGTATACCCTAAGCCCGGGAAATCATGAATGGTCCACAATATGGCAGCCTTCAAATTAAAGAACTCTTCTTTTGAAGCATCGTCTGTTCTGACACCATGAAGAAACATATCTACCATATCATCAACTAGCGGCTCTAGATAAACATCCATATCACTACCAGGAGCATGTTTACCAGGAATAATCAATGTGAGAAAAAAATTTGATTGCTTCATGCACATCCAAGGAGGGAAGTTGTAAGGAATCAAGATAACAGGCCAAACACTATAATTAACGTTATTGGATCTAAAAGGATTAAAACCATCTGATGCATATCCAAGCCTAAAATGGCGGTTGTCCTCGGCAAAGTCCTTATGCAACTGATCAAAATACTTTCACTGGGCAGAATCAGCTGGATGCCTGACCAAACCATCTTTTGTACGCCCTTCATCATGCCATCTGGTGAGAGCTGCTGTTTTAGAACACATAAACAACCTCTGAAGCCTTTTCTTTATTGGAAAATAACGAAGAACCTTCCTAGGTACCTTGTGGACACGTTTTCCATCTAGACTCTTCTTTTCAGATTTCCATCGTGAAGTATTGCATATTGGACAAACATCAGCCTTAGCATGGTTTTTCCAGAAGAGGATGCAATCATGTTCACATGCATGAATACTAACATATCCAAGTCCTAGGCATTTCACCAGTTTCTTAGCTTCATTATAGTTCTTCGCTAGTGAGGACCCTTCAGGAAAAGCATCATTAAGTAGATCTAGCAGCAGGTTAAAACTTTTATCTGACCATCCACCAAGCAATTTGACATGAAGTAGTCTAATTATGAAACGCAGTTTTGAGAACTTCTTACACCCAGGATATAGCTCTTGACTAGAGTCATTTTTAACTTTTGAAGAGCTTCTAAATATGCATCGGTCTGCTCAGACACAATGTCATCTTCGAAGTCCCCCTCCGTATCTAAACCACCCCCTAAGTCTCAAAGCAAATCAGAAATGTCATCCTCTTCGGGTGACTCCTCCTCAACCTCATTCTCATGAGCGTCGGGAACATTCAAGAAAGAAGAACTAGATTCTCCATGAAAAATCCAAGTTTTATACCCACGAAGAAACCCCTCACATACTAGATGCTCACGCACCTCTCTTTCCTCCTTCCAAAATGAGTTTGAACAGTTCTTACAAGGACATAATATTTTGTTTCCGGATGAATTACTAAATGCAAAACTTAAGAATTTTTTCACCCCTTCCAGATACACCTTTGTGTGCCTACATGTTATATAAATATACATATGCATCAGATCAGATGTAGTTAAATAATTCCTAAGCACCCTATAACCACTAAAATTGTGTGTTATACCTAGGCTCATCCATCCACCTTTTGTCCATGGTGACTGCACCTTCAAGTGATTCACATACTACTAGGTAAAATGTAGAGATTCGGACTATCAATGTTGCTGCAAAAATAGGCATTCACTATGAACATACATATAGGCTAAGGGATTACAGGGAGTAACTTGGAATCAAAGGAAAAATAATAGTAGCAAAAGAAAACAGCCGTACTGCGAGTAAGAGCGTGGAGGGGCTGACGGTTGGTCGGAGCAGCGGCGAGGTCTTGGCGGCGGCGCGGTTGGTCAGAGCAGCGGCGAACTCTGGGCGGCGGCGCGGTGGTCGGGGCGGGGCGACGCGGGGCGCGGTGGTCGGGGCGGGGCGGCACGGGCCGTGGTGAGCCGGCGGAGGCGCGGGGCGTGGTGGGTCGGGGAGGGGCGGCGCGGGGCGAGGTGGGTCGGGGTGGGTCGGGGCGGCGGCGGACGGTCAGGGGGATGGCCGGTCGAGGCGACAGCGTGGTCGGGGCGGCGGCGCCTGAGAGTGGTGGTGGGTCGCGGGGGGAGGGGGTGAGAGAGATGGGGGCTCGGGTGAGAGGATAAGGACAATTTTTTTTACTTGTGTTTTTTTTTCCGCTCGCATGGCACGCGTATGGCTCTTTCTTCGCGCCATATTTTTCGGGTGTGGCCTGAGGCGAACAACGCCGACACTTTTACTGTCTCCACGAATCGGCGACACAGAGTCCATCGCTAAATACTCGATCTACCGACAGAAATTGAGTCGGTGTTTCTTAGGAGTTTTGCCGACGGATAATATGTCATGAGCTTATATAACTCTGATATACTGTGTGTAGGTACAGTTTGGGACAAAAAATGTGTCGGCGATGCTCACCTATCTATACCAACAGATGCATGTCGCCTTTGTAGTGTCGTGGTGTAGTGATCAGGGAGCAACTGCCGTCACCGTGCACGAGGAAGAGCCTGCTGCCGGTGGAGGCTCGGATGGAGACGCCGTCGTCCGCGACGGGCAGGCGGTGGACGGCGTCGTCGGGAAGGCTGAGGAAGGTGCCATCGCAGAGGGTGATCCACCGGAGCAGCGGGGCAAGCGGGTGCAGCAGCCGCGCGTTGGAGCGCCATGGGAGGCAGACGGAGGCGAGGTGGACGCGGTCGGCGTGCGACGGCAGCTGCGAGAGCACGACGCCCGGCCCAACAGCTCTGGCTGGAGGTCCGGCCATGGGCACCGGAGATACGAGCTTGATGAGTGATGAAAGGGGCCATCGTCGTGTGATCCGTGCGGATGCGTCCTCTTTAAACACAGCCAGCGATCTGAGGACGAGTCCGTTCCAATTTAGGCAGTTGTTTTTCTTGCCGATCTCGTGCTTCGTTCAGTCCCGTTTTACTTCCGGTGGATTTTCAATTGAGACCAGGCTATGTACGTATACGAAAGAATGAAAGAACGAGATCCAAGCGTCAGCTTCACCTCACCGCCGTCTTCTCCAGCAACGGCCGGGTCACCATGTGCCGGAGCGGCGGAGCAGCTGTGCTGGAGGTGCCAAGAAATCGCTACGTACCAATTTCTTCCATCTTTAACAAACACTTTTTTTTAACTCGTGCACATAATTTGAATCGTGAAAGTTTTTCAAATGTGTGAACACTTTTACAAATTTCCAAACATTTTTTAAAATTGATGAACATTTTATACTATTTTGAAAATAAAATAAAAATCGTGAACATTTTCTAAGCGATTTTATAGAATTGGCGAACATTTCTAGAATCAACGAACATTTTTCTGAAAATTGGTGGAACAATTTTTGAAATCATGAATATGTTTTTAATTTAGCAAACATTTTTTGAAATGAATGATCATTTTTTGCTTTAGCGACGAATAAACAATTTTGTAAGTCACGAACAGTTTTTTAATTTTTAGGATATTTTTTCATTCATGAAAATTTTCTGAGTTGGTGAAATTTTGTTCCATTTCAATAACATTTTCTAATACATAAACTTTTAAAAATATCATGAACATTTTTATTTCCTCCAAAAAAAAATTTCAAAATTTCAAACATTTCTTGAATAAGCAAACATTTCACTACAAAATTGCGAACATTTTTCGAATGTACAAACATTATATGGTTTATTAAACATTTTAGTTCAATTTTTTAATTTAGGGAACTTTTTTGAAGTCCCAAATTATTAAAGTAGAAAAAATGGAAAATAAAATAAAAAAACAAAAAATCGAAATTTTAAAAACAGGCCGCCCTAACATGGGCCTGTCCAAACAGGCGCGCCGCGTCTTTCCCTAGCGCTCAAGCTCAGTATAGAAGTTTTCTACTGCATTGGACAGCCCAGGCGAGGGATTCTTCTGTGTGAAAAGTTTTTTATCACTTATAGGTGTCACTACTGAGTAATATTTTACAACTTTGTGGGCAATTTTCGTGATGTACCGCCAAAACCAATAGCCCCTTTATTAAATTCGAGAACACTTTTACAATTTTTTGAACATTTTCTAAAATCAAGAAGATTTTTTGAATTAATAAACATTTTATACTATTTCCAAAAAAATGAAAACATTTTTCCTGCATTGGTGAACATATCTAGAATTGACGAACATCTTTTTGGAAATTGGTTGAACAATTTTTGAAATTCACGAACATTTTTTGATTTAACGAACATTTCTTTGATTTAACAAATATTTTTTCAAATGCATGATCATTCTTTGAATCAGCGAATATTTTATTAATGAATAAACTATTTGTGTCACAAACAGTTTTTGAATTTTTAGGATATTTTTCCGTTCATGAACATCTTTTGAATTGGCGAAATTTTGTTCAATTTCATTAACATTATTAGTACATGGACGTTTTAGAAAATAATGAATTTTTTCTATTTCCAAACATTTGTTTTCAAAATTTAGAATATTTTTTGAATAAGCAAACATTTTATTAAAAAATTGTGAATGTTTTTTGAATCCAAAAACATTTTATGATTTATTAAATATTTTATTTGAAAATTCTTAATTTTTCAGAACTTTTTCAAAGTCCCAAATTCTTTAAAGTAGATAAATACGAAAATAGAAAAAAAAACTATAAAAAGTAAAAAACGAAATTTAGAAAACAGGCCGTCCGGACATGAGCCGGCCCAAACGGGCACGAGACGTCTTCTGCCAGCGCTCAGAGCGCGTATAGAAGTTCCTTACTGCATTGGCTGGCGGGGGATTCTACTTTTGTGAAATGTTTTCTATCACTTATTGGTGGCATTCGTGGGTAATAATTTGCAATTTCAGGGGCAGCTTCCGTGACGTACCTAGCCCATTTATTATTTGGTATAGATATATGCAGTACATCATTATCTCCTCTTGAGATTAAAACTCATCGTCTCCTTTGTTTTCTTATTTGCCAATATACTCTTTTTTCGGACCTTGATAAGTGTCACACGTATGGCACGAAGCAATTTCGCTCTGGCGTTTTTCGATGGTAACTTTAGTTATCCGGCGATGGCAACTTCGGTTGTGAAGCACGAGAACTTTCTGTTTGGATGACAAGTTTCGGTTTTTTTTGGGGTTTCGTTCTTTTTTGAATGGCAATTTTAGTTGTAAAAACGTCGAGACAGTGTTACTTCGTGTCACACGTGTAACACTTATCGTTTGAGTTTTCATAGGATTGATAGATTCTCTTGGCGTCCTTTTTATGTTCCACAAATGCTGCAAGAAGGCCAATAGGGATCACATTTGTGAGCAAAACACATTATTGTGTTCACGGTGGTCAGGATTCACGGGCTAATGCGACTCCAGCTATGTATGTTCGCCTTAAATGAAATATCTACTCGGCCAACAGAGAACATACCAAGTTGTTATAATGGAAGACTTGCACATTTGAATGTACCCCATTAGGATCGTACATAGGGTTTGATGAAAAAGGGTTTACCCCACTTTATATTATAAATCTACCATCACCGCATTACATCCGAGCAAATTTGGTTAGCCTATACCTTTTCTTTTCATTGTCTCTGCCAAAAGAATCTGTACCTGAAGTAATTCAGTCTTTGCGGAACCCTTTGGAAGTTGGGAAAATGAAAATATGTAGAGAACCATGTTTGTGAGGACAACATTGATCAAAACTAGTCGTCCTCAAATAGAGAGCAACTTGCCATTCCAATTGCTCAACCGTTTTCTCAATCGCTATTCAACATGTTTTCACTCTGTATTAGTGAGACGCCCATAATGAATTGGAATTCCCAAATATTTAATCGGGAATTGGACTTGTGCACAGTCAAACAAGTCAGCATATTGTGCAGCCGCCTTCTTGGCTTCTCCAAAACAGAACAACACTTTTATGGAAGTTAATTTCAGGCTTGACATTTGCTCAAAATTTGAAAGCAAAAGGTATAGATCTCTCACCTTATCAAGGTCATGTACCATCAATCAAAAGAATTATATCACGACATATTGCAAGATAGAGAGTCCCTCATTGACAAGATGTGGCACTACTTATGCGATCCTTTTTTCGTCTGGAAGTAATGGCGTACATCATATCAACATTGCCTCCAGTAACGAAATTTTGGATCCACTCGCGCCATCTACCAGAGAAACTTTTCATTCTCAGGGTCTGTTCAGAAACGGCCATTTGACTTTATCGTATGACTTTTCAAAAACAATTTCTAATACTAGCCCAATCATGTTCTTCCGGTGCATCTCGTGAACGGTCTCGTGAAGAATAACTACTCCATCGAGAATATTTCTTCCTTGCATGAAAGTTGTTTGGGATGGCCGAACAACATGGCTAGCAACCGCGTTGAGCCTATTAGTCGCTACTTTGGTGAATATTTTGAAGTTGACATTAAGGAGGCATATGTATGTATTGTTGGATCCACTCAGCCTCGTTTTGTCTTGGGCAACAAAACAATCTCGGCAAAATTAACCTTGGATAGGTCAAATTGGCGGCATGAAGAAAATTGAACAACTCCAGTAAGCCAGTCTTGATGACACATCCCAGAAGTTCTGATAGAACTTTGTGGGGGAAGCCATCAGGTGTTGGAGCTTTGTTATGTTTCATATGGAATACCGCAGCTCGCACCTCCTCTTCAGAGAAAGGTGCTCGGGGTATCATTCTCCTTTGTCGTGACTTGTGCAATTTCATATGTTCGAGTCTCATCGAGATTGAAGTTCCCTTCCTATGGAGCCCCGAACAGGGACTTGTAGTATTTGGTTATATAACGCTTGAGCTCTTCCTGACCTTCGATTCGTCCCTCATCCTGTTGGAGGCTAAAAATACACTTCTTCCAGTGCCTCCATTGGCGACCAGTTGGAAATATCGTGTATTGCTATCTCCCTGCTAAATAAATTGGGCACGAGATATTCGGTACCACTTAAGTTCCTCTTCTCGCAATAGACGCGCTATCTGCTCATTGGATTGATTTTTCTATACCAATCTCATGTTGAGACAAAGTGCGAGTCACTGCGATTTTATCGAGGCCATCAATAATAGTGGAAAGACGTTGCATTTCTTTTTTGAGAGGCGATTTCCTATGCATGGTGGTAGCTACACACGCATGGTGGCACCTACACGCCCTTTGGCATAAATGCCTTTTTTGATATATGAGGTGTCGGATTTCTGATGACATTTGCACACGTGCATTTTTGTTGTATAGAAATGACTTTTTCTCACTTCTCTTTGTCTTTTTTATTTTCTTTTTGACACAAATGCCTTTTCATTGTGTAGAAAGGGCCTTTTTCCCACTTCTCTTAGTCTTTTTGCTTGCCTTTGTTTGGCATAATTGCATGTTTGCTTGCCTGGCTGGTCCAGAGTCAAGATATTTTTGTTATAGAGTTGTTTTTCATAGTCAGAAATAATTTGCCAAAATAATTAGAGATAAAAATTGGGACCATGTGTAGCTACCACCATGGGTAGCAAATTATTTCTCTTTCTTTTTTATACATACCGTTGATATGTTTCGTCCATCCAATTAGGAACTGGCTTGTGGCCCTAATTTTGATGTTCCTTCTCTGGATCGGTGTGCGACCAACGGCGGGCCTCTCCCATACATTCTTAACGATATCCATAAAGCCATCCCGTTGTAATTATCCCAGTTCTAGAATGATGGGCGCATGTGTTGGAAATATGCCCTAGAGGCAATAATAAATTAGTTATTATCATATTTCCTTGTTCATGATAATCATTTATTATCCATGCTATAATTGTATTGATTGGAAACTCAAATACATGTGTGGGTACATAGACAACACTGTGTCCCTAGTATGCCTCTAATAAGACTAGCTCGTTGATCAAAGATGGTTAAGGTTTCCTAGCCATAGACATGAGATGTCATTTGATAACGTGATCACATCATTAGGAGAATGATGTGATGGACAAGACCCAAACTGTGAATGTAGCATATGATCGTGTCAGTTTATTGCTATTGTTTTCTGCATGTCAAGTATCTGTTCCTATGACCATGAGATCATGCAACTCACTGACACCGGCGGAATACCTTGTGTGTATCAAACGTCACAACGTAACTGGGTGACTATAAAGATGCTCTACGGGTATCTCCGAAGGTGTCTGTTGAGTTGGCATGGATCAAGACTGGGATTTGTTACTCCGGGTGACGGAGAGGTATCTCAGGGCCCACTCGGTAATACAATATCATAATGAGCCTTGCAAGTAAAGTGACTAAAGTGTTAGCCACGGGATCTTGTATTACGGAACGAGTAAAGAGACTTGCCGGTAACGAGATTGAACTAGGTATGGAGATACCGACGATTGAATCTCGGGCAAGTAACATACCGATGAACAAAGGGAACATCGTACGGGATTAACTGAATCCTTGACATAGAGGTTCAACCGATAAAGATCTTCGTAGAATATGTAGGAACCAATATGGGCATCCAGGTCCCGCTATTGGTTATTGACCGTAGAGGTGTCTCGGTCATGTCTACATAGTTCTCGAACCCGCAGGATCTGCACACTTAACGTTCGGTGACGTTTCGGTAGTATTGAGTTATGCATGGTGGTGACCGAAGGTTGTTCGGAGTCCCGGATGAGATCCCGGACGTCACGAGGAGCTCCGGAATGGTCCGGAGGTAAATATTTATATATGGGAAGTCATATTTTGGCGACCGGAAAAGTTTCGGGTTTTTCCAGTATTGTACCGGGAAGCTTCTAGAAGGTTCCGGAAACTTCTAGAGGAGTCCGGAAGTCCACCAAGGGTTCCACCACATCCCAAGGGTTTGCATGGGCTGAGGGGAGGCGCCCTGGCCTTATTGGGCCAGGCGCACAAGTCCCTCAAGGCCCATGTGGCTTGGGAGAGGTGGAAAGTCCACCTGTTTATGGAAAGGGAGGGATTTGGACTAGGAGTCCAACTCCTCCCCCTTGGCTGCGCCCTAGGGCTTGGAGGGGCTGATCTCCACACCCCTCCCCCTATATATAGAGGGGAGGGGCGCCCCAAGAGCACACACGAAGCCCTTGGCGCCCCTCTCTCTCCCTAGATCGTTTTCTCCTCCGTTCGCGGTTTCGGTAGCGCTAGGCGTAGCCCTGCCGGGATAGCACCACCACGCCGTCGTGTTGCCGGAGAACTCATCTACCTCTCCGCTCTACCTTGCTGGATCAAGGAGGCGGAGATCGTCATCGAGCTGTACGTGTGCTGAACGCGGAGGTGCCGTCCGTTCGGCGCTAGATCGGAAGGACCGTGATTGGATTGCGGGACGGATCGTGATTGGATCGCGGGACGGCTTGCGATTTGGATCGCGAAGACGTTCGACTACATCAACCGCGTTTCTTAACGCTTCCCGCTTAGCGATCTACAAGGGTACATAGATCCACTCTCCCTCTCGTAGATGCTCATCACCATGGATAGATCTTGCGTGTGCGTAGGAAATTTTTTGTTTCCCATGCAACGTTCCCCAACAGCATGGTCCGAAAGTGTCTCAATACGCTCCAGGGCACGCATAGTTATCAGAGAGAATTTTAATTCCCATTCGGTATCCATGAGTACCCAATCGAGCTTCTCGTATGTCGACACCGGACGATTGTTGTCCCAAGTGAACTGTCACCCCGACATACCGACTTCCCGAAGATTCAAACTCTCAGTCACAACGTTGAATAAGAAAGGCCAGTGAGTGTCAAAACGGTCATAATTTTTTTTCTTCCCGGTACCTAAGGATATTAAAATCCTGTCCAACAAGCATTCGGTGTGGGTTATCCCTAGTAAGGTTCAGCAATTTCCGAAAGAAAGCGGATTTATTCACATCTTGGACAGCTCCATAGACCGTGACCACACTCCATAAAATTGTCTGCTCTGTTTAAAGTGTTGAAGTGTATATGTGGATTGGCTAGCCCTTTCCATCAGTTTGGACTTTTGGTCTCTTGCCGTCACTTGGCCCCAGGCTGCCATCTCCTCCAGGGCTCCCGCTAGTTGCTGCAATCCTTGTGGATGAAGCATCGACCAAGACAACCTCAAACACATTGGTGGTAAAAGGAAGAGGCCCAGCGGTGTAGAGGCCTGTCTCGCTATCGTAGGCGAACTGCTTGCCTGCAAGCAAAGAGGCATAGGTCTCGTGCAGCTGCCTCATCACTTTCCTCCTCATGCCTTCTCCCACCACGGGTTTATTTGTACTTGAGATTCACGTGGTAGTGGTAAAAGAAGCCATGCATTGGCTTCCCAGGGACTTTGAAGTGATTGGTGAGTAGAGTTATGCGCCGCCCTCTTGTGCCGGGCTCAGGCGGCCTTGTGATGGGAAGCATATGAGGCGTGGGCGACGCCTTGCTGGGATCATCGTCCTTGCCACCGTGCGGCATTGGTGACTTGCTGGAATCATCACCCTTGCCATAGTGCGGCATTGGTGACTTGCTGGAATCATCGCCCTTGTCAGCGTGTGACATTGGTGACTTGCTGGAATCACCCTTGCTACTCCGAGTCTCTGACTCCATCTATCTTGGCCTCTTCCTCGGTCGCCGAAAGAGACGACCGGCAATGAGGGCTTCCTCGTTCGATCTGCCCTCCTCCGACTGGAGCGCAGCGTGGAAATGAAAACCCTCGGTTCCACAGTTCCACTTCCTCAGCTGGCTGGTTGGCTTCTCAGGCACCACAGTTAAACTCTGCAGATGGTAGAGAACTCCATACGCCTAACAGGAGATGGAACTTCAATAATGACAGGTTCATTCAGCCCATTAAAGTGAAGACCTGGGGAGTTGTTAATTTTTCTGCACGATGTAATGTTGGTGATCTTGTCATGTGCCTTGTCCAATCAGGTGCCAAGAAGGAAATTGAAATGGCCGAATGTGGCGTTGGAATTGAGGAAAGGCATCAAATGAGACGGGAGCCTCCGACAAAAAAGGTGGAGGCTATCTTTGAGCAGATAAAAGCAAAGTTAACACGAAAGCTAGACTTCCCCATGTGTGTTCTTCCTGAGAAGAACTGTGATGTCTATGGACCGTGGAAGCGTGAATGCCTTGTGGAACATGGTATCAGAGTCCAAGGTCTTGAGTTCAAGTCCTGGCTTTTGCAGTTTATCTAAAAAATTGCTGCTGTCCCCCTTTGTCCATGTATATGCCTCTTGAGCCATACCTCGAGTCTATCGACGTGTTGACTTTCCGCGTCACACGTGAGAGGGCGTGTTGAAGTGTATATGTGGATTGCCTAGCCCTTTCCATCAGTTCGGACTTTTGGTTGCGTTGACTAGTGTATGAAGCTTAACATAAAGAACAAACAAATTTGCACATCTAGTTTGATCCGATTAATCTACTCCGTCATCTCTCAAAAAAATCGATGCCCAATTGCCATCTGCGGGAAGAACACATCGAACAAATTCCCCAAACTGAAATAAGAGCCAGCCAATTAAAGACGGGAGAAAATTGCTCTCTATTTTGACTCCTCCAACTCCTCACATGTGGATCTCCTTCTATATTCTCAACGAGTGTAGTGAGAATTTAGACATGTTCATATACTATAACATTAATTTCCCTAAAATTGGAAAGCCCACATTCAATTGAGGTCTCCGATTGACATTGTGACACCCGATTTTGACCTGGTCAATAATTTTTCAAAGTTCTCTCATTTAATTATTTTATTTATACCTCTATAACACTATACTCCTTCGTTTTAAAGAGTCTGTATTCAATTGAGGTCTGCAAGACTCCAATTAAAATTGGGTCACCCGATTTTGATCGGGTCAACAATTTCTCAAAAGTCACTCATTCAATTCTTTAGACAAATACATTATGCTTTCTAATGGGTTTGGTTTACGATTTTGACCGAACCAACAATTTTTCATATCAATCAACAACAACCGGCCTATAAAAACATATCAATCACGCTCATGCAACCGTCGACGTAGAAATTTTCCCACATATATAAGGTTGGTTGGCATATAATATAGAATCACACCACGAAAGGCCCAGCAAATTACGGAATTATAAATAAAAATATAACACACTATGTCAACTCCCCCACACATCAAACAAAATATTCTATTAGTTTCAAAATATAAGGGGTGTTAGTTTTTTGAAAAGTCAAATTCTTCAACTTTGACCAAGTTGAGAGCAAAAATATCGACATCCACAATATTAAATAAAAAATATAAAAATTCATTTAATGATGAATCTAATGACAACAATTTGATATTATGGATTTTGATATATTTATCTATAAATTTAATCAAATTTAAAAGGTTTGACATTTAAAAAAAAATACACGTTGTATTTTAAAACAGAGTGATTAGATTTTTTGTAATATAACAACGCAGCAAAGCGCGCCCAGTCCTTCTAGTTTTATATGAATCCAAGGTGCATACAATTGTTTCCTTGCGTTTCGGGGCGGCCTGCACCTCGAGCTTCAAGCTTTTCCACATGCTTCTTCGTGAGCAATCAATAATGTAATGTAAGCTTTAGCTTTTCAAAATGTTTCTTCGATCGATGTCCTGACATTACCTAATTTCGCTTCAAACTTTATTGCCTCATGACTTGCTGGTAAAGTGGATTTCACTGCCAGGCTATCTTTACCGGTTGAGGCATTTTCAAGCTCATGTGGATTTTCAAGTGGTTGATCCACTGATGAAAATGCTCTCATCTCTTAATGCTGCCGTGTGTTTCCAAATTCCAGCAGAAGCATGTGTTTACTGAATTGAAATTTGCCCCGTGTTTTAGGACTAGCCAGATTCAGACCATTGATTATTTGTCAATTTCTCGATGTAGTTCGCCTGTCCACTTTAATAAAAAGTTGTCTGTCCACTTTAATAAGACCGGTCCTTAAAAATTGAGACAGAAGGTAGAGCAGTATGTACTTATCTCATAGTATTTTCAGAACAGCCCGAGGTCCGAATGGCAAATCCAATTACAGGAGCAGCTTCCGATTTACCACGGCGCAAAAAAAAAAAAAAAAAAAAGCCTCGCCACGAGCTAGAGGAAACAAAACAAAACAAAAAAGGCAAAGGTAAACATCAGAGTTGCTAGCCATTCATCCGGCAACTGAATAGCTTTTTACTGTTTGTTATCTGCAGGATTGACGAGTCCTTCATTTTGTTCTAACCTCGGTGAGCAGCCTTCGTCCTCGACGGCAGCTGGTTGCCGATAGGAGGCCACGGCCGCCATGGTCTCGACGGCATTGATTCTCCGAGGGGGTACCATGTACAACGTGGGCGCAACTGGCTTCAATTTTGCTTTTGTCCGGTGTTGTTTTGGGCCCCCGATCCTTTCCATTTCTGCCCACGACCGCCCAAGTCACGAGGCCATAATATGGTGCGCCGGTAGAGTACATGCATCATATGAATCCTAGGACACATGGTTCACACTTCGAGCATATACTAGGGTCGTAGCTTGACTCTGAAGAACATCTGTTCACATGGTTCAGTCAGACAACCACAGGTCGAGCGCAGTGCAGTGGTTATTCGATTCCTTGCGTGTTTGGACTTTGGATCGACAAAAGTGCTCCTGAATGAAGATCGACGGATCACTCCAGACGCAGTTTCCTAGGATAGATGGATGGCAAATTTCTGCTCCTCCCATTTCGTTTAGCTCAGTACCATATTTGGATGAATTCGTCGGTATTAGCTACAGAGAAGGCACACTAACAACAACAACAACAACAACAATAAAAAATCCAAGCGATTAACACAAAGTTGTTTCATTAATCATTAACAAATTGGACATCTGAGTAGCCCGTTCTCGTTGCAGTCCGGGCACCGCCTGAACGCCCCGGGGCCGCCCTCGTCCTCGACGAACACCTTGCAGCTGCCGGAGCAGACGTCGCACGGCACGAACCGCGCGCCCCCGCACCCGCCGCACGGCTCCGCGGCGAGGCCCCCCGGTCTATCTTTCCCGCCGGCGGCAGTGCCCGGCCCCGGCTCGCAGGCCTCGAGGGCCTCCGCCAGCTCCCCGGACTCGTGCATGCGGCGGACCTCCTCGGCGCCGCCCAGGTGCCAGCCGTCGACGAACACCTGCGGCAGCACGCTGGCGCCTGCGCCGAGCGCGTCGCGCAGCTCGTCCTTGTACCCGGCGTGCATCGACAGGTCGCGCTCGTCCACGTGCACGCCGTAGCTGGACAGGATGGTGCTCGCCGCCCAGCAGTCCTCATACGTCTGCCGGATGCCGCGGAGGCTCGTCAGGTACACGACCACCCGCCTCGCGCTCTCCGGCGGCGGCGGCAGCGGCGGGGGGTTCTTTTGTGACCGGCTGTCGATCCTTCCCTGGAGCACGTCCAGCCGCGCCCGCACGACGCCGGCGAACACCTGGATTTCCTCGTTCTTGACGACGGCTCCTCCGTCGCTCGCGACGTCGGCGAACACCTGGATTTCCTCCTTCTTGAAGACGGCTCCTCCGTCGCTCGCGACGTCGGCAAACACCTGGATTTCCTCCTTGACGACGGCGTCGTCCGGAGCAGGAGGCGACAGCTCGCCGAGCGCCTCCCGGAACGCCGAAAGGACGTCGGGGTCGAACTCCGGCGATCCGCACGCCGAGGGAACCAGCCCGTCCACGCAATCGTCGTATTCCTCCTCCTCCTCGTCTGCACCATCATCGTCGCCGTCGTCGAGCCCGTCCATGAGCTCCCACACGTTGATCTGCTCGGGGTCACGCGCGGGCGTCTTGGTGGGCGTCCGCGGGGGCGCCAGCCTCTGCCGCTTCACCGGCTGGTCCGGCTCCACCTTGGGCGACGCCGGGAACCACCCGGCGAAGGATCGGCACCTCCCCGCCGCGCCCTCCTTCCCCGACGACCTCGCCGTGGCCGTCGCCACCGCCCCCTCCCCTCCGGCGAAAGAAACCGCCGCGGCGGCCGCGGCGCGGTCGAGGCTGAGCGTGCCGAGCGTGGACGACCTGAGCGCAACCGAGTGGCTAACCACGAGCCCCGACGCGCACTTCCGCGGCTCCAGCGCGCCGCCGCCGCCGCCATGCAGCGCGTGCTTGGACCCCTTGCACCCCATGCCGCCGTCGAGACAACCGCGCGCGGCCAAACCAAAACCTCCGTCCGCCACTCAGGAAGGGAAGGAAGCGATCGGTCGAACGAACACCGGGCACGGGCCCGACCCCGACCCAGTTCCCCGAGCCGAACCGTTCAAACGGTAGGGAGGAACCGTTCGTTGCCGGCGCGTGCAGAGTGGGAAAGGAAAGGCTGCGCGCCGCGTGCAACGGGGCCGGCGAGATCCGTGGCGGTGTGGACACGCATATGAAAGGGAGGTCGATCGCGGCCGGGTACCACGAACGGAACGGGAGCCCGTGCGGGTTGAAAACTTGAAACCGGATGTGGGGAGGGGAGGGGAGGATGGATCGATCGGGGCCGTCCGTCCGCTCGTGCGTTTATCGCAGGGGTCGGCACGTACGACGCGCGTCCTTGGGCTGCCCCGTGCGTGGCTGTGGAATTCTCGGCCGGGTCGGGTCATGTGGTTGCCTCCTACCCGGTGTAGCCGTACGTACGGTGTGTCAGCAGTCACTGCCGGTTCGGTGGTAGACGGGCAGCTGGCTGGCTGCAGATATGTGTGCAGCCGGGATTCACTGGAAGCGATCGACGAATTTCTCGCGTGCCGTTGATGGGCTCGCGCGTACCCGTGGCCCGTAGCAGCCAACGCCCAACAGCTGCAATGGTCATAACTCGCATTTCGGCAGTAAGGAATCTGATACTAGTAGATGAGACAGCCTTGCGATTGGGGACTAATAATCCAGGGTGTACTAGCTACGTCCGTCCTGGATTAACAGTTAACCAAGCCTAAACGCTTTATTATTAGATAGATCTAGCTAGATGTGACATCTGACAACGTGTTACTGGCTTCTTCGATACCTCCCGGCATCAGGCATCCATCCAAGCTCAGCCCGAAGCAGGCAAAAGTCACAGCCAAACCTTTAATCCAAAATCAACAAAACCCGACAGAGACGCTTACAAACATAGGGTTATAGCCCGAGCTTTGTGCAACACTTCTTTTGTCTAAAGCCAGATGCCACCCAGAGCTTTGGCCCTGTTTTGCTTCGAACGCATCGACGACAACTCGACCAGACGTACTACGCCGCGAGCCAGCTTTTACGCACGGTCTACCACTGACCTTTGGTTCTCCAAGCGAAAGGATCGACACGTAGCCAGTGTTATGTGTGTTCGTTTCAGGTTCTGGCTGGCTTGTGAAGTTGTGGTCGACCTGGTTCGTGTATGGTTGCGATCAACCTGCGAGCAGTCAGCCGGTGACGAGTCCGCCTCTCTGATTCGCTTTCTTTTTTCCTTTTTCTAGTCGACTCGTCGCTTTGCTTGGCTTGGTGACTTGCACATCTTAGGCTTAATGATGCCCTCCCTCCCCACTGTTTGTTCACTTGACGCTCACAAGATCGGGAGTGTTGCGGCTTTTAGACGGAAGAAAGAGGGAGGCACGTCATACGTCAACGTGTGTATATATTTTTGTGTACACGACGACACAGTAGTCTCCGGGACTAGGACCGTCTCTCGATAAGATTCCGACTAAACAGAGGAACAAACCACTCTCGATCGCAGGGAATGCATGCATGACTGAAGTGGTTGGAAGCAGGCGGCGGCCACGTCGAGTGGTTCGTCGAGGCGGGAGTTGGTGGTGGCGCACCATGCGTTCTGACCGACCGGCAGGTCCGGCCGGCTAAACTACGGGATTTGGGTTCGGTGAGTGTGCTGTTGGTTCGGCCTATGCGACTCTGAATTGCTGCACATTGCATGCTCCTCTTATCCTTTTTCTTTTGTTGGACCGTCTCAACTGACGACGACGGTGCGACTGTGACAGTTGTGGCACAGTCGAGATGCGGCCTGCTGCTGCATCATCAAGGTCGGGGGGACGCACGACACAGGATTTTTTTTTGGAAATAGTACTTTTTTCTAAACAAATTCGGAAAATAAGATCCAAAAATCAGATATTGCAAAAATAGTACACGGTCGTCCTACCGTGGGACGAATCATACCTGTCGTCCTTCCGTCGAACGAAACAGATGTTTCGTCCTACTGTTGGACGAAAACTGGGTTTCGTTTAACTGAGCTGCGAAACGGCCCACCGCACCGACGGCCTGGTTGGTTTCGTCCGCCCGTTGGACGAATCGTCCTACCACTGGACGAATCGCTACGGGATAAGGCCGCACGCCAGCTTCTTCCTCCTGCCTCCCTTTCTCCCGGCTCTCTCTCTCTGTTCTTCCTTTCCTTCGCGTATTTCTTCAGATTCCAGGCCATTTAGCCATTAAATTTAGTAGATGGAGCTAGAAACCGGCTGCTAGTTACCCGATCCGGCATTGGGGTAGAGGAGGGAAGCCGGGAGCCGCTTGTGGGGGAGAGGGTAGAGGAGGGAGGCCGGCCGTGGAGGCAGCCATTGGAGCTTGGTCCTGGCCGTGGTGGAGCTTGGCAGGGGCGGCCATTGGAGGAGCTCTTGGCAGGGGCAGCCGTCTGTGGTGGCCGTGCTCGTACGGGTTGTCCGTGGGCAACTCGGCGGTCGGATTAGCGTGGAGGACAGGAGCTCGCCGGAGAAGCACGCGTCAAAGGTATAACCTCACATTTATGTTTAGTGCATTTTTATTTTAGGTTTAATGAGCTTCACTTTTTTGTTAGTGTAAAAAAAATTGTTTAGTTCATAATATAAATGACGATTGTTTAATTCGTTAGATCGGTTATTTACTTTGTGGTAGTCATGTATATGTGGTAGACATTTCTGTTAGTGTAAAAAAAATTATGGGTACGTAGTGGTTGACGGGAATATGAAATTTAATTGCAGGAGACATGTCTGAAATTTTAGTTCGTTTGATCGATTGTTTGCTTAGTGGTAGTCATGTATATGTGGCAGACATTCCGTTTATTGTATAAAAAATTATGTGGTACTTAGTGGTTGATGGGTATGAATTTTTATGGCAGGAGACATGTCTGAATCAGTCAAATTTGTTGTTTACTATGGTCCTGGTAATGTCCGATCAAACGAGAGTGGGGTTGATCTGACTGAGTTTGCATATGTGGAGTTGCAACTGACCGATCCAGAAAAAGTGAACATTAGTCAGTTGAAACACTGGTTGACAACAAATTTCTCGCTTGATCCCAATGTGTGCACCGTCAGTATTCAGTCAGTGTGGACGAAATCCCGTACAAAAATTTTCTGGGAGTTGGTTCCGATAGATAGGACACATAAGTGGGTGACCTGGTTAGAATCCTGCAAACGCCGGAGGACTCACCCCGTTGCCTTAGTGCTCCCCATCCCCATGGAGGATCCTCTGGTACAAGGCGGCGGTGGTTACGAGCCTGGCCAGGTCAGTCAGCTGATTGATGAGATGGATGTAGCTGGGTCAGAACATATGGGTGGTACTGAACTCGAGGGTCGGTCAGATTATGGGTCACACGTTGGAGGGGACTACGATGCAGGGGAGAGTAGTCAGAACATAGGAGATCCTGATAGTGGCGAGGCTGATGGGGATGAGGAAGGATCGGAAATGCAGAATCTGATGGAAGAGGAAGACGAGGATGGATTGGCGGAGGATCTTGATTCCGAGAACTCAAATGAAGAAGATGGTGAAGAGAACGACGAGGAGGTACCGATTCCTGCTTCATGGAATCAGAGCCTCTCGACCGGCATGACCGTGAACGATGGTCATGAATCTTCCTGGGAGTATCATCGGAGCAAAGTCGAAATAGGGGGTATGTATACCACAAAGAAAAATCTGAAGGCAGCCGTGACAGAGTGGGTAATGTCCACGCAAAGGATTTTTCAAACGGACGTATCAACAAAAAAATACTTGACTTTGTCATGTATTATGAATAGTTGTCCCGCGAAGGTGCACGCCCACGTTCCAAAGTGGGACGTGACTTGGGGTGTGACGAAGGTTGTGCCCCACAATTGTGTGATGAAATATCCGCTGGTGGATCATCCAAACCTTACTTCAAGTCTCATTGCGGAAGTCATGTTCAGTGAGATAGTGAGCAAGAAAGACATGGAAGCGAAACACATTCAGAATGCAATTAAGAGCAGATATAGTTACGAAATTCCGTATGGGAAGGCTTGGAGGGCCAAGCAGAGAGCGATGGAGAAGAGGTTTGGGACCTTCATCGACTCGTATGATAATGTTGTCCGTCTCCTGCACACATTGCAGGCGAGGAATCCTGGCACACATGTCGACATCCAGCACTTTACGCTGCCCGAATTCCCAGATTATAAGGTGCTGCATCGAGTGTTCTTCTCTTTCGCTATATGCATCGAAGCTTTCAGTCATTGCCTGCCTGTGTTATGTGTGGATGGTACGTTTCTCACTGGTAAGTACAGGGGTCAGATCCTGACCGCTATAGGCGTGGACGGCAACAATCAGATCCTCCCACTTGCTATGGCCTTCGTGGAGGGTGAGAACTTGGAGAGTTGGCTATGGTTCTTCAGGCAGCTAAAAATTGCAATTGTGAAGGACCGGCCAAATGTGTGCATCCTTCATGACAGGCATCCGGGTATACTAGCTGCCATTCGGGCACTGCAGACGCCAGGTTCGAACGAGCCAGCACCATGGCAGGACATGCAGAGCCGATGGTGCATGCGCCATCTTGGGGCTAATTTTTACTCCCAGTTCAAGAATAAGCGCCTCATGAATATGTTCAAAAAGCTGTGCGCACAAAACCAACAAAAAAAGTATGGTTTTTTGTGGAAGAAGCTCGATGAGTTCACGAAGGCACAGGTTAAGGAAAGGAGAGCTGCACAGGCTAAGCAACCAACTAACACAGAGCTAGAGCCAATTGAGCTCCCTGTGTTGGTCACTCGCACTCCAAAGTCTGACTGGATTATACACCCTGATTGGGCTGATAGGTATGTGTCGTTCTTATTCCAGTAGTACCTGAAAATATGCACACACTAATTAAATTTTGCATTCTTATTTTGCAGGCTGGCTTGGGCAGGACTTTTACCTTTGGCACGTATGGTTGAGGCCACTAGAGAGGAGTGGGTTCACATCCCAGCATTTGAGGAGGGCACTGAGGACATCGAGAGTACAGAGAGAAGCACAAACATTTCGGTTACGACAGGTCACTGCTCACATGCTTAGTGGACCGATGGAGGTTTGAGACTCACACGTTTCACTTTCCCTGGGGAGAGATGGCGCCTACTCTCCAGGATGTGTCCTACTTGTTGGGACTACCTTTGGCGGGCCAGGCCATAGGCCCGTTGGAGGTACCAGATAATTGGCGGGAGGACATGCAGGCACGTTTCGCAGGTCTTGGGCCAGCCGATGGGATGGTGAACTTACGGCCTGATCCACATGGACCTCGGTTTATATGGTTGAGCCAGTTTCAGGTAAATCAATAGTTTTATATTCTTATCTGTTTAGACATACATCTTCTCATTATTTAGCTTCCCATGTTCTTTGTTTCATGCAGATTGGCCTTCTAGGATATCCAGGCATAGACTTGTCGAGGCCACAGATTGATCGATGCCTAGAGGCATATATCTTGTGGCTGTTTGGCAAAGTGATGTTCACGGATAACCACGTCAACACTGTTGATGCCCGGTACATCAGTATTGCAAGAGAGATCGCGGACGCACGCTATGCTCATGACATCATGCCGAGGAGTTTTGGTTCTGCCATCTTAGCAGCTACATACAGAGGTATATGCAAGGCTTGCTTACTACGCGCTCCAAAATCAGGATTGCTAGGATGCCCACTGTTGTTGCAATTATGGTCGTACGAGAGGTTCCCTATCGGACGACCTAACATCTATGTCGAGGATCCATATGATGTTAGACAGATGGATGCAAATCCCATCGAATTTCCTACTTTTGGTACCGTGTGGACACGTAGAGCGGTATGTTTTTCATTATGACCGGTACCTTTTATTCTATGTTGACAAACCTGTTGCTCACAACTATATTTTTTTTAATCTGTAGAGACATTATGCACATCAACAAGTGAGTCGTTGTTACCCGTCCTTCACGGCACAGTTTGATACTTTGCACGAGGATCAGGTCATTTGGCAGCCTTACACGGCGGAGGAGATGGCTCGCAGATACCCCCGCGGGATTTCTAACTTGTGCACCAGAGATCACATATATTGGATGACCAAGGTTAAGATTATTTTTGACATCTTCATGGAGGAGATGTCCCAACAGAGGGTTATGAGACAGTTTGGTAGGCGCCAATTGGCTAACCCAGTTCGCCCGGATCGTCCCCTCGAGTCGCATGTCCACGAGTAAGTTCATTCCTAACTTATCTAACGCATGTGTCCATATTTCTTTGTTTGTTGATTGTCCAACACATATCTCAATCTTAGTTTAAGCCGCAAAGGAGGAGAAAAAGCTCTTAGTGCCTGGATGCGGACCCTTCGACCGTACGTTGACTCGTGGCATGCGGCGGAGGCACAAGTCTGGGTTGAGAATGTCCCATTTCAGCCCCTGGATTTCACCGCGTATCTCCAGATGTACAGAAGGTCGACTCGTCTATACTTGGTACCGACGGCAATTCCTGGCCAGATGCAGCCCCCTGGCACATCGGAGATGTACCCAATTGAGTCAATGGTGGGGATCAGACACCATGCTGTAAGTATCATGTCCCTCAATTGCGTGCACGTATCAAATCTTGAATACGTATATAACTTTGTGTTTATTCTTTTCAGGGTGAGTTGACAGAACAGGCTCAGGAGGATGTTGCTGCTTTTATTCACCGGGTTGAGACTGAGCCTCTTCTCCCCCAGGAGGAGCACGTCTCCTGGTTGAGGCGTCTTCAAGAGAATCTACGAGGTATCAAGCATGCTATTTCGTGTACGCGCTCGTCTGACGTTGTGCCTCGTCGAGCAGCACAGCGCCCCCCGCGTCACTCATTGGACATTCACGATCCGCGGCCACATGTTTCGCCCCCTCGTCACTCTTTGTGCCGTCAGGATTCGCGCCCACAGGTATCGGCCCCTCGGCACTCTTTGCACCGTCAGGGTCCGCGACCACATGTTTCGCCTCAGATTCCTCCCAGGGCACCACCTCCTTTCCAGCCCGGAAGTTCATCATGGCAGCAGCAACAGGGGCCGCAACAGGAAGAGGATTGGCTTCATCAACAGTTGTGGCAGTCGCAACAACATATGTGGCAAGGTAATAATTCATCATTCTTGTTAGTAATTGATTATAAATATGCAACTCACTATGACATCGTTCATACCACAGACACTACTGAGGGACAGTACATGGCTTCGCCTGGGGGACACACTACCGCGTTTTCTGACCGCTCATCAGATGTCCATTCAGATGTCTTGGGAGACCCGCAAGCCTATCAGACTCCGCCACCACCTCTCACGCAGGAGACACAACCAGAGGTTGACGAGCCGTTGTACGGCCCAGGTTTACGTCACGTGCGTCCGAGGATCCCACTCACGCTTTCCGGTCCTCGGCCGCGGAGACAGCGTACGCGTCCTCATAGAGCCGAGTGATACTATTATCTATGCATGAGACATATTTCTATCTATGTTTGTTTCAGACTTTTATCTATGCATCAGACATATTTGTATCTATCTATGTCGCCATCCCCAGCAGTGATATGATTATATATGTATGAGTCATTATCTATGTAAGAGACTGATTTGTTTTCAAGACACTTGTCTACTTCATATTAGTAGTACATCTAAATTAAATGGTACGACTCAACTAAATGGTACGAGATACATTTCCAAACAGACTACAACATATAATTAAGATAGAAGTACATCTGAATTAAACGGTACGACTTAACTAGAAAAATACATCCCACAAACTACATGAAGTCATCGTCGTCATCCTCCGTTGATGCATCACTCTTCCCCTTCAACGGTGCGGTAGTCTTGGACTTCAACGATGTGGGTCTCCTGGCCTCGGTGCTCGGCATGAAGTCATCGGCGTCATCCTCCGTTGATGCAGCACTCTTGCCCTTCGACGGTGCGGTACTCTTGCACTTCGACGATGCAGGTATCTTGGGCTTGGTGCTCGGCATGAAGAGGTCGTCTTCGTCCTCACTGTCTGCTGACCATAAATCTGAATTATTTACGGCAAGCCTGAGGTAAGATTCACCTTTATGCAGTTGCTTCTGCCATCTGCCATGCAACCTGAGAAGTTCTTTCCGTATCTCCGCATATGTCCTGGGAGGCCACCCACTCCTAGCTAATGAGTGAGCCAACTCATTCATTATGGTGTCGCTACTAATGAGTTCCTCCCATGGAACTACTCTATCGTCGATCTTGAAATTGGCGGCTAGACGGAGAAGACGATCGGACATACCAGAGTGAAAACTACGATCAAATGGATAATGGGACATCTCCACGAAACTACACTTGCCTGCTCACACACCTTACTGCGGAGGGGGTTATATAGGTTCAGAAGAGAAGATGGAGGGAAAGAATGGCGGGAGAGAAAGGCGGGAGAGAAAATGGCGGGAAAGAAAATGGCGGGAGAGAATGGCGGGAAAGAAAATGGCGGGAAAGATAAAGGCGGGAGAGAATGGCGGGAATGAAAATGACGATCACTGCGGCAGAGGGCTGAAAACAACAGCATGCTCCTGATCACGCTCTTTGAAGGTTATGAGCACCAAATTGTTTACTTCAATAGACGATGCCCGAAGAAAATTACCGAAACCTTCCTTGTTGAACACCATTCTACCACCCAAGCCAATAAAGTAGGAACAAGGAATGCTCACAGATATATCATCATCTTTAGAATCCAAAGTAATTTCAAGAGATAAAGAACCAGTCCTAGGAATTGACAAAAAATCCTTCAAACTCCTCACAACCATGCTCGGAATAACCTGACAAAAAACATCAAGTTATATGATGTTCAGCTTACAAATTTAAAACAGTATACTAGAGCAAAGAACAAATAAATAAACAGTAGCCAAAAACAAAGCTCACCATATGTTGACCATTAACATTCATGGAATAAATCCTATGAACAAAAGGAGTACACAATATCTAGTTGTCATCAAAGAGCTATTGCGACATGACATACATTTGGTGATAATTCAGACTAAAGACACCACGACTATAAAAACAACTGTCAACAAGTTCCCTCTGAGTTTCACTCAGATCCTCAAGAGCTACAAAAAAATAATTTCACAAATTGAGCAGAACAGCAAAACGTATAAGCTGAAACAAAACTTAAAATCACTCAAAAAAAAAAACTTACCAACACAGGGTAAAGGGAACAACATAACACCATCCCGATGAAAATCAACACCAATCATAGTTCCATAGTGCTCAAGCCTAACAGTCATCATGTCACGATGACGGAGACCATAATCATTCACAAGTTCCTCCCAGGAAGGACCATGGAATTTACTGCTCACCCGACCATGTGTAAACAGAACACCATATAAGTTATCCTCACTGTTGTGAAGAGCAAGATCAATATCTGTGTGACCCCTCCGAATAGCTAAAGCTCTGCACTCCTCAATGTACCGAGCAAGATGTGATCTAACACTGCACGGAACATACTACAAAATGAATGGAAGCAAACATCATAATCATATAAACAAAGGCATTAGAATACATTCCAACCTAAACAACATCAACCATATGCCACAATCAGATAAACAAGATATAGAATCTTACAACACACCTTGAACAGCGACGATCCAGCACCACAGTGAAGACAGACGCACAAGAATCAAAGGAAGAACAAGGGCCACCTGGAGCTCGGCAAAAGGGGCAAGCCATTACCTGCAAAGAAACGGTGACAAAAAAAATCACTACACTTGCCCGCTCACCCACCTTGCTGCGGAGGGGGTTTTATAGGGTCAGAAGAGAAGATAGCGGGAGAGAATGGCGGGAAAGAAGGGCGGGAAAGAAACTGGCGAGAAAGAAAATAGAGTTTTCGGCCAATGGTTGACCGACGGGGTGCTATTTTTGCAAAAAAGGGGTTCGCACTGTGAAAAACAACGACCTAGTTTTGAAAAAAAAATCCAACGACAACGTGAAATTAAGATACAACGTAAGGTGGAAAAAAAATAGAGTTTTCGTTCTCCACGAAAACGAAACTGGTTTCGGTACCAAATGCATAGATGATTTGGCTTCTCTTAGAACGAAACAGATGATTCGGCTTTTCGTAGAACGAAACATATGTTTCGTCCAACCGGTGAACGACACGTCATGTTTCGGTCACTGGTTGACCGAAACGTGAGGTTTCGTCCATCTGCCGGACGACCGTGTGCTAGTTTTGCAATATCTGATTTTTGGATCTTATTTTCCGAATTTGTTCAAAAAAAAGTACTATTTCCAAAAAAAAAATCCACGACACAGCATGACTCGTCAGGTCCTAGAAGTCTTGCTGCTACGGTTAAAGATGCACTTATGGAAAATACATCAGACGGGAAACTGTAATAATACTTTGACCGTGCTTCTACGTGAGCAACAACGTCAGTGCGAAGGTTCTTCCCCCAAATCGTTCGGCATGCATATCATGCCCTTGCAGTCCATATCGATGTGCACTCTTTGCACGCCATTTTCCACAACGAGCTTAACAGCCCGTTGACATGCAGGTAGTTCAGTATATTCCGGGCTCGAGACCATGGGGAAGACGAGGAGGCTGCACACCTGAAGGCTCCAACAACATCTATGAAAACGACTCCGTGTTTTGCTCGCTCCCCAACCTTGGACAGGGACACATCTACATTCACTTTAATCCAGGTGTCTTCACGCGGTTGTCATCAATCCTTCTCCATCCGTTTCGACTGCGGCACCTTTGATGGATGCATAGACTGCAATTCCTGCAAATGTACCATCACCGAATGTGCAATTTCACTTCGAATTCCGGACCTCAACATCCTGCTGCTCATGGTATTTCAACAATCTTCTTACCCTCCCTAGTCTCGTTTCTGGCTAGCCAAAGTGCATAGAGGCCTTGCGCCATCAGTCTCTCTCCCCCTCCAACGCTTCACCGAACCATGACAACATGCAGCTTGCGAGCACACTCTAAGAGCTAGCTATAACCGGTGGGATTGGCCCCGGAGCTCCCTGTTCAGAGCATAAGAATTTCCAAAACAAAGTTAAATGCGGGCACTCCCAAAAACGTGGTACGCTGTCCCCTCTCTACCACACGCAACACAAAACACTCCCTCTCTGACCCTTCTACGAAGAAGCTCGGCACCAACAACAAGGTCATTACGCATCAAACACCACATTTTAATTTTTTGCTTTGTTTGGCATCGTTGTGTCCCACAAGCCGAGCCAACCCTTGTGACTTGCAACCGACGAAGAAGACTTCGGCTATCCGTTCTTCACGCGGTTCATAGCTATACAAACATGGTATGCTGATTTAACAGAAAACTGGCCATCTTTAGTGTAGTTCCAGGCCATATAATCCTCTATACCGGGGGGGGGGGCACCACAATCTACAAGAGCCATGTCTATCATCGGGTGAGAACATGGTCCACTTCTCTCTATTCCAATCATCTCCTTGTTCATTAAACAGATCACTCACCCATGATATATCCCATGCCCATAGTTCTGGCCCAGTGGCCGAAGACACCCTTTCCTCGGGATCCGGTTATCGTGATGAACTTTTATCGCGGATCCATATCTGATTCTCCATATGAGCCCCTCTTGTAGAAGGCCCCGTCAATGAAGAATGACACGGAAGGTGAACGAGCCACCACTTGGGCATGTGGCATTTAAAATAGCACCCTCCTCAAAATATCAAGCTTTTAGAACACGCGCACATAAGGAGGAAGGAACCTACAAAATCCGCCATGTTTTCTTAGCTAGAAGTGCATGGTTGAAAGCTTCAGGATCTTGAAAACCAAGCCCCCCTCGTGTTTTCGAGTACACATCTTGTCTCATGCAATCCAGTGCACCTTCTTATCACCATTAGTTGCACCCCCTCGAAAAGTTCAAAGAGACCGAAGATAGGTTCCAACACATTTTCTTTGTGAGTTGAAAACATCTCATGGTGTAAGTTAACGCTGACTGAAGCACGGGTGGGACTAACACTTCCTAGCAGCTTTTGAGATACATAGGCCTTCCCATCCAACAACATTGCCGCTAGCACACTCCCTGACATGCTTGAGCCTGAAAGTCCCATCTTTTGACCTTCCAAACAATGTTGGGAGGCCCAGATACCTCTCACTAAGTGCCTTAGAATCTATTCTGATGACTTGTTTGGGAGTTGCTTTGTCCTCCGCTCTGATTCCGGTCCCAATGAAGATAGATGATTTTTGCAAGTTAACCTTTTGTCCTGAAGCCACCTCATAGTCATGCAAAATATTACGCAGTGCTTCAAAGTTTGTTTTGAACCCTCCAAAAAACAACACTACTGTCAGCAAATAATATGTGAGTTACTATGGGGCCAGTGATCCTAAAAGAGACTCCTTTTATATCATTCATACTTCAGGCAATCCTCGGTAAAGTAGAGAAGCCCTCCATGCAGAACGAAAGTAAGGATGGGGAGCGGGGGTCCCCCTGCCGCAACCCTCTCGACGACATAAACCTTCATGAGAGCCCACCATTTAGCTTCACACAGGAAGATGCTGATGTGATACAAGGCATAACCATTTGAATCCACCCCTCTACAAAACCAAAGTGTGACATCATATGCTCAAGAAAAATGCACTCCACCTTGTCATACGCCTTCATCATATCCAGCTTGACCGCACATTACAGTTTCTTCCTCTTCCTCGTCCTAATCACACGTAGACACTCATATACCACAAAGACATTAGTAGTGATAAGCCTGCGAGGGACAAACACGCTTTGCTCTTGTGAGATCATAACAAGAAGAACCACTTTTAGCTTGTTTGTCAAAACTTTGGTTGCAACCTTCTATAGTACATTGCATAGACTAATAGGCCGAAACTGAGTTAGCAACTCCGATGAGTTGACTTTCTGGATCATAACAATGATTGTATCATTAAAACCATCTAGTGTCGATTTCCTGTCTAAAAATTCTTTAATTGCCTTGCACGCATCCTCTCTAACCAACTCATAGTGGCATTGCTAGAACATGGTCAGAAGTCCATCTGGCCTTGGAACCTTGGTCGATCCCATTTGGAACAAGCCCTCTAAATTTCCTTGTCAATGATGGGCATAGCTAACCTCATGTCCATATCCCCTCTCACCATGCCATCTATATGTTGCAGCACATGTCCCATCTCCTCAGACCCCTCGGATGTCAAAATATACTCATAACATGAAGCTGCCATCTGCCTCATCTCGTCATCTGTAGTGTAGATGGATCCATCCTGCCTGCATAGTGCATGTATAGTGTTTTCCTTTTTCTATGGGAGGCTTTGTTCTAAAAATACTTGGTGTTCTAGTCTCCCCGCTGAAGCCAGTAAACCCTATATCACTTCAAGTCATAAATCTTAGTGAGGCCAACATGGACATTGTTGCTTTGAAAAACACCACTTTTTTCTTTTGAAAAAGGAACGCCACTTTCGGGCGAGTACACTACCTTCTCGGCCTATCTGGCCCAGTTTGTGAACATCACCAATTCGCCCATGAAATCGAAGGTCTAAAAGATTTGGGCACCACCAAAGCATAATTTCTATGTGTGGCTCATCATTCAAGATCGAGTTTGGACTACGGATCTGACTTCACTGGAGAGGTTGGCCAAATTGTCGACTATGTTAATTGTGCAAAAGGGAGCCGAAAGATGGTAGCGCATATTTTTATTCAATTGTAAGTACACTAGATGCATTTGGAACAAGATTAGAAGATGTATGGGACTGCAGCACATGAACATTGACGATTGGGACAACTTCAAGTCGGTTAAAGATTGGTGGCACTCGGTGATCAATGTCAATGACAACATGAGAAAGGGTTTGGTTGCGCTAGTCATATGCTTGTATCATGAGAAATGGGTTGTAAGAGAAATGCCCAGTTTTTCAAAAGGCTTCGTCGATGTCGGGCTCCATCATGCTCAAAACCAAGACCGAGGTCGTGCTACGGGGAATGGGTGGAGCAAAACGCTTAGCATCTTTGACTGCATTTATACGGTTATGGTTCTTACCCTTGTTTGTAAACTCTTCATTAATTAATGACACGAGGCAAAGCTTTTGCCTTCTTTCAAGAAAAAGTCCATAGCATATTTCTTAACCTTTTGGAGTCGATGCAAGACCGCAAAAAAATATGATCCCAACAAAAAATATTCTCAGAATCAAGTTCATTGATATTATCCCTCTCTCCGTCTCTTATCTCCCCATCTCTCTGTCTCTCCGCCATTGTGTCTCTGTGTCTCACTTTGTCCGTCTCTCTCTCCCCTCCCTCCCTCTTAATCTATATCGATAGAAAAACTATATAAAGTTTGTAAATCTAGGCTAAATATAGGTAGAAGATAAAGAGCATGGAGGAAGGGGGGCAAAGGCCCCCTACCTCAGACCTCTCCTCATCCTATATATACCTAAGAGATCCATCCCCACTAATCTATTTATCTAAACATGCAACCTATCCACCTCGGCAATGTGCCACATCAATAATTATCCATCCACTACATGCATTCCATTCGAGCCCTCTCTTAGGTTTTAACTGAGCGATTTTCTCTCACATCGGAATAGGAATGATCATTTCCGATGCATCCACACTTGCCCGACCACTAGGCCCACTATCATTGCAATGATTTTATTGCCTAGCATTACGTGTGTTTAGAGCAAGTACAATAGCAAGTTTATAGCCCGCCTACATGGGAATTTTTCCTATGTGGAGAAGAGAGCACTACTAGGGAAAACCTTGTACGTGAAGGCTTATTAGTAGCGCGCCTTCGTACAAGGCACTACTGCTATTTTACGGTAGCGCATGTGGTTCATAGGCGCCACTGCTACTCACTTCGCAATAGCGTGTGCCGGCCTAAACGTGCTACGGCTATGCGGACCACACCTTAGTTACCAGGCTTACCAGAGTAGCAGCGCGGCCCGGAGGAAGCGCGCTACTGCTATTCCCTTAGCAGTAGCACGTGTCGCGGACCCATTGTTGCAACTAAAACTGTGTTGTGGCACATGGTGGGCCCCACTTAGCAGTAGCGACGCCCGTTCCCGGCGCTACTGCTAACTATTTAGCAATAGCGCATTTCTCTGACCCGCGTCACTTCTAAGGCGCGACTGCCACCTTTTCCCTCCCTTTGCCCCTCCCTTCTCCTCCCTCCCTTCACTTTTCCCTCCCCCCTCCTCTCTCCCTCACTTTGCTTCTTCCTCACTACTTCATCTCTCCCCCCATTACTCTCTTTATTCTAGCTCTCTTTCTCTCTCTTTAATGCCCCAAGCTACTACAACACCTCCATTAATTAATGCAACCCCTTTCTCTTTTTCCCCATTTTTCCTCCCCCTCCATTAGTTAGAGCCATCTCCTTCCCCAATTAGCTAGATAGATCTACCCATATCCCTAACTAGATCTAGCCATGTCAAGAAGTAATCTTTGTCCACTTTTGATCACTAGCTAGCTAGCTAGCTAGCTAGGTGTGTGGAGACACGGATCGACCTCATATCACCGTGCTCGATCTTTACCTCGAGATAGGTGAGTGAAAATTTGTGCTTTGCCTGTGTTGCAAGGTGTGAAGTTGAGTAAGACTCAATGCCCAGTGACTGCAGAAGATAGAGAAAAGATGAGTGTCGTCCCCTATGCTTCAGCCATAGGCTCTATCATGTATGCAATGCTGTGCACAAGACCCGATGTCAGCCTTGCCATAAGTATGGCTGGAAGGTTTCAAAGTGATCCAGGAGTGGAACACTGGACGGCGGTCAAGAATATCCTGAAGTACCTGAAAAGGACTAAGGACATGTTTCTCGTTTATGGAGGTGATCAAGAGCTCGTCGTAAAGGGTTACGTTGATGCAAGCTTTGACACTGATCCGGATGACTCTAAGTCGCAAACCGGATACGTATTTATTCTCAATAGGGGTGCGGTAAGCTGGTGCAGTTCCAAGCAAAGCGTGGTAGCTGATTCTACATGCGAAGCGGAGTACATCGCTGTCTCGGAGGCGGCGAAGGAAGGTATGTGGATGAAGGAGTTCATGACAGATCTTGGAGTAGTGCCTAGTGCACTAAACCCAATGACTCTGTTCTGTGACAACACTGGTGCCATTGCTCTAGCCAAGGAACCAAGGTTTCACAAGAGGACTAGACACATAAAGCGACATTTCAATTCCATCCGCGATTACATCAAGGAGGACGACATAAATATTTGCAAAGTACACACGGATCTGAATGTTGCAGATCCGATGACTAAACCTCTTCCAAGGGCTAAACATGATCAACACCAGAACTGCATGGGTGTTAGATTCATTACAATGTAAATCACATAGTGATGTGAGCTAGATTATTGACTCTAGTGCAAGTGGGAGACTGTTGGAAATATGCCCTAGAGGCAATAATAAAAGTAGTTATTATTATATTTCCTTGTTCATGATAATCGTTTATTATCCATGCTATAATTGTATTGATTGGAAACACCGATACATGTGTGGATACATAGACAACACTGTGTCCCTAGTATGCCTCTAGTAGACTAGCTTGTTGATCAAAGATGGTCAAGGTTTCCTAGCCATAGACATGAGATGTCATTTGATAACAGGATCACATCATTGGGAGAATGATGTGATGGACAAGACCCAAACTATGAACGTAGCATATGATCGCGTCAGTTTATTGCTATAGTTTTCTGCATGTCAAGTATTTGTTCCTATGACCATGAGATCATGCAACTCACTGACACCGGAGGAGTGTCTTGTGTGTATCAAACGTTGCAACGTAACTGGGTGACTATAAAGATGCTCTACAGGTATCTCCGAGGGTGTCTGTTGAGTGGGCATGGATCAAGACTGGGATTTGTTACTCCGTGTGACGGAGAGGTATCTCGGGGCCCACTCGGTAATACAACATCACACTAAGCCTTGCAAGCAATGTGACTAAGGAGTTAGCCACGAGATCTTGTATTACGGAACGAGTAAAGAGACTTGCCAGTAACGAGATTGAACTAGGTATAGAGATACCAACGATCGAATCTCGGGCAAGTAACATACCGAAGAACAAAGGGAACAGCATACGGGATTAACTGAATCCTTGACATAGAGGTTCAACCGATAAAGATCTTCGTGGAATATGTAGGAACCAATAAGGGCATCCAGGTCCCGCTATTGGTTATTGACCGTAGAGGTGTCTCGGTCATGTCTACATAGTTCTCGAACCCGCAGGGTCTGCACACTTAAGGTACGGTGACGTTTCAGTATAGTTGAGTTATGTATATTGGTGACCGAAGGTTGTTAGGAGTCCCGGATGAGATCCCGGACGTCACGAGGAGCTCCAGAATGGCTCGGAGGTAAAGATTGATATATAGGAAGGTGGTGTTTGAACTCCGGAAAGGTTTCAGGCATTTCAGGCAGTGTACTCGGAGTGACGAATGGGTTCCGGGGGTCCACCAAGTGGGCCCACCACACCCCAAGTGGGTCACATGGACCTAAGGGTGGCGCACCAGCCCCTGGTGGGCTGGGCGGCTGGCCCAAGAAGGTCTATGCGGCTGGGCTTGAGGGAAAGGAAAGTCCAAGTGGGGGAAGGGAAGGAATCCTACTAGGAGTAGGATTGGAGGTGGACTCCTCCACCTCCTCCTCCTCCTTGCGGCCGCACCAAAGGGGCAGCCCTAGGGCGCCGGCCTTCCTCCCCTCCCTCCTATATATACTAGAGGGAGAGAGGGAAAAAGGACTTTAACCCAAAAAGGCCATAGTGCAGCCCTCTCTCCCGATAGATTAAGTCCTCTAGTTTTTCTGCAGTGCTTAGGCGAAGCCCTGCTGGAATAGTTCCACCACCGCCGCCGCCGCGCCGTCGCGCTGCCGGAGAACTCATCTACCTCTCCGCTCCCTTTTGCTGGATCAAGAAGGCGGAGATCGTCATCGAGCTGTACGTGTGTTGAACGCGGAGGTGCCGTCCGTTCGGTACTAGATCGTGATTGGATCGCGGGATGCTCGGCGATTTGGATCGCGAAGACGTTCGACTACATCAACCGCGTTTCTTAACGCTTCCCGCTTAGCGATCTACAAGGGTATGTAGATCCACTCTCCCTCTCGTAGATGCTCATCACCATGGATAGATCTTGCGTGTGCGTAGGAAATTTTTTGTTTCGCATGCAACGTTCCCCAACAGTGGCATCTGAGCTTGGTCTATGTGTAGATGAGATCATGAGTAGAACACAAAGGAGTTTGTGGGCGTTGATATTCAGATTGCTTCTTCCCTTGGTCTTTTCTTGATTCGGCGGTATTGTGGGATGAAGCGGCCCGGACCAACATTACTCGTACGCTTACGAGAGACCGGTTCCATCAACTGACATGTAACTTCGTTGCATAAAGATGGCTGGCGGGTGTCTGTTTCTCCCACTTTAGTTGGATCAGATTTGACAAAGGCGGTCCTTGAGAAGGTTGAATAGCAATTTTTGTATCACCGTTGTGGTTTTTGTGTAGGTAAGAATAGTTCTTGCTAGATACCCGTAGCAGCCACGTAAAACATGCAACAACAATTAGAGGACGTCTAACTTGTTTTTGCAGGGTATGTTGTGATGTGATATGGCCAATTACATGATGAGATATATGTGATGTATGAGATGATCATATATTGTATAGAATATCACGACTTGCATGTCGATGAATACGGCAACCGGCAGGAGCCATAGGGTTGTCTTTAATCATTTTTCGCTGTTTTGCTTTACTTTATCGCTATGAGTTAGCAATAGTCATGGAAGCAACAGTTTGTGCGACAACCTCATGGCGACACATTGATGGAGATCATGGTGTCATGCCGGTGACGATGGAGATCATGCCGGTGCTTTGGAGATGGAGATCAAAAGCACAAGATCATGGCTATATCATGTCACTTATGATTTGCATGTGATGTTAATCTTTTTATGCATCTTATTTTGCTTAGGACTACGGTAGCATTATAAGGTGATCCCTCACTTAAATTTCAAGATAAATTGTGTTCTCCCCGAGTGTGCACCGTTGCGAAAGCTCGTCATTTCGAGACACCACGTGATGATCGGGTGTGATAGACTCTACGTTTGCATACAACGGGTGCAAGCCAGTGTTGCACGTGCGGAACACTCGGGTTAAACTTGACGAGCCTAGCATGTACAGACATGGCCTTGGAACACAAGAGACCGAAAGGTCGAACATGAGTCATATAGTAGATATGATCAACATGAAGATGTTCACCATTGAAACCACCTCAACTCACGTGATGATCGGACTTGAGTTGGTGGATTTGGATCATGTGACACTCAAATGACCGGAGGGATGTAAATTTGAGTGGGAGTTTTTAAGTAATATGATTAACTAAACTCATTATCTTGAACAATAGTCTAAGTTGTTTTTTTGCAAAATTTATGTTGTAGATCATGGCTCGCGCAGTAGCACCCCTGAATTTTAATGCGTTCCTAGAGAAAACTAAGTTGAAAGATGATGGAAGTAACTTTGTGGACTGGGCCCGTAATCTGAGGATTATCCTTACGGCTTCCCAAAAGGGTTATGTCCTTGATGCACCGCTTGGTGATCCACCCGCTCCAGTTGAGTCTCCAGACGTTGTGAACGCCTGGCAGGCTCGTTCTGATGATTACTCAATGGTTCAATGTGCAATGTTGTATGGCTTAGAACCGGGACTTCAAAGACGTTTTGAACGTCATGGAGCATATGATATGTTCCTAGAGTTGAATTTTATCTTTCAGAAGAATGCCCGGATCGAGAGGTATGAGACCTCCGATAAGTTCTATGCCTGCAAGATGGAGGAGAACGGGTCTGTCAGTGAACATATACTCAAAATGTCCGGGTATTCCACACGTCTAGCTGAATTGGGGATGCCCCTTCCAGCAGAGGCAATCACTGACAGAGTTCTTCAATCATTGCCACCTAGCTACAAGAGCTTCGTGTTGAACTATAACATGCATGGGATGAACAAGTCAGTCGCCGAGCTGTTTGCGATGTTGAAAGTCGCTGAGTCTGAGATTCAGAAGGAGCATCAAGTGTTGATGGTCAATAAAACCACTAGTTTCAAGAAGAATGGCAAGGGTAAGAAGGGTAACTCCAAGAAGAGTGGCAAAGCAGTTGCCCCTCCCGTGAGGAAACCCAAGGCTGGACCCAAGCTAGAAACTGAGTGCTTTCATTGCAAGGGAACTGGTCATTGGAAGCGGAACTGCCCCAAGTATTTGGCTGACAAGAAGGCGGCCAACAACAAACAAGGTATATATGATATACATGTTATTGATGTGTATGATGACCCACAAGTATAGGGGATCTATTGTAGTCCTTTCGATAAGTAAGAGTGTCGAACCCAACGAGGAGCAGAAGAAAATGACAAGCAGTTTTCAGTAAGGTATTCTCTGCAAGCACTGAAATTATCGGTAACAGATAGTTTTGTGATAAGATAATTCATAACGGGTAGCAAGTAACAAATGTAGCAAAGGTGCAGCAAGGTGGCCCAATCCTTTTTGTAGCAAAGGACAAGCCTGGACAAACTCTTATATAAAGCAAAGCGCTCCCGAGGACACATGGGAATTTCTGTCAAGCTAGTTTTCATCATGCTCTTATGATTCGCGTTCGTTACTTTGATAATTTGATATGTGGGTGGACCGGTGCTTGGGCGCTGCCCTTACTTGGGAAAGCCTCCCACTTATGATTAACCTCTCTCGCAAGCATCCGCAACTACGAAAGAAGAATTAAGATAAATCTAACCATAGCATGAAACATATGGATCCAAATCAGCCCCTTACGAAGCAACGCATAAACTAGGGTTTAAGCTTCTGTCACTCTAGCAACCCATCATCTACTTATTACTTCCCAATGCCTTCCCCTAGGCCCAAATAATGGTGAAGTGTCATGTAGTCGACGTTCACATAACACCACTAGAGGAAAGACAACATACATCTCATCAAAATATCGAACGAATAGAAAATTCACATGATTACTTATAACAAGACTTATCCCATGTCCTCAGGAACAAACGTAACTACTCACAAAGCATATTCATGTTCATAATCAGAGGAGTATTAATTATCATTAAGGATCTGAACATATGATCTTCCACCAAGTAAACCAACTAGCATCAACTACAAGGAGTAATCAACACTACTAGCAACCCACAGGTACCAATCTGAGGTTTTGAGACAAAGATCGGATACAAGAGATGAACTAGGGTTTGGAGAGGAGATGGTGCTGGTGAAGATGTTGATGGAGATTGACCCCCTCTCGATGAGAGGATCATTGGTGATGATGATGGCTTCGATTTCCCCCTTCGGGAGGGAAGTTTCCCCGGCAGAACAGCTCCGCCGGAGCCCTAGATTGCTTCTGCCCAGGGTCCGCCTCGAGACGGCGGCGCTTCGTCCCGAAAGCTCTCTTATGATTTTTTCCAGGTCAAAACCCTCCATATAGCAGAAGATGGGCACCAGAGGGCTGGCAGGGGGCCCACAAGCCACATGGGGGGCGCCCTGGGGGGTAGGGCGCGCCCCCCAGGCTTGTGGCCTCCTGGTGGGTCCCCTCTGGTATTTGTTTCACCCAATATTTTTTATATATTCCAAAATAATTCTCCGTAACTTTTCAGGACTTTTGGAGTTGTGCAGAATAGGTCTCTCATATTTGCTCCTTTTCCAGTCCAGAATTCCAACTGCCGGCATTCTCCCTCTTCATGTAAACCTTGTAAAATAAGAGAGAAAAGGCATAAGTATTGTGCCATAATGTGTAATAACAGCCCATAATGCAATAAATATCAATATAAAAACATGATGCAAAATGGACGTATCAACTCCCCCAAGCTTAGACCTCGCTTGTCCTCAAGCGAAAGCCGAAATCGATAAATATGTCCACATGTTTAGAGATAGAGGTGTCGATAAAATAAAATACGGACATGAAGGCATCATGATCATCTTTAGAACAGCAACATATATTGACATATAATTTCTTATGCTAAAGTAACAATTCATTAAAGTATGAATCAAGAACTCTATTGAGAACCAACAAACTATGCTCTCAGTCATTGAAGCAATTGCAATTTATCATAACATCGGAAAGAGTCAATATAAGAGCTTATAAAGCAAATCCACATACTCAATCATCTTTTAGTCTTTCATAATTGCTAACACTCACGCGGTACTTATGGGGTCAAAGCTTCAATTGGACACATAGAAAGATAGGGGCTTATAGTTTTGCCTCCCAACTATTTACCTCAAGGGTAATGTCAACAGAGATAACTCATGATCACCCACATCCGAGTGGATATATGTGTCTAGATCATTCCCCAACACATGATGCTTGCCAAGAGAGAAAGGCGAAATAAAGGAAGTGGTGAGAATCACCACGACTCTTGCATAAAGGTAAGTACTAGAAAGTAAAAGTAACATATAGGCCCTTCGCAGAGGGAAGCAGAGGTTGTCATGCGCTTTTATAGTTGGATGCGCAATCCCTTAATGCAAAAGAACGTCACTTTATATTGCCGCTTGTGATAAAGAACTTTATTATGCAGTCTGTGGCTTTTATTTCTTCCATATCACAAGTTCGTATAAAGTTTATTTTCCTCACACTAATAGATCATACATATTTAGAGAGCAATTTTTATTGCTTGCACCGATGACAACTTACTTGAAGGATCGTACTCAATCCATAGGTAGGTATAGTGGACTCTCATGGCAAAACTGGGTTAAGGGTGTTTGGATGCACAAGTAGTATCTCTACTTGGTGCGGAAGTTTTGGCTGATATGGGGTGGAAGCAAGCGTCACCTGTTAAAGGATCTATAACCATATAACTTCTATTCGGAAATAAGCAAACATAACCCATTATGTTGTCTTCCTTGTCCAACATCAACTTCTTAGCATATAATATTTTAATGAGTGCTCACAATCATAAAAGATGTCCAAGATAATATATTTATATGTGAACCTCTCTTTCTTTATTACTTCCTTTTAATTGTAACAATGACCAATCGCTAAGTTTGTCAACTCACAACAAATTTCAATCGACATACTTCTTATATGTGAAGTCATCACTCCCCATAAGATCATCATATATACTCTTTGCTTTTATTCTATACTTCTTTCTATTTATTTTTCTCAAGATCATAGCAAGCAAGCAAAGCCCTCAACTCAAAACTACTTTTTATTATATAACTCTCGGACTCGCTTACATAGGGGGAACATAAAGCAAAACTCAAAACTAGATCACACTAAAAACTTTATTCTACTAGATCAAGATATAACCAACAGGATCGAACTAAGAAAAACGATGAAAGTAAAAGATGTGATGGTGATACGATACCGGGGCACCTCCCCCAAGCTTGGCACAAGCCAAGGGGAGTGCCCATACCCATGTGTTTAGTTGTCTTTCTTCGGAGGTGGTGATGTTGGAGTTGTTGATGAGGTTGGAGGCATGTCCTCCGTCTTCCAAGGCATAGGCTCACCATCGTAAAAAGATGAACGAGTCTCCGGGATCCTCAAATCTGCAGCCAAACTCATTTTCTTAAATCTGTATTCATACTCACAGTTTTGGTTTTGCAGGTCATAGATCTGGGCTTGGAGATGCTCGATTTTCTCGTAAAGCTTGAAGATGTCCTCCCCGATGTCCTTGGCGTCCAGCTTGTGCTTATGGATAAACTCCGCGATCATCATGTGATTGGCATTGAGTCCACGTTCCACCATCCCTTGGCACTTGAAGACTTGCTGCTCCATTGCTTCGAGCCTTGTCTCCACGCTTCCGGTCTTCTTTGGCCCCTCAACATCACGGATGTGCAGCACCCCCTCACGCATCTCAATCGTTTGAGGGTGTCGCAGCACCTCCGCAAGGTAAGGGTTGATGACCTTCTCGAAGAACTTGTCCTTCGAAGCACTTGGGGACGTCATGGCGATCTAAATATGTCCGGGAAAACAACTCAAAACAAAAACAGGAGATATTGTTGTGATACGAAGGTCAAAACCTTCGGGAGATTATATAATGAATTTTTACCGACCAACAGGAGTATTCTACAAGAAAACGGAGTCCGGAGGGTACACGGGGTGGGCAGAAGCCACATGGGCACGCCCAGGGGGGTAGGGCGCGCCCCCCTGGCTTGTAGCCTCCTCGTGTACTTTTCGGACTATTTTAAATTTTCCTGATTTATTAAATATTCCAAAACGGAGAAAAATTGCTATTGGAAAAGTTTTGGAGTCGGTTTGCTTACCGTACCACATACCTATTCCTTTTCGGAGTCTGAGACGTTCTGGTAGGTCTCCCTAATGTACTCCTCCGGAGTTATGGTATTGATAATATTGGTTTCAACATTTATGGGAGTACCTGAGATATAATGTTTGATTCTTTGCCCGTTTACCACCTTCGAATTTGTGCCTTCGGCGTTGTTGATCTTGATGGCACCGGAACGATATACTTCCTCGATAATGTAAGGCCCTTCCCATTTATAGAGAAGTTTTCCTGCAAAAAATCTTAAACGAGAATTGTATAGCAAGACATGGTCACCTACATTGAATTCACGCTTTTGTATCCTTTTATCATGCCATCTCTTAACCTTTTCTTTAAACAACTTGGCATTCTCATAGGCCTGGGTTCTCCATTCATCAAGTGAGCTAATGTCAAATAACCTCTTCTCACCAGCAAGTTTGAAATCATAGTTGAGCTCTTTGATTGCCCAATAAGCTTTATGTTCTAGTTCTAGAGGTAAGTGACATGCTTTACCATAAACCATTTTATACGGAGACATACCCATAGGGTTTTTGTAAGCAGTTCTATAAGCCCATAATGCATCATCAAGTTTCTTAGACCAATTCTTTCTAGATCTATTAACAGTCTTTTGCATGATCAATTTAATTTCTCTATTGCTTAATTCTACTTGACCACTAGACTGAGGATGATATGGAGATGCAATTCTATGATTAACATCATACTTAGCAAGCAATTTACGGAAAGCACCATGAATAAAGTGTGAACCACCATCAGTCATTAAATATCTAGGGACTCCAAATCTAGGGAAAATAACTTCTTTAAGCATTTTAATAGAAGTGTTATGATCAGCATTACTAGTTGGAATAGCTTCTACCCACTTAGTAACATAATCAACAACAACTAGAATATGAGTATACCCGTTGGACTTTGGAAAAGGTCCCATATAATCAAAACCCCAAACATCAAATGGTTCAATAACAAGAGAGTAATTCATAGGCATTTCCTGACGTCTACTAATATTACCAATTCTTTGACATTCATCACAAGACAAGACAAACTTACGAGCATCCTTGAAGAGAGTAGGCCAATAAAAACCAGATTGTAATACCTTGTGTGCAGTTCTATCTCCCGCATGGTGTCCTCCGTAGGCCTCGGAGTGACACTTGTGTAGGATCTGTTCCTGTTCATGCTCAGGTACACAACGTCTAATAACAACATCTACTCCTTCTTTATAAAGGTGTGGATCATCCCAAAAGTAATGTCTTAAATCATAGAAGAACTTTTTCTTTTGTTGGTATGTGAAACTAGGTGGTATAAATTTAGCAACAATGTAATTAGCATAATCAGCATACCATGGAGCATTACGTGAAGCGTTTATGACAGCTAATTGTTCATCAGGAAAGCTATCATCAATAGGTAGTGGGTCATCAAGAACATTTTCTAACCTAGACAAGTTGTCTGCTACGGGGTTCTCAACTCCTTTTCTATCAATAATATGCAAATAAAATTCTTGTAGCAAAAGAACCCATCTAATAAGTCTAGGTTTAGCATCTTTCTTTTCCATAAGATATTTAATAGCAGCATGATCATTGTGAACAGTTACTTTGGAATCAACAATATAAGGTCTGAACTTATCACAAGCAAACACAACTGCTAAAAATTCCTTTTCAGTGGTAGCATAGTTTCTTTGAGCACTGTCTAGAGTTTTACTAGCATAATGGATAACATTTAATTTCTTATCAACTCTTTGTCCTAGAACAGCACCAACAGCATAATCACTAGCGTCACACATGATTTCAAAGGGTAGGTTCCAATCAGGTGGTTGAACAATAGGTGCAGAAATCAAGGCTTTCTTAAGGATTTCAAATGCTTCTACACAATCATCATCAAAAACAAAAGGAATATCTTTTTGCAAGAGATTAGTGAGAGGCCGAGAAATTTTAGAGAAGTCTTTAATAAATCTCCTATAGAAACCAGCATGACCAAGGAAACTTCTTATACCTCTGATATCCGTAGGACACGACATTTTTTCAATAGCATCAACTTTAGCTTTATCAACTTCAATACCTCTTTCGGAGATTTTGTGTCCCAAGACAATACCTTCATTAACCATAAAGTGGCACTTTTCCCAATTCAAGACAAGATTAGTTTCTTCGCATCTCTGCAAAACTCGATCAAGGTTGCTCAAGCAATCATCAAAAGAAGTTCCGTAAACGGAGAAATCATCCATGAAAACCTCAACAATCTTTTCACAAAAGTCAAAGAATATAGCAGTCATACATCTTTGAAAGGTAGCAGGTGCATTGCATAAACCAAAAGGCATACGTCTATAGGAAAAGGTACCGAAAGGACAAGTAAAAGTGGTCTTCTCTTGGTCCTCTTTTGACACAGGTATTTGAGAGAAGCCAGAATAACCATCTAGAAAGCAAAAGTGTGTGTGTGTTTGGATAGTCTTTCTAGCATTTGATCAATAAAAGGCAGAGGGTAATGATCTTTCCTAGTAGCTTTATTTAATTTCCTAAAATCAATTACCATTCTATATCCTGTAACAATTCTTTGCGGGATCAATTCATTTTTATCATTAGGAACAACGGTAATACCTCCCTTCTTAGGAACACAATGAACGGGACTAACCCATCTACTATCAGCAATAGGATAAATTATACCTGCCTCCAGAATCTTTAATATTTCATTTCTTACCACTTCTTTCATTTTAGGATTTAACCGTCGTTGGTGATCAACAACTGGTTTAGCATCAGGCTCCATATTAATTTTATGCTGACATAGAGTGGGACTAATGCCCTTAAGATCATCAAGAGTATATCCAATAGCAGCACGGTGCTTCTTCAGAGTTTTCAATAATCTCTTTTCTTCATGCTCTTAAAGGTTAGCACTAATAATAACAGGATATATCTTCTTTTCATCAAGGTAGGCATATTTCAGAGTATTCGGTAATTGTTTAAGCTCAAACACGGGATCACCCTTGGGTGGAGGAGGATCCCCAAGTATTTCAACTGGCAGGTTGTGTTTCAAAATAGGATGCTGATCAAAGAAAATCTTATCTATTTCATTCCTTTCATTCATATGCATATCGTTTTCATGGTCTAGCAAATATTGTTCTAAGGGATCAGTAGGAGGCACAACAATAGAAGCAAGTCCAATAATTTCATCCTTACTAGGCAATTCTTTATCATGGGGTTGTCTACGAAATTTAGAGAAATTAAACTCATGGGACACATCCCCAAAACTTACAGTAACAGTTTTTTTCTCACAATCTATCTTAGCATTAACAGTATTCAAGAAAGGTCTACCAAATATAATGGGACAAAAATCATCTTGTGGGGAGCCAAGAACAAGAAAATCAGTAGGATATTTTATTTTCCCACACAAGACTTCAACATCTCTAACAATCCCAACTGGTGCTATAGTATCTCTATTAGCAAGCTTAATGGTAACATCAATTTCTTCTAATTCAGCTGGTGCAATATCATTCATAATTTCTTGATATAAGGTAAAGGGAATTGCACTCACACTAGCACCCACATCACATAAGCCATGATAACAATGATCTCCTATTTTAACAGAAACAACAGGCATGCCAACAATAGGTCTATGTTTATCTTTAGTATCAGGTCTAGCAATTCTAGCAGCTTCATCATAGAAATGAATAACATGCCCATCAATATTATCAACCAATAGATCTTTAACCATAGCAATACTAGGTTCAACTTTAATTTGTTCAGAGGGTGTAGGTGTTCTAACACAGCTCTTACGAACCTTAGTTGAAGCTTTAGCATGTTCCTTTATACTAACAGGGAAAGGTGGTTTCTCAATATAAGCAGCAGGAATAACATGATCAACATTATAAATAATGGTTTCTTCTTCAACTTTAATAGGTTCAACTACTTTCACTTCAATGGGAGCATGATATTTAAACCACTTATCCTTAGGGAGATCAACATGAGCAGCAAAAGATTCACAGAAAGAAGCTACTATCTCAGAGTCAAGTCCATATTTAGTGCTAAATTCATGAAAAGCATCGGTGTCTATAAAGGATTTAACACAATCAAACTTAAGGTTTATACCTGACTCCTTACCTTCGTCGAGTTCCCAATCTTCGGAGTTGCGTTTAATTCTTTCCAATAAGTCCCATTTGAATTCAATATCTTTCTTCATAAAGGAACCAGTACAAGAAGTATCGAGCATGGATTGATCATTACGAGAAAGCTGAGCATAAAAATTCTGAATAATAATTTCTCTTGAGAGCTCATGATTGGGGCATGAATATAACATTGACTTAAGCCTCCCCCAAGCTTGAGCGATACTTTCTCCTTCACGAGGCCAAAAATTATAAATATAATTCCGATCACGATGAACCAGATGCATAGGATAAAACTTCTGATGAAATTCCAATTTCAATCGGTTGTAGTTCCATGATCCAATATCATCACATAGCCTATACCATGTCAATGCCTTCTCCTTCAAAGATAAAGGAAAGACCTTCTTCTTGACATCATCCTCGGGCAAACCTGCAAGCTTAAATAATCCACAAACTTCATCCACATAGATTAGATGCAAATCAGGATGTAGTTATCCATCTCCTGCATAAGGATTAGCTAGTAGTTTCTCTATCATACCCGCAGGAATTTCATAATAAATATTTTCAGTAGGCTCAGTAGGTTGAGGAGCAACCCTTTGTGCTTCCGGTCGAGGTGAAGATACCCCGAACAAGCCCCTCAAAGGATTATTTTCCATAGTAACAAGTGACAGTAAATTTCAGCACACCATATAAATTTTTCCTTACCAAATTCCACTCACCAAAGGCGCTTCACTCCCCGGAAACGGCGCCAGAAAAGAGTCTTGATGACCCACAAGTATAGGGGATCTATCGTAGTCCTTTCGATAAGTAAGAGTGTCGAACCCAACGTGGAGCAGAAGGAAATGACAAGCAGTTTTCAGTAAGGTATTCTCTGCAAGCACTGAAATTATCGGTAACAGATAGTTTTGTGATAAGATAATTCGTAACGGGTAGCAAGTAACAAATGTAGCAAAGGTGCAGCAAGGTGGACCAATCCTTTTTGTAGCAAAGGACAAGCCTGGACAAACTCTTATATAAAGCAAAGCGCTCCCGAGGACACATGGGAATTTCTGTCAAGCTAGTTTTCATCATGCTCTTATGATTCACGTTCGTTACTTTGATAATTTGATATGTGGGTGGACCGGTGCTTGGGCGTTGCCCTTACTTGGACAAGCCTCCCACTTATGATTAACCTCTCTTGCAAGCATCCGCAACTACGAAAGAAGAATTAAGATAAATCTAACCATAGCATGAAACATATGGATCCAAATCAGCCCCTTACGAAGCAACGCATAAACTAGGGTTTAAGCTTCTTTCACTCTAGAAACCCATCATCTACTTATTACTTCCCAATGCCTTCCCCTAGGCCCAAATAATGGTGAAGTGTCATGTAGTCGACGTTCACATAACACCACTAGAGGAAAGACAACATACATCTCATCAAAATATCGAACGAATACCAAATTCACATGATTACTTATAACAAGACTTATCCCATGTCCTTAGGAACAAACGTAACTACTCGCAAAGCATATTCATGTTCATAATCAGAGGAGTATTAATTATCATTAAGGATATGAACATATGATCTTCCACCAAGTAAACCAACTAGCATCAACTACAAGGAGTAATCAACACTACTAGCAACCCACAGGTACAAATCTGAGGTTTTGAGACAAAGATCGGATACAAGATATGAACTAGGGTTTGGAGAGGAGATGGTGCTGGTGAAGATGTTGATGGAGATTGACCCCCTCTCGATGAGAGGATCGTTGGTGATGACGATGGCTTCGATTTCCCCCTCCGGGAGGGAAGTTTCCCCGGCAGAACAGTGATACGTCTCCAACGTATCTATAATTTTTGATTGTTCCATGCTATTATATTATCTGTTTTGGATGTTTTATATGCATTAATATGCTATTTTATATTATTTTTGGGACTAACCTATTAGCCTAGTGCCCAGTGCCAGTTTCTGTTTTTTCTTGTTTTTGAGTATTGCAGATAAGGAATATCAAACGGAGTCCAAACGGAATAAAACTTTCGCGATGATTTTTCTTGGACCAGAAGACATCTACCAAACTTGGAGAGGACGGCAGGAGACCTCCCAGGAGACGACAAGCCTGCAGGGCGCGCCCTAGGGGGGGGAGGGCGTGCCCCCCTGGCTTGTGGCCCCCTGCAGGCCTCCTAACCCTAATCTTCCTCCTATAAATTCCCAAATATTCTCCCAATACCAAAAAGAGAAACGATAATACTTTTTCGCCGCCGGAAGCCTCTGTTCCCGTGAGATCCCATCTTGGAGCCTTTTCCGGTAATCTGTCGGAGGAGGATTCGATCACGGAGGGCATCTACATCAACTCCATTGCCCCTCCGATGATGCGTGAGTAGTTCACCTCAGACCTTTGGGTCCATAGCTAGTAGCTAGATGGCTTCTTCTCTCTCTATGTTCTTCAATACCATGTTCTTCATGATCTTCATGGAGATCTATCCGATGTAATACTCTTTTGCGGTGTGTTTGTCGAGATCCGATGAATTGTGGATTTATGATCAGATTATCTATGAATATTATTTGAATCTTCTCTGAATTCTTATATGCATGATTTCATATCTTTGCAAGTCTCTTCGAGTTATTGGTTTGGTTTGGCCAACTAGATTGGTAATTCTTGCAATGGGAGAAGTGCTTAGTTTTGGGTTCAATCTTGCGGTGTCCTCACCCAGTGACAAAGTAGGGGTAGCGAGGCACGTATTTGTATTGTTGCCATCAAGGATAAAAAGATGGGGTTTTCATCATATTGCTTGAGTTTATCCCTCTACATCATGTCATCTTACTTAATGCGTTACTCTGTTCTTCATGAACTTAATACTCTAGATGCAGGCAGGAGTCGGTCGATGTGTGGAGTAATAGTAGTAGATGCAGAATCGTTTCGGTCTACTTGACACGGACGTGATGCCTATATGCATAATCATTGCCTTGGATATCGTCATAACTATGCGCTTTTCTATCAATTGCTCGACAGTAATTTGTTCACCCACCGTATTATTTTCCTTCAAGAGAGAAGCCTCTAGTGAAACCTATGGCCCCCGGGTCTATTTTCCATATTATATTTTCAGATCTATAAACCAAAAATTCCAAAAATACTTTGCTGCAATCTTTTTACTTTTATTTTACTTTTCGTTTTAGTAATCTTTTATATCTATCTCTATCAGATCTCATCCTTGCAAGTAACCGTGAAGGGATTGACAACCCCTTTTCTGCGTTGGGTGCAAGTGTTTGATTATTTGTGTAGGTACATCTATTGGGGACTTGCTTGTATCTCCTACTGGATTGATACCTTGGTTCTCAACAACTGAGGGAAATACTTATCTACTTTGCTGCATCACCCTTTCGTCTTCAAGGGAAAACCAACGCAAGCTCAAGAAGTAGCAACAGCTCCGTCGGAGCCCTAGATTGCTTCTGCCCAGGTTCCGCCTCGAGACGGCGGCCCTTCGTCCCGAAAGCTCTCTTATGATTTTTTCCAGGTCAAAACCCTCCATATAGCAGAAGATGGGCACCGGAGAGCTGGCAGGGGGCCCACAAGCCACAGGGGCGCGCCCTGGGGGGTAGGGCGCGCCCCCCCAGGCTTGTGGCCTCCTGGTGGGTCCCCTCTGGTATTTCTTTCGCCCAATATTTTTTATATATTCCAAAATAATTCTCTGTAACTTTTCAGGACTTTTGGAGTTGTGCAGAATAGGTCTCTCATATTTGCTCCTTTTCCAGTCCAGAATTCCAGCTGCCGGCATTCTCCCTCTTCATGTAAACCTTGTAAAATAAGAGAGAAAAGGCATAAGTATTGTACCATAATGTGTAATAACAACCCATAATGCAATAAATATCAATATAAAAACATGATGCAAAATGGACGTATCAGTGTACCTTACCAACTCTCGTTGTAGTGCGTGGGTATTTGATATCGGTGCGGTTGCTCACATTTGCAACTCAAAACAGGAACTGTGGAATAGACGAAAGCTGGCAAAGGACGAAGTGACAATGCGCGTGGGAAATGGTTCCAAGGTTGATGTGATCGCCGTCGGCACGCTCGCTCTTCGATTACCATCGGGATTAGTGATGAACCTGAATAATTGTTATTTAGTTCCTGCGTTAAGCATGAACATTATATCTGGATCTTGTTTATTGCGAGACGGTTACTCATTTAAATCAGAGAATAATGGTTGTTCTATTTTTATGAGTAATATATTTTATGGTCATGCACCCAATGTGAGGGGTTTATTCTTATTGAATCTCGATAGTGATGATAGACATGTTCATAACATTGATGCCAAAAGATGTAGAATTGATAATGATAGTACCTCTTTCTTGTGGCACTGCCGTTTAGGTCATATTGGTGTAAAACGCATGAAGAAGCTCCATGCTGATGGACTTTTGGAGTCACTTGATTTTGAATCACTTGACACATGTGAACCATGCCTCATGGGCAAGATGACTAAGACCCCGTTCTCTGGGACAATGGAACGGGCAAGTGACTTGTTGGAAATCATACATACTGATGTGTGCAGTCCGATGAGCATTGAGGCGCGCGGTGGATATCATTATTTTCTCACCTTCACTGATGACTTAAGTAGATATGGGTATATTTACTTAATGAAACACAAGTCTGAAACGTTTGAAAAGTTCAAGCAATTTCAGAGTGAAGTTGAGAATCATCGTAACAAGAAGATTAAATTCCTACGATCTGATCGAGGAGGAGAATATCTGAGTTATGAGTTTGGCAGTCACTTAAGACAGTATGGAATTGTTTCACAATTGACACCGCCTGGAACACCACAGCATAATGGTGTGTCCGAACGTCGTAATCGAACCTTATTGGATATGGTGCGATCTATGATGTCTGTTGCTGATTTGCCACTATCATTTTGGGGTTATGCATTAGAGACAGCTGCATTCACTTTAAATAGGGCACCATCGAAATCCGTTGAGACGACGCCATATGAATTGTGATTTGGCAAGAAGCCAAAGTTGTCGTTTCTTAAAGTTTGGGGATGTGATGCTTATGTCAAAAAGCTTCAGCCTGAAAAGCTGGAACCCAAAGCAGAGAAATGCGTCTTCATAGGATACCCAAAAGAGACAGTTGGGTATACCTTCTATCTCAGATCCGAAGGCAAAGTGTTTGTCGCTAAAAACGGAACATTTCTTGAGAAAGAGTTTCTCTCGAAAGAATTGAGTGGGAGGAAGATAGAACTTGATGAGGTTGTTGAACCTTTACTTCAACCAGAGAGTAGCGTAGCGTAGAAAAATGTTTCTGTAGAGCCTACATCAGTTGAAGAGGAAGTTAATGATGATGATCATGAAGCTTTGGATCAAGTTACTATCGAACCTCGTAGGTCGACAAGGACGCGTACTGCTCCTGAGTGGTACGGCAACCCTGTCTTAGAGGTCATGTTGTTGGACAACGATGAACCTACGAGCTATGGAGAAGCGATGATGGGCCCAGATTCCGAGAAATGGTTAGAGGCCATGAAATCCGAGATGGGATCCATGTATGAAAACAAAGTATGGGCTTTGGAAGTATTACCTGAAGGGTGAAAGGCCATTCAGAACAAATGGATCTTTAAGAGGAAGACGGACGCGGACGGTAATGTCACCGTCTATAAAGCTCGACTTGTGGCAAAGAGTTTTTCACAAGTTCAAGGAGTTGACTACGATGAGACCTTCTCACCCGTAGCGATGCTTAAGTCCGTCAGAATCATGTTACCAATAGCTGCCTTTTTCGATTATGAAATTTGGCAGATGGATGTCAAAACAGCGTTCCTTAACGGTTTTCTTAAGGAAGAGTTGTATATGATGCAACCAGAAGGTTTTGTTGATCCAGAGAATGCTGACAAAGTTTGCAAACTCCAACGATCCATTTATGGACTGGTGCAAGCATCTCGGAGTTGGAATCTTCGCTTTGATGAGGTGATCAAAGCGTTCGGGTTTATACAAGTTTACGAAGAAGCTTGTATTTACAAGAAAGTGAGTGGGAGCTCTATAGCGTTTCTAATATTATATGTGGATGACATATTGGTGATTGGAAACAATATAGAAATGTTGGAAAGCGTGAAGGAATATTTGAACAAGAGTTTTTCAATGAAGGACCTAGGAGAATCTACTTTCATATTTGGCATCAAGATCTATAGAGATAGATCGAGACGCTTAATAGGACTTTCACAGAGCACATACCTTGACAAAGTTTTGAAGAAGTTCAAAATGGATCAGTCCAAGAAGGGGTTCTTGCCTGTGTTGCAAGGTGTGAAGTTGAGTAAGACTCAATGCCCAGTGACTGCAGAAGATAGAGAAAAGATGAGTGTCGTCCCCTATGCTTCAGCCATAGGCTCTATCATGTATGCAATGCTGTGCACAAGATCCAATGTCAGCCTTGCCATAAGTATGGCCGGAAGGTTTCAAAGTGATCCAGGAGTGGAACACTGGACGGCGGTCAAGAATATCCTGAAGTACCTGAAAAGGACTAAGGACATGTTTCTCGTTTATGGAGGTGATCAAGAGCTCGTCGTAAAGGGTTACGTCGATGCAAGCTTTGACACTGATCCGGATGACTCTAAGTCGCAAACCGGATACGTATTTATTCTCAATAGGGGTGCGGTAAGCTGGTGCATGCTACTTCTTGAGCTTGCGTTGGTTTTCCCTTGAAGAGGAAAGGGTGATGCAGCAAAGTAGATAAGTATTTCCCTCAGTTGTTGAGAACCAAGGTATCAATCCAGTAGGAGGTACAAGCAAGTCCCCAATAGATGTACCTACACAAATAATCAAACACTTGCACCCAACGCAGAAAAGGGGTTGTTAATCCCTTCACGGTTACTTGCAAGGATGAGATCTGATAGAGATAGATATAAAAGATTACTAAAATCAAAAGTAAAATAAAAGTAAAAAGATTACAGCAAAGTATTTTTGGTATTTTTGGTTTATAGATCTGAAAATATAATATGGAAAATAGACCCGGGGGCCATAGGTTTCTCTAGAGGCTTCTCTCTTGAAGGAAAATAATACAGTGGGTGAACAAATTACTGTCGAGCAATTGATAGAAAAGCGCATAGTTATGACGATATCCAAGGCAATGATTATGCATATAGGCATCACGTCCGTGTCAAGTAGACCGAAACGATTCTGCATCTACTACTATTACTCCACACATCGACCGACTCCTGCCTGCATCTAGAGTATTAAGTTCATGAAGAACAGAGTAACGCATTAAGTAAGATGACATGATGTAGAGGGATAAACTCAAGCAATATGATGAAAACCCCATCTTTCTTATCCTTGATGGCAACAATACAAATACGTGCCTCGCTACCCCTACTTTGTCACTGGGTGAGGACACCGCAAGATTGAACCCAAAACTAAGCACTTCTCCCATTGCAAGAATTACCAATCTAGTTGGCCAAACCAAACCAATAACTCGAAGAGACTTGCAAAGATATGAAATCATGCATATAAGAATTCAGAGAACATTCAAATAATATTCATAGATAAGCTGATCATAAATCCACAATTCATCGGATCTCGACAAACACACCGCAAAAGAGTATTACATCGGATAGATCTCCATGAAGATCATGAAGAACATGGTATTGAAGAACATAGAGAGAGAAGAAGCCATCTAGCTACTAGCTATGGACCCGAAGGTCTGAGGTGAACTACTCACGCATCATCGGAGGGGCAATGGAGTTGATGTAGATGCCCTCCGTGATCGAATCCCCCTCCGGCAGATTACAGGAAAAGGCTCCAAGATGGGATCTCACGGGAACAGAGGCTTCCGGCGGCGGAAAAGTATTATCGTTTCTCTTTTTGGTATTGGGGGAATATTTGAGAATTTATAGGAGGAAGATTAGGGTTAGGAGGCCTGCAGGGGGCCACAAGCCAGGGGGGCACGCCCCCCGCTAGGGCGCGCCCTGCAGGCTTGTCGTCTCCTGGCAGGTCTCCTGCGTCCTCTCCAAGTTTGGTAGATGTCTTCTGGTCCAAGAAAAATCATCGCGAAAGTTTTATTCCGTTTGGACTCCGTTTGATATTCCTTATCTACAATACTCAAAAACAAGGAAAAAACAGAAACTGGCACTGGGCACTAGGTTAATAGGTTAGTCCCAAAAATAATATAAAATAGCATATTAATGCATATAAAACATCCAAAACAGATAATATAATAGCATGGAACAATCAAAAATTATAGATACGTTGGAGACGTATCAAGCATCCCCAAGGTTAATTCTTGCTCGTCCTCGAGTAGGTAAATGATAAAAACAGAATTTTTGATGTGGAATGCTACCTAACATATTTATCCATGTAATATTCTTTATTGTGGCATGAATGTTCAGATCCGTAAGATTCAAAACAAAAGCTTAATATTGACATAAAAACAATAATACTTCAAGCATACTAAAAAGCAATTGTGTCCTTTCAAAATAACATGGCCTAAGAAAGTTATCCCTACAAAATCATATGGTCTGGCTATGCTCCATCTTCCCCACACAAAGTATTTAAATCATGCACAACCCCGATGTCAAGCCAAGCAATTGTTTCACACTTTTTATGTTCTCAAACCTTTTCAACTTTCACGCAATACATGAGCGTGAGGCATGGTATAGCACTATAGGTGGAATAGAATATGGTGGAGGTTGTGAGGAAAAAGGAGAAGATAGTCTCACATCAACTAGGCATATCAACGGGCTATGGAGATGCCCATCAATAGATATCAATGTGAGTGAGTAGGGATTGCCATGCAACGGATGCACTAGAGCTATGAGTGTATGAAAGCTCAAAAAGAAACTAAGTGGGTGTGCATTGTAATGAAAAATTCCACTAGTTATGTGAAAGTGACAGAATAGGAGACTCTCTATCGTGAAGATCATGGTGCTACTTTGAAGCACAAGTGTGGAAAAAAAAAGATAGTAACATTGTCCCTTCTCTCTTTTCTCTCATTTTATTTTATTTTGGTGGGCATCTTTGGCCTCTTTTTTTTTATTTGGGCTTCATTGGCCTCTTTTATTATTTGTAAAGTCCGGAGACTCATCCCAACTTGTGAGGGAATCATAGCTTCCATCATCCTTTCCTCACATGGGACAATGCTCTAATAATGATGATCATCACACTTTTATTTACTTACAACTCAAGAATTACAACTCGATACCTAGAACAAAATATGACTCTATATGAATGCTTCCGGTGGTGTACCGGGATGTGCAACGATCTAGCATAGCAAATGACATCAAAAAATGGACAAGCCATGAAAACATCATGCTAGCTATCTTACGATCATGCAAAGCAATATGAGAATGATGGTGCGTGTCATAATAAACGAAATGGTGGAAGTTGCATGGCAATATATCTCGGAATGGCTATGGAAATGCCATAATAGGTAGGTATGGCGGCTGTTTTGAGGAAGGGTATATGGTGGGTTTAATGTACCGGCGAAAGTTGCGCGGTACTAGAGAGGCTAGCAATGGTGGAAGGGTGAGAGTGCGTATAATCCATGGACTCACATTAGTCATAAAGAACTCACATACTTATTGCAAAAGTCTATTAGTTATCGAAGCAAAGTATTAGACGCATGCTCCTAGGGGAGAGGTTGGTAGGAGTTAACCATCGCGCGCTCCCGACCCTCACACAAAGGATGACAATCACTAAACAAATCATGCTCCGACTTCGTTACATAACGGTTCACCATACGTGCATGCTACGGGAATCACAAACTTTAACACAAGTATTTCTACCAATCCACAATTACTCACTAGCATGACTCTAATATTACCATCTTTATATCTCAAAACTATATGCAAGGAATCAAACTTCTCATAGTATTCAATGCACTTTTTTTTTGAACGTAATATTCAATGCACTTTATATGAAAGTTTTTATTATATCCCTCTTGGATGCCCATTATATTAGGACCAAATTCATAACCTAAACCAATTACCATGATGTTTAAAGACTCTCAAAATAATATAAGTGAGGTACGAGAGTTCAATTATTTCTATAAAATAAAAACACCACCGTGCTCTAAAAAGATATAAGTGAAGCACTAGAGCAACATTGCCTAGCTCAAAAGATATAAGTGAAGCACATAGAGTATTCTAATAAATTCACGATTCATGCGTGTCCCTATCAAAATATGTGTGCAGCAAGGATGATTGTGGCAAACTAAAAAGCAAAGACTCATATCATACAAGAAGCTCCAAGCAAAACACATATCATGTGGTGAATAAAAATATAGCCTCAAGTAAATTTACCGATGGACTGAAGACGAAAGAGGGGATGCCTTCCGGGGCATCCCCAAGCTTTGGCTCTTTGGTATCCTTGAATATGGATTGGGGTGCCTTGGGCATCCCCAAGCTTAGGCTCTTGCCACTCCTTATTCCATAGTCCATCAAATCTTTACCCAAAACTTGAAAACTTCACAACACAAAACTCAACAGAAAACTCGTGAGATCCGTTAGTATAAGAAAAATAAATCACCACTTTAGGTACTGTTGTGAACTCATTCTTTATTTATATTGGTGTAATATCTACTGTATTCCAACTTCTCCATGGTTCATACCCCCCGATACAACCCATAGATACATCAAAATAAGCAAACAACACAAAGAAAACAGAATCTGTCAAAAACAGAATAGTCTGTAGCAATCTGTAAACTTCGAATACTTATGTAACTCCAAAAATTCTTAAAAATCAGGACAATCTGGGAAATTTGTATATCAATCTGGTGTAAAAATTTCAGACTAATTCGACTCTCTGGTGAATTTATAAAATTCCTGGACTGAGCGCAAAAGTTTCTGTTTTTCAGTAAAATCAAATCAACAATCACCGTAGACCATCCCAAAGGTCTTACTTGGCTCAAACACTAACTAAAACAATAAAACACAATTACTACAGAGGTAATAGTGTGTAAAGCACTCAAAAACAGAAACAAAAACAAACAAAAACAAGAACAAAAAATAAAATTGGGTTGCCTCCCAACAAGCGCTATTGTTTAACGCCCCTAGCTAGGCATAACGCAATAAATCTAGGTATTGTCATCTTTGGTATGCAATCCATAAGTAGCTCTCATAATAGATTCATAAGGTAATTTAATATTCTTTCTAGGAAAGTGTTCCATGCCTTTCTGATGGGGTTATTACCCCTGGGTATGCCAAGAAGAGGGAGTTACAACCCCCTTTCTGAAAAACTATATGGCCGGCTGGCCCACGACTGGCTGGCCCCCTGGCCGGCTGGCCCACTGCCGGCTGATCCAGGACCGTCAGGGAGGGGCCGGCTGGCTCCCTGGCCGGCTGGACAGGAGCCGGCCCTCTGGCCCCCAGCCAGGCGCACCCGGCCGCTACACGACTAGCCCGCCCACTGACCTCTGGACGGGCGGGTATCCGTCCCTTCCTACTACGGCCGGGTACGCTAACGGGACGCAACCTCCGCGACGGACTCCGATGTGGCTACAGCGGCCGCTGACGCATAGACGTGCATGGCTACAGTCCGGACGACCGTACCACTGACCGAGGACTGATTTGGACCAGGCGGAGCCACAATACCTCTGCGCCGCCGTCCACTCCGTTACCTGCCCCGGCGTGGCTACAGCACTACCGGCCGTACCGCTGACTTCGGCCGGCTGGTGCAAGACGACGCCGGATGGGGCAACCCGTGCCGTGGCAGGTGAGCGCGGGCCAATAGAAGAGCCGGCTGGCGGGCCCCAGCTGGCGATGGGACCGCGCAGCCGGCGGGCCCTGCGGGCGACAAGACGACCGAGCCGGCGGGCCCCCTGGCCGGCTAGAGAGGCTGCCAGCCGGGCCCCCCCTCGTAATACCTTAAGAATATTGAACACCGGGGGGTTGGCCTATAAAACCCCCCGAAGCCCCCATGCACCGGGCAGAAGAAAAAAGAGACGCACGGAGGCGTTCACCCCTCTCTCACACCCACACATAGCAAAGGAAGAGGAGCCGACTGCTCCTTCTTCCACCTCTAGACAAACAGCTCAAGGAGCACCATTGTAACATCTCTCCCCATCCAACTAGAGCAGCAGGACTAGGGGTATTACCTCCCACGGAGGGCCCTGAACCTGGGTACGTCGCGTGTCCACGACCGCTCGTGCCTAATCCTGCTCCCGGAGCCCGTCGGCGTTCTTCGTCCCCAACCACTCTCGATAAGCCACCCCATGGCATCTGTCGTGAGAAAACGACGACAGTTGGCGCCCACCGTGGGGCCGTCCACGGCGTCGGCCGAACTGCACGCTCGTGGGGCTTGCTCCTGCGGGGCGGAACCCCGCCCCCGCTGGCCCTGCGGGCGACACTGCCGGCCTCTCCGCTGAGTGGCTCGGCGGCGACCCTCGGATCGACATCACCATCCTCACCGAACGCGTCGGTTGGCTGAGCCTCTCCGACGAGCCAGCTGCCGACGAGTACCCTAGCCAGGTGCTCGACTGCCTCGACCCGCCCTCGTCCAAGAGCGCACTCGCCTCGGGCGAGGCCGGCGGCTCCCGCGTCCTCGCGGGGGTAATGGCCACCGGCTCCTCCACGACCTCCGGTGGCGCCAAGGCGGAGGCGGACGCGGCCGCCGCGGCCGCTCGCGCTGGCACCTCCGACCCCCTCGGCGCCGTGCTTCGGGGCCTCAGCACCCCCGTCGCGCCGACGGCAAATCCTGCCACGGCTACGGCCGAGCTAGAAGCTGCTCGCCGGCAGCTGTTCGACGAGGCAACCATGCTTGCCACCACCAAGCGCCGGATGGAGTCCGCGCAGCGCGAGTATAACTCCGCCTACGGCCTCACCCCCGCCGGCAACGCGCCCAGCCGGCACGGTGATGTCCGCGACCACGGCCGCGTGGTCGCGGAAATCCTCGGTGGCAAGCTCCCCACTTACGACACTTCGGCCGCCAACCTGCGAGCGGCCCATGTGGCTTACGCCGACCTCGCCGGCCTGGAGGGCGAAGAGCGAGAACTGCAGGATCAACACATCCGAGACCTCATCGCCACCGCCAACGCCCAGCAGGCCCGGCTCGACGGCACCAATGCCGGCTCTGAAGTTCCTGTCCCTGAGGGGGACCCTCCGCCTACTGCTGGCCAGCGCCGGCCGGAGCAGCAGGCCTCTTCCCCCCACGGATCCGGCCGGCGGGGCGCTGGGTCTCACAACGGGCGCACCCGGCTGCGAGACGAGCAGCCGGCCGTCACCAGCCGGCACAACGACGCTCCGGCTGGCGGTAGCCGGCGCAGCCGGGACCATACCCCGCCTCCGCGGCGGGAACGTGTCCGCTCGCCCGCCCCAACTGTTCGCCTCGAGCTCGCCGCTCGGCTCGGCCCGCGCGTCCCGCGGAGCGAGAACGATGCTTGGACCCGCATCGAGCGGCTCGCACAACCGGCCCTCCTCGAGGAGGAGGGCTCGATCGGCCTGGCGTGCTTCGGCCCCCGGATTCGCAACGAGCCGTTTTTGGCCGGCTTCACTCTCCCTCGCGACACCCCGAAGTACAACGGCTCCGCCAAGCCGGAGGACTGGCTGGTCGACTATACCACCGCGGTCGGCATCGCCAGGGGGAACAAACGCATAGTCGTGCGCTACGCCCCCCTGATGTTGACCGGCTCGGCCCGAACCTGGCTTAACAGCCTGTCGGCCGGCAGCATCAACACCTGGACGGACTTCGAGGAAGCATTCGTCCGCAACTTCACCGGCACCGCGAGCTGGCCATGTGCGTCCAGGGGCTGGAGGAGCCCCTTCGCGACTACCTCACGCGCTAGACCGAACTTCGCAACTCCTGCGAGGGAGTGCACGAGGTGCAGGCCATCCAGTATTTCATCGAGGGTTGCCGCGACGGCACCCACCTCAAGCACAAGCTCTTGTGCTCCGAGCCGGCTACCCTGGCGGACTTGATGGCCAAGGCAGACAAATACGCCATGGCCGACTCCGCAATGCGGATGAAGGTCGCCACGCCAGCTAAGCCGGCCCCGCCGCCTGCCGCGCCGCTGGCGGCCGCCGACAACCGGCAGCAGCAGAACAACAAACGCAAGCCCGACCAAGCGGACCCCCGCTACGGGAGCCGGCAGGTGGCCACCATCGAAGAGGAGCAACCGGCTGCCCAGGCCCCCAGCCAGCGTCAGCGCACCGGCAAGGCCGCCTGGCAGCCCAAGCTTACCTTCGAGCAGATGCTCGACCTACCCTGCAAACACCACTCCGAGGCCAAGCCGGCCACCCATACGCTCGGGCAGTGCAGCTTCTCCCAGCGGCTCGCCCGAGGCGAGGGCCTCCCGGCTCCGGCCCAGGCCACGCCGCCTGCTTCGGCTCCGGCGGCCAATGACGGCCGTCTCCACGACCAGTTCCCTCGCCAGGACGGGTCCTACGTCGTCTTCACCAGTGAAGCAACCGACAAGCACAGCGTGCGCCAGCGCCGACACGAGGTGAACGCCGTCACCCCCTCGGTCCCCCAGTTCATGCATTGGTCCGAGAAGCCGGTCACCTGGAGCCGGGCGGACCACCTGGCCGTGATGCCAAACCCGGGCAGTCATGCCCTCGTCCTCGATCACACCAACGTCTCCGAGAGGCGCACCTGCTGTTTCTCGCGGGTGTTGGTCGACGGAGGCAGCAGCATCAACATCCTCTATCGCGACACAATGCTCAAGCTGGGGCTCAAGGAGAAATACTTGCGCGCAAGCCATACGGTTTTTCACGGATCATGCCAGGAAAGTCCTGCACCCCCATCGGCAAGATCGAGCTCGACGTCCTCTTCACGTGCCACTTCCGTCGTGAGCCGGTCTGGTTTGAGGTGGTGGACCTTGACATCCCCTACCACGCGCTGCTGGGCCGGCCGGCCCTCGTCAAGTTCATGGCGATCCCCCACTATGCCTACCTCAAGCTCAAGATGCCGGGCCCCAAGGGCATCATCACCGTCGCCGGCAACTACAAGATGTCGATCGAATGCGCTCGTGACGGCAGCCGGCTGGCCGAGGCCCTGGAGATAGCGGAGGAGAAGCGGCAGCTCGACCGGCTCGTGGCTCACGCCTCTAACGTGCCGGCCGTGCCGGCTCCCCCGTCCCAGACGACCGGCGAGGCATCGTTCTAGCCGTCCAAAGACACCAGGCAGGTGCCGCTCGACCCGGCCAACCCCAAGCAGTGCGTCACCATCGGCGCCAACCTCAGCAGCAAATAGGAAGGCGAGCTCGTCGACTTCCTCCGTGAGAATTGGGACATCTTTCCATGGTCTCCAAAAGACATGCCGGGTGTTCCGAGGAAGTTCGCCGAGCACAAACTTCATGTGCAGCCGGATGCAAAGCCGGTCAAGCAACCCCTACGCCGTTTCTCCGCGGAGAAGCGGCGTACCATAGGAGAGGAGATCGCCCGGCTGCTCGCAGCCGGCTTCATCATGGAAGTGTTCCACCCGGACTGGCTGGCCAACCCAGTCCTGGTGCTAAAGAAAAACAAGACATGGCGCATGTGTATCGACTACACGAGCCTGAACAAGGCATGTCCCAAGGACCCGTTCGCCCTGCCACGGATCGATCAAGTTATTGACTCCACGGCCGGCTGCGACCTGCTGTCTTTTCTGGACGCCTACTCAGGCTACCACCAGATCAAACTGGACCCGGCAGACCGGCTGAAGACCTCCTTCATCACCCCTTTTGGGGCCTACTATTACATCACCATGTCCTTTGGCCTGAAGAATGCGGGCGCCACTTTCCAGCGCTGCATGCAGAAGTGCCTCCTGCCGCAGATCGGCAGGAACGTCCACGTCTACGTGGACGACATCGTCGTCAAGACCAAGAAGCATTTTAGCCTCCTCGGCGACCTCCGGGAGACCTTCGCTAACTTGCGCGAGTACAAGATCAGGCTAAACCCGGAGAAGTGCGTATTCGGCGTGCCGGACGGCCAGCTCCTGGGTTTCTTCGTGTCCGCCCGCGGCAAAGCTAACCCGGAGAAGATCAGGGCCATCGAGCGCATGCACAAGCCGGCCAAGCTCGTCGACATCCAGAAGTTCGCCAGCTGTCTTGCCTCGCTCAGCCGGTTCGTCAGCCGGCTAGGCGAGAAGGCGCTACCTCTTTACCAGCTCGTGAGGAAGTCGCCCAAGTTCGAGTGGACCGACCAGGCGAACGAAGCGTTCCGCGACCTCAAGCGCGCGCTCTCTAGCGCCCCCATCCTGGCGGCGCCGGCTGAGAAGGAGCCGATGCTCGCATACATCGCGGCCACCACCCGTCTGGTCAGCGTCGTACTGGTGGTAGAGAGGCCGGAAGAAGGCAAAGCGCTGCCGGTCCAGCGTCCCGTCTACTACCTCAGCGAGGTCCTTTCCGCCTCCAAGCAGAACTACCCCCACTACCAGAAGATGTGCTACGGCATATACTTCGCCGCCAAGAAGGTCAAGCAGTACTTCCAGGAGCACACCATCACCGTGGTGAGCACGGCCCCGCTCGGCGAGATCAAGAGCGGCCTGGACGCGACCGGCCGGATCGCCAAATGGGCCATCGCCCTCGCCGACCACGAGATCCGGTACGAGCCGCGCACCGCCATCAAGTCACAGACCATGGCAGATTTCCTCGTCGACTGGGCCGAGACCCAGTTCGTGCCACCTCCCCCGGACTCCATGCATTGGTGCATGCACTTTGACGGCTCGAAGATGCGAACCGGCTTGGGAGCCGGCATCGTCTTGTCGTCCCCTAAGGGGGACCAGCTCAAGTACGCGCTCCAGATCCTCTTTGCCGCCTCCAACAACGTGGTCGAGTACGAGGCGCTCGTCCACGGCCTCCGGCTCGCCAAGGAGATTGGGATCCAGCGCATCATCTGCTTTGGCGACTCCGACCTCGTAGTACAACAGGTCTCTGGCGAATGGGACGCCAGGGACGCCAACATGGCCAGCTACCGCTTCCTCGTCCAGCAGCTCACCGGCTCCTTCGAGGGCTGTGAGTTCCACCACGTCCCTCGAGTGGACAACGAGGCGGCCGATACATTGGCGAAAATCAGCTCCACCCGGCAGGCCATCCCAGCCGGCGTCTCCCTCGAGCGGCTGCTCAAGCCTTCTATCAAGCCATCCCCCGAATCGGAGTCTATCTTCGTACCGGCAGCTCTACCGGCACCGCTGGCTCCGGCTGCCCTGCCGGCGCCATCAGCTCCGGCGACAACCCCCACGCCGCAGGCTCCGGCAACCGGCACCCCCGCGGCGGCTCGCTCCGACTCTACGGCCATCCTGACGGCGATCGCCGCACCCCCCGCTGTCCCAGTCCCGGGGACCGGCGAGCCGATCCCGGGGGCTGGCCAGCCGGTCCCGGGGACTGGCGGGCCGGTCCCGGGGACTGACGGGCCGGCTCCGGTTGCCCCCGGCGCCCCACTCGAGCCCGAGCCGGCTCCCGTCTTGGCCCCCTCGTGGGCCCAGCCCATTCTGGCTTTTCTCTTGCGCGGAGAGCTACCCCCTGACGAAGACAAGGCCCGGCAGATCCAACGCCGCGCCCCGGCCTATAGCATCATTAACCACGAGCCCGTCCATCACAGCACCACCGGCGTGTTCCAACGCTGCGTCGAGCCGGAGAAGGGGCAAGAAATCCTCCTCGACATCCACCAGGGCAAGTGGGGGCATCACGCCACCTCTAGAACCCTGGTGGCCAAGGCCTTCCGCCACGGTTTCTACTGGCCGACGGCCTTGGAAGAGGCCAAGCGACTGGTCGACAAGTGCAAGGGGTGTCAACGCTTCAGCACGCAGAGCCACCTGCCGGCCACAGCCCTCTAGACCATCCCACTTTCGTGGCCCTTCGCTGTCTGGGGGCTGGACATGGTGGGACCCTTCAAGACCGCCCGAGGCGGCATGACGCATTTGCTGGTGGTTGTCGACAAGTTCACCAAGTGGATCGAAGCCAGACCCATCAAGAAACTGGACGGCCCCACGGCCGTCCAGTTCATCAAGGATGTCACGGTCCGCTACGGCGTTCCCCACAGGATCATCACCGACAACGGCACGAATTTCGCCAAAGGCGCGATGGCGCGTTTCTGCTCCCAGGAGGGCATCCGGCTCGACCTCGCGTCGGTGGCCCCCCCGCAGTCCAACGGCCAGGCGGAGAGGGCTAACGGCTTGCTCCTGGCCGGCCTCAAGCCTCGGCTGGTGGCACCCCTCGTACGGTCGGCCGGCTGCTGGGTCGATGAGTTGCCGGCCGTCCTCTGGAGCCTCAGGACCACGCCCAACCGGTCGACCGGCTACACCCCTTTCTTTCTGGTATACGGGTCCGAGGCGATCATCCCAACTGACATCGAGTTCGACTCGCCTCGGGTTACCCTGTACATGGAAAAAGACGCGAAGGAAGCAAGAGAAGACGACGTCGACCTACTCGAAGAAGCACGCGAGCTGGCCCTGAGCCGAACGGCCATCTACCAGCAGAAGCTCCGGCACTACCACAGCAAGCGGATCCGGCCCCTCTCTTTCCATGAGGAGGACCTGGTGCTCAGACGGATCCAGCGAACTGCCGGCCAGCACAAGCTGTCCTCCCCATGGGAGGGCCCGTTCATCGTCAGCAAGGCGTTGCACAACAACGCCTACTACCCGATAGACGCCCAGAAGTCGCAGAAACGCAAGAGAGATGCCTCCGGCGAGGAGACAGAGCGCCCATGGAACGCAACACTCCTCCGACCGTTCTACTGTTAAGAAAAAACCCATGTATGTATGTATCTTCCCTTCCGTTGGAACTCAATGAATGCAATGGGGGCCCCAAGCCGGCACTTGGGGCACGCCCCTTTCCAAAATCCTCCAAAGGCTTGTCATTCTTTAAACTGGGCACCCGGGTCCGGCTCCCTGGCCCGGGGGCTCGCCGGCTCTTCTCCAAAGCAGGCAAGTAGCGTGGGCAAGCAACCCTTTCCTACCCTCCCTACCCAGCCACAGACCGGCCCCCGGCTGTCCGGCTGGCGGAACCATGGGGTAGAAAGAAACTTACCACGCGAATGCCACCTTAGGAGTAACAGCCGGACAGGTCCAACCGGACCATGTTACCTCTAGAACCCAGCCTCTGCCGGCTCGCCCCAACCCTAGCCGGACGACTCTAAGGACCGCTCGTTTTCCCCAAGGACGATGCCCCGTCCCTGTCCCAGACCGGCTCCCGGCTGGTTGACAGGCGGGGCGGAAGCCGGAAGGAACCTGTGCGTAAAACAAGAGTCGAAAGGTAAAAGGAAGGGGAGGAGCCGGCACGCAAACGTTTTGGACTTCAAGCAAATTCATAAGCAAAGGGCCACATGCCAAGGATTCTTTACAATACACCCCCAGTGGGTGGAAACGCATATTAAACAAGTCTTGCAGCAAAGTGAGATGATACAGCAAAAAGAAAAGGAGGGGCGCCTAGGCCTCCGGCGCATCACCAGCCGGCTCTTCCTCCATGGCCTCGGTGTCGCTGCCGGTGCTGGAGTCGGTGCTCGTCGGCGATCTCATCGTCCTCAGGGCGCTGAGGGTTGCCGAAGGAGTCCTCGGCGACCGGCTAGCCGTCTTCGCCCAGTGCCGGCAGAAACTCGTCCGGGTCGACATACGACGCCAGCTCGTTGGCTCGGCGGACCAGGGCGCCTTCGCGGGCAGCCCGCTCCGCCTCCGGAACCTCGCGCATCGTGACCAGCCGGTCCAGGTTGACGCTGGGGTACCACGAGGTGACAAACCGGAGGGCCATCTGCGCCCCGGAGCGGGCCGCCGACGCCTTCCACACCTCGATCCGGGCCGCCGCATTCTCCAGCCACAGCGCCACGCGGCCCTCCGGGGCCCCACGACCCGGCCAGAGGGCCGAAATCACCTCCTTGCCGGCCGTAAGGAGCCGCTCCATGCAGCGCTGGACATGGATCAGCCGGTTCTCGACGGCCAGCGCAAGCTCCGCCACGTCCCAGCCGGCGTGCTCCTCGACCTCCTGCCCACGCCGCCGCAGGCACTCCCGGTGCTCCGCGACGGCCCGCTCGGCGCGACGCTGGGTCTCCGGGAACCGGTCTAGAGGGAACGAGAGGAATCAGCAAACAAGACAAAAATCAAGTCGAAGCGGGTCGGCAAAGGAAGAAACTCGAAAACAGAACTTACGCTGGAAGGCCTCATCCATCTCAAGGGCGAACTGAAGGCCTGCGCTCTCCTCCCTCTCCAGCGCCTCCTCCATCTAAGCAAGAGCGACCCCGCGCGTCTCGAGCTCCCCCTTGAGGCGATCTACCTCGTCCTGAAGAGCAGTGGCCCGCTGGATGGCGTCGGCCACCTGCTTGGCGGCGTCCTCCCGGGCCGCCACCTCCCGCAGTCGGTCCCGCTCCGACGTGGCTGCCTGGAGCTCCTGCCCCAGCCGGTCCCGCTCGGAGGCCAGCTCGTCCCTCTTCAGCCGAACTGGGACCAGCTCCTCTGCATAAAAACCAAGCATAAGCTACTCAAACGCAGAAGACCCGGACCGGCTGCCGAGCAGCCGGCCCAACTCTCGGGGGCTACACCCAGTGGGTGCGCTCGCGCCCCCACTGGAATAAACATACCTTGCGCCTTCTTCAACTCCTCCTGGACCCGGTAGTAGCCAAGTTTGCCGCGGTTGTGGATAAGGACCGCCTCATCGAAGAGCGCCTGCCGCCTGGCGTTCTCGGCCTGCCCCGCGCCAAGAAACAAGAAGTCAGGCAAGGAAAGAGGGTTAGATCCGGCCCGACTGCCACGCAGCCGCGCAGCCGGCCCAAATCTCGGGGGCTACACCCAGTGGGTGCGCTCGCGCGCCCCCACTGGAAATTCAACACAAGGCAGAAGAGTCTCACCTCCACCGCCGCCTCCACGCGCCGAAAGTTGCTTTCGGCGGCCTCCGCGAACCTGGCCAGCCCCTCACGGCAGTGCGCCATGATGCGGACTGGCTCCCCAGGCACAAGGGCCGGGACGCCAGCTGGAGGGGACGGATCGGCTAGGACGAGTGCCGGCGTCTCCCAGTCCCGGATCACGTCCAGCATGGTCTGCCTCGACCGGCTCGACCCGCCGCTCGACCTGGCGTCCACCACCGCAGCAGCCGGTGGAGGGTTGGCGGTGACCACCAAGGCTCGGGAGCTGGCCTCGGGCCCTTCCACAACCGGCGCCGCCGGCTCCACCTCCTGCCGGGCCGGCTCGAGGGCCGGCTGGGCCGGCTCACTCCTCCCTCCGGCCGATGCTTCCGGTGCCGCCTCCGGCATAGCCGGGGCGACGGGCACGCCCGTTGCTGCCGGCTCGATGACGGAAGAAGTCACCACCGCCTCCCCCCGCTGGGCCGTCTCCAGAGTCGGCTCGGGGACCGCTCCCACCGGCCGGGTCACTTCCACCGCGGGCGGGGCCACGGTCGTTTCCACGGCCGGCTCTAGCGGCTCGCTCGACGGAGGCCTCGACCTCCGCGTCAATTCCGCCGCAGAATCCGTCGCGCGTTCCGGGTCGGTGGACCGCCTCCGCCTCCCGCCGCTCGAGGGGCCCGAACGCGAAGGCACGCCCTTCGCCCCCGTTTTCGCGGCTCGCATCTCCGCGAGCCGCCTCTTCTCTTCCCGCGCCGTAGCCACGTGCTCCTGCGCCTGCAGGGTGGCGGCATCCACCGGGCCGGCAGCCGACTCCGTGTCATGGAGCTCGAGGGCGTCCCTGGAGCGGACAAGAAGCAGGGCCTCAGGCGTCGGCCGGCTCACAAACCCGAAAGAACAATGAGAGATAAGAAGAAGTACTTACCCGACGACGACGGGGAGGACCCGCCTGGCCCGTGCCGGCGGCTTCGCCATAGCCGCTCGCGCTCTCTTGCGAGCCGGCGGCTGTGTCGACGGCTGCCCCGCGGCCGGCCTCTTCTCCCGGCGAGAGGCCTCGGCCGTCTGCCCACGGGCAGGCCGCTCCTCGCTCCGTCCGCGTGGCTCCCGCCGAGCTGTGGGTGGAGGCACGTCCAAGATCCGGACATCATCATCATCGTCAGTCCAATCTTTGATCGATGGTCCGGAGGGGAACTCACCAGCCACTCTGGACCCGCCGGCCCCCGGGTCGCCCATCGCGCCATCCGCCTCGACCTCTCCCGAGGAATCGGCCCCCTCTTCGACGCCACCCCCAGCTCGAAGTCCTCCGGGGTGGACTCGGCACGCTCCGCCTGGAATACCTGGGGGTGCGGGCCGTCCGGCGTGTTCTGTCGCACGGAGTGCTGCGGTCAGCATGGCGCGTGAGCGCGGACAGGCCGGCTGGAGAATCAAAGGGAGGAGGGTATTACCGCAGCAGGGCGTACCAGGGGCGCCGGGTCGTGCCGGCTGTACGGCAGCTTGCCGAACCTCCATGTCCCCAGCGTCAGCTTGAAATTGGTGATGGCGTTCACCCGTTTCGCCACCTGAGCCGTCGACAGGTCGAAGCTGGACAGCCGGCAGGGGTCCTGCCAACCCGACATGTCGCAAATCCGGTGCGGCCTCTGCTGCAGAGGCAGCACCCGGCGGTCGATGAAGGCGGCCACCAAATCGGGCGCGACCAGCCCCTCTCCGGCTCTCATGGTCTTGAGCCGGCCCAGCTCCGCGAGGACGTCCGCAAACGGCCCGTCTCCCGTCCAGTTGATCCCAGAGGACGGGATGTTGACGAAGGCCGGCAGCCGGATGTAGTCCCGCGCCGGGTCGACGTTCTTCACGTAGAAGAACGTCCGGTTCCACCTCTTGACAGATTCGATGAGGGTGATGCGGGGGAACAATGGGCCCCGGACGCATATCACCGCGCCCCCGCAGGCGTACGGCTCGTCCTCGTTCCTCAGGGCCTTGAGGTAGAAGAGTTTCCTCCACAACTCCACGAAGGGGAGAAGCCCGAGGCAGCCCTCGGAGAGCGTCACGAAGCTCGAGAGCTGGAGGATGGAGTTGGGCCCAAGGTGGTGCGGATGGAGGTCGAACGTGTCCATGAAGAAGCAAAAGAATTGGCTCACCGGCAGACCGAAGCCGCGCGAGAAATGCCACGCAAACACCACGAACTCCCCCTCCTGGGGTTCGGGTGCTACCTCGCCGCCCGGCGGACGGGCGGCAACGCGGTCCTCCGACGGCAGCATCCGGGCGCGGTGGAGGTGCGTGATATCTTCCTCGGTGATGATGGATCCGCCCCAGCTGCCGGAGGGTCCGTCGGCCATCTCTGCGGCGATCGAGCGCGAGGAAGAAGATGGGTGGAGCAGCGGGGCAAGCCGAAGCGACGGGCCGCGCGCGAGAAGGAAGACGAAGGGGAGAGGGGTGCGTGAGCTGCCTCCGCCCCTCCCCCTCCCCTTATAAACACGGGGCGGCGCCCGGGGGATGTGGGGATTAACTGCGCCCACTCCCCCGGGGAATCCGCGGGACGTGGGCATCGTGCGCCGTGGCCGCTGGGGTCCAAGCGCAGAGGATCCCGGCCTGCGGCCCGAGGCCTACCAGGCTAGGCCCGCGGCCTATCGGGCTAGGCCCGGGAAGGCGTCCCGTCGGGCCACAGGCGCGGGACCCGCGGCATCATCACGCCCCGCGTGGCACGCCGTAGTCCGGCACAAGGCCCGAGGCGGCGCGTCAGAGCCCGAGGCGTCGAAGGCGGTGGCTGGCGCGGCTGCCCGGCCGGTCCCGCACGACAGGCGAGCGTAGCCGGATGAAACCGCCGATTGTCCCTCGTCAGGCGGACGTGGGCCCCCGCCGGCTTCGGGGACTACTGATGGGGTTATTACCCCTGGGTATGCCAAGAAGAAGGAGTTCCAGCCCCCTTTCTGAAAAACTATACGGCCGGCTGGCCCACGACCGGCTGGTCAATGACCGGCTGGCCCCCTGGCCGGCTGGCCCACTGCCGACTGATCCAGGACCGTCAGGGAGGGGCCGGCTGGCTCCCTGGCCGGCTGGCTCACGGCCGGCTGGATAGGAGCCGGCCCTCTGGCCCCCAGCCAGGCGCGCCCGGCCGCTACACGACTAGCCCGCCCACTGACCTCTGGACGGGTGGGTATCCGGCCCTTCCTACTACGGCCGGGTATGCTGACAGGACGCAACCCCCGCGACGGACTCCCATGTGGCTACAACGGCCGCTGACGCACGGACGCGCATGGCTACAGTCCGGATGACCGTACCGCTGACCGAGGACTGATTTGGACCAGGCGGAGCCACAGTACCTCTGCGCCGCCGTCCACTCCGTTACTTGCCCCGGCGTGGCTACAACACTACCGGCCGTACCGCTGACTTCGGCCGGCTGGCGCAAGACGACGCCGGAAGGGGCAACCCATGCCGCGACAGGTGAGTGCGGGCCAATAGAAGAGCCGGCTGGCGGGCCCCAGCCGGCGATGGGACCACGCAGCCGGCAGGCCCTGCGGGCGACAAGACGACCCAGCCGGCGGGCCCCCTGGCCGGCTAGAGAGGCTGCTAGTCGGCCCCCCCTCGTAATACCTTAAGAATATTGTACACCGGGGGGTTGGCCTATAAAACCCCCCGAAGCCCCCATGCATCGGGCAGAAGAAAAAAGAGACGCACGGAGGCGTTCACCCCTCTCTCACACCCACACATAGCAAAGGAAGAGGAGCCGGCTGCTCCTTCTTCCACCTCTAGACAGATAGCTCAAGGAGCACGATTGTAACATCTCTCCCCATCCAACTAGAGCAGCAGGACTAGGGGTATTACCTCCCACGGAGGGCCCTGAACCTGGGTACGTCGCGTGTCCACCACCGCTCGTGCCTAATCCCGCTCCCGGAGCCTGTCGGTGTTCTTCAGCCCCAACCACTCTCGATAAGCCACCCCATGGCATCTGTCGTGAGAAAACGACGACACTTTCCTTAACAGAAATTGGAATCTAATGTTTCCTTCTTTCATATCAATAATTGCACCGATCGTTCTAAGGAAAGGTCTACCAAGAATAATAGGACATGTAGGATTGCAATCTATATCAAGAACAATGAAATCTACAGGCACATAATTCCTATTTGCAACAATAAGAACATCATTAATCCTTCCCATAGGTTTCTTAATAGTGGAATCCGCTAGATGCAAATTTAAAGAGCAATCATCAAGATCATGGACACCTAGCACATCACATAAAGCTTTCGGAATCGTGGAAACGCTAGCACCCAAATCACACAAGGCATGGCACTCATAATCTTTAATTTTAATCTTAATAGTAGGTTCCCACTCATCATAAAGCTTTCTAGGTATAGAAACTTCCAACTCAAGTTTTTCTTCAAAAGATTTCATCATAGCATCAACGATATGTTTAGTAAAAGCTTTATTTTGATTATAAGCATGCGGAGAATTCAACATGGATTGCAACAAGGAAATACAATCAATCAAAGAACAACTATCATAATTAAAGTCCTTGAAATCCAAAAGAGTGGGTTCATTGCTATTTAAAGTTTTGACCTCTTCAATCCCACTTTTATCAATCTTAGCATTAAGATCTATAAACTCCGAATCATTGGGACGACTTTTAACTAAAGTTGACTTATCTCAAGTCCCATCTTTATCAAGATTTGTATTAGAAAACAAAGATTCAATAGGAGTCACATCAATCACTTTAAGATCTTCATCATTATTTTCACGAGAACACATCTTTTCAAGCCATTCACGCTTAGCACGCATTCTAGCGATTCTTTCCTTACACTCATCAATAGAAGTTCTCATAGATTTTAAAGACTCATTAATATCACGCTTGGGTGGAGTAGATCTAATTTCCAAAGAATCAATCTCAAGCGAAATCCTATCAACGTTCCTAGCCAAATCATCAATCTTGAGCAATTTTTCTTCAAACATAACATTGAAAACCTTTTGCGAACTAATAAATTCTTTCATATTATTCTCAAGATCAGAGGGCATCTTATTATAATTTCCATAAGTATTGTTGTAGGAATTACCATAATTATTAGAGGAATTACTAGGAAACGGCCTAGGGTTGAAATTACCTCTATACGCGTTATTACCAAAATTGTTCCTACCAACAAAATTCACATCCATAGATTCATTATTATTTCCAATCAAAGAAGACAAAGGCATATCATTAGGATCAATAGGAGCACTCTTACTAGCAAACAATTTCATTAATTCATCCATCTTTTCACTCAAAGTATTTATTTCTTCAATAGCATGCACTTTTTTACTAGTAGGAGATCTTTCGGTATGCCATTGAGAGTAATTTGCCATAATATTATCTACGAGTTTAGTAGATTATCCTAATGTGATTTCCATAAAAGTACCATCCGCGGCGGAATCTAAAAGATTTCTAGAAGCAAAATTCAATCCCGCATAAAAAATTTGTATAATCATCCATAAACTCAAACCATGTGCGGGGCAATTTCTAATCATTAGTTTCATCCTCTCCCAAGATTGTGCAACATGCTCATGATCAAGTTGCTTAAAATTCATTATATCATTCCTAAGGGAGATGATCTTAGCGGGCGGAAAGTACTTGGAAATAAAAGCATCTTTACACTTATTCCATGAATCAATACTTTTTTAGGCAAAGATGAAAACCAAGTTTTAGCACGATCTCGTAGTGAGAACGGAAATAGCTTCAATTTAACAACATCATTATCCACACCTTTCTTCTTTTGCATATCACACAACTCAACGAAAGTATTTAGATGGGAAGCGGCATCTTCACCAGGAAGGCCGGAAAATTGTTCTTTCATAACAAGATTAAGCAAGGCGGCATTAATGTCATAAGATTCCGCACTAGTGGCGGGAGCAATCGGAGCACTAATAAAATCATTATTTTTAGTATTGGAGAAGTCACACAACTTGGTATTCTCTTGAGTCATCGTGACAAAGCAAGCAATCTAGCACACAAGCAAACAAAAAGCAAACGAAAAGACGAAAGGAAGAAGGGCGAATAAAAAGGCAAATCTTTTTGGTTTTGTCTGAAAATCGTTTTAGAAGTGGGGGAGAGGAAAACGAGAGGCAAATGGCAAATAATGTAAACGCAAGAGATGAGTTTGTGATGGGTACTTGGTAGGCTTGATGTCTTGACTTGCTATGTATCCTCCCTGGCAACGGCGCCAGAAATCCTTCTTGCTACTTCTTGAGCTTGCGTTGGTTTTCCCTTGAAGAGGAAAGGGTGATGCAGCAAAGTAGATAAGTATTTCCCTCAGTTGTTGAGAACCAAGGTATCAATCCAGTAGGAGGTACAAGCAAGTCCCCAATAGATGTACCTACACAAATAATCAAACACTTGCACCCAACGCAGAAAAGGGGTTGTCAATCCCTTCACGGTTACTTGCAAGGATGAGATCTGATAGAGATAGATATAAAAGATTACTAAAACAAAAAGTAAAATAAAAGTAAAAAGATTGCAGCAAAGGATTTTTGGTATTTTTGGTTTATAGATCTGAAAATATAATATGGAAAATAGACCCGGGGGCCATAGGTTTCACTAGTATTTTTGGTTTATAGATCTGAAAATATAATATATTAGTCCCAAAAATAATATAAAATAGCATATTAATGCATATAAAACATCCAAAACAGATAATATAATAGCATGGAACAATCAAAAATTATATATACGTTGGAGACGTATCAGTGCAGTTCCAAGCAAAGCGTGCTAGCTGATTCTACATGCAAAGCGGAGTACATCGCTGCCTCGGAGGCGGCGAAGGAAGGTGTCTGGATGAAGGAGTTCATGACAGATCTTGGAGTAGTGCCTAGTGCACTAAACCCAATGACTCTGTTCTGTGACAACACTGGTGCCATTGCTCTAGCCAAGGAACCAAGGTTTCACAAGAGGACCAGACACATAAAGCGACGTTTTAATTCCATCCGCGATTACATCAAGGAGGATGACATAAATATTTCCAAAGTACACACGGATCTGAAGGTTGCAGATCCGATGACTAAACCTCTTCCAAGGGCTAAACATGATCAACACCAGAACTGCATGGGTGCTAGATTCATTACAATGTAAATCACATAGTGATGTGAGCTAGATTATTGACTCTAGTGCAAGTGGGAGACTGTTGGAAATATGCCCTAGAGGCAATAATAAAAGTAGTTATTATTATATTTCCTTGTTCATGATAATCGTTTATTATCCATGCTATAATTGTATTCATTGGAAACACCGATACATGTGTGGATACATAGACAACACTGTGTCCCTAGTATGCCTCTAGTAGACTAGCTTGTTGATCAAAGATGGTCAAGGTTTCCTAGCCATAGACATGAGATGTCATTTGATAACAGGATCACATCATTGGTAGAATGATGTGATGGACAAGACCCAAACTATGAACGTAGCATATGATTGTGTCACTTTATTGCTATAGTTTTCTGCATGTCAAGTATTTGTTCCTATGACCATGAGATCATGCAACTCACTGACACCGGAGGAGTGCCTTGTGTGTATCAAACGTCGCAACGTAACTGGGTGACTATAAATATGCTCTATAGTATCTCCGAGGGTGTCTATTGAGTGGGCATGGATCAAGACTGGGATTTGTTACTCCGTGTGACGGAGAGGTATCTCAGGGCCCACTCGGTAATACAACATCACACTAAGCCTTGCAAGCAATGTGACTAAGGAGTTAGCCACGGGATCTTGTATTACGGAATGATTAAAGAGACTTGCCGGTAATGAGATTGAACTAGGTATAGAGATACCAACGATCGAATCTCGGGCAAGTAACATACCGAAGAACAAAGGGAACAACATACGGGATTAACTGAATCCTTGACATAGAGGTTCAACCGATAAAGATCTTCGTGGAATATATAGGAACCAATATGGGCATCCAGGTCTCGCTATTGGTTATTGACCGTAGAGGTGTCTCGGTCATGTCTACATAGTTCTCGAACCCGCAGGGTCTGCACACTTAAGGTACGGTGACGTTTCGGTATAGTTGAGTTATGTATGTTGGTGATCGAAGGTTGTTCGGAGTCTCGGATGAGATCTCGAACGTCACGAGGAGCTCCGGAATGGTTCGGAGGTAAAGATTGATATATAGGAAGGTGGTGTTTGAACTCCGGAAAGGTTTCGGGCATTTCCGGCAGTGTACTGGGAGTGACGAATGGGTTCCGGGGGTCCACCAAGTGGGCCCACCACACGCCAAGTGGGTCACATGGACCTGAGGGTGGCACACCAGCCCCCTGGTGGGCCAGGCGGCTGGCCCAAGAAGGCCTATGCGGCTGGGCTTGAGGGAAAGGAAAGTCCAAGTGGGGGAAGGGAAGGAATCCTACTAGGAGTAGGATTGGAGGTGGACTCCTCCACCTCCTCCTCCTTGCGGCCGCACCAAAGGGGCAACCCTAGGGCGCCGGCCTCCCTCCCCTCCCTCCTATATATACTAGAGTGAGAGAGGGCAAAAGGACTTTAACCCAAAAAGGCCATAATGCAGCCCTCTCTCCTGATAGATTAAGTCCTCTAGTTTTTCAGTAGTGCTTAGGCGAAGCCCTGCTGGAATAGTTCCACCACCACCGCCGCCGCGCCGTCGCGCTGCCGGGGAACTCATCTACCTCTCCGCTCCCTCTTGCTAGATTAAGAAGGCGGAGATCGTCATCGAGCTGTATGTGTGCTGAATGCAGAGGTGCCGTCCGTTCGGTACTAGATCGTGATTGGATCGCGGGACGCTCGGCGATTTGGATCGCGAAGACGTTCGACTACATCAACCGCGTTTCTTAATGCTTCACGCTTAGCGATCTACAAGGGTATGTAGATCCACTCTCCCTCTCATAGATGCTCATCACCATGGATAGATCTTGCATGTGCGTAGGAAATTTTTTGTTTCCCATGCTACGTTCCCCAACAGAATTTGCTTATTATTACCGCGCAGGCGATCATGATGGTCAGTGGAACGATTGTGGAAAGGTGGTTGCGATCGGCGGTGCAGGACATGAATGAAAATATCCAGACAGAGATCTTATGTCCGTGTCGAAGATGCAAAGGAGGAGTTTGTCTCGACCCCTATGAGCATGGTCGTTTGAAGGCGCACCTGCTCATGACTGGTTTCATGGATGGCTATACTCGATGGATAATTGAAGATGATGATGATGAGGACGCCGACGGGGCAGCCAATGACGACGGGGGGCCAGACGAAGAGATGACCGACAATGGCGGCGGAGAAGGGGCCTGACATGGCAGCGGAGAAGAGGCCGGACATGACTGCAGAGAAGAGGCCGGACATGGCGGCGGAGAAGAAGCCGGACATGGCGGGGAGAAGATGTGGACACACCGCAGCCTTCGTCGCTACTAAGTTCAATTGTGCGGGACCCTCATGTTCGAGACCTGCTTCGCAAGGAGACGAGCACCGACAGAGCTGCTTCTAGAGAGGAGGTCAAGCTAGAGCAACTGGAGGTAGACTCGAATACTCCATTGTATGATGGTTGCGATCCATAAAGGATTCAAGTGGATGGATTCTCGGGCACCAGCCATAAAGGGTTCGATAGCAGACAAGAATCAGAAGCTAGTTATTTGTGGTTCACGCTAGCGCGAGAGAGGAATCAGAACCGCCGCCTCATGTACTGCATAGTTCCACTCTCACTCATAGTGATAGCTCTTCTCTTCTATATCATTGTTTAGATGGATGATGATGTAGTTGCAAGTATTTGAGACATGTCATAATTTGTATCGCTATTTCGAGATGATGACGAGAGACATCATTTGTGTTGGATGCTGATTATGATGATGACATGATTTTATGAGACTATTTATATGTGTATGATATGATTAGATTTGTATGTGTATGATAGTATGCTAGAGACTATTGTATAAAACCTGTACAAATACAAAGGAAATGTGTAGCAAAAAAATCAGAAAATGCAGCTATTATAGCAGTAGCACGGGGTATCTTTTTAGTAGCAGCGTGTACTTATCAGTAGCGTGTTTTGAAATGAGGCGCTGCAGCTATTAGTAGTAGCACGCTTTCGCAACAGTCGCTACTGCTACCTGTATATAGCAGTAGCGCGGGCCAACCCGCGCTACTGCTAAAAGTTAGTTGTAGCGCCGTAGCAGTAGCGCGGATACCCGCGCTACTACTAGGCCTTTGACCCGCGCTACTGCTAGCCTTTTCCCTAGTAGTCGAGGCATGAAAAAGTAAGGGAGTTGGCTCTCATGCAAGATCCTAGCTATATGCGTGCTCCTAGACAAATACAATAAATGTGAAGAAAGAGATAGAGAGAAGAAGGGAAAAATACTAATCTTATAACTAACCTTATAGCTAACCTTGTTGTATGAGTGACTATATGTGTTGACTATAGATGATATGACAACACCTTATAGCCAGCGATTGGCTGTATTATTAACCATACTCCTCTTCTTCCAATCATCTCCTTGATATAATAGTGGATCCACCTGATCCAGTCGACCAGCTCCTGTTGTCGCCATGAGCGTCGAGCTCTTTGCTCCCGTCATCTTTCAAAGCTCCTGGGGACCTTCGCATCTACCTGATGACTGATGCCTTCTCACATGCATAACTCCATTCGCTGCCATCATCATCGCTGTTGTAGACCGTCGTCAAGCTCGTGATCGCCTTTGTTCTTCTTACGAAATAGGCTTTCGCCCCGCTATATATATATAGCAACCACACTATACACAGTGAAACCACTGCTGAAGCAAACAGCACATCCACGCCCAAAAGAAAAGAAAGAGAAAACAATTCCAACACCGGCGGATTAACGAAAACAACAATGACTCGCAACCGCTGCGTCCACTTCGGAGTATTCCCACCACGATCCAAGCACTCTGATTCATCGCGTACCAAGCAGCACCTCCAAGAAGGATAGTGACGACAACGACACTGCTGCCCAGACAGGTCCTAGGGTTTCCCCCGGTACGCTCTGAGGAGTGGGGAGGAGGTACACCCGACACCCTTCAGGAAGGAAGGGTGACACCCTCAAGTGTCACCGTGTCGGTGTCAAATGACAAGGATTTCTCCCGACCCCCAAAACACCACCTCTCGGGCAATCAGAGGCGCTCCACCAAGCATGCCATCCACCAACATACGCCACCACGGTCTTGCAGTCACAATCGTTGTCTCACCATGGCAAACGTAGCAAGGCCGGTCAGTCTGAGGCAAACCACCCGTAGACAAGGTCCGACAGGAGGACAACCACGCAGGAGGGAACCACCTCCACCATCCAAGACGGTCGCCGTCCGGACACGACGATGAGAGCACACTGAGCCATTGGAACTGGGGGGCGGCAGCAGCGTAGCCACTCGAGGGGCCCAGATCTTGGCATGCAGGGCCGGAGAGCCACCATCGCCGCCCAGACACCAACGGCAGCACCTCCTCCACCAAGACCACCCACGCCGCACCAGGGGAAGCCCCGCCACCGCGCCGCGCCACTATCGCCGAGGAGCACCACCTGGACCCAGGCTGCCCCGCGCCACCCGAGCCAGGAGGGGGAAGGCCAGAGGTCCGTCGCCACTGGGGTCGCCCGACCAAGGGCCGGCGCGACACATCGGCGACGGCGGGAGGGAGGAGAGAAGGGGGGCAAGGAGGCGGGAGGCGGGGGCGCGGCCCGGCCGCCGCAGGGGCGGCGCGGGTCACAGGAGGGGAGGGGAGGGGAGAGGGTCCGGCTATGTCTGGTTCTACCGCCTTTGTTCTTCTCGGTTGCACGGTTTATCTGGTGAACTGCTGACCCGCACACACTTTCCTTTTAGTGTTCAACGCTCCCTATTGTCTTCATGCTGAGGTCTGGCAAACTTTGGGCACAGGCACGCACACGGTCGTGTCTAAGACTCTAAGTAGTAGACGAACAAGTCGCGCGGTGGAGAGGACAAACACGGGTACGCCTCTGTTCTCCTAGAGTACGTGCCATGCGTGGGAGAGAAGGTCGCAGACAGAGAGGTGGTCAACACACGAGGAGGGTGTGGTCGTGTGACACGAGCAACATCACACGATTGTCGAAGCGCCCATCAGCGCCTGACACGAAGGACCCGAGCAAGGGATGTCCGGACCGTGAGCCTTCCCCGCTGCATGGACAAAGATCGAGACCGACCGACCTTCCCCGTGTTGGGGAACGTTGCATGGGAAACAAAAAATTTCCTACGCTTGACAAAGATCAATCTAGGAGATGACCATCTACGAGAGGAGAGATTGCATCTACATACCCTTGTAGATCGCTAAGCGGGAAGCGTTCAGAAACGCAGTTGGTGTAGTCGAACGTCTTCGCGATCCAATCACGATCCGTCCGGCGATCCAATCTTGATCCGTTCCGATCTAGCACCGAATGGACGGCACCTCCGCGTTCAGCACACATACATCTCGATGATGTCTCCGCCTCCTTGATCCAGCAAGCGAGGGCGGAGAGGTAGATGAGTTCTCCGACAGCACAACGGCGTGGTGGCGGTGGTGGTGGAGCAATCTCAGCAGGGCTTCGCCAAGCGCTGCCGCAAATGTGTTTTCGGTGGAGAAACATATCTAGGTAGAGAGGGAGGGCTGTACCTATGCCTTGGGGTGCCGCTGCTCTCCCTCTCCCTCTCTATATATAGGAGGAGGTGGTAGATGGGGCACACCCCTAGACCTTCCTCCAAGGAAGGGGCGGCGGCCAGGAGGGAGGAGTCCTCCCTCCCCAAGGCACCTCCTAGGTGCCTTCCCCTTTAGGGTTTCCTACCCCCTAGCCGCATGGGCCCTTGGGGGATGGCCAAACAAGGCTTGGACGCCCCCTTACAGACCATGCACGTCCTAGAGGCTGGAGGGACCCTTCCGGACTCCTCCAGAACCCTCTGGAACCTTCCGGAAGCTTCCCGGTACAATACCGGAAAAACCCGAAACTTTTCCGGTTGCCAAAATATGACTTCCCATATATAAATATTTACCTCCGGACTATTCCAGAGCTCCTCGTGACATCCGGGATCTCATCCGGAACTCCGAACAACTTTCGGTCACCAACATACATAACTCAACAATACCAAATCGTCACCGAACGTTAAGTGTGCAGATCCTGCGGGTTCGAGAACTATGTAGACATGACCGAGACACCTCTACGGTCAATAACCAATAGCGGGACACGGATGCCCATATTGGTTCCTACATATTTTACGAAGATCTTTATCGGTCAAACCACGATGTCAAGGATTCAGACAATCCCGTATGCAGTTCCCTTTGTCCATCGGTATGTTACTTGCCCGAGATTCGATCGTCGGTATCTCCATACCTAGTTCATTCTCATTACCGGCAAGTCTCTTTAATCGTTCCGTAATACAAGATCCCGCGACTAAATCCTTAGTCACATTGCTTGCAAGCTTCTTGTGATGTTGTATTACCGAGAGGGCCCAGAGATATCTCTCCGTCATACGGAGTGACAAATCCCAGTCTCGATCCACGCCAACCCAACAGACACCCTCGGAGATACCTGTAGAGCACCTTTATAGTCACCCAGTTACATTGTGATGTTTGATACACACAAGGTACTCCTCCAGTGTCTGTGAGTTGCATGATCTCATGGTCATAGGAACAGATACTTGACACACAGAAAACAATAGCATTAAACTTGACACGATCATATGCTATGTTCATAGTTTGGGTCTTGTCCATCACATCATTCTCCTAATGATGTGATCGTTATCAAATGACAACTCATGTCTATGGCCAGGAAACCTTGACCATCTTTGATAAACGAGCTAGTCTAGTAGAGGCTCACTAGGGACACAGTGTTGTCTATGTATCCACATATGTATCTGAGTTTCCGATCAATACAATTCTAGCATGGATAATAAACGATTATCATGAACAAGGAAATATGATAATAACTAATTTATTATTGCCTCTAGGGCATATTTTCAACGGTCTCCCACTTGCACTAGAGTCAATAATCTAGTTCACATCACCATGTGATTAACACCCAATGAGTTCTGGGGTTTTATCATGTTTTGCTTGTGAGAGAGGTTTTTAGTCAACGGGTCTGCAACATTCAGATCCGTGTGCACTTTGCAAATCTTATGTCATACTGTAGATGCTGCTACCATGCTCCACTTCGAGCTATTCCAAATGGTGCTCCACTATACGTATCCGGATTGCTACTCAGAGTCATCCGGATTGGTGTCAAAGCTTTCATCGACATAACTCTTTACGACGAACTCTTTATCACCTCCATAATTGAGAAATTTTTCCTCAGTCCTCAAGTTACTAAGGATAATTTTGACCGTTGTCCAGTGATCCACTCCTGGATCATTCATGTACCCCTTGACAGACTGATGGCAAGGCACACACCAGGTGCGGTACACAACATGGCATACTATATTGAGCCTATGGCTAAGGCATAGGGGACGACCTTCGTCCTTTTTCTCTCTTCTGCCGTGGTCGAGCTTTGAGTCTCACTCAACTTCACACCTTACAAATCAGGCAAGAACTCCTTCTTTGACTGGTCCATTTTGAACTCCTTCGAAATCTTGTCAAGGTATGCACTCATTGAAAGTCTTATCAAGCGTTTTGATCTATCTCTATAGATCTTGATGCCCAATATTTAAGTAGCCTTTTATCCAAGTCTTCCTTTGAAAAACACCTTTCAAACAACCTTTTATGCCTTCCAGAAATTTCTACATCATTCCCGATCAACAATATGTCATCCACATATACTTATCAGAAATTCTATAGTGCTCCTACTCACTTTCTTGTAAATACAAGTTTCTTATAAACTTTGTATAAACCCAAAAGCTTTGATCACCTCATCAAAGCATATATTCCAACTCCGAGATGCTTGCTCCAGTCCATAGAAGGATCGCTGGAGCTTGCATACCTTTTAGCATCCTTAGGACCGACAAAACCTTCTGGTTGTATCACATACAACCTTTCCTCACGGAAATCGTTAAGGAAACTCTGTTTTGACATCCATCTGCCAGATTTCATAATCGAAAAATGCAGCAACTGCTAACATAATTCCAACAGAATTTAGCATCGCTATGGGTGAGAAAATCTCATCGTAGTCAACTCCTTGAACTTTTCGGAAACTACTTTGCGATGAGTCGAGCTTTATAAATGGTGACATTTACCATCAGTGTCTGTCTTCTTCTTAAAGATCCATTTGTACTTAACGGCCTGCCGTTCATCGAGAAAGTCTACCAAAGTCCATACTTGGTTTTCATACATGGATCCTATCTCGGATTTCATGGCTCTAGCCATTTGTTGGAATCTGGGCCCACCATCGCTTCTTCATAGCTCGTAGGTTCACTGTTGTCTAACAACATGACCTCCAAGAAAGGATTGCCGTACCACTCAGGGGCGGTACGATTCATTGTCGGCCTACGAGGCTCGGTAGTAACTTGATCTGAAGTGTCATGATCATTGTCATTAACTTCCTCTTCATTCGGTGTAGGCGCCACAGAAAACATCTTTCTGTGTCGTGCTACCATCCAACTGAAGTGACGGTTCAATAACCTCATCAAGTTCTATTTTTCCTCCCACTCAATTCTTTCGAGAGAAACTCTTTCTCGAGAAAGGACCCGTTTTAGCAACAAACACTTTGCCCTCGGATCTGAGATAGAAGGTATACCCAACTGTTTCCTTAGGGTATCCTATGAAGACGCATTTGTCCGCTTTGGTATCGAGCTTATCAGGTTGAAGTCTTTTCACATAAGCATCACATTCCCAAACTCTAAGAAACGACAGCTTAGGTTTCTGCTAAACCATAATTCATACGGTGTCATCTCAACGGATTTAGATGGTGCCCTATTATAGTGAATGTAGTTGTCTCTAATGCATAACCCAAAAATGATAGTGGCAAATTGGTAAGAGACATCATAGTACGCACCATATCCAATAGAGTACGACTACGACGTTCGGACACACCATCACACCATGGCGTTCCAGGCGGCGTGAGTTGTGAAACAATTTCCACATTGTCTTAAGTTGCATACCAAACTCGTAACTCAGATATTCACCTCCACGGTCATATCGTAGATATTTTATCTTCTTGTCACGATTATCTTCAACTTCACTCTGAAATTGCTTGAACTTTTCAAACGTTTCAGACTTGTGTTTCATTAAGTAAATATACCTATATCTACTCAAATCATCAGTGAAGGTAAGAAAATAATGATATCCACCGCACGCTTCAACATTCATTGGACCGCATACATCAACATGTATCATTTCCAATAAGTCACTTGCCCGCTCCATCATACCAAAAAACGGGGTCTTAGTCATCTTGCCCATGAGGCATGGTCCGCATGTCTCAAGCAATTCAAAATCGAGTGAGTCCAAAGATCCATCAACATGGAGTTTCTTCATGCGTTTTACACCAATATGACCTTAGCGGCAGTGCCACAAGTATGTGGTACTATCATTTTTAACTTTGCATCTTTTGGCATAAATATTATGAATATGTGTATCACTATGATCGAGATTCAATAAACCATTCACATTTGGTGCATGACCATTGAAGGTATTATTCATGTAAACAGAATAACCATTATTCTCTTGACTTAAATGAATAATTGTATTGCAATAAACACGATCTAATCATGTTCATGCTCAACGCAAACACCAAATAACATTTATTCAAGTTCAACACTAATCCCGAAGGTAGAGGGAGCGTGCGATGGTGATCACATCAACCTTGGAAACACTTCCAACACACATCGTCACCTCGCCCTTTAGCTAGTCTCCGTTTATTCCGTAGCTTTTGTTTCGAGTTACTAACATTAGCAACTAAACCGGTATCTAATACCCCGGTGCTACTAGGAGTACTAGTAAGGTACACATCAATAACATGTATATCAAATATACTTCTGTTGACGTTGCCAGCCTTCTTATTTGCCAAGTATTTGGGGCAGTTCCGCTACTAGTGAACGTTCCCCTTATTACAGAAGCACTTGGTCTCGGGTTTGGGTTCAACCTTGGGTTTCTTCACTGGAGCGGCAACTGGCTTGCCATTCATGAAGTTTCCCTTCTTGCCCTTGCCCTTCTCGAAACTAGTGGTTTTACTAACCATGAACACTTGATGCTCCTTCTTGATTTCTACCTTCGCGGTGTCAAACATCGCGAATAGCTCAGGGATCATCTCCATCCCTGGCATGTTATAGTTCATCACGAAGCTCTAGTAGCTTGGTGGCAGTGACTTGGAGAACTCTGTCAATCACTATCTTATCTGGAAGATGAACTCCCACTTGATTCAAGCGATTGTAGTACCCAGACAATCTAGGCACATGCTCACCTGATTGAGCTATTCTCCTTCATCTTGCAGGCAAAAAATCTTGTTGGAGGTCTCATATCTCTCAACAAGGGCACGAGCCTGAAATCCAAATTTCAGCTCTTGGAACATCTCATATGCTCCATGACGTTCAAAACATCGTTGGAGCCTCAATTCTAAGTTGTAATGCATGACGCACTAAAATATCAAGTAGTCATCAGAACATGTCTGTCAGATGTTCACAACATCCACAGACGACGCTTGAGGGGGTGGCGCACCGAGCGGTGCATCAAGGACATAAGCCTTCTGTGCAGCAATGAGGACAATCCTCAGATCACGGACCCAGTCTGCATAACTGCTACCATCATCTTTCAACTTACTTTTTCTCTAGGAACGTATCAAAAATTTAAGGGAGCTACAACACGAGCTATCGATCTACAATATAATTTTGCAAATACAACTTTAGACTATGTTCATGATAATGAGTTCAATTAATCATATTACTAAAGAACCCCCACTCAAATTGACATCCCTCCGGTCATCCGAGTGCTACATGATCCAAATTCACCAACCGAAGTCTGATCATCACGTGAGATGAGGTGGTTTCAATGGTGAACATCTCCATGTTGATCATATCTACTATATGACTCATGTTCGACCTTTCGGTCTCTTGTGTTTCGAGTCCATGTTTGTACATGCTAGGCTCGTCAAGTTTAACCCGAGTGTTCCGCATGTGCAAAACTGGCTTGCACCCGTTGTATGTGAACGTAGAGTCTATCACACCCGATCATCATGTTGTGCTTTGAAACGACGAACTTTCGCAACGGTGCACACTCGGGGAGAACACAATTCTATCTTGAAATTTTAGTGAGGGGCCACCTGATAATGCTACCGTCGTCCTAAGCAAAATAAGATGCATAAAAGGATTAACATCACATGCAAGTCATAAGTGACATGATATGGCCATGAACTTGTGCTTTTGATCTCCATCTCCAAAGCACCGGCATGATCTCCATCATCACCGGCATGACACCATGATCTCCATCATCGTGTTGCCATCAGGGTTGTCGCGCCAACCATGCTTCTACTACTATCGCTACCACTTAGCGATAAAGTAAAGCATTACATAGCGCTTAATAAGTGACACACACACCACATAATAATTAAAGACAACCCTATGGCTCTTGTCGGTTGCCGTATCAACATGCAAGTTGATATAAACTATTACAAAAACATGATCATCTCATACATCAAATATATATCATCATGTCTTTGGCCATATCATATCACAACATACCCTGCAAAAACAAGTTAGACGTCCTCTAATTTGTTGTTGCATGTTTTACGTGGCTGCTATGGGTATCTGGCAAGAACGATTCTTACCTACGCAAAACCACAATGGTGATATACAAGTTGCTATTTAACCTTCTACAAGGACCGCCTTTGTCGAATCCGATTCAACTAAGGTGGGAGAGACAGACACCCGCCAGCCATCTTATGCAACAAAGTTACATGTCAGTCGATGGAACCGGTCTCATGTACGAGGACATGTAAAGTTGGACCGGGCCGCTTCATCCCACAATACCGCTGAATCAAAATAAGACTAAGGAAGGAAGCAATCTGAATATCAATGCCCACAAACTCCTTTGTGTTCTACTTGTGATGTCATCTACGCATAGACCTAGCTCATGATGCCACTGTTGGGGAACGTTGCGGGAAACAAAAAATTTCCTACGCTTCACCAAGATCAATCTAGGAGATGACCATCTACGAGAGGAGAGATTGCATCTACATACCCTTGTAGATCGCTAAGCGGGAAGCGTTAAGAAACCCGGTTGGTGTAGTCGAACGTCTTTGCGATCCAATCGCGATCCGTCCCGCGATCCAATCTTGATCCATTCCGATCTAGCGCCCAACGGACGGCACCTCCGCGTTCAACACACGTACAGCTCGATGACGTCTCCGCCTCCTTGATCCAGCAAGCGAGGGCGGAGAGGTAGATGAGTTCTCCGACAGCACAACGGCGTGGTGACGGTGGTGGTGGAGCAATCTCAGCAGGGCTTCGCCAAGCGCTGCCGCAGATGCGTTTTCGGTGGAGAAACAGATCTAGGGAGAGAGGGAGGGCTGCACCTATGCCTTGGGGTCCCGCTGCCCTCCCTCTCCCTCTCTATATATAGGAGGAGGGGGTAGATGGGGCGCAGCCCTAGCTCTTCCTCCAAGGAAGGGGGTAGCGGCCAGGAGGGAGGAGTGTCCTCCCTCCCCAAGGCACCTCCTAGGTGCCTTCCCCTTTAGGGTTTCCTACCCCCTAGCCGCATGGACCCTTGGGGGCTGGCCCAACAAGGCTTGGATGCCCCATTACAGCCCATGCACGTCCTAGTGGCTGGAGGGACCCTTCCGGACTCCTCCGGAACCCTCTGGAACCTTCCGGAAGCTTCCCGGTACAATACCAGAAAAACCCGAAACTTTTCCGGTAGCCAAAATATGACTTCCCATATATAAATCTTTACCTCCGGACTATTCCGGAGCTCCTCGTGACGTCCGGGATCTCATCCGGGACTCCGAACAACTTTCGGTCACCAACATACATAACTCAACAATACCAAATCGTCACCGAACGTTAAGTGTGCAGACCCTGCGGGTTCGAGAACTATGTAGACATGACCGAGACACCTCTACGGTCAATAACCAATAGCGGGACCTGGATGCCCATATTGGTTCCTACATATTCTATGAAGATCTTTATCGGTCGAACCACGATGTCAAGGATTCAGACAATCCCGTATGCAGTTCCCTTTGTCCATCGGTATGTTACTTGCCCGAGATTCGATCGTCGGTATCTCCATACCTAGTTCATTCTCATTACCGGCAAGTCTCTTTAATCGTTCCGTAATACAAGATCCCGCGACTAAATCCTTAGTCACATTGCTTGCAAGCTTCTTGTGATGTTGTATTACCGAGAGGGCCCAGAGATATCTCTCCGTCATACGGAGTGACAAATCCCAGTCTCGATCCACGCCAACCCAACAGACACCCTCGGAGATACCTGTAGAGCACCTTTATAGTCACCCAGTTACGTTGCGACGTTTGATACACACAAGGTACTCCTCCGGTGTCAGTGAGTTGCATGATCTCATGGTCATAGGAATAGATACTTGACACGCAGAAAACAATAGCATTAAACTTGACACGATCATATGCTATGTTCATAGTTTGGGTCTTGTCCATCACATCATTCTCCTAATGATGTGATCCCGTTATCAAATGACAGCTCATGTCTATGGCCAGGAAACCTTGACCATCTTTGATCAACGAGCTAGTCCAGTAGAGGCTCACTAGGGACACAGTGTTGTCTATGTATCCACATATGTATCTGAGTTTCCGATCAATACAATTCTAGCATGGATAATAAACGATTATCATGAACAAGGAAATATGATAATAACTAATTTATAATTGCCTCTAGGGCATATTTCGAACACCCCGCCGTAGCACCGCTCCAGGAAGAGGAAGACGACGAGGGAGAGCAGTGGCAGGCGCAAAAAAAACCCTTCATTTCTACTATATTTTGGGCTACTACTATTGAATATTTGGACCATATAATTTTTCTGAATTTAGCTTCTACATTTGCGTGCTAAAATTTTCCGCAGCAACGCGTGGGGTATCATCTAGTTTATACATTTTCTGTTGTTTGAGGGGAACTTTGCAGACTGCATCTTGGTACCACCTCCTTCCCTCCCACATGACTACCCACAAGGCAAAGAGTTCATATTCGAGTTCGGCAATGGGAAGCATTATTACTATGCAATTTTGCACAACGGAAAAAATGAAGAAGGTATCGGGCCACCATCTTTCACACACATTGATGATGAAAAATAAAAAGAAAGAAAAGGTAAAAACTAAAAGAAAATATATAGAAAAATGGTCCAGGAAAGGTTTTAGAACCGTCCCAAAACCGTGACGGAACGGCATGTGAAATTCCCCAACCTATGTGAGAAATAGGATCCTCCCTCCTTAAAAATGAATACTAGCATTGTGCTTACAAGCATTTAAAGTACTATTAGGTCTAGCGCATGATGAGTAAGGCGTAGATGGTAATAGTATGGTGGAGGTCAGAACACAAAACACCGGTGCACCAGATATTTTCCCAAAGTGAGGATGCACCAGATATTCTCCCTGGTATGGTAGCACTACCAGCATCGGTGCACCAGATATTCTCCCGGTTTAGTCCAGTGAAACAACTGAACTGGTACAACCACAACACAAATGCTATGTTTCGCTAATAGCAAAAGCATATGATAGTGCTCGCTCACCACATGCATTCGTGGCAGGCCGCCCCATTAGCGGGAGTAGGAGGCGTTGTAGCAGTTTTGGGTAGTTATTCCATTGGTTTTGGAAGCTTCTATCGTTTTCCCCTCTTTGTGTTTCTATGCTGGTTTTGTAGGTATCTTGTCGGTTTTTTAGTTTATTGAATTTTATTTTTTTCGTTCTTCCATTTTCTTTTTGTTAATATTCTTGTTCATTTCCTTGTATGTTTTTCCTTTTGTCTGTTCTTAAACACTTGAACATTTTTTAAATTCCTGAATATTTTTCAAGTTCCTGAACTTGTTTTAAATTCATGAACTTTAATGGTCTTATGACCCAGGGGTCTGTCACCTTGTCGGTTTCCAACCCAAGTAGGTTGGCCCGAGGCCCCTAGGCCGTTTCCACCTAAGGCATTAGGTTGGCCCATGCGCTCTGTGAAAGGAAGACTCCTGAAGCCTTGTTGTTTAAGAAAAGGAACCCGGATTCGTGGAGAACTCGCTCCACCGATGTAGCCGGCTAGGTTGTGTAACCCTAGGAGCCATGGTATCTTATATAAACCGAGGCCGAGCTAGTCGATAGAATACATTAGAATCTCTCGGTATTATCTGTACTTTGTACACCCCGATCGTAATATACACGAGTAGGAGTAGAGATTCACCTCGTAAGGAGAGCCTGAATCTGGGTAAATATGTCTCTTGTTTCCCCTCTGACCTAATCGCCACGCCGGGATACCCTTACAAGGGATTTGTCGGAATCTTCTCCGACAAACCTTTTTCAAATTCATGATTTTTTTGAATTAGCAAACATTTAAAATCCATCAAGCATTTTTTAACTCGTGATTTTTTGAATTCATGAACATTTTCAAATTTTTGGTTTTCTGAATTTGTGCACATTTTTAAAAATTTGTAAGTTTTTGAATACGTGGACATATTAGAACATTTTTTGAATTCATGATTTTTTTTGAAATTTGTGAATATTTTTAAAATTCGTGATCAATTGCTCATTCTTGTGCACATTTCTTAATGCACGGACACTTTTTTAAAATTTTATTGAATTGAAATGACACCACTGAAAACAAGAAACTGAAGGTAAAAAAACCCAACTAAAAAAGAGAAAAACCGAAATATTAAAAAAGGAAAACAATTGACCGTGCGCTAGTTGGCTAGTGTGTGTGCTGCGACCCGCTGGGTCAGGCCCAAGTAGTAGCGTGCGACTCGAGCCGGCGTCGTGAGCGACGCGAGGCGCAGCTGATCGCAACGAGCGACACATAGCATCGCCCCAGCCACAATGCCACCCGCGGCGGCGACGGCGGCGGCGGCGGCGGCGCAGCACCTGGAGTCCATCCTCCCGCGCCTGACCACGCTCCCACACCACAAGCAGTTCCACGCGCAGCTCATCACCTCGGCCCGCCTCTACTTCGACCCCTCGCTCCGAGCCCGCTTCCTCGACCGCCTCGCGCTCTCCGCGCACGCCGCGGCGCTGCCGCACGCCCTCCTCCTCCTCCGCTCCCTCCCCTCCCCCGCCACCAACGACTTCAACGCCGCCCTCCGGGGCCTCGCAGCCTCCCCGCACCCCGCGCGTTCCCTGCTCCTCCTCGCCGGCCGCCTCCTCCCCTCGCCGTCCCCGCCGCGGCCCCGCCTCGACGCGCTCTCCCTCTCATTCGCGCTGAAGGCCTCCGCCCGGTGCTCCGACGGGCCCGCCACCCTCCAGCTCCACGCGCTCGTCCTCCGCCTCGGCTGCACGGCCGACGTCCGGCTGATCACCACGCTGCTCGACTCCTATGCGAAATGCGACGAGCTCGCGTCCGCACGGAAGGTGTTCGACGAAATGACCGTGCGCGACGTGGCCTCGTGGAATGCGCTGCTTGCTGGGCTGGCTCAGGGGACTGAGCCTAGCCTGGCCCTGAGGCTGTTCCACAGACTGGTAGGGAGCTTCCGGGAGTTGCCACCAAGGGAGGAACCCAATGAGGTGACCATCATTGCGGCGCTTTCTGCATGTGGACAGATTGGCTCGTTACAGGATGGATTGCATGTGCACGAGTTTGCTCGTAAAATTGGCGTCAGCGGCAACGTTCGCGTTTGCAACGCGCTGATTGACATGTACTCCAAGTGTGGTTCTTTGGCCCGGGCGCTGGAAGTGTTCCACTCCATCAAACGAGAAGACCGGACGCTTGTGTCATACAATACTGCAATACAAGCAATTTCCATGCATGGGCATGGAGGCGATGCACTGAAGTTGTTTGATGAAATGCCGACATGTATTGAGCCGGACGAAGTGACCTACATCGCTGTGTTGTGCGGGTGCAACCATGCTGGGCGCGTGGATGACGGCCTCAGGGTTTTTCACCAAATGAGGGTTCCTCCTAATGTAAAGCACTATGGCACTGTTGTGGACCTTCTTGGCCGTGCAGGCCGCCTTGCTGAGGCATATGATACCATTAAGTCTATGCCGTTTCCAGCAGATATTGTCCTCTGGCAGACATTGTTGGGTGCATCCAAGACGCATGGTGATGTTGAGCTCGCGGAGTTAGCTGCTACAAAGCTCGCCGAGCTTGGTTCAAATGTTGATGGTGACTATGTGCTCCTCTCTAATGTATATGCGTCCAAGGCACGGTGGGCAGATGTTGGTCGAGTCCGTGATACCATGCGAAGCAATGATGTGCGGAAAGCACCTGGCTTCAGCTACACAGAGATAAGTGGTGTAATGCATAAGTTCATTAATGGTGATAAAGACCACCCAAGGTTGCAGGAGATTTACAGAGCGCTAGAGGAAATTGTGTCAAGAATAGGTGAGCTGGGATATGAGCCGGAAACAAGCAATGTGCTTCATGACATCGGGGAGGAGGAGAAGCAGTATGCATTGTCCTATCATAGTGAAAAACTGGCCATTGCATTTGGGTTGATTGCCACGCCACCTGGGGAGACCCTACGGGTGATAAAAAATCTCCGAATATGTGGGGACTGTCATGTGGTGGCAAAGCTCATATCTAAAGCCTATGGCCGAGTTATTATCATCCGGGATAGAGCAAGATTCCATCGGTTTGAAGATGGGCAGTGCTCTTGCAGCGATTACTGGTAAAACACTGGTGTGTTTGATCATTTACAGTGGTTAAATATAGGTCAAAAAGGTATGCCGATGGAGTTGACAGTGAGCCACTGACTTCACAGGATTAGCAGACTTCAGGCTTGTCAGAAGTTCATACAAACCCAGCTTACTAGTGGGGATTCATATGATTCAATTTTCATTTGAGAAGAATCTTACAAGTGAACTCAACTCCATGAGCTGGAACTTTACTCTGTGTTTGTCTTACTACATGAGTGTTCACAATCCATCAAGGTGTATGATCACTGAGAGGCTATCAGATATTTCACCTACAAGATGTAAACAGATAATAGCTTTGCACTAGCGTTATGCTAGTGTGCTATTAGAGAGAGCAACCAGGTGTGTGTGGGCTAGGCTCATGATATTTTTCCGTTCTGGGGCCCAGAGAAGTTTTCGTATTTGCGAGAAATGTTTTCCTTTACATTGCTTTCTAGTTCCTCCAAACAATCTTACAGTACCATATTATGCTCATGGTTCTTATTTATATTGAATGTCCATTGGCTTCATCTGATATCAAAATGTCTAACCTTTTGAAGATGCAATTATTTTATAAGGTCTTTGAGTCTGCAGAATAAGATTCTCCCTCACACTCTTTTTTGTAGAAGACTGTCTGACATAAGACCATAGTGTTTAATGGAGTCAAAATAGGTTGAGATTGTTACGAACACAACCCTTTGCTCCTTTCTCCATTTTGGTCTGTGTAGACATGGTTGCACAGTTTTTTTAAAAATGTTTCTCAGAAATGCCACTGTTGACATGCCATTTTTTAAAAGCAAATGTATTAGCAGAAGATATGAATTCTCACTATGCAAAATGGAGTTACCCACAAAATATTGTTTTCTTTGAATATTTCTGGAGATTTAAGTTTATCAAGGAACCTCTTTCCTCTGATTGCAAAAAGGGTAACCTCTTCCCTTCACTTATTTTTCCTATTTTTGTTCCAATCACTTTCAGTATGCACTTTGTTTGATTGTTCGTTTCATCCAAGCATGAATTGCAGATCATATTCTATGATGAATATGTAAATTGGCAGGTTGCATTTTTCACATCTCATAGTTTGGTCTTGTTTTCAATAACTTTTTGTCCAGAAACTCTTTGCAGCACTTTGTAGATGGCTAATCCAATTCGAAGGTGCCGCTGGTGAGCCATTTTTTGTTTTGTCGTTGGCTGCACAGAGACAGCCTTAAGGAAGAGCGGGAGAATTCCGTTGAGAAATGAGTTAGATACAATGCATCCAAACAGAAGCATTCTGCTCTTGTAAAGGTAAATCAGCTATTTGGCAGCAATAAGATAGCGATAGTTGCATTTGTCTTGCAAGGGAAAATTGGGTAGGCCATACTCTACGGATAAAGTAATGAAGTTTATATTGCATCTGAATTTCCTTCATGGAAATAGCATGAACTGTTCAGACGAGAAGCTATGCGTGTGAAATTCATGTTGAATTCCTTACTGTGGACTGTATTTATCTATGCAAATTCAGATAGTGTTGGACATTTGATGATTATTAGAACTAATATTGCTTGGTGCTCGATTATTCTTGCAGTTGGGGAGACAGAGCTAGCCAAATTCACCAAGCATGAGATTTAAGAGGCTGAAATGAATGTGAGAAAAAGGATGATCACACGCAGAGCTTGAATATTTACAGTTGATGCAAAGCCTCTGGTGTACCATGCTCCTGCTCTTTCTCTGAAGCATTGGTTTCCTGGATAGCAACCGGAAGGCCTTCAAAGGCATTCACATGGAGTGAGTGACACCTATGGTTTTGGACTGTTAGATCTCCTCTTTGGCTCTTAACAAACCCCACAATCAACATAGGTGTTGTCACCGGGGCTACTGCTTATGCAGTGCATGCCACCCTTATGTAAGTTCAGTTATGAAGAAATTGTAGAAGTACGTTAAATGAAATTTTGGTCTTATGCTAATGGAAGAGCCGAAGAGGGCCTGGCGCATTGTGGAGTTGATGACATCAGATGTGCATCACGCTTGAGTTCATGACATTAAACCGTGATTTACTGTCCATGCTGTACAAATTCTACATATAGAAATGTTTGGCAAAACCATGCACCTCCACCGGTCTCCACTGTTTGATGTTTGTTCCGGATATCTGCCGCTATGCCGGTTTAGAACTTCAAACAATCTACCCTGCCCCTATATTCAGGCACCGCCATTTTATCTGTGCAACTTTAAACAATCTACTCCATCCATATATTCAGGTGTTGCTATTCTATCCGTTCAATCCTTCTCATATACTCCACTTGTAACGTTCAGTCTTTATCAAAGAGACATGATTCCTGGAGAGAGTGCACATGTTCTTATTTGCAGTACATTATTTAACGCGGAAGATTCACAAGGTACAGGCAGCACCATTCAGCATGATAGCAGATACTACTAGATGACATGGCTGTTTTATTCTCACATATCACTGTTGTTTTGTTGTAGTTTTACTTCTTTTGTGTGTCTGCATGGTTCCAGTTGGCATGCGCCAAGGAAGTATAACTCCTTCCACCGGCCACATCTTCTTCATGTATCTGGCTGCCAATTTCCTTCAAGTCATCTTCGGTGAGCTTTATCTTTAAGGAGTCAATGTTGGCGTCCAGATTCTTGATCTTGGTTGTCCCTGAGAAATTACAGAGCATATTTGTCAGTGATCAAATGCCAGTCTACTGAAAAAACGGGCTTGACTGCTCATGCACTCGTTTGGAACTTGCAAGCGACAACAATTATAAATTAGGAAATGTTTGGAGGTGTTAAAACATTGGGACAAACTGTAGAGTAAATTCACTTCCAAATAAAGCTGGACTGCAACTGAAATATTTCACTTCTATCGGAATGCACCCAAAGCTAACTGAGCAGGGCTGCACTGGTGCTTCCATTTTCAGATAAATATGCTGGTACTTCTCCAGATTTTCTGCTGAAAGCCGTGGGTGCCCTTTCTGTGAGAAAGATACATCAGAGGGTTCAAGCCTAAGTAACTGAAAGAATCGGCTGCTGCAGATGAAGCAGTTGACTGTCTCGGTACCAGATTGGATTCATCAGACACTTGTTCCGTGACTCCTCTTCCGCCCAAGAACTCGCGGCCGATCGGGCTGTAAGGAACAATCCTAATCCCTAATTTCCTTGGGTCAATAGATAAAAGCAGAAGAATCAGTTTGGAGTGGACTGCCTGTTAGCCGCCGCAAAGTACAGGCTAGCTAAGCGGATGCAAAAACAACAAAAAGATAAACTGCTCATACAGTGTACGCACACATAAGTACAACCAAGTCTAGGCTCCACCCGTCAGCAACAATCAGTAAATTTTGGTTAGAGTTGTCGTGACTTAGAGCAACTCCAACGCGGAGACCCATTTCGTCCTCGCGCGTCCGTTTGGGTCCGCGCGGACAGAATAGTTGGCCCAACGCGCCGACCCAAACGGACGCGCGTCCGCTTTTCGTCCGCCTGCGGACCCATTCCCGGCCCAAATTTGGGCCTCATTTGCGTCGGCGCGGACACGAGACGGACGCGCGCGCTCCCGCCTACTCCCCCCTGCCCCGCTGGTCGGTGGCACATTGGACATCCTCTCCCATTCCAGCACCAAACCCTCCTCCCTTGTCGCCGACGCCGCCGCCCCCTTTTCCGGTGCCGGCGCCAGCTGCCGGTGCCGTCTCACCTGCAATGCCGCCACCTCCCACGTCGCCCCGCTCCCCGCCGACTTGCCGTCGGGGAACCGAAAGCTTCCCTCCCCCACTCCCTCGACACAACCGAGGCCGCGGCCAAGAAGCTTCCTCGCCGGCCCCCGGCCAGTTCCTTCGTCTTGACACCGGCACGCTCGTCGGACGCCGGCACACTCGTCGGACGCCGCCTGTGCAGCTAGCTGGTCCGAGGGCGGCGCGACTCCCTTCGCCGGCCGGCTCCTTCGTCGACACCTGCAAGCTGTTCGACATTTTGCTAAGGTACAAAAATGGACTCCGCCGACGAGTTCTTCTTTCACAATTTTCTTTGTGACTCCGACGATTCCTCGTCCGATGATGAGGAGGAGATCTTGGCTGCCGTGTTGGCCCATCACCACATCAATAGCCAACGGCCGTTGTTCCGTGGCTCCATTCCGGGGCACCTTCCGGCGTTGAATCGCAACCGAGAGAGCGGGCATTTCCTTCTTTGGAAAGACTACTTTGACACAACGAATCCGTTGTTCAAACATCAAAAATTTCGTCGCCGTTTCCGTATGAGTAGGAATCTTTTCAACCGTATTAGAGAGGGAGTGGTCGGCTACGATAACTATTTCGAGTGCAAAGAGGATGCCGTTGGAAAGATTGGCTTCTCCTCTTATCAGAAATGCACTGCAGCCATCCGAATGCTTGCATACGGAGTGCCCGGTGATCTCATTGACGAGTACGTCCGTATGAGCGAGTCTACTTGCCTAGAATCCCTGTATAAGTTTTGCAAGGCTGTTATTGCTGTGTTTGGCCCTGAGTACTTGAGAGAGCCGACTCCTGAAGATACAGCCCGTTTGTTGGCGATGAATGCCAGCAGGGGCTTCCCAGGGATGCTTGGTAGCATAGACTGCATGCACTGGGAGTGGAAGAACTGCCCTTCTGCTTGGCAAGGGCAGTATAAGGGCCATGTTAGGAAATGCACTGTCATACTTGAGGCAGTGGCATCTCAAGATCTCTGGATCTGGCACTCTTTCTTTGGCATGGCCGGATCACACAATGATATCAACGGGCTTCAGCGCTCGCCGGTGTTTGCTAGGCTTGCCGAAGGCAGCAGCCCACCGGTTAATTTTACCATCAACGACCACAACTACGACAAAGGATACTACCTGGGTGATGGTATCTATCCTCAATGGATCACTATTGTGAAGACAATCTCCAATCCTATCGGAGAGAAGAGGAAAAGATTTGCCCAAGAGCAAGAGAGTGCTAGGAAAGACGTCGAGCGTGCCTTTGGTGTTTTGCAATCTCGATGGGGCATCGTTCGGTATCCTGCAAAAACTTGGAGCACGAAGAAAATGTGGGAGGTGATGACTGCTTGTGTGATCATGCACAATATGATCGTAGAAGATGAGCGCCCGGAACATCTCTACGATCAAGGGTTTCAGTATCAGGGTGAGAATGTTGTGCCTGAGCATGGAGGAGCGGCAACGTTTGAACAGTTCGTCCAATTTCATCACGACATGCGTGATTGGGAAACTCACATGCAATTGCAAAATGATTTGGTTGAGCATATGTGGGATCATGTTGGCAACCAATAGATGTACCTCTTTAATTCGGCTTGCAAAACTATGTGAGATTATTTTATTTTTATTCGGCTTGTAAAACTATGTTAATTATTATGGGTTTTTATCATTTATGCCACTAGTTGTGTCCCACTACTCAGTTTTGCCATTACAAGTTACAACTGCTCAAAAATGCCATCGTTTCATGATATGCTTGCTCAAAATTGTCATTAGATATTTCAAAAATGCCATCGTTCCATCAGATGTTTGCTCAAAAATACCATTAGACATCGTTATTATCAGGTCAAACTCATCAACAATGTTATATGATGAAAATACCCCTATACCCACATGTCAGCTCTCTCTATACCTATGATAAGTGTGGACCCCACTTGTCAGGAGTAAGCAAGCGAATAATTTTAGAGGAAAATAAGAACGTTTTTGTGATCAAGTGGACCCACACTTTATTGTAGTGAGATAGAAGGAGAGCTAGCATGTTGGTCTATAGGTATTTTGGTCATTATAACATGGCAAACAAGGTTTGAACTGACAGTAATGGTGTCCAGTGGCATTTTTGAGCATGCGCCTAACGAAGCGATGGCATTTTTGAGAAGTTAAAATTCTTAGTGGCAAAACCGAGTAATGAGACACAACCAGTGGCATAAATGATAAAAACCCAATTATTATTTGGTGTTGAAACCATGCTATTATTTTGTTGTGGATCATATGTTTGCTAATATGTGTGTATCTAAAAAAGGGCGGCCAGCCGGCCACGCCGCCATATATGGGTCCGCGCGTTGGGCGCACAGCCGACCCAAATGTTAAAGTGGGAGGACGCCACGCGGGCGGCTGACCCAAACGGACAAAAAGCGGACAAATCCGCCATCCGTTTGGGTCGGCCCATTGGAGTTGCTCTTAGTACTGAAGCAAATTAATGTAGTACGTATGCCATAAAGTCACTCATGTACTTGACGTCACTGCATGTGTAGTATAGTCAGTTCAGCTTGCTATAAAGGAAATTGCACCATCCGGTTTGAAAGGATCGATATGGTTGACTAGAGGGGGGGTGAATAGGCAACTACCATTTTTTACTTTTCTTTAACAATTTATGCTTAGCAATAAATAGGTTGGCTAGATATGCAACTAGGTGAGCAACCTATATGATGCTAAACACAACAAGCAACTCAAGCAAGCAAGATAAACAATGTAAGTAGCTTGCGTGAAGTAAAGGTAAGAAATAACCACAAGAGGAACCGATGGAGACGAGGATGTGTTACCGAAGTTCCTTCCCGGTAAAGGGAAGTACGTCTCCGTTGGAGCGGTGTGGAGGCACAATGCTCCCCAAGAAGCCACTAGGACCACCGTATTCTCCTCATGCCCTCACACAATGCGAGGTGCCGTGATTCCACTAGTGGTGCACTTGGAGGCGGCAGCCGGACCTTTACAAACAAGGTTGGGGCAATCTCCATAACTGAATTGGAGGCTCCAAACGACACCACGAAGCTTCACCACAATGGACTGTGGCTTCGAGGTGACCTCTTCCGTCTAGGGTGCTCAAACACCCAAGAGTAACAAGATCCGCAAGGGATTAGTGGGGGGAATAAAATTTCTCTTGGTGGAAGTGTAGATCGGGGCCCTCTGAACCAAACCCTAGAGTATCAACAAGTTTTGTTGGCTAGGGAGAGAGATCGGGCAAGAATGAGCTTTGGGCAACAATGGAGCTTGGGGAAGGATAAGAGGTAAAGCATCTTGGGGAAGAAGACCCCTTATATAGTGGGGAAGGGAATCTGCCCGTTACCCACCAACCAGCCGCACTTCAGCGGTAGTACCGCTGGTTGGGGCGGTACTACCGCCCATCTGTGAACCAGTAAAAGGGGCGGCGGTAGTATCGCTTAGTACTACCGCCCCTACTACCGCTGCGGCTGGGTGCTGGCGCGGGGCACCAGACACTCCCAGATATGTGTCTGATGCCTCGCGCGAGGTGCCCAGCCCTCCCTTCTTTCCCTAAGCGGTACTACCGCCGGCTGGGGCGGAAGTACCGGCTGCGCGCGGTACTACCGCTTCCCAGAACGGTACTACCGCTGAGAGAAAGAAAGAGAGAGCAGGGCAAGGACAGAGACTCCATGTTACCGGGAAACGAATGGGGGTGTGAGTGTGTACGTGATGATTCCTCCCAACCTTTCCCACCGCGGACCCCCTCTTGATAGTACGGATTTTCCTACGACTTAAGTCCACCGACACTAAATCGTCGAAAAGACACCGTCTTCTTTTTAGCTTCCCGAGGGCTAAGATAATCGTCTCGTGTCACCTGATATTCTTTGAAAGCTTAATGCACACTATTAGTCCGCAAATGCGTTGTCATCAATCACCAAAACCATTAGGGTATAAATATGCCCTTACAATCTCCCCCTTTTTGGTGGATTGATGACAACACTGGATTTGCATAGATAATAAATAAGAGAAAGAAAGCAAATCCAAAAGTCTACAAAAATATAGACGGGCTCCCCCTAGATGTGTGCTATATTTGATATGCTTTTGGAATGCAAAACACACATGCTAGGATCAACACTCCCCCTATATTTTAGAGACGAATACTCCTTGCAACAATATATAAAATGACATAGATAACTAAGCAAGGAGCACTATGTGAGAGTATAACACAGATGGTATAATAAAACTAACTCACACAACAAGACATATAAGGATAATTAAGGGTAGCATATGTCTTACACCATACGACGAAGTGACTGAAGTCTCACAACCATAAGCAAAGCAAAGCAAGGCAACTAGAAAGAGTTCACGAGCAATGACATAAAAGAAGGCAACTCAGAAAGCAAACGCATGCTCGTGACTCGGCAAATCCCTACACTCTCTCCCCCTTTGGCAGCGAGACACCAAAAGGGCAGGGAGGACTAAGACACACAGGTGGCAGAACACAAGGACCCATCATCAGTACTCTCCAGACTCTGGAGTGTGGGAAACGGTGCCGGGTGGAGCTGGAGCAGAAGAGCCAGGCAGATCATCGTCAGAGTCCTTGCAGTGCCGTGAGATCCAGACCTCCTCATCAGTAATATACTCCTCAGAACCACTGCGAACCTCCAACCCAACGTGTCTGCCAAGAGCCTTGTGACGCCGTCTAGCTTCCTTCTCAGCAACATGAGCCCTGTACTGACCCTTAGCCTGTAAACAGAACAACTTCTTCATCTTCTCCTTGAGCTTCTTAGCCCAAGATGGTTCAGCCAGAGAAGGTGCAGAACGAGGAGCCGCACCACCCTGAACCACAAAGTCCTCATCATTCTCGTCATCCTCATCTTCATCCTCAACATCATCATCAGTCAAAACAGCCTCGGGAGCAACATAGTTTGCCCATTTGTCCTTCTGACGGAGCTGCACAACCTTATGAGAAACCACCTCACCATGCTCAAAGAGGATGCCTGGATGGGTCTTAGCCCACGTGCTCTCAAGAAGAAGCATCAAGTACGGGCCATAAATAGGAACCTTACGATCAAAGACAGCAGAGTGGAGTTCAGACCACATGATGTGAGAAATATCCAGAGCAGGCACCTCAGCAGAGTCCTTCATATGCTGATAGAAGAGCAACAGATCCACCAGGTAGGAGTGCACCATGTCCAAGTTGCCAACACGAGGAAACAAGGTGTTCCGGAATATGCGGTGCATAATATCAAGGAACGGCTGCAGAACATAAGTAGCTTTGCCAGTAGTGGAGGATACCTTCTCAGTGGAGTAGGGCCAAAGATTGCACTTGTGAGTTGCCGTAGATTCCTTGTGTGGGCGGAAACCGACAGGGTCATCGAGCCCCCTGTCCTCAACGTGAAGAAGGTCCATGAACTCCTTCCATGTAGCAGACAACTTCCTCCCATTAGTCATCCAAGTCAAAGTCCTGTCATCATCAGTCCCAAAGTGAACGGTAGCATAAAACACGACAATCATCTCAGCATCAAAGTCCTTGTTGAATTCCATGAGATGGGTGATCTGAAGCTTCTGACAGAGCTCAATAACCTGGCCAAAGTATTGGGCATTCTTTTCCAAGCACTGCATATCAATCGACTTGACATTTGGCACATAGATGTTTTCCTTACCCAGAAGCACGTCATTGTAAATACACAACTGCTGCTTGGTCCAGAAGGGACGGTTGCGAACAACATTCTCTTGAGGAGTGACATATGGATCGCGACGGCGAATGGCCCAGTAATCTTTGAGAGGGATCTTGTCCAGGGATGGCTGCGACCTTTTGGAGGCAGCCTTCTTCGTCTGCTGCTTGGGAGGGTTGACCGAGCTGTCTTCTTCTGTGGTGCGCGGTCGCTTGGATCCTGTCTCACGGCTCGGGTTCCTCCTACTACCACCTGGAAACCAAACGAGAACACCAAACGAGAGAAGAAGAGTGTAAACCAGTTTGCATAAGCCAGAAAAAAATATAAAGCAATTCTGAAGTTTTAAAAGAAAAACAGCTGCAGTTGGCATCACCAGCGGTAGTACCGCTGTCACCAGCGGTAGTACCTCTTAGTACTACCTAGTACTACCGCTCCAAGGGGCGGTAGTACCGTGCGGGCGAAAACTGCAGGCGAACCTACAGCCGCCGGTGAGATCCGGTACTACCGGAGATGTCAAATGCACATATTTGACTGTTAAACCTTGAGAAATACTTCCTAGCAAACTTGTATAAGAGAATCACGCCCGGATTTGACCAAAAAAAGATGGAAACTCCATGCATTGTCCAATACCTAGATTCAAAAATAGGAGAACCTAGGGAGAGAAAAACGGGACAATACCGGCATCCATGGCGAGAGGGGGGTTGGAGATCAACTCCTCCGGACGGTTTTGTGAAAGCTTGGCCGGAATCGGAGGACCGGCGACGGCCTCCGCGACCTTGGAAACGCCTTGGAGAGAGAGAGCCACAAGAGAGAGAGAGAGAGGGGTGAATGGGTATGGGGAAGTTGCCACTTCCCCTGCCCCTCCCCAAATCCCTTCGTGGAGACTCACGAGCGGTAGTACCGCTGGCCTGCGCGGTAGTACCGCTTAGTACTACCGCCCAAGACAGCGGTAGTACCGCTCAGGGCGACACCAAGGCAGGAAATAAAAACCAAGAGTGTGGCTTATGCAAGATTTTATTTGGTTAAAAGGTTGGAGACAACAAAACCATCCAAAAATCAGGAAACACTCCGATGATGACGATCCAAAACAAATCAAAAAGGTTAGAGTGACCCCGAAAACACAAAACGTGCTTCTCAAAAGCAAATGCCTCGCTAGGAGGGGCGGTGGCCGAGGCCACCTATGTTTGAGTCAAATGGTATGGCACCGCGAAGATTTGAACCTTGGGCCCATGACCAAAACTCGTCTTTGAAGCACAAAAACCATCAAAAATGGCGGATGTGAAAGACTTTGATTAGTTTATGCATAATAGGAGGAGGGATAGTTCATTGAGAGAACTAGACTCCCCCTAAGTCCATGCCTACATCTAAACAAGACATAATGATGAGTGTGGTGGGGTGTGCACTAAGTCAAGCCACATTGCTCGAATCAATGATATTTAGCTCATGCCTTAACTCGCGAAATCTTACTTCATCCAATGGCTTCGTGAAAATATCTGCAAGCTGTTCCTTGATATAGAGATGAATAAGATCGATTTCTCCACGCTTGATGTGATCCCGGATGAAGTGATGACGAATCTCAATATGCTTCGTCTTGCAGTGTTGAACCGGGTTGTTGGAGATCTTGATCGTGCTTTCATTGTCGCAGTAAATAGGCACTTTGTCACAGTTGACACCATAATCCTTTAAGGTTTGCCTCATCCAAAGAATCTGAGCACAGCAGCTTGCGGCGGCTACATACTCGGCCTCGGTGGACGAGAGAGAAACACAGTGCTCTTTCTTTCAAGACCAACTTACCAAGGAGCGACCAAGAAATTGGCAGCCTCCGGAAGTGGACTTCCTTTCCACACGGTCTCCCGCCCAATCCGAGTCAGTATATCCAATGAGATCAAATGAAGCACCTTTGGGGTACCATAAGCCAAAGTTTGGGGTATGAGCCAAATATCGAAAGATTCGCTTGACAGCCACATAGTGACTCTCCTTAGGTGCAGCTTGAAATCTTGCACAAATTCCCACACTCAACATGATATCCGGTCAAGATGCACAAAGGTAAAGCAGAGATCCAATCATGGAGCGATATACCTTTTGATCCACAGCTTTACCATTGGGATCACTGTCAAGTTGGCATTTGAGCGGCATTGGAGTATTGGCCTTGGGAGGATTGAGCTCATCCAACTTGAACCTCTTGAGCATGTCTTGAGTGTATTTTGCTTGGTTGATGAAGGTTCCCTGGCTTCGTTGCTTGACTTCGAATCCAAGGAAGAACTTCAACTCTCCCATCATAGACATCTCAAACTCTTTGGTCATTAGTGCGTCAAACTCATCATTAAAAGCTTTGTTAGAAGAACCAAAGATAATATCATCTACATATAGTTGGCATACGAACAAGTTCCCGTTAACCCTCTTAGTAAAAAGAGTGGGATCGATTTTCCCAATTTCAAACCCACGATCTTGCAACATCTCGGTAAGGTGCTCATACCACGCACGTGGGGCTTGTTTAAGGCCATAGAGTGCCTTATCGAGAACATATACATGATTGGGGAACTTGGGATCTTCAAACCCCGGGGGTTGCTTGACATATACCAACTCCTTAAGAGGACCATTAAGAAAAGCACTCTTCACATCCATTTGATATAATTTGAAATCATGATGGGAGGCATAAGCAAGCAACATGCGAATAGATTCAAGGCGAGCAACAGGGGCAAAGGTTTCACCGTAGTCGATGCCCTCGACTTGGGAGTAGCCTTGAGCCACCAGTCTTGCCTTGTTGCGAATAATAATACCATGTGCATCTTGCTTGTTCTTAAAGATCCATTTGGTTCCAATGACATTGTGCTTCTCCTTTGGTCTTGGCACCAATCGCCACACTTTGTTGCGCTCGAAGTTGTTGATTTCTTCATGCATGGCTTCAAGCCATTCCTCGTCTTCGAGCGCATCTTGTACCTTGAGGGGTTCAAAGCAAGAAACAAACACATGATGTGCACAAAAGTTTGTTAATTGACGACGTGTAGTTACCCCTCACTTCAAACTTCCAAAAACATTCTTTAATAGGTGTTGCTTGACTCTTAGTTTGGAAGCGATATTGGCAGCTCGTCTTTCAAGAATTTCCTCCATGGAAAGTTGAGGCTTGGTAACTTGACGAACTTCGGTACTAGCACCGGCTTGCTCTTGATCTTGAGCATGGTCTTGATCTTTAGCTTGACCTTCATCTTGAGCTTGATCTTGGTCTTGAGTTTCATCTTGATCTTGAGCTGGCACGGGGGTGTGAGCAAGATCTTGAGCATCATGTGATGTAGAATCATCACCATTTAGTTGATCTTCCCTTGATCTTGATCACGGTGTTGAGGGCCTTCACTTTGTTCTTCAGAAGCATGTGGGTCTTGCGTCGATGATGGTTCCACTTGAGTGGAACATTGTCCTTCTCCTTCAGCCATAAGGGGTTCCTCAACGGGTAGGAAGTATCCCACACCCATTCTTCTTATGGCTTGGGGAGGAATTTCATCACCTACATCACAAAGACCACTTTTCTCCACTTGGGAGCCATTATTTTCATCAAACTCTACGTTACACGTCTCCTCAATGAGTCCCGTGGACTTGTTGAGGACACGGTAAGCATGAGAGTTTGCAGCATAACCAACAAATATGCCCTCATGAGCTCGAGATTCAAATTTTGACAAACGTACACCTTTCTTGAGAATGAAACACTTATAGCCGAACACCCGGAAGTACTTGAGGTTGGGCTTGTTCCCGGTAAGAATCACATAAGGAGTCTTGTTCAAGCCTTTCCGGAGATAGAGCCGATTTGATGCATGACACGCGGTGTTGATGGCTTCGGCCCAAAAGTTGTATGGAGATTTAAACTCTGCCATCATGGTTCTTGCCGCATCCATCAACGTCCGGTTCTTCCTCTCCGCAACACCATTTTGTTGAGGGGTGTAAGGGGTGGAATATTGGTGCTTTATCCCCTCATCACTGAGAAACTCATCCAAGGTGTAGTTCTTGAACTCAGTGCCATTGTCACTTCTAATCATCAAGATCTTTGCTTCATGTTGACGTTGGACTTCATTTGCAAAGTTGATGACGGTCTGTTGGGTCTCACTCTTCCTCTTGAAGAAATATACATATGTGTATCTTGAGTAATCATACACAATCACCAAGCAATACTTTATTCCTCCAAGACTGTCAAAATATGGAGGACCGAAGAGATCCATGTGAAGGAGCTCTAAGTTCCTCTTTGAGTAGATTGTAGTAGTAGGATGATGAGCTTTTTCATGTAACTTTCCTTTGATACAAGCACTGCAAGCACGATCTTTAGCAAAACTCACATTTATTAGTCCAAGAATGTGATCCCCTTTGAGGAGACTTTGGAAAGATCTCATATTGACATGGGCTAGTTGGCGATGCCAAAGCCATCCCACATCAACTTTAGCCATTAGACATGTCGCGGTCTTAGTGGGTCGCTCTGAGAAGTTAATCACATAGAGACCGTTTTCGACATGCCCAACAAAGGCTACTTTAAGAGTCTTGCTCCACAAAAGGGTCACGGTATCAATGCCAAAGAAGGTACTAAAACCCATGAGTGCAAGTTGACGAACGGAAAGTAAATTGTATGCAAGGGTCTCAACAAGCATGACATTCTCAATGGTTAAGGTCGGAGAGATAACCACCTTGCCAAGACCCAATACCTTTGAGATTGCGTCATCGCCAAAGGAGACTTGGGTGGCCACAGATGCATCGGGTCGAACATCCATCACCAAGTCCTTGCTTCCAGTCATATGATTTGTTGCTCCGCTATCGAGCAACCATGAGACTCCCCCGAAAGCAAAGTCCTACAATAGATCAATGCTTGGATTTAGGTACCCATTCTTGAATGGGTCCTTTCATGTTAGTGACAAGGGTCTTAGGAACCCAAATAGACCACTCAATGTACTCATAAGAAGAACCAACATATTTGGCATAAACAGGCCCATCACTAGCACGACACAAAACATAGGAGGGGTTAAAATCGCCGGCTCTGTTGGAGGGAGTGATCTTGCCCTTCTTGGCACTATCACTCACAACCTTGTCCTTCTTCTTCTCATGAGTAATGTTCCCTGCTTTGACAAATGTTTCCTTGAGCGGAGGAACCTGCGTGTTCTTCATCTTCTTCTTCTTCTTGGACTTGGGTGCAAACCCAACTCCTTCCTTTGCAACCACTTCCTTTTGATTGCTCAAAAGGTCATTGAGATTCTTCTCACCTTGGATACATGTCACAAGGCCTTTCTCAATCTGCTCTTTCAGCTTGGCATTTTCCTCCACAAGATGTGCATGCTCACAACACGGGTTAGTAGCAGAGGCATTATCAATTAAAACAAAAGGAGGACACGTAGCAATTTCCTTAGTGAGTTTTACTTGAAGTTGATCATGCAACTCCTTAAGAGAAGCATGAACACTCTTCAATGCCTTGTGAGCATTGTCAAGTGTGTCAAACTCATCCTTGAGACGATCATGCCCAATCCCAAGTGCAACCTTTTCAGATTTGAGTACACGGTTCAGAACGATAGCATGATCATAATCTTTACGTAATTTAGCAAGGTTATCATTTTGTGACTCCTCAAGAGTCAAACGAAGACCTCGCTCTTCCTCAAGAGAAATAGAAAGATCTGCTATCTCGTCGACATAATCACGACTATGCCCTCTCAATTCCTCAAGATATTCTTCTTGAGATTCAATAGTGTCATTGGCCTCACCAAGTTGTTCCAAGAGAGCAATGAAGTGCTTCTTGGATTCTCCCTTGAGTTTACATAAGAACTTGTCAAACTCATTCTCACTCTCTTTTGCCTCCTCATGTTCATCCACACAATCTAAAGACGGAGTGGAAGAAATGGACGTATTAATGTTTGAGGTTTTGGCATTGGAGATTACCTTGGTGATACCTTTTGCCATGAGGCACCGAGCAATGTGGTTCTCATTGGGGGCATCGAAGAGTGACACCTTTGTTGGGGTAGAAGATGCAATCGCCACAGATGCCATTGCCATTCCTTCACCACTTGTGTCTTCGTCATCTCCGTCATCATCGGAAACATACTCTTCTTGAGCCACCAACACTTTGTGAGGAGACTTCTTGGTGAAGTTGGTCTTGTTGGGGAAAGACTTGGCCTTATCTTTGCGGATGAGCTTGCCACCATTGTCTTCCCTCTTCTCATATGGACAATCCACCACAAAGTGACTCACATTACCACAGTTGTAGCAGGTCCTCACACATTGCTTGCCCTTTGACCCGCTTGAGTTGTTCTTGGAGAAGTTGGGCCTTGTGTTTCTCTTGTTGCCCCAGAATTGCCTAGACGCTAGAGCCATATGCTCATGGTAAGCATATTTGGTGTCCTCGGGGCAACCCTCCTCTTCTTCTTCTTCCTCTTCCTCTTGACTGACCTTGTCCTTCAAAGCAAGGTTGGGAGATGATTTCTTTGACCGTTGCACACGAGCAAGAGCATTGTCTGCGGTCGTGTTCAAGATGTTCATTGCAATAAATTCATCCAACACATCACTAGAGGACAAGTTGTGAAAGTCCGGTCTTTGGCGGATGACGGCGGACATGGACTTGTTGAAGGGCATGATGGCCTTCAGAAACTTACGCTTGATCCAGGTGTCATCCACATCCTTGCTGCCATGATCTCGGAGGGCAACGGCAAGAGTAGTTACCCTCCTATAGATCTCACGTGGTTCCTCATCTTCTATCATTACAAACTCATCTCACTGATCAAGTACGACCTCATAGTTCGACCGTTGAATGCTTGAGCTGCCCTTGTACATGGAGACAATGTGTTCCCAACACTCTTTAGCAACAGTGAAGGGACGCAGGTGAGGTAGGTCTTCGGTAGGAACTGCAGCTTGGAGTATGAACAAGGCGGAGGAATTTAGTTGTTTATCAGCCTCTTCTCTTGGAGTGAGGTTGCGTGGATCACGAGGATAGTATCCTTCTTCAATGACTCTCATGAGTTGAATTGAGCTGTGATCCAAATGAGACTTGATACGAAAAACCCAATTAGCAAAATCATTCTTAACAAGTTTAGGAGGAGGACCGAGATTAACTATATGAGGTGGGTGCATCGGTCCTCCATAGACCAAGGGAGGGGGAACTGAGGCAAAGGTCCCCGACCCATTAATTCCTTGAGAACGAGTGTCCTTATCAGCACTAGCTGTAGGACCGAAAGTATGTCTAGAGGGGGGGTGATTAGACTACTTGACCAAATAAAAGTTATGCCTTTTCCCAAATTTTAGAGTTGGCAGTTTTAGCATTTCATGGCAAGTCAAGTACACCCTACACATGCATGTCTAAGAGTATAGCAGCGGAAAGTAACAACAAGCATGAGTAGTAAGGGATAGGGTAGGAAGATCAAACGCAATTGTAGACACGATGATTTTTTTCCCGTGGTTCCAATAGGTGGTGCTATCGTACGTCCACGTTTATGGAGTCTTCAACCCACGGAGGGTAACGGTCGCGAGAGTCCACGGAGGGCTCCACCCATAAGGGTCCACGAAGTAGCAACCTTGACTATTCCATAACGGCTTCCGTCCACGAAGGACTAGCCTCACTATGGGTAGATCTTCACGAAGTAGGCGATCTCCTTGCCCTTACAAACTTCTTGGTTCAACTCCACAACACGAAGTAGGAGGCTCCCAAGCGACACCTAACCAATCTAGGAGGCACCACCCTCCAAAAGGTAATAGGCTCGGTAATGTCGATGAACTCCTTGCTCTTGTGCTTCAAGATGATAGACTCCTCAACACACAATCACTCTCTCACAGATTTGGCTTGGTGGAAGAGATGGGATTGGTGGAAAGCAACTTGGGGAGGCTAGAAATCAAGATCCATATGGTTGGAGTGGAAGATCTTGACTTCAACACAAGGGTAGGTGACTCTCTCTCAGAAAACTGGATGGGGCAAGTATGGAATAGTTCTGAGTGCTTCTCTCTCGAGTAGGTAGTGGTGGAGGGGTATATATAGGCATCCCCAAAAATCCAACCGTTACACACAAAATGACCAACTCGGTGACACCGATGTGTAAATCTCGGTGGTACCGAAGTGACCAAAAGGTGGCAACTTTTGAATCTCGGTGAGACCGACATAGGAAGCTCGGTTGCACCGATAAGGTGACCAACGGTCAGATTGACAATCTCGGTGACGCCGATCCAACAATCTCGGTGGTACCGATATTGTGAATTTGCATAACAGAAAGTTGGCAACCTAAACTCGGTGGCACCGGGATTGAATCGGTTGCACCGAAGTGGCTAGGGTTTGGCTGAGTCTGTCTGAGGTTGAGAATCGGTGGCACCGGGATGGAAATGTTGGTTGCACCGATTTTGAGTATATGGCTTTGGACAGACTTTGGTGGGAGAGCTTGTGGGTATTTTTGGTGACTATCACTTGTGCACGTATGAGCATTTTGTTCACCAACAAAACCTTACCCCCTTTTAATAGTATTGGCTTTCCTATGGACTCAAAGTGATTCATCACAAATGTAAAATATAGATTCCTCTTCCTTGAAGCTTTGCCAACCTATTTCCTTGCATCTTGGGGTATTCCACAATCTCCACAATCCTTTTGCCAATCCTATCATTGAACATTTCCTGAAATATACTTAGTGGAAACATTAGTTCAATGACTTATATGTTGTTATTAATTACCAAAACCACCAAGGGAGCAAATGTGCTTTCAATCTCCCCCTTTTTGGTAATTGATGACAACATATAGATCAAAGCTTCGACATATGATATAATCAATGAATATAATCGTCGCTTTGAGAAGTATGTGATAAGCAAGAGCTCCCCCTAAATTTGTGCATTATTTTAAATTTGCGTTTGAATGCAAATGCACAATCGATTAGGTACATGGGGCACTTCTTCCATGTCACATACATCTTGGTGGTGTGCGAGAGTAATTAGAATGAACATCATAGCACAACACAATCAAGCAAAGGTGAAAGATCATCTCATAAGCATTAAGATGATAGGAAATAGTAGCATCACACATAACGCGTATGATCAAACACCACAAACATGTATCACAAGCAACCAAAAGATCAAATGTTTTGAAAAAGTAATAAACACCAAACGCTCTCTCACTCGAAGCCTAAAGATCTGTATACACTTCTCCCCCTTTGGCAACAAGTTACCAAAAAGTTCAAAGGCATATATCTAGGCGTTCTTGGGCTGATCTCCTCCGGTTGTTGATGAAGGAGTCGAGAGAACAGCGTCGGCGAAGATCTCTGCAGATGTCGTGGATGGAGTTGGTGTGGCAACTGGAGGAACTGAAACTGATGGAGCAGGAGCTGAGGTGACAGTAGCAAGAGCTGATGAAGAGGGCCTCAAGTCTGGAGCTGGCACAGTGGCTGATCTGGCCTGAGTGGTAAACTGTGTGCCTGGCCTGAGAGGAGAACCATCCTCCTCATCATCATCATCAGAAGAAGTCTCAGGAAGAGGCACTGAGTCAACTTCCTTCTTGAGCTCATTTACTGTTCTAGTCAGCCCATCCACCTTATCATTAAGGGTCTTGATCATGTTCTCGAAGATCCTCACAAGACTGTTCTGGTTGTCCAGAATCCCCTTAATGTCCTTCTTCATTCCCTGAACTAATGAGATCAAAAGATCCATTTGCTCGTTACTGGATCTAGGAACCTGAGCACTAGTGGCTCTAGCTGCCTCTGCCTCTGCCTGAGCTGCAGCTGAAGTGGGATGATCTGGGTTCATCACTACAACGTTGTCCTCGAGATCTGGCTGTAGGGGCAAGTGGGGACGATCTAGAGCAAATATGTGCTTCTCCAACTTTGAGTTGATGAGCATCTGGATGTAGGGTGCATAACAGCAAGAGCGCTTCTGATCAGCAGCAACCCTCTTGATTGTCTCAACAATCAAGTCCATGACTCTGATCCTGGTGTGTTTGTCGAGGTGGATCAACATGTTAATGGAGTAGCCTCGGATCATCTTGTCATCTCCTGACTTGGGCATCAAGGTATGCCTCAGAATGGTGTTCATGGTGCGGTGGCCAACCTGAAGAAAGTAGATAGATCCTAGCCTGTGAGACTTCACATTAGCAGCAGGAATCTCATTGTACATGTTGGCCATAGCATTGTGGTTTGCCTTGGATTCTGAGTAGACATCCAGGTCACCATCCTGTACCTCTGGGACTCCTAAGATTTCAGCCCACTCCTCAACAGTAGACTCATACCTTGCACCTTCAGTCATCCATACAATCCTACCATCTCCATAGAAATGTGCAGTGGAGTAGAATTGCTTGATCATCTCATCATTCCAAGCAGTGAACTCTTTGCCAACAAACTCATCCAAACCAATGCAGTGGAAATTATCTTGGACATTTGGAAAATAGTCCTCATTCTCCTTGATGAATTTCCAGACCACATATTGCATATCACTCACAGCTGGACTCTTGTCAAACAGCACAGTTTCATAGAAATCCTGTTGCTCTCTGGTGAAGAATCTGTAGTCCACAGCTGTCTTCTTCCTTTGGGCATATGGATCAGCAGCTCTCCATGCCCTCAAGCCAGAGTCCTTCCTCTTCTTCATATCCTCAACAAGTGGGTAGCTGGCATTATGTACTGGAAGGTGTGGCCTAAGCTTCATTAGGGCAGACATAGCATCCTCATCCTCAACTCTGGAGGCAGTCCCTTTGTTCTTCTCAGATGCTGGAATTTGCCTGGACAATCTCTTGGGCTTCTCAGCAGCAGGCTTCTTGGGTGCAGATTTAGTGCTCTTGGATGTGCCAGTCTTTGGCATAGCATCAGCCATAAGCTTCTTTTTCTTCTTGGGAGGGGCTTTCTCAACATGTTCTTCCTCCTCCTCAGCAGCAGCAGTAGCAGCAACCTCCTCAGGGTCCTCAAACATGGAGGTCTGCCTGCCAGTGACATAGACTATCCTCTTCCTAGCACCCTTCTTCTCCCCTGCCTTCTTAGGTATAGACTTCTTAGGGGGTGACTCAAGGTGAAGAGCCATCTTTGTCCTAGCACCTTCAGGTGCTCTCATAGCCTCAGAGCTAGCATACTCTTTCCTGACAGCTCTCCTTGAAGAGGTAGCTTCATTTGTAGCTTTCTTGGCAGCCTTTTCTTGCTTCTTAGCAAGAATCTCTTCTGGAACGAAGTCTGAATCCTCCTCATCTGAATTCAGCTTCTTCCTGGCCCTTGTAGCAGCCTTGGGCAACCCATGAGAACTGGGGGTGCCTGGATCTGAAGATGAACTAGATTCAGGACTAGTGCCAGAATCCAATTCAACACTCTGCTCTCTGAAGTTGTTCTCACTGTCCTCAGCACTTGACATACTGACCCTGTGAACATAATATAGAGGAACAGAAAAGGATAAGTCATCACAAAATGTGGCTGGTTTTTGAAAGATTGAACAAAATATTTTCAAAGTTTTGCATTCTGTCACATGCAAATCGGTACAACCGAAGTAAAATTGTCGGTGCCACCGAGACTGACTATCTCATTAACAGAAACTTGGCACTCTTTTCGGTGGGACCGAAAAGAAGTACTCTGTTTCACCGAGACAGTTCTCAGCAGCACAGACAGACAAATCGGTGAGACCGATTTGTTCACTTCGGTTCTACCGAGTTCCATCGGGCGGAAGGCAAACCCTAGAAAATCGATGGTTCGCTAATCTACGGAGTTTTCTCGTGGATAGAACGATGAGCAAACTGTGGCTTATAGAGAAAAACAACTTTATTGCGCAAGAATCAGACGGGAGCGCAAGAAATATCGAATCCGTACCCTAGCTCGGTGACGGATCCGCTACAGCGGCGACGGCGGCGAAGATGCCCGTCGACGGCGAGGATTCCCAGCGGCGGAGAGGCTCGGGAAGGCAAGGCGATGACCAGGGGGTCCTTCTGCGGTAGCTTAGGGTTTGAGGCGCGACGATTTGAAGATTGAAATTTTGAACCGTCGGGACCACAGACTATATACCCTTCAGTGTCGGTGATACCGAGTCTAAATTGTCGGTGTCACCGAGTTCCTCAACTGTCAGCTGACAGGGAAACTCGGTGTAACCGAGAATATGGAATAGGTAGTACCGAGATAGAAAACCAGATCAACCCTAGGCATTCGATGAGACCGAGCTTTTGGGGTTGGTTCCACCGAGATGCACTTGGGAGGTTTTAATGGTCAGTCCTTGTCGATACGGAACTCCGAGTGCTCCACACACAGAGGGATCAAAAAGTACTTGTTCAAATTTTGTGATGCAGCATGAATAGAATATGAGGTGAGAAAGCATAGATAGCTAAAGAGTGGTCCTAGGCATTCTTGTCCATCCAATTGGCAAAAGATAAAACAAAAGCCAAATAGCAACAATTGGATGTCCTCGAATGAGAAAATAAATGCAGACCAACATGCTCACATAATAAGATGTCAAATGAAATCATGACAAACATGCACATAAACACTAGCATCTAACAAGCACTAGGGCGATGACGAAGTCATCTATATATGAGTATTTGACTTAGGAGCCAAGTAAGAATACTTGATCATAGGTCATACTCATCGTTTAAGCACAAGTGGGGTTACCACTTTTACATAAAGCATTTAATGTTGTCACATACTAAGAGATGCTTTGACTCAAGTTTTAGAGTAAAGCTCCCCCTTGATGTGACATCCCCCCATAAGAGGGATAGACTAACCTTGGGTTTTGTCGATGAAGACTTCATGTTGGTGAGGTAGTGGTGGATGCTCAAGGTTGATGAAGATCACCAAGAGTTGGGAGCATCCTTATTGTTTCCTTACTCTTCTCACCTACATGGGTTAGTCCCAACACACAAGAGAGAAATACAATGATATCTATGGACATGGAGTGCAAAGCATGTGATGGTGTCCATTGATTTGTTGATTACCTTGTCCCTTGCTTACCTTTGAGGGAATGTGTGACTCCTTGAACTATTGCGTAGAGTTGATGTTGATTGCAAATAGTTCTTGCCAATAATGAATGTGAGTGAATTTCATTGGCGGAGTCACCCCTCAAGAACTCACTAGTTCTTCTTCTTGGGGACCCACATCAAGTTGATGGGGATCCTTGGTGTTGTAGTAGCCTTTGTAGAAGTTGAGCTTGACGTAGCCTTGGGTACCCACTCCACCATAGCTAGGGATCCATCTTCATATGAGTCAATGTCCTCTTGAAGCTTGTTCTTGCCCTTGAGCTTGTGGTCTTGTGGTGGAAGGTCATCTTGAGTGCTTGTCCCCTTGGGAAGAGTATTTTCATACTTCTCCTTTTGAGGAACAAACTTGGGCTCGGGATATTGACCTTCTTCCCATTCAACTCCATTTGCGTTGAAGTAGCCAACACCACGATTCTTCCGGCATCCTCCGTGCTTGCGTACAATTTCCTCAAATTGCTTACACCCGGCAAGACTCTTGTAGATACCTTTTTCTATAATTCCTTTCAATAAAGCATTTTCTTGCTCAAGTGTAACTTGGCTAAGAGAATCATCATTAGTGGAATCAATAGAACTACTAGAAGCAACATCATTGGGTTTAGCATTTTTATTGTTGCTACTAGATGAAGAACCTTTCTTGCCTTTGTTACTAGTTTGTTTAGATTTAACTTGTGGCATGAAAGTAGACAAGAGTAGTCGTTTGGCTAGATAAGATGAAGTCTTCTTTCGGAGATCGTCATTGATAGCTTTAAGAAACTCATGCTCTTGCTCCAAGTTGAGCTTCTCGAAGCGTAGCATCTCATGAGTTCTTACAAGCTCTCCATGATCTTCAAGAGTAGATTCATGAGCTAACTTAAGAGTGTTTAGTTCTTTAGTTAGTTCTTCTATTTTCATCTTATCATCATCAATTGACTTATCTTGACTAGCATGAGAATTATCAAGTTCATTTTGAATAACATCACTAGTTTTATCAAAGAGCAAGTCATCATCACAAAGCAAATCATCTTCATCACTATCGAAATCAAGATACTCGGGGTGTGATACCTTGGGGCCTTTAGCCATGAAGCAACTTCCACTCCCTTCGTTTGGTGAGTCAAATAGATCATGGGAGTTGGTAGTCACTAGAGCAATTCCGGCAACACCATCATCTTGACTATAGTCGGAGTCGGAGTGATAGCTTCTCTCGGAGTTGTCGTCGGAGTCGGAGCTGGAAACCCATTCACCAACATGAGCTTGATGTTTCCTTCTTGTGTAGCTCTTGGTGTACTTGTCCTTCTTCTCCGAATCCCTACTTCTCCTTGAGTGTCTTCGTTCATAACGATCATCTCTACTCCTTCTCTATCTTTGAGGTGATTCATTCCTTGAGCTTCGTCTTCTTGGTGACTCTTCTCTTCGTTTGTAGGGAGCCGTGCACTCATTGGAGTAGTGTTCGGGCTTCCCACAATTGTAGCAATTGCGGTCACGACTTAACGAACGCTTCTCATCATATCTTGAGTTGGAGCTTCTTTCTTTGCCTCTATTCTTGTAGAACTTGTTGAATTTCTTGACCATGAGGCTTATCTCTTCATTGGTGACAAGGTTGTTGCTTGAGGTTGCGGGAGCATCACTTGTGGCTTTGTAAGCACCGCTAGACTTATTGTGAAGCTCTTCTTTGTCTTTGAGTGTCATCTCATGAGCAACAATCCTTCCAATGACTTCCGTAGGCTTGAGATCTTTGTAGTTGGGCATCATTTGGATCAATGTGCACACGGTGTCGTATCTCTCATCCAAAGCTCTAAGTATCTTCTTGATGATGAATTTGTCGGTCATTTCTTTGCTTCCTAAGCCGGCAATCTCATTTGTGATGAGAGCTAGCCTAGAGTACATCTCTGCGACTCCTTCACCATCCTTCATCTTGAACTTGTCAAGCTGACCTTGAAGAACATCCAACTTGGATTCTCTCACGGACTCGGTTCCTTCGTGCATATCAACCAAAGTATCCCAAATCTCTTTTGCATTCTCAAGACGACTGATTTTGTTGAATTCTTTTGGGCATAGGCAGTTGAATAGAATGTTGCATGCTTGAGCGTTGTATTGCAACATCTTCAATTCTTCCGCGGTCGCTTCACGATCCGGTTCCTTTCCATCTCCAAAGAATTCACCTTGCAAGCCAACACGAACAACAGACCAAACGGCGGGGTTATGACCAAGAATATGCATTTTCATTTTGTGCTTCCAACTAGCAAAATTAGTGCCATCAAAGTACGGACCTCTACGGTGATAATTACCCTCACTAGACGCCATACTCTCCTAGGTTGTGAGACCAATGCAATGGAAACCAAAGCTCTGATACCACTTGTAGGACCGAAAGTATGTCTAGAGGGGGGGTGATTAGACTACTTGACCAAATAAAAGTTTTGCTTTTTCCCAAATTTTAGAATTGGCAGTTTTAGCATTTCATGGCAAGTCAAGTACACCCTACACATGCATCTCTAAGAGTATAGCAGCGGAAAGTAACAACAAGCATGAGTAGTAAGGGATAGGGTAGGAAGATCAAACGCAATTGTAGACACGATGAATTTTTCCCGTGGTTCCGATAGGTGGTGCTATCGTACGTCCACGTTTATGGAGTCTTCAACCCACGGAGGGTAACGGTCGCGAGAGTCCACCGAGGGCTCCACCCATAAGGGTCCACTAAGTAGCAACCTTGACTATTCCATAACGGCTTCCATCCACGAAGGACTAGCCTCACTATGGGTAGATCTTCACGAAGTAGGCGATCTCCGTGCCCTTACAAACTTCTTAGTTCAACTCCACAACACGAAGTAGGAGGCTCCCAAGAGACACCTAACCAATCTAGGAGGCACCACCCTCCAAAAGGTAATAGGCTCGGTAATGTCGATGAACTCCTTGCTCTTGTGCTTCAAGATGATAGACTCCTCAACACACAATCACTCTCTCACAGATTTGGCTTGGTGGAAGAGATGGGATTGGTGGAAAGCAACTTGGGGAGGCTAGAAATCAAGATCCATATGGTTGGAGTGGAAGATCTTGACTTCAACACAAGGGTAGGTGGCTCTCTCTCAGAAAACTGGATGGGGCAAGTATGGAATAGTTCTGAGTGCTTCTCTCTCGAGTAGGTAGTGGTGGAGGGGTATATATAGGCATCCCCAAAAATCCAACCGTTACACACAAAATGACCAACTCGGTGACACCGATGTGTAAATCTCGGTGGTACCGAAGTGACCAAAAGGTGGCAACTTTTGAATCTCGGTGAGATCGATATAGGAAACTCGGTTGCACCGATAAGGTGACCAACGGTCAGATTGACAATCTCGGTGACACTGATCCAACAATCTCGGTGGTACCGATATTGTGAATTTGCGTAATAGAAAGTTGGCAACCTAAACTCGGTGGCACCGGGATTGAATCGTTTGCACCGAAGTGGCTAGGGTTTGGCTGAGTCTGTCTGAGGTTGAGAATCGGTGGCACCGGGATGGAAATGTTGGTTGCACCGATTTTAAGTATATGGCTTTGCACAGACTTTGGTGGGAGAGCTTGTGGGTGTTTTTGGTGACTATCACTTGTGCACGTATGAGCATTTTGTTCACCAACAAAACCTTACCCCCTTTTAATAGTATTGGCTTTCCTATGGACTCAAAGTGATTCCTCACAAATGTAAAATGTAGAGTCCTCTTCCTTGAAGCTTTGCCAACCTATTTCCTTGCATCTTGGGGTATTCCACAATCTCCACAATCCTTTTGCCAATCCTATCATTGAACATTTCCTGAAATATACTTAGTGGAAACATTAGTTCAATGACTTATATGTTGTTATTAATTACCAAAACCACCAAGGGAGCAAATGTATTTTCAGTAGCCCCCTCCTTACCGGAGTTGACATCCGATGTCGAGTTAGTGGGATTAGCCACTTGCACTGCATCGGTGGAAAGTTTAAGAGTATCAAGGAATTCTTTAAACATGGATTTGACCTCGGTCGTCATGGAGGATTTAAGCGAGGACATGGCCTCGTTTAAATCCTCACGAGAGACCGTGTTCACACCCATGGCCTCGGGGAGTTCAACCGGTCGGTCCCCGTCGTTAACCATACTCTTCGGGTGGTGAAACCCTTAATAAAGAGACGAGGCTCTGATACCAATTGAAAGGATAGATATGGTGGACTAGAGGGGGGTGAATAGGCAACTACCAGTTTTTAACTTTTCTTTAACAATTTATGCTTAGCAATAAATAGGTTGGCTAGATAAGCAACTAGGTGAGGAACCTATATGATGCTAAACACAACAAGCAACTCAAGCAAGCAAGATAAACAATGTAAGTAGCTTGCGTGAAGTAAAGGTAAGAAATAACCACAAGAGGAACCGATGGAGACGAGGATGTGTTACCGAAGTTCCTTCCCGGTAAAGGGAAGTACGTCTCCGTTGGAGCGGTGTGGAGGCACAATGCTCCCCAAGAAGCCACGAGGGCCACCGTATTCTCCTCATGCCCTCACACTATGTGAGGTGCCATGATTCCACTAGTGGTGCACTTGGAGGCGGCAGCCGGACCTTTACAAACAAGGTTGGGGCAATCTCCACAACTGAATTGGAGGCTCCCAACGACACCACGAAGCTTCACCACAATGGACTATGGCTTCGAGGTGACCTCTTCCATCTAGGGTGCTCAAACACGCAAGAGTAACAATATCCGCAAGGGATTAGTGGGGGAATCAAATTTATCTTGGTGGAAGTGTAGATCGGGGCCCTCTCAACCAAACCCTAGAGTATCAACAAGTTTTGTTGGCTAGGGAGAGAGATCGGGCAAGAATAAGCTTTGGGTAACAATGGAGCTTGGGGAAGGATGAGAGGTAAAGCTTCTTGGGGAAGAAGACCCCTTATATAGTGGGGAAGGGAATCTGCCCGTTACCCACCAACCAGCCGCACTTCAGCGGTAGTACCGCTGGTTGGGGCAGTACTACCACCCATCTGTGAACCAGTAAAAGGGGCAGCGGTAGTATCGCTTAGTACTACCGCCCCTACTACCGCTGTGGCTGGGTGCTGGCGCGGGGCACCAGACACTCCCAGATATGTGTCTGATGCCTCGCGCGAGGTGCCCAACCCTTCCTTCTTTCCCTAAGCGGTACTACCGCCGGCTGGGGCGGAAGTACCGGCTGCGCGCGATACTACCGCTTCCCAGAACGGTACTACTGCTGAGAGAAAGAAAGAGAGAGCAGGGCAAGGACAGAGACTCCTTGTTGCCGGGAAAAGAATGGGGGTGCGAGTGTGTACGTGATGATTCCTCCCAACCTTTCCCACCGCGGACCCCCTCTTGATAGTACGGATTTTCCTACGACTTAAGTCCACCGACACTAAATCGTCTAAAAGACACCGTCTTCTTTTTAGCTTCCTGAGGGGTAAGATAATCGTCTCGTGCCACCTGATATTATCTGAAAGCTTAATGCACACGATTAGTCCGCAAATGCATTGTCATCAATCACCAAAACCATTAGGGTATAAATATGCCCTTACACGGTTGTATCAATCAATTGGTATCAAAGCCCAAAGTGCAGACCAGCTAAACGGATGCAAGAACAACCAAGAGATAAATTGCTTATATAGTGCATGCACGCATAAGAACAACTAACTCTAGGCTCCACCCATGTCTCCGATGGCATGCATGCAGCGGCAATCAGTAAATTTTGGCTAGAGTTGTCGTGGCTTAGTAGTGAAGCAAATTAGTGTAGTACGTAAGCCATGAAGTCACTCATGTACTTGACGTCACCTCATGCATAGTATAGTTGGTTCAGCTTGCTATAAAAGGAATTACACCCTCCAGTTGTACCAATCAATTGGTATCAGAGCCCAAAGTACAGACTAGCTAAGTGGATGCATGAACAACCAGGAGATGAACTGCTTATATGTGTATGGACGCATAAGAACAACCAATTCTGGGCTTCACTCCTGTCTCCAATGGCATGCATGCAGCGGCATCGGTAAATTATGGCTAAAGTTGTGTGGGATCGAGAAGGGACGTCTAGAGAGGGGGTGAATAGACTACTTGGCAAATTAAAAACATAACATTTTCCCAATTTTAATGGTTGGCAGATGGTAGCAATTCTATTAAGTCTAGCACACCCTACACATGCAAGTCAACGAGTATAGTAGCGGAAAGTAAAAACAAGCACATGTAAGTAAGAGTAGAGAAAGAAAGATCAAACGCAATAGGGACTCGAAGATTTTTCCCGTGGTTCCGATAGGTGGTGCTATCGTACGTCCACGTTGATGGAGACTTCAACCCACGGAGGGTAGCGGTCGCGAGAGTCCACGGAGGACTCCACCCATAAGGGTCCATGAAGTAGAAACCTCGTCTATTGATGACCCACAAGTATAGGGGATCAATCGTAGTCCTTTCGATAAGTAAGAGTGTTGAACCCAATGAGGAGCAGAAGGAAATGGTAAGCAGTTTTCAGCAAGGTATTCTCTGCAAGTGCTGTGAGTAATGATAGTTGATAGTTTTGTAGCAAGATAATTCGTAACAAGTGACAAGTAATAATAGTAACAAGTGTGCAGCAAGATAGCCCAATCCTTTTTACAGCAAAGGACAGGCCGGAAAGTATTCTTATATGAAGCAAGCGATCCCGAGGACACATGGGAATTTCAGTCTAGTCACGCTCATCATGTTGAGTTGATTCGCGTTCGCTACTTTGATAATTTGATGTGTGGGTGGACCGATGCTAAGGTGTTGTTCTTACTTGAACAAACAACCAACTTATGATTACCCCCTCTCGCAAGCATCCGCAACTACGAAAGAAGAAGTAAGATAAATCTAACCATAGCATTAAACATGTGAATCCAAATCAGCCCCTTATGAAGCAACGCATAAACCGGGGTTTAAGCTTCTGTCACTCTTGCAACCCATCATCTACTTGTTACTCCACAATGACTTCCCTTAGGCCCTTAGCAAGGTGATGTGTCGTGTAGTCGACGTTCACACGACACCACTAAGAGAAGCACAACATACACATCATCAAAATATCGAACGAATACCAACTTCACATGATTACTTATAACAAGACTTCTCCCATGTCCTCAGGAACAATAGTAACTACTCACACCTCATCAACATGCTCAAGATCAGAGGTATAATAATAATGATTAAGGATTTGAACATAATATCTTCCACCAAGTAAACCAACAAGCATCAACTACGAGATGTAATCAACACTACTAGCAACCCACAAGTACCAATCTGAGGTTTTGAGACAAAGATTGAATACAAGAGATGAACTAGGGTTGGAGATGAGATGGTGCTGGTGAAGATATTGATGAAGATTGGTCCTCCCACGAAGGAGGAAGCGTTGGTGATGATGATGGCTTCGATATCCCCCTCCCGAAGAGGGATTCCCCTGGCAGAATCTGACTGTCGGAGTGCAAAAGGCCCTCTGCCTAGGTTTCCGCCTCGAGACGGCAGTGCTTCATCCCGAAAGGTTGCTTATGATTTTTTTCTAGTTTAAAACACACCTTATAGGAGAAGAGCGGGGTCGGGAGACCTACTGGGCCCCCAGGAGGCATCAGGGCGCGGCCACGCTCAGTTGGCTCCTGGCCAATAGGTGGCCCCCCTCGGGTATATTTTTGGCCCAATAATTCTTAAATATTCCAGAAAAAATCTCCATAAAGTTTCAGGTCATTTGGAGTCTGGTAATTTTTCTGCCATTTCCTCGGTTTCCCGGTCCAGAATTCTAGTTTCCAGTAATTTCCCTCTTTGTGGTGTACCTTGCATATTCAGAGAGAAAAGACATAAGAATTGTATGATAATAGGGAATAATGGACAAGAATGGCATAAATAGTAATAAGAAATCATGATGCAAAATGGACAGATCATCTATTCCATCACGGCTTACGTCCACGAAGGACTAGCCTCACTCGGGGTAGATCTTCATGAAGTAGGCGATCTCCTTGCCCGTACAAACTTCTTGGTTCAACTCCACACACGAAGACAGAGGCTCCCAAGCGACACCTAACCAATCTAGGAGACACCACTCTCCAAAAGGTAATAGATGTGGTAAGAATGATGAACTCCTTGCTCTTGTGGTTCAAAAGACAGTCTCCTCAACACACAATCACTCTCTCACAGATTTGGCTTGGTAGAAGAGGTTGATTGGGTGGAAAGCAACTTGGGGAGGCTAGAGATCAAGATTCATATGGTTGGAGTGGAAGATCTTGATCTCAACACATGAGTATGTGGTTCTCTCTTAGAAAATGGATGGGGCAAGTGTTGGTTTGTTCTGAGTGCTTCCTCTACGAGTGAGAGGCAGGTGGAGGGGTATATATAGGCATCTCCAAAAATCCAACTGTTACAACATTATTGACCAACTCAGTGAAACTGAAACAAAAACTCGGTTGCACCGACTAGTGCAAAATGTGGCAACTTTTGGCGTTTCGATGAGACCGATATATAAATCTCGGTGGGTCCGATTTGGCCGACCTAGGCAGTTACCAAAACTCGGTGAGACCGATTCCTAAAACTCAGAAATTCTGATTTTTAGAAATAGGATACCAGAGAGTTGGCCACTGATTTTGGTGTCACCTAGACACTAGGGTTTGGATTAGGATCGGTCTAGGGTGAAACTCGATAGGGCCGATTTAGAAAAGTTGGTGGCACCGAATTTGAGTAGTAGGGTTTAGACAGAGTGTTTTGTGGGAGAATTTCATGGGTATTTTTGGTGGCTAACTCTAAGCACTTGAGCAACCAGATCATCATGGATACCTTATCCCCTTTTAATAGTATTGGCTTTCCTATGGACTCAAATGTGATTTCTCACAAAATGCAAAATGTAGAGTCTTGAAGCTTGCTGTCTTACCAATTCTATTCCTTTCCTTCTTCTTCTTTCCTTGGGGATTCTCCTCACATTCCAGCCAATTCTCTCTGTGGACTTCTTCTGAAATAATCTAGTTTGTCCATGAGACAATGTATGTTGTCATGAATTATCAAAACCACCAAGGGAGCATATGTTCTTTCAATCTCCCCCTTTTTGGTAATTAATGACAACATACAATCAAAGCTTTAAATTTAGATATGCAAAGATATATGAAAGCTTTGAGAAACACATGACTGAGACAAGCTCCCCCTAAATGTGTGCAATCCCTTTTTAGAGGATAGTTGCTTTGGAATGCATGAACACACACATGGTAGAAGGGATATGATGAGTCATGTGAACCTTGGCTATATGCATCAAACATATGTGAATGAGGTGTCTCCATGTTCAAGACTCACTCTCGCAAACAAGATGTGCAAGAAGCAAGAGATCATCTTGACCAAGGATATGATGCATATACTTACCTTGAAGTTCTAGAGCATTTTACCAATAAGAACATACTTGAGAAAACAATGTGAGATAACACAAGAGTGTTCGTCTCATCCAAATGCAAAAGAATTCGAATGTACCAAGATATGGAAGACATATAGGAAATAATATTTCTCAAAATTGATATGTCTCCAAGAACATTTAGACCTTTCTCCCCTAAGTATGGATTTGTAAGTCTTCTTCTCCCCCTGAATCTTAGCATGTGGATATTGGGAGTAGGTAGGGTGAGACAAGTATAACACTAAGGCAATCAACTCCAAATCACATTTTTTTCTCTCCTTTAATGATAGTCTTGATTTGATCTTCTCTCTCCCCCTTAATGTAGTGTTTCTCCCTTTGGGTGATCTTGATATTTCTCCCCCTCGAGAGATATTTCTCCCCCTTTAACAAGCATAAGCTTTTATATTTCTCCCACTTTGGCATTAATTTCCAAAAAGGGTCAGAGGGTAAGGCTTCATTGAGCATAAGGGTCATTGAGATCATTGACTAAAGATGTCAAGAAAAAGTGGCAAAGAACTCAAGTAATGGCAAAAAGTCGGCGATTCTGAGGCAAAGTGAATCGGTAGAACCAATAAGGAAATATTAGGGCTCTGGGTAAAATTGGTACGTCCGAAGAGTTCCATATCGGTGGTACCGAAGAAGCTCTTGGCAGTATATCTACTTTCTCGGTGAAGCCAATTTTCCCAGCTCGGAAAGACCGAAATTGCAAGCAGAAACCTGGCAAAGTTATTCTTGACGATTTTTTTTCCAGAAAGTCTCAATAGATTCTAAAGGATTTGCAATGAATTGTTAAGAAGATTTGCAATGAATTTTCAACTGGATGAAGATTGAATGGTTCTAAGAAAGCATGCAAGTGAAAGATGAACCAAACAAGTAACTTCCTCTAGATGATGGTCGGCGACTAGGTCACCTATATTAGAGTATGTTGACTTAGGAGCCAAGTAAGAATACTTGATCATAGGTCATACTCATCGTTAAGCACAAAATGGGGTTACCATTTTTCATTTAAGCATTTTGATGTTTTCATATCACTTTGAATTGCTTTATCTCATGACTTGGAGTAAAGCTTCTTCAAGGATATGAGCACATACCTTTGAGTGATGTGGATGACATGGTGTGTAGGTGGACTTGTTGTGGATGCTCAAAGTTGATGAAGATCATCTTGAGTTGAGGGCAATCCTTCTTTTCATTGTAGATAAGTCCTCCTACAAGGGTTAGTCATGCAAGGAAGAACAAGATATATCCAAATGACAAGAGTGAGGTTTTCATCATATGTATGTCAAGGATATAGTTTGTGTTGTCTTCTCCCTCCATCACAAAGTAGGGTTGTTGATACTTGGCCAAGACAAGATTGCTTTTGATAGTAGTTATTGGCAATCTTGTGGAATGTAGTTCATCCAAGTACCTACAAAAGGTTAGATGCAATACAAGGGAGCATAGTTTTCCAAGGTATAAGATAGTATCATATCAATGGTAACAAGGAATAGTCAAGTAAGCTCATGCCCTTGCATACATCCGAGTGAGTCTAGCTCAAGTTTGAAGCATCGATGATGTTCAACTCACTCCTCAAGTGACAAAACACTTTCTCATCAAGTGGCTTAGTAAAGATATCGGCCAATTGCTTGTTGGTGCGAACATGCTTGAGATTAATGTCCCCTTTGACAACATGATCACGAATGAAAATGATGACGAACTTGAATATGTTCAGTTCGAGAATGTTTCATGGGATTATGAGCAATTTTAATAGCACTCTCATTATCACGCAACAATGGAACATGTCTCACATGTATTCCATAATCCTTAAGAGTTTGAGTCATCCATAGTAATTGTGCACAACATGATCCGGCGGCAATGTATTCCGCTTCGCCGGTAGATAGAGATACCGAGTTTTGTTTCTTGGATGACCAAGACACAAGAGATCGATCTCCTAAGAAATTAACAAGTACCCGAGGTGGATTTTCTATCAATTGCTTGTTGGTGCGAACATGCTTGAGATTAATGTCCCCTTTGACAACATGATCACGAATGAAATGATGACGAACTTGAATATGTTTAGTTCGAGAATGTTTCATGGGATTATGTGCAATTTTAATAGCACTCTCATTATCACGCAACAATGGAACATGTCTCACATGTATTCCATAATCCTTAAGAGTTTGAGTCATCCATAGTAATTGTGCACAACATGATCCGGCGGCAATGTATTCCGCTTCGCCGGTAGATAGAGATACCGAGTTTTGTTTCTTGGATGACCAAGACACAAGAGATCGATCTCCTAAGAAATTAACAAGTACCCGAGGTGGATTTTCTATCAACCTTATCTCCGGCATAATCCGAGTCGGAATAGCCAACAAGGTTAAAACAAGATCCCTTGGGATACCAAATGCCAAGGTTTGGTGTATGTATCAAGTATCTCACAATTCTTTTGACGGCCTTAAGATGACACTCTTTAGGAGCGGCTTGATATCGAGCACACATGCACACACTAAGCTATCGGGTCGGGAGGCACATAGATATAGCAATGAACCGATCATTGATCGATAAACCTTTTGATCAACCGGTTTGTCCTCCTTGGTGAGGTCAACATGTCCACTAGTAGGCATAGGAGTTTTCATACCTTTACACTCTTGCATGTTGAACTTCTTGATCAAGTCCTTGGTGTACTTGGTTTGAGAGATAAATGTTCCTTCTCTCATTTTCTTGATTTGCAAACCAAGAATTTTTTTTAGCTCACACATCATAGACATCTCATACTTCTCGGACATCAACCTTCCAAATTTCTCACTAAAATGTGGGTTAGTAAATCCAAAGATAATATCATCCACATAAATTTGGCACACAAATAATTCACCGTGAACTCTTTTTGTGAACAAGGTTGCATCAATTTTACCAATTTCAAGACCCTTTTCGATAAGAAACTTCGTTAAGCATTTGTACCAAGCTCGTGGATCTTGCTTAAGACCATAGAGAGCTTTACGAAGTTTGTAGACATGATTAGGTTTCTTAGGGTTCACAAAGCCGGGAGGTTGTTTAACATAAACTTCCTCCTCAATTTCACCGTTTAGAAAAGCGCTTTTGATATCCATTTTGTAAAGAGTAATATCATGGTTATTGGCATAAGCAAGAAGTATACGAATGGCTTCAAGTCTAGCAACGGGGGCATAAGTCTCACCGTAGTCTATACCTTCGACTTGAGTGTAACCTTGAGCTACAAGACATGCCTTGTTGCGTACCACTTTACCATCTTCATCTTGCTTGTTCTGAAACACCCATTTTGTTCCAATGATGTTTTGCTCATCCTTGGGCTTATCCACTAGTGTCCATACTTCATTCCTCTTGAAAAGTTGTGTAGCTCTTCGTGCATAGCATTCACCCAATCCAGGTCTTCAAGTGCTTCTTCTACCTTCATAAGCTCAATTCTAGAGATAAATGATTAATGCTCACAAAAGTTAGCTAAACAAGTTTTAGAGCGTGTGATTCTCCCGATTGTATGTCACCGAATATTTTCTCTAAGGGATGATTCTTGTTCACTCTAGCTCGGACTCGTTGTAGCTTTTGCTTGTTGGATGGCGTAGCTTCCCCCTCATCATCATCTCTTTCTTCATTGTTGTTGAAGGTGTCGTTTCCTTGAGGTGGTGGTGAAGGAGGTTGAGGTGGATCATCACGATGTACTTCTTCCTCCTCTTCATCTTGTTGTGTAATGCTTGTGGATGCTTCCATGTCATTTTGTGGTTCGCCTTGACGCGAGGTAGGAGCTTCCACTTGTGTTGATGAAGTACTTTCCTTCACCTCCATGGGACAAATCTTGTCGATGGACAAATCTTGAATGGCTTCCGAAGGTTCCTTATATCCTACATCATTTGGCAATTGTTCGACTTGTGAACCATTAGATTCATTAAACTTCACATCTACCGTCTCTTCAACTTTTCGAGTGAAGTTGTTGTAGACACGGTAAGTGTGAGAGTTTGATCCGTAACCAAGTAGGAAACCTTCATGAGATTTAGGAGCAAATTTAGAACGACGATGCTTATCGAGAATGTAGCACTTTGAGCCAAATAACCGAAAGTATCCAACTTGGGGTTTGTGTAACACCCTGGATTTTGCCCATTTCTTTTTCTTTTGATTTTGCTCTGGTTTTGCTTTTCGGTGGCCTGGTAGTCTTGGAACCTGCGGAGATCACCTTTGATTCCTCACCCAAGAGGCTTGCCAACCTCGAAACCATCTCAAGACCTTGCCAATTCCATATTGGACCAAACCCAATATTCTTTCTTTTGGGAATATTGCTTTTCTATTAAAGGAATAACCCTGTTTGCCCTGGGTTGTGAAGCAACCCACATTTCTATCATTCCAAAAATTCCCAAATAATTCTCATAAATTTTTTGGGTCATACCTCCCTCCAATATGTCAAAATATTTCCTTGCCATGTTCAAAAATATTTCACAAATATTCCTTTTCTGATTCTGCCCTAGCTGTCAAGTTGAGAAGCAAGTACCATTTATATTTGCTTTCTTGACCCCAAACTTTTTGGGAAATCTTTCCTATCCATATCATTGCCACTTACCAAAATTCAACTTCATTTGGCTAGTAAATCTCCTTTGGCTAATTTCCAAAGTTTCTGGTCAACTGGAAGCTTTGTGAAGCAAGTGCTAGCTAGGAGTATCCAAATGAGTTGAAATTTTGCAAGCATCTTCATATGCTCAAATTAACACTATCCACAAGATTTGAGCATCATATCATCATCTATATGATCACAGCATCAAATCTTGGATTCTGGTCATATTTTTCTGTTGTGAAGCAACTATATTTTATATTGCTTCATAACTGCTGAAAATTTACCAGAGCATTATCCTAACCATATAACACCTTTCCACCAAATTTGGGATCATTTCATTTACCCAATAATTCCTTAGAAGTTTTCTAAAATTCTGTCCAGTGGGATGCTGTGTGAAGGAAGTACCATTTTGGTTTATCCAGGTGGTATGAAATTTATACAGTGTCTTCATATGTCATAATAACTAGCCTCCTCCAAAATTAAGCTCCATCTCATTTGATATGTGAGTGCCACATCAAGATTTGTCTTCTGGACCAGATTGGTCAGTTGCAAAGCAACCCTATTAAATATTGGTCCTTTTCTTCTTAAACTCCACAGGATTGTAGTCCTTCCTACCCTAAACCTCCTAGACATCAGCTTTGGCCCTTACCACTTCTCTGTTCATCACAGTTGCGCAGTCAAGTTTGCTACAGCAAACTTCCAGTGAAGCCTCACATCTACTCTTGGCTTCTTATGATGATCTTTCGCTTCCAGGCTTCCTTGGGGAGCAAGGACTTTCTGCTAGACACCAAATTGGGTGCCAGGGTGCACCGCGTGCGCCAGTTCATGCGGTGACCACGCGGCCGGCATGCCGTGCCCGCGCTCTGGCAGTTGGGGCCCTCGGCCTTGTCGGTTTCCTCCTCTCCCTCGACACCTAGCCATGTCTAGGAACTTCATCGCGTCGTCTTCCTTCTCCTGGACCCCTCTTCCCCTCTCACGTCCTCTCCTACGCGGTGCAGCAGCCGCGTCCGTGACCTACAGCCGCTGTCACCGCCGTGCCTGGTTCCCCGCGTTGCCTCGAGCCTTCCCGACCTCGTCTGAGCCCTCTCCACCCCTCCACGAAGTCTCTCGACACCGCAAACGGCCAGCCAGGTCGCCCCGGAGCTCCAGTGCGTGGCTAAGCTCGCCACCACGGCCGAGCTTATCCGGCGAGCTCACCGCGGCTATATAAGGTCCCCGAGCCTCTCTCGTCCTCACCACCAGCCTCCCCACGCTCTCCTGGTCCTCCCTGACCCCTCAAACCATCGCCGGAGTTTCCCCTGCCCTCCAATGGCCGCCATGGCCGCTGCTCGGTGCCGCCTAAATTCCGGCAAGGGCGAGTCCCTCTCCTCCTCTTTTCACAACCAGAAGGTCCCCCGTGGTCCGGTGAACCTCTGCAGACCTCCCCCTTGTCGCCGGGGTTAGTGCGGCCGCGAGCCCACGGTGGCCGCCGCCTGCTTCCACGGCCACCGCGCCCGGTCCACCTTCCGGCGGTCCCCAGCTACGTCCGAGCCTACCCCCGAGCGCGCCTCCCTCCGACGACCACATACGCCCCCTCGCCCCAACCGCTCCGGCCACCTGAGCTCCTCCCTCACCACAGAACTGCCGCCCATGGCCATGGACGCTGCCGCGCACCCCGCCATCCTCGTGGTCTCAGCTCCTACCCTTGGAGGCGGCCCTCTCCGGCAGATTCATCCCCGCGGTTGCCTGCCCTCGGGGCTCACCGGAATGCCACCGGCCACCAGAGCCGAGGCCCTCTGTGACGCGTCGGGGAAGAACAGAGGAGCAGGAGGAAGAAGGAGGAGGAGGAAAGAGAAGGGGTGCGGGCCCCACCTGTCGATGAGAGGAGGAAGTGCCAGCTAGGATAAGTGGAGGCGCAGTTCGGCCAAATACGTTTTCATTTGGTGAAAGCGTATTTCCAATCTACTCCGGCTAAAAAGGCATTTTCCAGTGCAGGAGGCGTATTCTGCTCGAAGGCGCTTTCTGTTTTAGCCGCCAGGGACTTGTCTGTGAATATTCTTTTTACAGATTAGCCCTTGAGTTTCAACGGCCCATATCTTTTCAACCATAACTCCGATCGAGGTGATTCCAAAGCCTACTTCTTCGTCTCTTCGAGCCCGCCATGTTGGTACCATTTTCATAATGTTTTGACAGTGTGGAAATGGCCATTTTGCCCTTGCCAGTAAACAGCCCCTCCGAGAGAGAACTGTTTCCGGTAACTCCTTCCGCGACCTTTTCGCACTTCTTCCCGGTGGATCCCTCACTCCAGGCAAGCCAGGACACCCATTTCATGAAGCATTTCAATAGCATTGCATATTCATATGAATACTTCCATTTATTTTCTATATAATAATTCATAGTAATTAATTTAAATGCCTAGTTGTTGCCATCCTAAGTATTGTGATAAATTACTATGTTTGCTAAATGAACTTAGTTGGTTGATCTTGAGTCACCTGTCCGGGCTTATCCGTGCAACCACATTTGCCGGTATGGGACGGCCTTGACTTGGTCTGGCTTCGTGTTCTTTTATCGGTACCACCCCAGAGGGAAGGTTATGCGTGCACGCTACCCTGGCCCGGTAGGCGGCGATAACCTTGTGAGCCCAGTTTGGTTATTGAGCTCAAGTCCCCGTTTGGGACAGTATGTTTGGCCACGACGGTGGCAGGTGTCACGAGGTGACACAGGGGCCACCCAAGGCATGACTCCGGGGGAGAATGATTGTCGGTGGTACGGTAGAGGAGTCATGGGTTAGGCAGGTTTCGTTGGAGCAACATTGGTCCACCCGAATGGGATCACGAGGCCAGGTGCTCCATGGTGTGGGTAAAGTGCGCAACCTCTGCAGAGTGAAAAATCTATTCGAATAGTCGCGTCCATGGTATTGGACAGCCCGTCCAGAGCTCACTAGGTGGTCAGCCGTAATACCGATGATAATGATGGAAGAACTTGTCTTATACTTTGCGGAGCATGAGTATTCAGAGGGTTGTGGGACAACCCGGAAAAGAGTAAGTTGATGATCGGTAGCAGTAAGTGAACTACTTAAGCATTTAATATGATAATTGCCATGCTATTGTTTGCTGCATTGTTTGGTTGTCGTGAGCTTGCGAGTACATTCAAAGTACTCACCTGGCGTGTCATGCCAGTTTGCAGGTCCTGCCAGGTTTGCATGCTTGTCGTGGATGTCGAGTTTGCGAGCTAGGATGCGCGTTCCAGCCAGAGTCCCTGCGGAGTGGAGTCCATCACCGCAGTCGTCGTTCCGCTGCCGAGAGTTATTTCGCTTCCTCGGGTTGTTCCGCTGTTAGCATAGAGCTACCCTGGGCAGGCGTAGTATTGCCGTGCCGATGTAATCCATGTATCCTTGTAACCTTATCCATAGTAATAAAGAGCTGATTTGTTCTATGCCAACAGTGCCGTATTCCAGAAGACTTGTCTCTGGGCTGGAATACGGGGCGTTCCGGTTTCCTCTGAGACGGGGTGCCACAAGCGTTGGTTTCAGAGCAAGTCTGGCTGTAGGACGCCCTAGACCGCGCGAGCGTTAGTAACCGGTAGTATAGGGTTTAGTCGATTTGCTGCACTTGTTTGTTGCATTTTTTTGCTGCATAGCATGCATATAGATTAATTATCTTGTCACTAACGATTGATCTGGTGAGTGTAGGTGGCATCGGTTTCGATTCACTACCTGCACCCTCAGTTGCATTCTGGCTCTTTGGTGTGGTGTCATCTCCATCCCAGCAGAGTGATGTCAAGGTGCTTGGTGTGTCGATCCCTTGCAAGATTGATGCACAGGTACCACACCAATATATTCTCTTCAGCCACCCCTATAGTTTCGGTGATAGACATGTTTCTATCCCGGATCGTGCCATCCCACTCATCACTTTGGGCAACCCTTACTGATCTTAGTTATCAGAACAGGGCAATGCCCGCAAGCCTTTCTTTTCATCGCTATCCCACCCTGCCGTCCATTCTCTAGACGAGTACGGTTTTCTTCCGTACGCTTGATGATGATGTGGTCGTGACCTTTGTGTTCCGATACATGATCACCAAGTTCATCCTCACTTCCGTGTCCGTCCAGCTGCAACCGGTGTAAGCCCCTGTTTGGTGTAGCTTTGTTTACACCAACTCCTTCCACACGTGGATTCACTTTCGTGCACACCACCACAGCATGTTAGACCGTAGTACTGGAGTTCTTGCGAGATTTGTGTGCTTAAGTAGGAATGCATATTATTGCTGTGAATAGCTGTAAAATATGATGTTGCTTGTATGTGATCTTGTTACTTTGTGGGTTTTATTTTAGTTGTTTCTTTTGCTTCTTTCTTTGGGCCCTTGGTGTTACACTATTTCCCTTATGGAAGTTGTTCCCCGACACCGGACTCAAAGAATCAGTGAAGAGACAGTCATTTGGAAGCTCAGTTCAACGCTACGGAATTTTCAGCAGACTATATTATATTGGGAATATCTGGTCCGAATTACGAATGATATCCTGGATTGCTTATCAGCATCAAGTATACCTCAGTACGCAATCCTCCCAGCAGTAATGATCGAATCAGCAAGACGACAGATTGTGTGCCCGATCCATAGTACATTTCGTGTCAAAGGTATGATTCATATACCCGATTTGAGTCTGCTAAGTGTACAATTTGAACCCTGCTATGTCCTGGAATCAAGCCAGAGTATGTTATGAATGCGGTGTTCAGCAAGAAGGATAGCCGAATACCCTGTTGTACACAACAAGTAACCGACAGCAGAAACGTTAAGGGATATATATATATATATATATATGCACTCAGTCCGCATATGGCAAAAAGAAAGCTTCAGATGTAAGCAACCTAGTCTTTCTTCACAAGCTACCTGAGAAGCGTACAACGCAAGGATTCCTGTGTCTTCCTCAACACGACACATGGACATCTTGCGATGCAAGGTACTCAGGCTTCTTTAGTAAGATACCGTAGCAGTTTCTGGCATAGGGCACCGAATCTTCCCCAGCAAGTCTTTGAGGGGGAAAGCTTCTGAGGTACGGTACCCAGTCTTCTTCAGCACGCTATCCCGGCAGAAGCTTCAGGCGTAAGCCATTCAGTCTTCCTCAGCAAGATACTCTCGATGGCTTCCAACACAAGCTAAGCAACCTTCGCCAGTAAGGCATCACATCCTCACCAGTACAAGCTATTCCACCAACAGTTGGTAGCATATGACAATGTATTCCCCGAGTCAGATCCGCAAAAGTTGGTCAGAAGGCAAAAATCAGTCAGGACACAAGCTTGCCTCAGGAATCAAGCGTTCAATTGCATATCCTCAATAGATATGGTGGACATGCTGCCAAGGTCATATGAGTTACTCATACAATGATGCCAACCCGGTGAGGATCCGACTATCGCCTGAGCTATGTAAGAAGAAGAAGAACGCCAGTTATACACTACCGTGTGATGCAATGACCGACAATCTATGGAGCAAGACCACATTGAGACAACAATCTTGACAGTAGGCATCAAGACCAATTTCCTCACACCCGACAAAGGAATATCATTAACAGTTGTCATTATGGTTGACGACAACAATGAGCCCCGAACAAGTACCTATGAACATGGGTTCAGATGGTCATTGCCCTATGGATAAAGCTTGAAGGGCGATGAACCTGCCAGGTGAGCAAGGATACCCTGTCTGGGAATAAAGATAAGGTATGATAATGGTTGCATGATCAACATGGTACAGATACCCAGAACAGTCTGGTTCGATACCGATCACCATGGGTACACACCCACGAGGTCTATTTCATTTGCAAGGACCCCATATCGAGTCAACCCGCTCAGCCAGCTATATCTTCTTAGAATCATCAGAAAGGGATATTCAAGCCTGTCAGGTAAGACCAAAGTGTCAGCTCAGCAGTTCGATTTCGGCAACCATGTTAAAGCATTACCCGGCCAACCATCCACATAGAGATACCGACAGACTGAGTAATCAGAAGGATGAACAACAGTCTCGAAGCATGTGTCCTTACATATGGGAATCGGTTAAAGAATAACCTGCCGTGAACAAGATTCTGCTATCAGGACCATTGTCAGTCAAGTTAGTGGATAATGTCGTAATAAGACCGTACACCTTTATACTGGTCACGACAGGTGACAGTCAAATCTTTGGTACAAATGTGATACTCAAGACAGTGGAGATACCCAAGATGTTCCAGCAGTCATTGCGAGAAGTCAGCTTCCGCCAGAAGAACGGTATGATTCCTAGTACGGTTTTGAACCTGGAGGACACACAGCCATTTGAAGACACCCAATGCAATGAGTAAAAGATTTCGTGTCCACCGAGAGAGTCTGTTCACAACTCAATGGACGGTCGTCCGTATCGGACTTCATCACAACCCGTCCATAAGGAACAACTCCCGGACTTGCGAGAAGGACAGGTATTCCAGTCAGGATAAGCCATTGCACCCAGATAAATCAACAGACATAAAAGGAGTGAAGTCGGAGTAACATATGAGTTAAGACTTGCCCGAAAAAGGATCCAGTAAAGCAAACCACACTGAAGCCAGGCAGTGCGTCAGATAAAATCCAACGGGAGCATTGTACAAAAGCAAAAAAGGAAACCTGAGTTGGAAACGGTTTCCTCAAGTGGGGATATTTATGTTTAACCCATGAGCAACCAAATCTAGAGGACGAGATTTCTTTAAGGGGGGTAGGTTTGTAACACCCTGGATTTTGCCCATTTCTTTTTCTTTTGATTTTGGTCTGGTTTTGCTTTTCGGTGGCCTCGTAGTCTTGGAACCTGGGGAGATCACCTTTGATTCCTCACCCAAGAGGCTTGCCAACCTCGAAACCATCTCAAGACCTTGCCAATTCCATATTGGACCAAACCCAATATTCTTTCTTTTGGGAATATTGCTTTTCTATTAAAGGAATAACCCTGTTTGCCCTGGGTTGTGAAGCAACCCACATTTCTATCATTCCAAAAATTCCCAAATAATTCTCATAAATTTTTTGGGTCATACCTCCCTCCAATATGTCAAAATATTTCCTTGCCATGTTCAAAAATATTTCACATTCTGATTCTGCCTTAGCTGTCAAGTTGAGAAGCAAGTACCATTTATATTTGGTTTCTTGACCCCAAACTTTTTGGGCACTCTTTCCTATCCATATCATTGCCACTTGGCAAAATTCAACTTCATTTGGCTAGTAAATCTCCTTTGGCTAATTTCCAAAGTTTCTGCTCAACTAGAAGCTTTGTGAAGCAAGTGCTAGCTAGGAGTAGCCAAATGAGTTGAAATTTTGCAAGCATCTTCATATGCTCAAATTAACATTATCCACAAGATTTTAGCATCATATCATCATCTATATGATCACAACATCAAATCTTGGATTCTGGTCATATTTTTCTGTTGTGAAGAAACTATATTTTATATTGCTTTATAACTGCTGAAAAATTACCAGAGCATTATCCTAACCATATAACACCTCTCCACCAAATTTGGGATCATTTCATTTACCCAATAATTCCTTAGAATTTTTCTAAAATTCTGTCCAGTGGGATGCTGTGTGAAGGAACTACCATTTTGGTTTATCCAGATGGTATGAAATTTATACAGTGTCTTCATATGTCATCATAACTAGCCTCCTCCAAAATTCAGCTCCATCTCATTTGATATGTGAGTGCCACATCAAGATTTGTATTCTGGACCAGATTGGTCAGTTGCAAAGCAACCCTATTAAATCTTGGTCCTTTTCTTCTTAAACTCCACAGGATTGTAGTCCTTCCTACCCTAAACCTCCCAGACATCAGCTTTGGCCCTTACCACTTCTCTGTTCATCACAGTTGCGCAGTCAAGTTTGCTACAGCAAACTTCCAGTGAAGCCTCACATCTACTCTTGGCTTCTTATGATGATCTTTCGCTTCCAGGCTGCCTTGGGGAGCAAGGACTTTCTGCTAGACACCAAATTGGGTGCCAGGGTGCACCGCGTGTGCCAGTTCACGCGGTGACCACGCGGTCGGCATGCCGTGCGCGCGCTCTGGCAGTTGGGGCCCTCGGCCTTGTCGGTTTCCTCCTCTCCCTCGACACCTAGCCATGTCTAGGAACTTCATCGCGTCGTCTTCTTTCTCCTGGACCCCTCTTCCCCTCTCACGTCCCCTCCTACGCGGTGCAGCAGCCGCGTCCGTGACCTGCAGCCGCTGTCACCGCCGTGCCTGGTTGCCCGCGTTGCCTCGAGCCTTCCCGACCTCGCCTGAGCCCTCTCCACCCCTCCATGAAGTCTCTCGACACCGCAAACGGCCAGCCACGTCGCCCCGGAGCTCCAGTGCGTGGATAAGCTCACCACCACGGCCGAGCTTATCCGGCGAGCTCGCCGCGGCTATATAAGGCCCCCGAGCCTCTCTCGTCCTCACCACCAGCCTCCACACGCTCTCCTGGTCCTCCCTGACCTCTCAAACCATCGCCGGAGTTTCCCCTGCCCTCCAATGGCCGCCATGGCCGCTGCTTGGTGCCGCCTAAATTCCGGCAAGGGCGAGTCCCTCTCCTCCTCTTTTCACCACCAGAAGGTCCCCCGTGGTCAGGTGAACCTCCCCAGACCTCCCCCTTGTCGCCGGGGTCAGTGTGGCCGCGAGCCCACGGCGGCCACCGCCCGCTTCCATGGCCACCGCTCCCGGTCCACCTTCCGGCGGTCCCTGGCTCCGTCCGAGCCTACCCCCGAGCGCGCCTCCCTCCGGCGACCACGTACGCCCCCTCGCCCCAACCGCTCCGGCCACCTGAGCTCCTCCCTCGACGCGGAACCGCCGCCCACGGCCATCACGCCGCCGCATGCCCCGCCATCCTCGCGGTCTCAGCTCCTACCCTTGGAGGCGGCCCTCTCCGGCAGATTCATCCCCGCGGTCGCCTGCCCTCGGGGCTCACCGGAATGCCGCCGGCCACCGGAGCCGAGGCCCTCTGTGACGCGTCGGGGAAGAACAGAGGAGCAGGAGGAAGAAGGAGGAGGAGGAGAGAGAAGGGGTGCGGGCCCCACCTGTCGATGAGAGGAGGAAGTGCCAGCTAGGATAAGTGGAGGCGCAGTTCGGCCAAATACGTTTTCATTTGGTGAAAGCGTATTTCCAATCTACTCCGGTTAAAAAGGAGTTTTCCAATGCAGGAGGCGTATTCTGCTCGAAGGCGCTTTCTGTTTTAGCCGCCAGGGACTTGTCTGTGAATATTCTTTTTACAGATTAGCCCCTGAGTTTCAACGGCCCATATCTTTTCAACCGTAACTCCGATCAAGGTGATTCCAAAGCCTACTTCTTCGTCTCTTCGAGACCGTCATGTTGGTACCATTTTCATAATGTTTTGATAGTGTGGAAATGGCCATTTTGCCCTTGCCCGTAAACAACCCCTCCGAGAGAGAACTATTTCTGGCAACTCCTTCCGCGACCTTTTCGCGCTTCTTCCCGGTGGATCCCTCACTCCAGGCAAGCCAGGACACCCATTTCATGAAGCATTTCAATAGCATTGCATATTCATATGAATTCTTCCATTTATTTGCTCTATAATAATTCATAGTAACTAATTTAAATGCCTAATTGCTGCCATCCTAAGTATTGTGATAAATTACTATGTTTGCTAAATGAACTTAGTTGGTTGATCTTGAGTCACCTGTCCGGGCTTATCCGTGCAACCACATTTGCCGGTATGGGACGGCCTTGACTTGGTCTGGCTTCGTGTTCTTTTATCGGTACCACCCCAGAGGGAAGGTTATGCGTGCGCGCTACCCTGGCCCGGTAGGCGGCGATAACCTTGTGAGCCCAGTTTGGTTATTGAGCTCAAGTCCCCGTTTGGGACAGTTTGTTTGGACATGACGGTGGTAGGTGTCATGAGGTGACACAGGGGCCACCCAAGGCATGACTCCGGGGGAGAATGATTGTCGGTGGTACGGTAGAGGAGTCACAGGTTAGGCAGGTTTCGTTGGAGCAACATTGGTCCACCCGAATGGGATCACGAGGCCAGGTGCTCCATGGTGTGGGTAAAGTGCGCAACCTCTGCAGAGTGAAAAATCTATTCGAATAGCCGCGTCCACGGTATTGGACTGCCCGTCCAGACCTCACTAGGTGGTCAGCCGTAATACCGATGATAATGATGGAAGAACTTGTCTTATACTTTGCGGAGCATGAGTATTCAGAGGGTTGTGGGACAACCCGGAAAAGAGTAAGTTGATGATCGGTAGCAGTAAGTGAACTACTTAAGCATTTAATATGATAATTGCCATGCTATTGTTTGCTGCATTGTTTGGTTGTCGTGAGCTTGCGAGTACATTCAAAGTACTCACCTGGCGTGTCATGCCAGTTTGCAGGTCCTGCCAGGTTTGGTTGCTTGTCGTGGATGTCGAGTTTGCAAGCTAGGATGCGCGTTCCAGGCAGAGTCCCTGCAGAGTGGAGTCCATCACCGCAGTCATCGTTCCGCTGCCGAGAGTTATTTCGCTTCCTTGGGTTGTTCCGCTGTTAGCATAGAGCTACCCTGGGCAGGCGTAGTATCGTCGTGCCGATGTAATCCATGTATCCTTGTAACCTTATCCATAGTAATAAAGAGCTGATTTGTTCTATGCCAACAGTGCCGTATTCCAGAAGACTTGTCTCTGGGCTGGAATACGGGTCGTTCCGGTTTCCTCCGAGCCGGGGTGCCACAGTTTGTTACCGATGAGTAGCTCGTATGCCATTTTACCAAGAAGCTTGTGTAGGTAGAGTCAGTTTGTAGCATGACAATCTGTTTCCATGGCTTCCTCCCAAAAGTGTCTTGGCGTCTTGTAGTCGTCGATCATCGTTCTAGCCATCTTTATGAGAGTCCGGTTCTTCCTCTCAACAACTCCATTTTGTTGAGGTGTGCACGTTGCTGAGAGCTCATGTGAAATTCCTTCTTCGTCAAGAAAGGTATCCACATTAGTGTTCTTGAACTCCGATCCGTTGTCGCTCCCAACTTTCTTGATCTTCACTTCAAATTGATTTTGGGCCTTGCGAGCGAAGTGCTTGAAGATCTTTTGCACCTGTGACTTGCCATCAAGAGAGAATACCCACATAAATCTGGAAAAATCATCAACTATAACTAGACCAAAGGAATTTCCATCGAGGCTCTTGTAAGCATTGGGACCAAAAAGATCCATGTGAAGCAACTCGAGTGGTCTTCTAGTAGTCATGATGTTCTTTATGGGATGACTTCCACCCACTTGTTTTCTTGCTTGACAAGCACTACAAAGTCTATGTTTGTCAAAGATAACATCTTTAACACCAAGTATATGATCACCTTTGATGAGCTTGTCTAGATTACGCATACCAACATGTCCTAGCCTTCTATGCCAAAGCCAACCTTTAGAAGATTTTGCAATAAGACAAGTATGAGGTTTGGATCTCTTAGTGAAATCAACAATGTATAGATCACCTCTACGAAAACCGGTAAAGACCATGTTATGATTGTCTTGACGAAACACTTGGCAATCAACTTTAGTAAATAGCACATTGAAACCGAAGTCGGCTAGTCTAGATACGGAAAGAAGATTGTAGCCAAGGGATTCAACAAGCATGACATTTTGAATTGAGCTATCATGATATATGGCCACCTTACCAAGATCGAGTACCTTACCCTTGAGTTGTCTCCAAAAGTCACATACCTGTGTGGTCCATGGTTTGGTGTAATCTCTTGAAACATGTCTCTATCTCCGGTCATGTGATCGGTGAATCCACTATCGAGAATCCACTATATTCGATGTCAAACAACTCATCTTCATCATAGTAGCCATGTTCCACATTGTCATCATCAAGTGGAGTATCCTCGTCATAAAAATCGAGAGTTCCGTTAAGTTTTGACCATGACAATGCTCAAGATTATGAATGTGAATGGCTTCAACAATGATGTTGTTGATAGTTATGACATCTCCTTTAGCACGCATGAGGTCTCTAAGCTCGAAAAGATAGTCATCAAAATTAGGGTCACTAGGTTTTATCTTGTGAAATGCAACAGTTTTATAGAGAATGACATCAATGTTTTTCAATGAGTAGTTTGGATATCTTTTCTCTAAGTCATTCCATCAAGTATAAGCACACTCAAAACTTCTCATTTGATCAAACACAATTCTTGGCAATCCTCTAATAATAAGATTAACAGTTCTAAGATTGCGAAACATGTCAATTTCTTCTTCGTGTGAGGGATGTAAGGGATCAATGGGAGGCACATAAGGGCTCTTAACATACTTGCTCAAATGGAATTCATGGAATAGATCGAGCATCTTGTCTTTCCATTGACTATAGTACTACCCATCGAGAATAGGCACTCTACAACTGAGACTCCCCAAACTAAGCACATCCATCTTCCTCCAATGGTGATAAAACCAAGGCTATGGAGACCAAAGCTCTGATACCAATTGTGGGATCGAGAAGGGACGTCTAGAGGGGAGGGGGGTGAATAGACTACTCGACAAATTAAAAACCTAACCTTTTCCCAATTTTAATGGTTGACAGATTTTATGAATTTTATCAAGTCTAGCACACCCTACACATGCAAGTCAACGAGTATAGCAGCGGAAAGTAAAAACAAGAACATGTAAGTAAGAGTAGAGAAAGGAAGATCAAACGCAATAGGGACTCGAAGATTTTTCTCGTGGTTCCGATAGGTGGTGCTATCGTACGTCCACGTTGATGTTGACTTCAACCCACGAAGGGTAGCGGTCGCGAGAGTCCATGGAGGGCTCCACCCATAAGGGTCCGTGAAGTAGCAACCTCGTCTATTCCATCACGGCTTACATCCACGAAGGACTAGCCTCACTTGGGGTAGATCTTCACGAAGAAGGCGATCTCCTTGCCCGTACAAACTTCTTGGTTCAACTCCACACACGAAGACGGAGGCTCCCAAGCGTCACCTAACCAATCTAGGAGACACCACTCTCCAAAAGGTTATAGATGTGGTAAAAATGATGAACTCCTTGCTCTTGTGCTTCAAAAGATAGTCTCCTCAACACACAATCACTCTCTCATAGATTTGGCTTGGTAGAAGAGGTTGATTGGGTGGAAAGCAACTTGGGGAGGCTAGAGATCAAGATTCATATGGTTGGAGTGGAAGATCTTGATCTCAACACATGAGTAGGTGGTTCTCTCTCAGAAAATGGATGGGGCAAGTGTTGGTTTGTTCTGAGTGCTTTCTCTATGAGTGAGAGGCAGGTGGAGGGCTATATATAGGCATCTCCAAAAATCCTACCGTTACAACATTATTGCCCAACTCGGTGAAACTGAAGCAAAAACTCGGTTGCACCGACTAGTGCAAAATGTGGCAACTTTTGGCGCTTCGGTGAGACCGATATATAAATCTCGATGGGTCTGATTTGGATGACCTAGGCAGTTACCAAAACTTGGTGAGACTGATTCCTAAAACTTAGAAATTCTGATTTTTAGAAATAGGATACCAGAGAGTTGGTCACTGATTTTGGTGTCACCGAAAAGGGACTTGGTGTCACCGAGACACTAGGGTTTGGCTTAGGATCTGTCTAGGGTGAAACTCGGTAGGGCCGATTTAGAAAAGTTGGTGGCACCGACTTTGAGTGGTAGAGTTTAGACAGAGTATTTTGTGGAAGAATTTCATGGGTATTTTTGGTGGCTAACTCTAAGCACTTGAGCAACCAGATCATCATGGATACCTCATCCCCTTTTAATAATATTGGCTTTCCTATGGACTCAAATGTGATTTCTCACAAAATGCAAAATATAGAGTCTTGAAGCTTGTTGTCTTGCCAATTTTATTCCTTTCCTTCTTCTTCTTTCCTTGGGGATTCTCCTCACATTCCAGCCAATTGTCTCTGTGGACTTCTTCTGAAATAATCTAGGTAAAACTATTAGTCCATGAGACAATGTATGTTGTCATGAATTATCAAAACCTCCAAGGGAGCATATGTGCTTTCAAGTTGTCGTGGCTTGGCAGTGAAGCAAATTAGCGTAGTACGTAAGCCATAAAGTCACCCATGTACTTGACGCCACCCCATGTGTAGTATGGTCGGTTCAGCTCGCTATAAAAGGAATTGCACCCTCCAGTTGTATCAATCAATTGGTATCAGTGCCCAAAGTGCAGACTAGCTAAGCGGATGCAAGAACAATCAAAAGATGAACTGCTTATATAGTGTATACACGCACATTTTTCACAGGATAGTACTACTTGTATTCTCCTGTGTACTAGTCTGCACTATATAGTGTACACGCACACTTTTTTTAAGTACTCTCCTATGTACTAGTCTACACTATAGGAGGGTACTACTAGTATACTAGTACTCTCCTATGAAAAACTGTGCGTGTGTACACTATATAAGCAGTTCATCTTTTAATGGTTCTTGCATCCGCTTAGCTAGTCTGCACTAGTACTCTTCTGTATAAAAGTGTGCGTGTATACACTGTATAAGGGCACCTATAACAACGACCCGCAAATTTCCTCCCGCATCCGTTCGCGGACAGGGGGGACCAGTCCGCGGACACGGATGCGGGAGGCCGCCATCGAACATTGTCCGCATACATTTCAACCCGCATTTGAACTAACCAGGCGAAATGCATGCAAATCACATATATTCGTCCAAATTCGGATAGAAAATAGAACAAAGCATCCATACATAGCATGCAAATCGAGTCTAGTACAACAATGTATCGAATTCGACTAGATTAACCGGATGTCCAACAAATTTTTCATCAACACACAATGCCCTCCCACACATACTCCCCCTTCAACTTCATCCAATAGTGTGTGTACGTAAATGGTCGTCCCTCTATCCTGTGGTACATCACGGCAGCATGTGCGGTCCACATAATGTGTAGACCAACATTGAGTGAACAAATCAGTCAACTAGTTGAGCAAGAGGAAGCAAAACTTATGGTCTCATCCTCTACAACCAGTTGATGAACCACATGACAAAACTTGGTGATGCTGGTCTGGATAGCATAGTAGCGATACAATAACAACCTCACATCGCGGGCTTGAATGATGTACATGTGTAGGACGCAATGTGCTTTCGTGCGTGAAATGATTCATGCACTTGTTGCCAAAAACTTTCCCCTCTGCTCCTGCCTACGAAATCCGTGGATATGGCCAACCACGGATCACATCACAACTCATCCTCCATGGCGAGTAGCACGCCATCATTCGTACTCTAGAAAACGGCATAGCTTTCGAAATAAGCTCAATGTCATTTGACCAAACACCTACCGAGCGTGGTGTTCGCTATGGAGGTCGTCTACAGGGGCGGAGTGTACCTAGATACAAACGGCTCCAGGATGGACAACGCCGTCGTAGAGGAAAGCGGTCGCGTCGGTGCTGGTTGCGGACGTCCGACGATGCATCTGTGGCGGTCGGAGACGTACAGCAGTGACGATGGAGGTGGAGGGTGCGGATGCAAAGCAAGGGGGAGAAGGGGCCGAGTGGAAGGAAATGGGACCGAGAGGGGGATTGGGTGGAACGGGGGTGTCGGAGTCCTACGTGTGTGTTGTCTAGACTGTCGCAAATCCACCCCCACTTTGTCTCCAATTTGCGAGAGAAAGTGCGCCCGGACCACTCGGCGAACCGATACAAGCCTGCATTGGATGGCTTCCGCAGTCCGGATAGCTCGTCCTGACGGTTGTTGGTTGTCGTTGGAGATACCCTAAGCAGTTCATCTCTTGGTTATTCTTGCATTCACTTAGCAAGTTTGCACTTTGGGGCTAACAGTAGGCACTAGAGCAAGGTTCGAGCGACAGCGAAATAACAGAGCAGCAACACCACCGCGATGGCTCCGGCGGCTCCAGGTCACAGGCCTCGGGGGGACGGCTCCGAGTTGCCACTTCCACGGGACCGCCGACAGCACTCGGTGAGCCGTGATCGCAGCCCGGTGCAGCGCTGCAACCACTAGGATGTCGTGGTAAGGGATACTATGTGTGAGGCGATGTGATACAACGCAAACCCAGCGAGGTCGATTTTTTCACACTTGGAGGGGAAAAGGAGAGAAACACAAGAGGAAACTCAAGAACACTCAAGAACGATTCCCAAATCACACATCCACTAGATCCATAAAAGCATACGAGATGCAAGATCCAAAGTCAACAGAAGGATACACGGAACGGAGAGTCTTCCCACTCCAGAGGAGGGGCCTTGAAATCCCTTGGGATCTTCCCTAGAAAGGGGCCTTAACATCCATAGGATCTTCTCACGTAGAGTTATCAAATCCAAGGGAGAATGATATGGAAGGAGAAATGCTCAACTACTATGAGCCAACACATTGCTGACCCTAGTAGAGGTGGGGGAAGAGTATTTATAGTCTTAGGTGAAAGGAAGGGTACATGGGCCAAGGCCCGAGTGGCTGTGCGCAGACAGGGTCCGGACGTCCGGAGGTTGTCGGACGTCTGGAGGCTCGCGGGGGGTGATACGTCCATTTTGCATCATGATTTCCTACTGTTATTTATTATGTTTTGTTGAATAATAATGCTTTGGGGAGTGATTCTAATGCCTTTTCTCTCATAATATGCAAGGTTTACACAAAGAGGGAGAATACCGGCAGCTGGAATTCTGGACCTAAGAAAAGCACATCAGAGATACCTATTCTGCACAACTCCAATGAAGCTGAAATTTTACGGAGATTATTTTTGAATTAAATAAAAAATACTGGAGCAGAAAACTACCAGAGGGGGCTGCCTGGTGGGCACAACCCACCAGGGCGCGCCAGACCCCCCTGGGCGCGCCCTGATGGGTTGTGGCCACCTCGGCCCACCTCCGGTGCCCATCTTCTGGTATATAGTCACAATTAACCTAGAAAAAAATCAGAGGAGGACTTTCAGGATGAAGCCCCGTCGCCTCGAGGCGGAACTTGGGCAAGAGCACTTTTGCCCTCTGGCGGAGCGATTCCGCCGGGGGAACTTCCCTCCCGGAGGGGGAAATTGAAGCTATCGTCATCACCAACGCCCCTCTCATCTTTGGGAGGCCAATCTTCATCAACATCTTCAACAACACCATCTCCTCTCAAACCCTAGTTCATCTCTTGTGTTCAATCTTTGTACCGGAACCTCAGATTGGTACCTGTGGGTGACTAGTAGTGTTGATTACCTTGCGTAGTTGATTACTATATGGTTTATTTGGTGGAATATTATATGTTCAGATCCATTATGCTATTCAATACCTCTCTGATCTTGAGCATGTTTATTATTTGTGAGTAGTTACCCTTGTTCTTGAGGTCACGGGAGAAGTCATGTTGCAAGTAATCATGTGAATTTGATATGTGTTCGATATTTTGTTGATATGTATGTTGTGATTCCCTATGTGGTGTCATGTGAACGTCGACTACATGACACTTCACCATTCATGGGCCTAAGGGGATGCATTGTGGAGTAGTTATTAGATGATGGGTTGCTAGAGTGACAGAAGCTTAAACCCTAGTTTATGCGCTACTTCGTAAGGGGCTGATTTGGATCCAAACGTTTAATGCTATGGTTAGATTTTATCTTAATACTTTTCTCGTAGTTGCAGATGCCTGCGAGGGGGTTAATCATAAGAGGGAGGTTGTTCAAGTAAGAACAGCACCCAAGCACCGGTCCACCCACATATCAAACCATCAAAGTAGCGAACACGAATCAAACCAACATGATAAAAGTGACTAGATGAATTTCCGTGTACCCTCAAGAACACTTTGCCTATTACTAGAGATCGTTCTGGCCTGTCCTTTGCCTCAAAAGGATTGGGCTACCTTGCTGCACCTTATTTATCGTTACCGTAACTTGCTCGTTACAAATTACCTTGGTATCAAACTATCTGTTACCTACAATTTCAGTGCTAGCAGAGATTACCTTGCTGAAAACCGCTTGTCATTTCCTTATGCTCCTCGTTGGGTTCGACACTCTTACTTATCGAAAGGACTACGATTGATCCCCTATACTTGTGGGTCATCAGGGGGCCGGACGTCCGGAGGAGGCCGCACTTCCGAAGATTCAGTGCGGGTGCGTTGACGCCGGATTTCCGGAGGGCGTCAGACTTCCATGGCGCGGTCGTCCGGAGGTCTTCGGATTTCCATAGATTCGGTGCGAGCATCGTGGCACCGGATTTCCGGAGGGGTTCGGACGTCCGGATGTTGGGAGGTGTCGGTTGTTCGGGCGGGGTCGGTCATCCGTCTGCTAGAGCACTCTGCTGGTTCTCTGACTTGGCTGATCTCCATGGCTCGGACGTCCATAGGAATCCGATCGTCCGGAAGAGTCCGGTCGTCCGGAGGCTGTAGCTTGCCTTCAGCTCTTCCTTGGTCCTACCAAGCTTGGCTTCCTCGAGGTTCTTCGTGGTCGCTCCCTGATCTTATTCCGAGTACTTGAGTATGCAAAGGGTTTCCGCTTGAGGTAGCATCCCCGTTCCGAGAGTATCAAATGGAGATTCACTAAGGAGCGACGTCACCTCAGATTCAATGGCACGTGCACGGGCTCTTTTCATGGGGCAACTTGGAGCTTGAGGTGTTGGTGACGGGTCCATGGGATGCTCCGCATCATCTCCCCCCACCCCTTGGGAAAGATCCGTCCTCGGATCACGATCTTCATCACCATGGAAAAGGGAAAGGTCCTTGACGTTGAAGATGTCGCTCACGTTGTACTTGTCGCGTGGGATGTCAATCTTGTAGGCATTGTTGTTGTAGCGTGCCAACACCTTGAAAGGTCCATCGGCGCGAGGAAGTAACTTGGACTTGCGCTCGGCGGGGAAGCGGTCCTTGCGGAGGTGTAGCCACACAAGATCACCAGTCTTGAACACCATGGGGTGCTTGTTGATGTTGCGCTTGGCGGTGACACGTTCCACTTGACGTTTAATCGTGCGCCTTGTATCTTCATGCATCTTCTTGATATAGCTTTCCCTTGCACTTGCATCCATGTTCACCCGCTCTTGGAGTGGTAGAGGAAGAATGTCCAATGGGGACAAAGGGCTGAAGCCGTAGACCACTTCGAAGGGAGACTTGCCGATGGTGAAGTGACGTGCGCGGTTGTAGGCGTACTTGGTGATGGGGAGATATTCTTCCCATTCCTTGATGTTCTTCTTGATCAACATGCGTAGGAGTATAGATAGCGTCCGGTTCGTCACCTCCGTTTGGCCATCGGTTTGTGGATGATAGGCCGAAGAGAATGGTAGCTTGACCCCAAGCTTGGCACATAGAGTCTTCCAAAAGTATCTAAGGAACTTAACGCCATGGTCTGAGACAATGGTCTTTGGAACTCCATGTAGGCGTAAGATATCCCTACAAAAGAGATTTGCAACATGTGAAGCATCGTTGATTTTATGACATGGAATGAAATGAGCCATTTTGGAGAAGCGATCTACAATGACAAAAATGAAATCATGGCCATTTTTAGTTTGTGGCAAACCAAGCACAAAGTCCATGCTAATGTCTTCCCAAGGTTGAAAAGGTATAGGAAGAGGCATGTAAAGATCATGGGATTGAGCTTTTGACTTAGCTTTGCGACATGTAGAGCATCGGTTGGTGAAGCGTGCAACATCATGGAACATCTTTGGCCAAAAGTACTTGTTGGAGAGGGTGGCATATGTCTTGTCGCATCCAAAGTGACCCATAATTTCTCCACCGTGAGCCTCTTGCAAAAGCAGCAAACGAAGAGAAGACTCAGGTATACAAAGTTTGTTAGCACGCATAGGATAGCCATATTTCATGTAGTAGTTTTCCCAACAAGGTTTCACTTGGCACTTAGCATATGGAGTAGCAAATGAAACATCATGCTCATACAAATCTTTGATATGCTCAAAACCAATCACATTCAATTCAAGTTCAGTAACTAGCATGCATTTGCGGGAAAGAGCATCTGCCACAACATTTTCTTTACCCTTGATGTATTTGATGACATACGGAAAAGACTCAATGAATTCACTCCATTTAGCATGCCGTTTGTTCAATTTAGTTTGACCCTTAAGATACTTGAGAGTTCCATGATCGGTATGAATGACAAACTCATGTGGGCGGAGATAATGTTCCCAAACATGTAATACTCTCACCAAAGCATACAATTCCTTATCATATATGGGGTAGTTAAGTTGAGCGCCGGAAAGTTTCTCACTAAAATACGCAATTGGGCGCTTCTCTTGCATTAACATGCCACCTATGCCATTACCACTAGCGTCACAATGCACTTCAAAAGTTTTATCAAAGTTGGGTAAGGCAAGCAATGGTGCATGTGTAAGCAAGTTTTTAATCTCATGGAATGCGTTGTCTTGCGGTGGTCCCCAAATAAAGGATGCATTCTTCTTGCTCAAAGCATGTAGAGGAGATGCAATCGTGCTAAATTCCTTAACAAAGCGACGGTAAAATCCGGCTAGTCCTAGGAAGCTACGTGCTTGTTGCAAATTGGTGGGTGTGGGCCAAGTTTTAATAGCATCAATTTTAGTTTCATCGACATGAACACCCTTAGAAGATACCACAAATCCTAGGAAAACAACCTTGTAAACACCAAAAGTGCATTTTTCCATGTTTGCATAAAGTTTTTCATTCCTAAGAACTTGCAATACTTCCCTAACATGTTTAGCATGCTCCTCTAGAGATTCGCTAAAAACAAGAATATCATCAAAGTATACCACAACACAATATCCAATGAGATGACGTAAGACATAATGCATGACACTCATAAATGTACCCGGTGCTTGTGATAGACCCATAGGCATAACTAACCTTTCATATAGGCCAAATTTAGTCTTGAAAGCCGTTTTCCACTCATCGCCCTCTTGCATGCGTATTTGGTAGTAACCACTTTTCAAATCAATTTTAGAGAATATAGTGGCACCACAAAGTTCATCAAGCATATCATCTAGGCAAGGAATAGGATGTCGATATCGAATGGTTGTAGCATTTATAGGGCGGCAATCCGAACACATGCGCATACTACCATCTTTCTTAGGCACGAGTATCACCAGAACCGCACAAGGACTTAAGCTCTTACGTACATGCCCTTTATCTAGGAGTTTTTGGACTTGCCTTTGTATCTCCTTACTCTCTTCGGGATTGACGCGGTAGGGCGCTTTGTTTGGAAGTGTTGCGCCGGGTATGAGGTCGATGTGGTGTTCGATCCTTCGTTTCGGCGGTAGTCCCGGAGGTAGCTCATCGGGGAATACATCCTTGAATTCCTACAACAAACGAGACAAAAACAAGAGGAAGATGTTGTGAAGCATTAGTCCTCACGACCTCATCTTTGCACACAAGCACAAAGTGAAGTACACTTGATGGGCTCTCACTCACATCCCTCAAGTCTCTTTTGGTGGCTAAAAGGACTAGATCTTTCTTGTCCCTCATCGTGGAGTCACTCAAGTTTGACTTGTGGCTCTCACTCTCTTTTAAGTGGTTCGCTCTCTCACTTTTATCTTCACGATTGGATGAAGCTTGCTTGTCGGCGGTCACTTGACTTGGCGTCATTGGTCTAAGCACATATTGCTTGCCCTTCATCTTGAAGCTATAGTGATTGGTCCGACCGTTGTGGATGATGCCACGGTCGAATTGCCAAGGTCTACCAAGGAGTAGATGGCAAACGGACATGGGAACCACATCACACTCCAAGGTGTCTTCATAAGCGCCTATCTTGAAAGAGACTTGCATGGTGTGGTCAACTTGGAGGGTGCTGGAATCACTAAGCCATTGGACCTTGTAGGGGCGAGGATGCTTCTTCGTGACCAATTGTAGCTTGGAACAAAGGTCCTCACTTGCCAAATTGTGGCAACTTCCGCCGTCGATGATGACCTTGACGGATTTTCCTTGGATGCCCGTGCTACTTCTCGAGCATGCGTTGGTTTCCGTGAAGAGGAACGGATGATGCAGCAAAGTAGATAAGTATTTCCCTCAGTTGTTGAGAACCAAGGTATCAATCCAGTAGGAGATACAAGCAAGTCCCCAATAGATGTACCTACACAAAGAATCAAACACTTGCACCCAACGCTATAAAGGGGTTGTCAATCCCTTCACGGTTACTTGCAAGGATGAGATCTGATAGAGATAGATAGAATAGATTGCTTGAACGGAAAGTAAAACAAAAGTAAAAATAATGCAGCAAGGTATTTTTGGTATTTTTGGTTTTAGATCTGAAAGTATAAGATGGAAAATAGACCCGGGGGGCATAGGTTTCACTAGAGGCTTCTCTCATGATGGCAAGTATTACGGTGGGTGAACAAATTACTGTCGAGCAATTGATAGAAAAGCGAATAATTATGAAGATATCCAAGGCAATGATTATGCATATAGGCATCACGTCCGTGTCAAGTAGACCGAAACGATTCTGCATCTACTACTATTACTCCACACATCGACCGACTCCTGCCTGCATCTAGAGTATTAAGTTCATGAAGAACAGAGTAACGCATTAGGTAAGATGACATGATGTAGAGGGATAAACTCAAGCAATATGATGAAAACCCCATCTTTTTATCCTCGATGGCAACAATACAACACGTGCCTCGCTACCCCTACTATGTCACTGGGTGAGGACACTGCAAGATTGAACCCAAAACTAAGCACTTCTCCCATTGCAAGAATTACCAATCTAGTTGGCCAAACCAAACCAATAACTCGAAGAGACTTGCAAATATATGAAATCATGCATATAAGAATTCAGAAAAGACTCAAATAATATTCATAGATAATCTGAACATAAACCCACAATTCATCGGATCTTGACAAACACACCGCAAAAGAGTATTACATCGGATAGATCTCCATGAAGATCATGAAGAACATGGTATTGAAGAGCAAAGAGAGAGAAGAAGCCATCTAGCTACTAGCTATGGACCCAAAGGTCTGTGGTGAACTACTCACGCATCATCGGAGGGGCAATGGAGTTGATGTAGATGCCCTCCGTGATCGAATCCCCCTCCGGAAGATTACCGGAAAAAGGCTCCAAGATTGGATCTCATGGGAACCGAGGCTCCTGGCGGCGGAAAAGTGTTTTCGTGGCTCTTTTTGGTATCCAGGGAATATTTCTGAATTTATAGGCCGAAGAATAGGGTTGGAGGAGTAGCCGTGGGGCCACAAGCCAGGGGGGCGCCCCCCCCCCCTAGGGCGCTCCCCTGTGGCTTGTCGCCACACGGTGGCTCCCCTGCCTTGGTCTCCAAGTCCTCTGGGTTGCTTCTGGTCCAAGAAAAATTATTCCGAAGATTTTATTCCGTTTGGACTCCGTTTAATATTCCTTATCTGCAATACTCAAAAACAAGGAAAAAACAGAAACTGGCAATAGGCTCTAGATTAATAGGTTAGTCCCAAAAATAATATAAAATAGCATATTAATGAATATAAAACATCCAAAACAGATAATATAATAGCATGGAACAATCAAAAATTATAGATACGTTGGAGACGTATCAAGCATCCCCAAGCTTAATTCCTGCTCGTCCTCTAGTAGGTAAATGATAAAAACAGAATTTTTGATGTGGAATGCTACCTAACATATTTATCCATGTAATATTCTTTATTGTGGCATGAATATTCAGATCCGTAAGATTCAAAACAATAGTCTAATATTGACATAAAAACAGTAATACTTCGAGCACACCAACAAGGCAATTGTGTCCTTTCGAAATAACATGGCCTTAGAAAGTTATCCCTACAAAATCATATGGTCTGGCTATGCTCCATCTTCCCCACACAAAGTATCTAAATCATGCACAACCCCGATGAACAAGTCAAGCAATTGTTTCACACTTTTGGTGTTCTCAAACCTTTTCAACTCTCACGCAATACATGAGCGTGAGCCATGGATATAGCACTATAGGTGGAATAGAATATGGTGGAGGTTGCAAGGAAAAAGGGAGAAGATAGTCTCACATCAACTAGGCGTATCAACGGACTATGGAGATGCCCATCGATAGATATCAATGTGAGTGAGTAGGGATTGCCATGCAACAAATGCACTTAGAGCTATAAGTGTATGAAAGCTCAAAAAGAAAACTAAGTGGTCGTGCAAGATGAAACTCCACTAGTTATATGAAAGTGACAAAATAGGAGACTCTCTATCATGAAGATCATGGTGCTACTTTGAAGCACAAGTGTGGAAAAATATAGTAGCAATTGTCCCTTCTCTCTTTCTCTCATTTTTTTTGGTGGGCATCTTTGGCCTCTTTTTTTTATTTGGGCTTCGCTGGCCTCTTTTATTTTTTTGTAAAGTCCGGATACTCATCCCAACATGTGAGGGAGTCATGGATTCCATCATCCTTTTCTCACACGGGACAATGCTCTAATAATGAAAATCATCACACTTTTATTTACTTACAACTCAAAAAGAAAATTACAACTCGATACCTATGACAAAATATGACTCTATATGCAAGATGAAAGTGATGGTGCATGTCATGAAAAGCGGAATGGTGGAAGTTGCATGGCAATATATCTCGGAATGGCTATGGAAATGCCATAATAGGTAGGTATGGTGGCTGTTTTGAGGAACATATATGGTGGCTGTTTTGAGGAAGGTGGGTTTGATGTACCGGCGAAAGTTGCGCGGTACTAGAGAGGCTAGCAAAGGTGGAAGGGTGAGAGTGCGTATAATCCATGGACTCAACATTAGTCATAAAGAACTCACATACTTATTGCAAAAGTCTATTAGTTATCAAACAAAGCATTAGACGCATGCCCCTAGGGGAGAGGTTGGTAGGAGTTAACCATCGCGCGCTCCCGACCCTCACACAAAGGTTGACAATCATTAAACAAATCATGCTCCGACTTCGTTACATAACGGTTCACCATACGTGCATGCTACGGGAATCACAAACTTCAACACAAGTATCTCTTCCAATTCACAACTACTCACTAGCATGACTCTCATATTACCATCTCCATTATCTCAAAACTATATGCAAGGAATCAAACTTCTCATAGTATCCAATGCACTTTAATATGAAAGTTTTTATTATATCCCTCGAAGAGTTTTGCAAAGATATGAAATCATGCATATAAGAATTCAAAAAAGACTCAAATAATATTCATAGATAATCTGAACATAAACCCACAATTCATCGGATCTCGACAAACACACCGCAAAAGAGTATTACATCGGATAGATCTCCATGAAGATCATGAAGAACATGGTATTGAAGAGCAAAGAGAGAGAAGAAGCCATCTAGCTACTAGCTATGGACCCGAAGGTCTGTGGTGAACTACTCACGCATCATCGGAGGGGCAATGGAGTTGATGTAGATGCCCTCCGTGATCGGATCCCCCTCCGGCAGATTACCGGAAAAAGGCTCCAAGATTGGATCTCATGGGAACCGAGGCTCCTGGCGGCGGAAAAGTGTTTTCGTGGCTCTTTTTGGTATCCAGGGAATATTTCTGAATTTATAGGCCGAAGAATAGGGTTGGAGGAGTTGCCGTGGGGCCACAAGCCAGGGGGGCGCCCCCCCCCCCTAGGGCGCGCCCTTGTGGCTTGTCGCCACACGATGGCTCCCCTGCCTTGGTCTCCAAGTCCTCTGGGTTGCTTCTGGTCCAAGAAAAATTATTCCGAAGATTTTATTCCGTTTGGACTCCATTTAATATTCCTTATCTGCAATACTCAAAAACAAGGAAAAAACAGAAACTGGCACTAGGCTCTAGATTAATAGGTTAGTCCCAAAAATAATATGAAATAGCATATTAATGCATATAAAACATCCAAAACAGATAATATAATAGCATGGAACAATAAAAAATTATAGATACGTTGGAGACATATCAGCCCGCTTTTGTGTGGAAGATGTGGCAACGTTGGTCCTCATCTTGTTGTTGTTGAAGAGTTAAAACCTTGGAGACAACAAGAGCGTGGCTCGGATCGTTGTCGCAAAAGATTTGTGAATATTCATTCACTTGGTGGTGCATGGCCACATGCTCTAGTGCTTCCATCTCGTCTTCGCTCATGGAATCATATGTGCCATCGTCTTGAAGGATCATGATGCGTCTTGTTGTGCACTCGAAAGTCTTGTGGCCTCGGCCTTGGCACGTGAAACACTTGATGGAGCTTGATTTAGCGGTAGCATCTGGTGTCGGTGTAGAGGATGAAGCTCTCGGATTGTAGTTGTTTGTAGGAGGGCGGCTTGACGAAGTCGTCTTGTCCTTGTAACTTGACTTGTGGCCGGTAGTAGTTGGAGGTTTCGTAGTCGAAGGCGTCGTGGTCGGAGAAGCTTGTGCACTTGATCTATAGGTCTTGGAAGAGAACTTGGAGTACTTGTAGTCATCTTGCACTTGGCGTTCCACCTTGGTTGCTTGATGCACTAGATCAAGTAAGTTGGAGTATGGTTGGAAGTCCGCGATTTTCTTGACTTGGTAGTTGAGGCCATTCAAGAAACGCGCCATTGTTTGCTCCTCATCTTCCTTTAAATTGGCCCGGATCATAGCAATTTCCATCTTGATAGTATTCTTCCAACGACTTGGTGCCTTGCTTGAGGAGTTGTAGCTTCTTGAAGATATCACGATTGTAGTGGGTAGGCACGAAGCGACCTCTCATGAGGTCCTTCATTTGTGCCCAAGTGGTGATATGAGGTTCACCTCTCTCTCCTCTTCGCTCAATCACTTGTTCCCACCAAATGAGAACGTAGTCTTGTAACTCAAGGGAAGTCGTGGCTATCTTCTTCTCTTCCTCAAAGTTGTGCAATCGGAATATCTTGTCAACCTTGAGCGCCCATGAGAGATAGTCTTTGGGATCATTGCTTCCTAAAAACTTAGGCATGGTGAACTTGAGCTTGCCGAAGCATTGTTCTTCATTGTGATTGTTTTGGTGATGCCCTTGTCTTGGAGGAGGTACATCATTGTTGTTGTCGAGTTGACGTCGTGGTTGCCTTGGGGCTTCGTCATCATTGGGCTCGATGTAATGTGCTTGAGGACGTTTGCGAGGTCCTCGCACTCGGTTTCTTCTTTCTTGGTGCTCCTCTTGGCGAGTGGCTTCTTCTTGGCGTTCACGCCGGAGGGCTTCTTGTTCGTCGCATGCTTGGCGGTTGCATTCTTCCAAGGCGCGTGTTGCTTCATGGAGAGCGCGTTGGGCTTCAATTTGTTGTTCATGGCGACGACGTTGTTCTTCTTCACGGCATTGTCGTTCTTGTTCTTGTTCATGTTGAAGACGTTGGTCGCGCTCACGTAGGCGATCTTGCAATCCATTGCCATGGAATGGATTCTTCGAAGCTTGACGTTGGCGATCTTGTGGCGCACTCGGACCAAAGCGGTCGTCTCGATGATGAGAACATGCTCGAGGTGGACTTGCGCCGGAAGAGTACTCCGATGAGTGATGACTTGATTGGTGCCGCCTTGATGAAGTAGATGTTGAAGGAGCGCGGTTGACCATTAAGGAACGGAACTCCTCCATTTGACTTGATAACTTGGTGTTGAGGTAGTCCTGCATGCGCACCTCGAATTCGCGCAAGTCGGTGGCGAGTTGCTCAATGCGATCGTTCAAGACATCTTGCGATTGGGTTATTTCTTTGTGTGCGCCGAAGAAGTGCAACTTGGTGACGTAGTCATGCGCGTCGTCGTCATGCTCCTCAAATACTGGGTTTGACATGGTTGACCTATCCATATCATTCAAGTAGATATAAGTGGAAGAATGAGAAGACAAAACCAATTACCGTTCCAAAAGTTGACAATGGATCAAAGATCACTCAATGTGCAAATATGGAAATAGTAGAATTAGTACGAGAAATCGTCCTTCTCACACCTACACAAACAAGGCTTAAGGAGTAGCTTGGTTAGGATAGTGGCACAAAATCCAAGCAATCCGGAAGATAAGATTCGATAATGTTGAAAGATATTCGTAAATTCGCAAGTAAAACAATTTAGATAAATAGCAATGAGTATACACGGAAACACACACACGGATAGATAAGTGGAGTCGTGCAACCAAGGAATGAGCACAAAATGTGGAATCCATGAAAAAAGCTCGTGTTGCGCAACACTAGAGAGACGCTAGCACGATTGCTCAAATGGGTGTGATACGAACTTGTGCACAACCTATAAGAAACAAAACGTGTCGTCTTCCTATTCCCGACTTGCTATGTATGTATGAGGCACGTGTCACTCGCTCAAGTGATCCAAGATGATCAAGTATCACTACTGCAGGATGGTCCAAAGACGACACATCAATCAGAGACCCTTCGACGAAACTGTGTGATGCACGGATCGCAAATGGTATAGTTCAAGCTCCGTCGCCAATAACGCGAACTGTGTGCGATGGCGGATCCATCAAATACGATTCATAAAATAGTTGCGTGTGCGATCTATGTCAGATAGTTTGTTCTTATGAATCATTTGTGATTAGCAAAGATAACAAAAATGGTTACACAGATCCAAATGTGTGCAATAGTGGGCACATAGTTCACTCACATAAACTGTGTGCGATGATATAGAAGAACACAAACAATTCGGCATAACAAGATGTGTGCGATATAGGGCACACAATTCACTACCATAAACTGTGTGCGATAATATAGCAGAACACAAACGATTCGGTATAACAAGATGTGTGCGATATAGGGCACACAGTTCACTACCATAAACAGTGTGTGATGATATAACAGAACACAAACGATTCAGCATAACAAGATGTGTGCGATAGAGGGCAAACAGGTGAGTAATCAGAATCGTGTGCGAACACCAGAAATAACACAAACGATTGGTGTTAATAACCTATGTGTGTTGTGGGGAAACGCTTGCTGGTATACAATTTGTCAGCGATTGATGAAATCATCACCGACGGGTTTCATAATTTTGTCCGTGTGTACTATGATTTTCTCTGTCTGCACAACATCTATGCTGCCTACAGGTCACTCGGGTGAGCTATTTGCGATGAGCCAAAATAACACAAATGGTTGCATAGATCAAGATGTGTGCGACAGACGGCATATTGTGCGCTCGGATGAAATGTGCGAGCCAAAATAACACAAACAATTGGGTGTAACAAATTGTGTGTGATGCCCAGCAAACAGGTCAGTAATCTAAATTGTGTGGAAAGACAAAAAATAACACAAACAGATAATGACACAGACGATTCCTGGTAATAAGCATCTGATTCAGAAAATGATAGCACAAATTATCGTTCGCACTCCTACATAATCGACTAAACTGTTGGGGAACGTTGCATGGGAAACAAAAAATTTCCTACGCACACGCAAGATCTATCCATGGTGATGAGCATCTACGAGAGGGAGAGTGGATCTACATACCCTTCTAGATTGCTAAGCGGGAAGCGTTAAGAAACGCAGTTGATGCAGTCGAACGTCTTCGCGATCCAAATCGCCGAGCGTCCCGCGATCCAATCACGATCTAGTACCGAACGGACGGCACCTCCGCGTTCAGCACACGTACAGCTCGATGACGATCTCCACCTTCTTGATCCAGCAAAAGGGAGCGGAGAGGTAGGTGAGTTCTCCGGCAGCGCGACGGCGCGGCGACGGTGGTGGTGGAACTATTCCAGCGGATCTTCACCTAAGCACTGCTGGAAACTAGAGGACTTGACCTATCGGGGAGAGAGGGCTGCACCGTGGCTAAAGTTTCTTGTGCTACTGCCCTCTCTCCCCTCTAGTATATAAAGGAGGGAGGGGAGGGTCTGGCCGACCTAGGAACCCTCCTAGGAGTCGGCCGCAAGGAGGAGGTGGAGGAGTCCACCTCCGATCCTACTCCTAGTAGGATTCCTTCCCTTCCCCCTCTTGGACTTTCCCTTTCCCACAAGTCTTGCCGCATAGGCCTTCTTGGGCCGGCCGCCCAGCCCACCAGGGGCTGGTGCACCACCCTCAGGCCCGTGTGACCCACTTGGGGTGTGGTGGGCCCACATGGTGGACCCCCGGAACCCATTCGTCACTCCCGGTACACTGTCGGAAATGCCCGAAACTTTTCCGGAGTTCAAACACCACCTTCCTATATATCAATCTTTACCTCCAGACCATTCCGGAGCTCCTCGTGACATCCTGGATCTCATCCGGGACTCCGAACAACCTTCGGTCACCACCATACATAACTCTATACTACCAAAACGTCACCGAACCTTAAGTGTGCAGACCCTACGGGTTCGAGAACTATGTAGACATGACCGAGACACCTCTACGGTCAATAACCAATAGCGGGACCTGGATGCCCATATTGGTTCCTACATATTCTACGAAGATCTTTATCGGTTGAACCTCTATGTCAAGGATTCAGTTAATCCCGTACGTTGTTCCCCTTGTTCTTCGGTATGTTACTTGCCCGAGATTCGATCGTCGGTATCTCTATACCTAGTTCAATATCGTTACTAGCAAGTCTCTTTACTCGTTCCGTAATACAAGATCCTGTGGCTAACACTTTAGTCACATTGCTTGCAAGGCTTGTTCTGATGTTGTCTTAACGAGTGGGCCCTGAGATACCTCTCCGTCACACGGAGTAACAAATCCCAGTCTTGATCCATGCCCACTCAACAGACACCCTCGGAGATACCTGTAGAGCATCTTTATAGTCACCCAGTTACGTTGTGACGTTTGATGCACACAAGGCATTCCTCCGGTGTCAGTGAGTTGCATGATATCATGGTCATAGGAACAGATACTTGACATGCAGAAAACAATAGCAATAAACTGACACGATCATATGCTACATTCATAGTTTGGGTCTTGTCCATTGATGGGGATATGTACCTAGGGTAGGGTCATAAGCCTGACCTACATACCCTACCTAAGGACACTGCCCCAGAAAGCTTAAGGACTACAAGGAAGTCTCCGACTGAAATCACCAAGACATACGAGTCACTCGACAATATCCACTCGGAGATTACCTTTCACTCGACGGTTATCTTTCACTCGGAAGAACCGGAAGACAGTCGACCACAGAAGGTAAGAAGCCACCCCAGGGAGGCCAACGGGCAGGCGTTTGTCTAGATCATTAGTAGCATTTATTACATACGTTACGAGTAACGTTCATCTTTATAGCCACGATCGGACCCTTAGATGCCGGACATTATGAGGGGCAGCGCACTCTATATAAGCCGCCCCTCCCCTCTGGCACAAGGGTTCGCACCCTGTAACTCCTATATTCCACACGACAGAAAAGCTCCTGAGCACCGAGACGTAGGGCTGTTACCTCCACGAGAGGGGCATGAACTCGTACATCTGCGTGTACACCCTCGCCGTAGCTAGGACTCTGCCCTCTCCCTTCGTACCCCTATCTTCTACTGCCAGGCTCGTTCCCATGACAGTTGGCGCCCACCGTGGGGCAGGCTTCTAAGCAACTTCCGACGAGGTTGCATTTTTTCTCCTTCGTCATGTCTTCCGGCAGTGATTTGTTCCTGGGCCACGAGATCCGTCTCGGAGCGCTCACCTTCATCGCCGACGACTCGGCATGGCTCCAGGAAGCGCCTCTAGATGTTGAGGCGCTCCCGATCCGCGGGGCGACGCACTTCTCTGCGAGCTCCTGCGGTGTACTCCTTCTACAACCGTCGACTCCGTACCTGTCAGTCCTCCCCGCTGGTCGTCGCCGCAAGCGATCTGGTCGTTCGCGGCTCCAGCGCTGGGTTAGGCATGCGGCGGCTCGCCAAGTTTCGTCTCCGCAGATTGCGGCTATCGAGCCCGCCGAATCACTTCACGGCGTGTTCGACTCGGCGTCGGATCCATCTGATGTTCCCTCCGAGTGCGAGAGTTGCGATCCTGCGATGGAGGTTCTCATGGCTGGCTCTCATCAGAGTCCGCCGCCCGGCTTCAATCGCGACAGACGCGAAGCTGGAGGACCGTCGAATGAACAGCACCGCCGAGATAAGGATATCCTCCATACTCCTATCATCGGGGCGACTGCTGAGGCTCAGGCCGTGGAGGCCACTCACCTTCGACTCAAAGAGATGCAGGAGGCACTCGACGAGCGTGCCCGCCAGCGTCCACCCGTTTCCAGTCGACGTCAGCGACAGTTGTTTTCGACTGGTTCTCATAACAATGTCAAGGTCTTCCGTACTCCAATTCTGAATGTTGCAGCAGCTGCGAAGATAGTAGATTCCATTCAGCCGTCCCGCTCGGAGGCTGGGAGGGGTTTGCAGCAGATCCGAGCGTTGCTAGATGCAGCGCAGCAGCAGAATTCGGCTGTTTCTCAGTCGCGCAATAGGTTGCATAGTAACTCCCCCAGGGCAGACACAGTTCAGTCGGCGCACAGCCCGGGGTCACCTCTGCGTCGCAGAGGAGGAGGTTACCATGAAGATCAGTACCAAGATCAGGGGCGAGACAATTTTGCTCCTCATTATCACCGTGATGACCGCTGTCGAGTGCTTACTCCTCCGCGGAGTGGATCGCATGTGCCCCGGCACTATGACGATAGGCGCCCGTTCGGCGATGAGCGGAATCCTGGGTTCGATGCAAGGAATGTCCTTGCCCAAAGGCGGATCGACAGAGGCAGAGCCCACAGAGATGGTAATGACAGAGACTATCCGAGTGGAAGTGGGACCGTTGTTTCTGGTCCCGAGTGTTTCAGCAGAGCCATTCGCTCTGCGGAGATTCCCCCCAACTTCAGGTTGGCGGCTGGAATAAGCAAGTTCCCTGGCGAGTCAAAGCCTGAAACATGGTTGGATGATTACCGAGTGGCTGTGCAGATTGATGGAGGAAATGACAATGTAGCCATGAAGCATTTGTCCTTGATGTTGGATGGTTCGGCCCGGGCGTGGTTGAATCGCTTGGCTCCTTCTAGCATCTATTTCTGGGAGGATCTTGCCCGAGTGTTCATCAGTACCTTCGAGGGTACTTGCAAGCGTCCTGCGGGTTTGATTGATTTGCAGCATTGTGTTCAGAAGCCCAATGAGTCTTTGAGAGATTACATACAGCGTTGGTCCACTTTGCATCACACAGTGGAGAATGTTTCCGAGCATCAGGCCGTTTGTGCTTTCAAGGCCGGTGTGAAGTACAGAGAGCTTTACCTGAAGTTTGGGCGGACAGGTGACATTTCCCTGAGTAAAATGATGGAGATTGCCACTCGGTACGCTAATGGCGAAGAAGAAGACCGCCTCCGTAGCGGCAAAGGAAAAGTAGTCGACCACGACGCCGGTGGTGGCAATTCCAGTCGGAAGCAGAAGCGCAAAGATGATGCTCCTGCCCAGGCAGAGGCGGCCACTCTGGCGGCACACGGCAAAAACAAAGGAAAGTCTAAAGCAAAGTTTACCCCCAAGAAGTCAAAGAATCAGTCGGGTACAGATGTTATGGATTTACCGTGTGCAATCCACACGAAGAAAGATGAAGAGGGCAATTTGATATTGCCGAAGCATACCACTCGACAGTGCCATTTGCTGATCCAGCAGTTCAAGGAAAGTCAGTCGAGTGAGAAAGATCCTGAAAAGGAGGATGAAGAAGACAAAGAAGAGTTCCCTGAGGTCAATGCCACTCTGTTGATTTTTGCTGATGTTGAAAGCAAGAGTCGACTGAAAGTTATAAACAGAGAAGTCAACATGGCTGTTCCTGCTACCCCCACGTACCTCAAGTGGTCTCAAACTGCTATCACATTCGACCAGTCAGATCACCCAGCTCATATCGCCACCCCTGGTCGGCAGGCGCTGGTGGTGGACCCGGTTGTGGGAGGCACTCGACTCCGCAAAGTTTTGACGGATGGAGGGAGTGGTCTGAACACTTTGTATGCAGATACCCTAAAGGGGATGGGCATTCTGATGTCCCGACTCAGCGAAAGCAACATGCAGTTCCACGGAGTCATCCCTGGGAAGAAGGCCAAGTCACTCGGCCAGATAGCATTGGATGTGGTATTCGGCACAGACAAGAATTTTAGAAAAGAGAAATTGACTTTTGAAGTTGTAGACTTTCAGAGCACGTATCATGCCATCCTTGGTCGTCTGGCTTATGCTCGTTTCATGTCCCGTCCATGTTACGTGTATCTCAAGCTGAAGATGCCCGGGCCCAAGGGTGTGATCACAGTCACTGGCAATCGACAGAGGGCTGAGGAGTGCCTTCAGCAGGGCTCCAAAATCGCCGATCATCAGATGGCTGTGGTCGAATTGGAAGAGTACAAGAAGAGTGCTGATCCTGCCGACCTGCTGCGTGCCAAGAAACCTGCCTCTGAGTCAGCTTTCAAGTCGGCAGGCGAAGTGAAACAAGTGCACATTCACCCGACAGATCCTAGTGCTGCTCCGACCAACGTCTCCACGACACTCGACAGCAAATAGGAAGCCGAGCTCATCCAGTTCCTCCGTGAGAACTGGGACATCTTCGCATGGAAGCCTGCTGACATGCCGGGTGTACCCAGGGAACTGGCTGAGCACAGACTGAGAGTCGACCCGAAGGCCAAGCCTGTGAAGGAGCACTTGTGTCGGTCGGCAGCAGAGAAGCGGAAAGCAATCGGCGAGGAGGTGGCTCGTCTCTTGGCGGCTAAGTTTATACGTGAGATTTACCACTCCGAGTGGTTATCGAACGTCGTCATGGTCCCTAAGAAGGACAAGTCACTCCGCATGTGTATTGACTTCAAACATATCAATCGGGTCTGCCCGAAAGACCATTTTCCGCTCCCCCGCATTGATCAGATTGTCGACTCAACTGCGGGGTGCGAGCGTCTATCTTTTCTTGATGCTTACTCTGGCTACCATCAGATCCGTCTGTTTGGTCCAGATGAAATAAAGACAGCCTTCATCACCCCTTTCAGGTGTTTTTGTTACATCACCATGCCTTTTGGTTTGAAAATTGCTGGCGCTACTTTCATGCGCATGATTAAAAAATGTTTGCTTGATCAGATCCCTCGGAATGTCGAAGCGTACATGGATGATATTGTCGTCAAGTCTCGCAAAGGTTCCGACCTGTTGTCTGACTTGGCTGAGACATTCGCCAACTTGAGGAGATACGATATCAAGTTAAACCCAACTAAGTGCACTTTCGGTGTTCCTGGTGGCAAGTTACTCGGTTTTCTCGTTTCCGAACGAGGAATCGACATCAATCCTGAAAAGATCAGTGCCATCACCCGAATGAAAAGCCCTGAGGGTGTGCACGATGTCCAGAAGCTCATAGGTTGCCTAGCAGCGTTGAGTCGATTCATTTCTCGTCTCGGTGAGAAGGCATTGCCTTTATACCGACTGATGAAGAAGTCTGATAAATTCGAGTGGACTCCAGAAGCTGAAGCAGCGTTTGTTGGGCTCAAAGCCCTTCTTTCCACCCAGCCGGTGCTTGCTGCTCCGCACAGCAAAGAGCCCTTGCTCCAGTACATTGCGGCCACTAATCAGGTCGTCAGTACAGTTCTCACTGTCGAGCGGGAAGAGGAAGGCAAAGCTTACAAGGTCCAGCGTCCTGTTTATTACATTTCTGAAGTGTTGACTCCTTCAAAGCAAAGGTATCCACATTACCAGAAGCTCGTATATGGTATATATCTGTCAGCGAAGAAGGTGGCACACTACTTCCAGGATCACTCAATTTCAGTCGTCAGTGATGCTCCGTTGTCTGAGATTCTCAACAATCGAGACGCGACTGGTCGAGTGGCTAAATGGGCTATTGAGCTCCTTTATTTTGACATCAAGTTTGAAGCGAAAAAGGAAATCAAGTCTCAAGCTCTTGCTGATTTCCTGGCCAAGTGGATTGAACAGCAGCAGCCGATCCAAATTCACTCGGCACACTGGACCATGTTCTTTGACGGCTCTAATATGCTGAATGGGTCTGGTGCTGGTGTAGTATTGGTATCCCCAAAAGGCGACAAACTCAGTTATGTCATGCAGATTCACTTCGATTCTTCCAACAATGAAGCTGAATACGAAGCACTCCTATACGGGTTGCGTATGGCCATCTCACTCAGCGTCCGGCGCCTGATGGTTTACGGTGACTCCGATTTGGTGGTCAATCAGGTGATGAAAGAGTGGGATGTCAGGAACCCTGCTATGACTGGATACTGCAACGCAGTAAGGAAGCTTGAGAAGAAGTTTGAAGGTTTGGAACTCCATCATGTTCCTCGAGTGAAAAATCAGGCAGCTGATGAGCTAGCAAAGATTGGATCCACTCGGAAGCCTGTCCCCAGCAACGTGTTTCTCGAACACCTACATTCTCCTTCGGTACAGGAAGATCCCTTCACTGAAGAGCCCCCACAAGGAAAGAGCGCCTCTGATCCGACTAAAGTCGACATACCAGCGGTCATAGATCTGGTCATGGAGATTCTGGTGATCACGCCCGATTGGACAGTACCTTATATTGCATACATTCTGAGGCGAGAACTCCCAGATGGTGAAGATGAAGCTCAACAGATAGTCCGCAGATCCAAGGCCTTTACTGTTATGGATGGACAACTCTACAGAGAAAGTGTAACTGGCGTGATTCAGCGGTGTATTTCTCCTGAAGAAGATCAACTGATTTTGGAGGAGATTCACTCGGGAACTTGTGGTCATCATGCGTCCTCTAGGACAATTGTTGCCAAAGCATACCGAGCTGGTTTCTTCTGGCCGCGCGCCAACGAGATGGCTAAAGAGATTGTTGATCACTGTGAAGGATGCCAGTTCTATTCGAATCTGTCACACAAACCTGCGTCTGCCTTGAAAACTATTCCACTTGTCTGGCCGTTTGCAGTATGGGGTTTGGATATGGTTGGTCCCCTTCGAACAGGACAGAGTGGATTCACTCACTTGCTTGTAGCAGTCGACAAGTTCACTAAGTGGATTGAAGCCAAACCCATCAAGAAGCTGAACGCTCGAACTGCTATCAAATTCATGAAAGAGATAACTTTCCGGTATGGAGTTCCCCACAGTATCATTACAGACAATGGCTCAAACTTTGACTCAGAAGAGTTCAGACACTTTTGCTCCTCTCAAGGCACTCGGGTGGATTACGCATCCGTTGCGCACCCCCAGTCAAACGGTCAAGCTGAGCGAGCGAACGGCCTTATCCTTCAAGGGCTTAAACCTCGGCTCATGCGAGACCTCGATCATGCAGCTGGAGCTTGGGTCACTGAATTGCCGTCTGTTCTGTGGGGCTTGAGGACGACTCCTAACCGGTCGACTGGACGCACTCCTTTCTTCTTGGTGTATGGAGCCGAAGCCGTTTTGCCAAGTGATGTCCTTCACAATTCTCTCCGAGTAGACCTATATTCTGAAGCTGAAGCTGAGCAAGCACGACAAGACGGTGTTGATCTCCTGGAAGAAGAACGCGAGATGGCTTTGATTCGGTCGACTGTATATCAGCAAGATCTGCGCTGCTTCCATGCAAGGCACGTCAAGAGTCGGTCGTTCCATGAAGGTGATCTTGTGCTCCGAGTAGATCAGCAGCGACCTCATAAACTGGCCCCAGCGTGGGAAGGCCCTTTCGTCATCACCAAAGTGCTGAACAACGGAGCCTACCACCTCTTCAACCTCAAGAAGAATGTCGACGAGCCACGCGCCTGGAATGCGGATTTGCTTCGACGTTTTTATACTTGACGACTGAGTTGTTTTGATGTAATAAGAGTACTCCAGACAGTTTCGTTTGTTAAAGTTATGACTCCTGCAGTCTATTGTCGATTCCGATCGCACAATTACGCATTTAAAAACTTCTTCGAGTGACGAGCGATCCTCTCACTCGGGGGCTTAGCTGCGAACCAGTTTTCGCCTAAGTTAAAAACCCTTCCGAGTGAATGGTATTCCATTCACTCGGAAACTTAGCTGCGAACCAGTCTTCGTCTAAGTTCAAAACTTCTCCAAGTGACGAGCGATCCTCTCACTCGGGGGCTTAGCCGCGAACCAGTTTTCGCCTAAGTTAAAAACCCTTCCGAGTGAATGGTATTCCATTCACTCGGAAACTTAGCTGCGAACCAGTCTTCGTCTAAGTTCAAAACTTGTCCAAGTGACGAGCGATCCTCTCACTCGGGGGCTTAGCCGCGAACCAGTTTTCGCCCAAGTTAAAAACCCTTCCGAGTGAATGGTATTCCATTCACTCGAAAACTTAGCTGCGAACCAGTCTTCGTCTAAGTTCAAAACTTCCCTGAGTGACGAGCGATCCTCTCACTCGGGGGCTTAGCAGTGAACCAGCTTTCGCCTAAGTTAAAAACCCTTCCGAGTGGATAGCATTCCATTCACTCGGAAACTTAGCCGCGAACCAGTCTTCGTCTAAGTTCAAAACTTCTCCGAGTGACGAGCGATCCTCTCACTCGGGGGCTTAGCTGCGAACCAGCTTTCGCCTAAGTTAAAAACCCTTCCGAGTGGATAGCATTCCATTCACTCGGAAACTTAGCCGCGAACCAGTCTTCGTCTAAGTTCAAAACTTCTCCGAGTGACGAGCGATCCTTTCACTCGGGGACTTAGCTGCGAACCAGTTTTGGCCTAAGTTAAAAACCCTTCCGAGTGGATAGCATTCCATTCACTCGGAAACTTAGCCTTGAACCAGTCTTCGTCTAAGTTCAAAACTTCTCTGAGTGACGAGCGATCCTCTCACTCGGAGGCTTAGCTGCGAACCAGCTTTCGCCTAAGTTAAAAACCCTTCCGAGTGGATAACATTCCATTCACTCGGAAACTAAGCTGCGAACCCGTTTTCGCCTAAGTTAAAAACTCTTCCGAGTGGATAGCATTCCATTCACTCGGAAACTTAGCTGCGAATCAGTCTTCGCCTAAGTTAAAAAACCTTTCTGAGGGAATAATATTCCTTTTATTCGGGGACTTAGCTGCGAACCAATCTTCGCCTAAGTCTGAAATTCTACCGAATGCTGAACATCCGTTCCTTTTCGGGAGCAAAACAAAATTCAGCCAAACAAAGGATTGACAGCAAAATGCAGATAAATCCAAAGTTTTTAGCGCAGCAAAAATTTGTTCGCGCAAAGGGAAGTACTCAGGCCCAGGGCCTGAACGAAGTTTTAATCAGTTACACCATCACTCAGCATACCGAGGCAAATAAAGTTTTAATTATGAGCAAAGTATTTTTCAAGCACCAGTAGGGCTCGCCGGCTCGACGAAGGTGTCCAAATCAATCCCGTCAGCAATCCGAGTGGCTGCTTCAATGAAGGTCTCCATGAAGTCTTCAAATTGGAGTTTCTTTGTGTTGATCACTCGGAGAGCCTTCAGTTTGTCCTCCCTGGCCTCCTTGCAATGAACCCGGACGAGTGAAAGTGCCACATCAGCACCGCAGCGAGCGGCGGATTTCTTCCATGCCTGCACTCGACCAGGGATCTCATTGAGGCGGGTCATCATTGACTCAAGGTCAGTATGGAGGGAGTCTTCAGGCCACAATTCCTTGTCGACCTTCTCCAACGCAGCCCTCAGTCGAGTGACATAACCTTGGACATTCCTGAGACGAGCTTCAAGTCGAAACATGTCCATGGCCACAGCGTCCCCGACATGTGACTTGGTGGGATCCAGATTTGGCTTGATCTCTTCAGTTTCCTTCTCAAAATCTTGACAGAATTCTGCGCGAAGAGAAAGCGAAAAGATGATCACATTGCCCTTCTAAAGAAATCAAAGAAATTCACACGTCAGAGGAAAGTTACCTTCAAGCATGCCGAACATCTTCTTCGCGAAGTCTCCTAGGTATTGCTCCAGAGCGCTCCTTCTCTTGGTCTGCAGTTCGAGCTTTTTGATCCAATCGGCCCGTTCCTGCTTGAGTTTGGTATTCTCTTCTTCCAATTTGCTGGCCACGGCAAGTTTCTTCTCGGCAGCTTCAGTTTTCTCCCTCGCTACCTTCTGAGCGTCAGCGAGTGCTTTGTCCTTGTCTTCAAGCGCCTTCTTCATGGTATCTAAAGAAATAGCATTGTTGAGTCGCGCTTGGAGTCGGCGGTTCTCATCACGTACGTCTGTTCGAGTGGATTCACTCGGTTCAAAGGATGGAAGATGAAAGTAATAATGCAATTGATCGACAAGGATTACCTCCCAAGGTCTTCAGTTCAGTCTGTGCACGGTCCAGGTTGTTATTCGTCAGCTCCAGATCCAGCAGAAGTCGATTCTTTTCCTTCTCCAGCTCGACATACTTGGTCCCGAGCCCACAGGCTTTCTGAAATCAGCAAAGAAGTAGTTCAGTCGACGATAATGTTTTTTCAGCCCCGAGTGGAAAAGAACATGTCCAGTCGACTGGATTGCAGCCCGTAGCCCCACCTCACACCCCTGCAAAGCGTCATATCATGGTTGATGGAAATGATGTCCATGAAACCTGCAGGACAGGTGACGACTGTACTCCAAGTACGAAAAAGGACTCCGAATCCAAAGTTCTTAAGACTACTGCCCATCGTAAACGATCGACAGTAGTCTCGGGGACTACACCCAGTGGGTGCACTCAGCGTGCCCCCACTGGATACAAAATCACTCGACTAGGTCTGACCTGTCCGAGTATAAACAAAAGAAGCAAACATGCAACCATTGTCTCTATCAGACCCCCGCCGAGGCAAGCACTCGATGGCGGTCTCGGGGACTACACCCAGTGGGTGCACTCAGCGTGCCCCCACTGGACCTACTACCACTCGACAAGGTCTGTCCTGTCGAGTGAAAGTCAACTATCAACACAAATTTAAGACCCCTGCCGACGTCTTCGCCATTCGACAGCGGTCTCGGGGACTACACCCAGTGGGTGCACTAAGCGTGCCCCCACTGGACCAAAAACCACTCGACTAAGACCCGATCTACTCGAGGAAAAAACAAGCAAGTATGCATCTGAAGAAAACACCCAGCGGGTGTAAAGTCAAGTTGGACAGGAATTCAATCGGAAATGAACTTACAATCGAACTTACTCGGACATTGGCTTGAAGCGCGGAACTGGCATCATAGGCTAATTTGCTGGCCTCGTACGCCTCCTTCGTTCGCAGCATCATTTGCCCAGCCTGGATCATGGCCTCTTTGGCAGCTCCAGTCTGGTCTTCTGGGATGTGGTACAAAGGATATGCAGTCGTCGGAGGAGTTGGTGCTGCAGTTGAGGTAGCAAGAGGAGCTTGAAGTTGTCCAATTGGCGCTGAAACCACTAGAGTTGAAGTTGCTGGCGGAGCACTCGACAGCGGAACCACAAGATCGGCTCTGGCTCGGGAAGAATCACCAAGCTCTTGAGAGGGCGCAGCAGTCGACCTATGAGATGTTTGGCTCGATGATGTCCTCCAAGTGCGCATGTGTGGAGTGTCCAAAGGCACAACATCACCTTCTGCACCCCGTTGCGGCTCTTCATCGTCTTCCAAGTGGATGCCGTCGTCAACTGTCATTTGACAATATTAATTTATTCACTCGACGAATTGTTTTCAAAGATCAGACTACAGTGAAGATTCATTATACCTCGTTGGGAGGTGGCCGCGTCAGGAGTGTCCACTTCCATATGATCCCTCTCATCCCGTTGGGGCGATGTCACCGAGGTAGCAGCTCTGGGAAATAAATTTCACTCGGTCAGCAAAGACATGAAGTTTCATAACAGCAGAAAAGGAAAATAAACACTCACGTTGAGGCGACAGGCACAGTGATCTTTATGCGGGGCAGAGCCTTCCGGGGTTTTGGTGCGTCCGGCCTGAGCTGTTTCGCAGCTTTTTCAATCGACTCTGATGTCGCGGCACGGTCGCGCTTTGGGTTCCTGGTGCTTGATGCTAAAGTCTTGCTTGGGGCGGCCTCCAGGTCTTCACGCAGCTTGGTTTGACGCTCGACACCCGAAGGAGCCTGAGCTTCTACTTCGCCTTCCTCAATCTCTTCCAGGTCGTCGTCGCTACCCTCACTGTCGTCGGCGTAGTCGACGTCTGCGCTGTCGCCTACGCTCTCTTCTCCGTCCTCAGGCTGCTCCCCATTTGTCACGGGCGAGTACATGTTCGTAAACTCCTGCAAGATACAAACTGTGAAGTCAGTCGACTGAGGACGCAGTCACTCGACAAAATATGAAAGCACTCGACAAAGATATAACTCACCAGGTTCGTCGGTGGGTTCAAAGCAGAGAAGGGCAAGATTCGCTTGGCTCCCAGAGGATTATCACAGGCTCCGGTGATACTCCTGAGCCACTGAGCAACGGTCTCGTCAGAAACTTCCTCTGGATGTGACCGAGTGGAATCCTCGGGGCCAGAATAATGCCACATAGTGTGATCCCTGGCTTGAAGAGGCTGGATTCGTCGGCTGAGAAACGTCTCTAAGAGATCCATACCAGTCACTCCGCCACGGACCAGATCTACTACTGCATTCACTAGAATCCCAACCTGGACTTTCTCTCCCTTAGCCACACTCAGTGTTCTGGGAGTAGTAGGTCGATCCAAAGTGAAAGGGGGAAGACCAGTCGACATATTGGGGGATGCAACATCTTTGCAGTAAAACCATGTCGACTGCCAGCCCCGAACAGAATCAGGAAAAGTCATTGACGGAAACGAACTCCTACCCCTCTTCTGAAGCCCCAGACCACCGCATAGTTGGATGACATTGGTCTTACTATCACTAGGATTGGCTTTTTTGACACATTGGGACCGAATGGTGAATATGTGCTTGAATAAGCCTCAGTGAGGAGGACAACCCAGGAAACACTCGCACATGGTGATGAACGCAGCTAGGTACGAGATGGCATTCGGAGGAAAGTGGTGGAGTTGCGCTCCGAAAAAGTTCAAGAAACCGCGGATGAATGGATGGGGAGGCAAAGAAAAACCTCGCTCGATGTGGGTGAGGAGGAGGACTCGCTCGCCGTCGCGCGGCTCCGGCTCAGGCTCCCCCTCCGACAGCCTCCACGACCCTTCAGCAACCAGCCCGTCGTCGACAAGGTTCTGGATGTCCACCGCCTTGACGGTCGATGGGAGGAAATCTCCTTGGATCCACCCCGGCAGCGTCGTGAATCGGGCGCCCGACGGCTTCTTCGCCTTGGCTCCTCCCTTCTTGGCGCGCTCGAGCTTCTCCGTCTTGCTCTTCGTCATCGCGGCGGCGGTCGTCGAGGCGGAGTCGAGCGGTGCGCGTGGAGCAGGGGAGGCGGAGGAGAAGTGAAGATTTGGGGGAGAAACATTGTACCGGCCTCCGTGCCGTCGCCTCTTATATCCGCCCGAGTGGGTCACTAACCTGTGGGCCTGCCAAATCTCTGGGTATCCCGATTTCAGAGGAAGAGCGATACGTGGCGGAAATGGCGGCGCGAAAATCGAGGCGTCGTGCTCCCACTTGCCCGAGTCGTTGCGTCATCGTCGCGCGGCGCGCGCTTACCCAATTTTCGAATCCCGTGAAATCCGGGCCTGACGAAGCGACCCGTCGCATCAGGGGACCCTGCTGGCCACTCGGACCGGATTTTGTGCTGAAATTCACTCGGATACATTTCAAGACAGAATTGATCAGGATGACTGACAAAGGTTCCAATCAACGCAGACTTTAGTGAAGCCCTAGAATGCACTCGGAATTTTTGTGTCTTATCAGAACCCGCGTCGATCCCTTTTTCACTCGAACCCCGATCCATTCGGGGGCTAATGATGGGGATATGTACCTAGGGTAGGGTCATAAGCCTGACCTACATACCCTACCTAAGTACACTGCCCCAGAAAGCTTAAGGACTACAAGGAAGTCTCCGACTGAAATCACCAAGACATACGAGTCACTCGACAATATCCACTCGGAGATTACCTTTCACTCGACGGTTATCTTTCACTCGGAAGAACCAGAAGACAGTCGACCACAGAAGGTCAGAAGCCACCCCAGGGAGGATAACGGGCAGGCGTTTGTCTAGATCATTAGTAGCATTTATTACATACGTTACCAGTAACGTTCATCTTTATAGCCACGATCGGACCCTTAGATGCCGGACATTATGAGGGGCAGCCCACTCTATATAAGCCGCCCCTCCCCTCTGGCACAAGGGTTCGCACCCTGTAACTCCTATATTCCACATGACAGAAAATCTCCTGAGCACCGAGACGTAGGGCTGTTACCTCCACGAGAGGGGCCTGAACTCGTACATCTGCGTGTACACCCTCGCCGTAACTAGGACTCTGCCCTCTCCCTTCGTACCCCTATCTTCTACGTACTGTCAGGCTCGTTCCCACGACATCCATCACATCATTCTCCTAATGATGTGATCCCGTTATCAAATGACATCTCATGTCTATGGCTAGGAAACCTTGACCATCTTTGATCAACGAGCTAGTCTACCAGAGGCATACTAGGGACACAGTGTTGTCTATGTAACCACACATGTATCGGTGTTTCCAATCGATACAATTATAGCATGGATAATAAACGATTATCATGAACAAGGAAATATAATAATAACTACTTTTATTATTGCCTCTAGGGCATATTTCCAACAGTCTCCCACTTGCACTAGAGTCAATAATCTAGCTCACATCACTATGTGATTTACATTGTAATGAATCTAACACCCATACAGTTCTGGTGTTGATCATGTTTAGCCCTTGGAAGAGGTTTAGTCATCGGATCTGCAACATTCAGATCCGTGTGCACTTTGCCAATATTTATGTCGTCCTCCTTGATGTAATCGTGGATGGAATTGAAACGTCGCTTTATGTGTCTGGTCCTCTTGTGAAACCTTGGTTCCTTGGCTAGAGCAATGGCACCAGTGTTGTCATAGAATAGAGTCACTGGGTTTAGTGCACTAGGCACTACTCCAAGATCTGTCATGAACTCCTTCATCCAGACACCTTCCTTCGCCGCCTCCGAGGCAGCGATGTACTCCGCTTCGCATGTAGAATCATCTACCACGCTTTGCTTGGAACTGCACCAGCTTACCGCATCCCCATTGAGAATAAATACGTATCCGGTTTGTGACTTAGAGTCATCCGGATTAGTGTCAAAGCTTGCATCGACGTAACCCTTTATGACTAGCTCTTGATCACCTCCATAAACAAGAAACATGTCCTTAGTCCTTTTCAGGTACTTCAGGATATTCTTGACCGCCGTCCAGTGTTCCATTCCTGGATCACTTTGAAACCTTCCAGTCATACTTATGGCAAGGCTGACATCAGGTCTTGTGCACAGCATTGCATACATGATAGAGCCTATGGCTGAACCATAGGGGACGACACTCATCTTTTCTCTATCTTCTGCAGTCACTGGGCATTGAGTCTTACTCAACTTCACACCTTGCAACACAGGCAAGAACCCCTTCTTGGACTGATCCATTTTGAACTTCTTCAAGACTTTGTCAAGGTATGTGCTCTGTGAAAGTCCTATTAAGCGTCTCGATCTATCTCTATAGATCTTGATGCCTAATATGAAAGCAGCTTCTCCTAGGTCCTTCATTGAAAAACTCTTGTTCAAATATTCCTTCACGCTTTCCAACATTTCTATATTGTTTCCAATCAGCAATATGTCATCCACATATAATATTAGAAACGCTATAGAGCTCCCACTCACTTTCTTGTAAATACAAGCTTCTCCGTAAACTTGTATAAACCCGAACGCTTTGATCACCTCATCAAAGCGAAGATTCCAACTCCGAGATGCTTGCACCAGTCCATAAATGGATTGCTGGAGTTTGAAAACTTTGTCAGCATTCTCTGGATCGACAAAACCTTCTGGTTGCATCATATACAACTCTTCCTTAAGAAAACCGTTAAGGAACGCTGTTTTGACATCCATCTGCCAAATTTCATAATTGAAAAAGGCAGCTATTGCTAACATGATTCTGACGGACTTAAGCATCGCTACGGGTGAGAAGGTCTCATCGTAGTCAACTCCTTGAACTTGTGAAAAACCCTTTGCCACAAGTCGAGCTTTATAGACGGTGACATTACCGTCCGCGTCTGTCTTCCTCTTAAAGATCCATTTGTTCTGAATGGCCTTTCGTCCTTCAAGTAGTACTTCCAAAGCCCATACTTTGTTTTCATACATGGATACCATCTCGATTTCATGGCCTCTAACCATTTCTCGGAATCCGGGCCCATCATCGCTTCTCCATAGCTCGTAGGTTCATCGTTGTCCAACAACATGACCTCTAAGACAGGGTTGCCGTACCACTCAGGAGCAATACGCGTCCTTCTCGACCTACGAGCTTCGATAGCAACTTGATCCGAAGATTCATGATCATCATCATTAACTTCCTCTTCAACTGATGTAGGCTCTACAGAAACATCTTTCTGCGCTGCGCTACTCTCAAGTTGAAGTAAAGGTTCAACAACCTCATCAAGTTCTATCTTCCTCCCACTCAATTCTTTCGAGAGAAACTCTTTCTCAAGAAATGTTCCGTTTTTGGCAACAAACACTTTGCCTTCGGATCTGAGATAGAAGGTATACCCAACTGTCTCTTTTGGGTATCCTATGAAGATGCATTTCTCCACTTTGGGTTCCAGCTTTTCAGGCTGAAGCTTTTTGACATAAGCATCACATCCCCAAACTTTAAGAAATGACAATTTTGGCTTCTTGCCAAACCATAGTTCATATGGCGTTGTCTCAACAGATTTCGATGGTGCCCTATTTAAAGTGAATGCAGCTGTCTCTAATGCATGACCCCAAAACGATAGTGGCAAATCGGCAAGAGACATCATAGAACGCACCATATCCAATAAGGTTTGATTACGACGTTCGGACACACCATTACGCTGTGGTGTTCCAGGCGGTGTCAATTGTGAAACTATTCCACACTGTCTTAAGTGACTGCCAAACTCATAACTCAGATATTCTCCTCCTCGATCAGATCGCAGGAACTTGATCTTCTTGTTACGATGATTCTCAACTTCACTCTGAAATTGCTTGAACTTTTCAAACGTTTCAGACTTGTGTTCAATTAAGTAAATATACCCATATCTACTTAAATCATCAGTGAAGGTGAGAAAATAACGATATCCACCGCGCGCCTCAATGCTCATCGGACTGCACACATCAGTATGTATGATTTCCAACAAGTCACTTGCCCGTTCCATTGTTCCAGAGAACGGGGTCTTAGTCATCTTGCCCATGAGGCATGGTTCACATGTGTCAAGTGATTCAAAATCAAGTGACTCCAAAAGTCCATCAGCATGGAGCTTCTTCATGCGTTTTACACCAATATGACCTAAACGGCAGTGCCACAAGAAAGTGGTACTATCATTATCAACTCTACATCTTTTGGCATCAATGTTATGCACATGTGTATCATCACTATCGAGATTCAATAAGAATAAACCCCTCACATTGGGTGCATGACCATAAAAGATATGACTCATATAAATAGAACAACCATTATTCTATGATTTAAATGAGTAACCGTCTCGCAATAAACAAGATCCAGATATAATGTTCATGCTTAACGCAGGCACTAAATAACAATTATTCAGGTTCATCACTAATCCCGATGGTAATCGAAGAGCGAGCGTGCCGACGGCGATCACATCAACCTTGGAACCATTTCCCACGCGCATCGTCACTTCGTCCTTTGCCAGCCTCCGTCTATTCTGCAGTTCCTGTTTTGAGTTGCAAATGTGAGCAACCGCACCGGTATCAAATACCCAGGCACTACAGCGAGAGTTGGTAAGGTACACATCAATAACATGTATATCATATATACCTTGTTTGTTGTTGGCCGCCTTCTTGTCAGCCAAATACTTGGGGCAGTTCCGCTTCCAGTGACCAGTTCCCTTGCAATGAAAGCACTCAGTTTCTGGCTTGGGTCCAGCCTTGGGTTTCTTCACGGGAGGGGCAACTGCTTTGCCACTCTTCTTGGAGTTACCCTTCTTACACTTGCCATTCTTCTTGAAACTAGTGGTTTTATTGACCATCAACACTTGATGCTCCTTCTGAATCTTAGACTCAGCGACTTTCAACATCGCAAATAGCTCGGCGACTGACTTGTTAATCCCGTGCATGTTATAGTTCAACACGAAGCTCTTGTAGCTAGGTGGCAATGATTGAAGAACTCTGTCAGTGATTGCCTCTGCTGGAAGGGGCATCCCCAATTCAGCCAGACGGGTGGAATACCCAGACATTTTGAGTATGTGTTCACTGACAGACCCGTTCTCCTCCATCTTGCAAACATAGAACTTATCGGAGGTCTCATACCTCACGATCCGGGCATTCTTCTGAAAGATAAACTTCAACTCTAGGAACATATCATATGCTCCATGACGTTCAAAACTGTGACACCCTGATTTTTGCAACTTTTTCTTTTCAAAAACATTTGGGTTTTATTTGCAATTCAGTTGGTTTTCAAAACCCTTTCAGTTGAATTGACCTATGACTTGATGAATTTTTCTTCAAGCATCCCAAAACCTTTATCATCTTGATTTAACCCTCCATGCCTCTCTTGGATAATTTTTCACTATTTTATCTTTTCTCTAAAATCATTTTCTTAATTTGGGAATTTAGGTCATCACTATGGGTTGTGAAACAACCTATAGTTTGGTTGGTCAAATAATTCCCAAACTTTTTCCCCATCTTCTCATCATCATGGGATTCCATATTCTCCAAAAATATTTTATTGCCCAATGGGAAATTTTGGCCAGAATAATTATTTTGCTTCTGACCAGAATCTGTCCATTGTGAAGCAACCCTATTGTTTCTATTCTAGAAAATTCCCAATAAATTCCTCAAGCTCCTAGGCATTCTATCTTGCCTCAATCTCCAAAAATATCATCTTGGCCAGTACAACTTTTGAGCAGCAAGGCTCTGGTAAGTTTCTGCATTTCTGAAACCTCTGTGAAGGAAGTGCTAGCTAGAGATGCCTAATTGCTTTGAAATTTTTAGGGCATCTTCTATGCACCAAATGACCTCTCTACACCAGGTTTCATCATTTGCAGAGCAACCAGCTGAGTGCCACAAGCTCATTTGTGTTCTGACCAGAATGATAGTTTCCGAAGGAACCCCATCCATTTCTTTCTCAAATCCTCTCAAAATTTGCCAGACCATAGTCCTTCCAACCTAGAAGACCCCAGACAACTCACTTGGCTTGTAGCACAACTCATTTTTCTTCCAGATCCTCCCCAAGTTTCTGTCCAGAAAATGTAGTTGATGCTACCCTTCAGCTCAGTGGGTTTCAGGCCAAACCAGTGGCACGATTGGACTCCTCGACCCAGGGTCGATGCACCAGACACGATTTGGCAGGCTGGTTCACGCCATGTGTGCCAATGCACGCGGTGACCACACGGCCAACCCTGCCAAACGCGCGCTCTGAGCACCGCCAGGCTCGGGTCTCGTCGGAGGCCGACGACCGCGTAGATGTGCGTTGTCCGCTCGTGCCGACGACCTCTCCCTCGTCCACGTAGCCACTCCAGGGCCTTCTCCCTCCTCCCAGAGCCTTCCCCCTCACCGGAATCGCGCCCGCCGGATACGGCCACCGTGCGCCACGAGCGGCACAGTGGCAGTACGGTAGCCGCGCTGGCTGTCTTCTTCCCGTCGAGCCGTCGCCTCCCGCATTAACTCCCTGCTCTCCTCCATCACTTCAGCTTGCTCCGCGACGGCCAGCTCATCCCCAGCTCCGGTAGCTTCTCCCCGCGGCGCTATCCAGATCGGGCACCGCCGCCCCGCCTATAAATAGCCATGGCCAGCCCTCCTGAGCCCGCCACCACCCCTAGCCAGCATCCAATCGAGCCCTAGAAGCGAGCCAAGGCCGAGAGGCCCTCTGGCCTCGAGCTTTCCCCGGTGACCCGCCACCACCCGAAGCTGCTTCCGCCGGAGAGGAGGAAGACGACCTCGTCAGGCCGCCTCTGGAGACGCTGCGGGTACGTGTAGGACCGCCCCCGTGTGCTCTTTCCATTCCCGTAGTCACCGGACCCCATCGCCCCCTCCATCACCGGTGACCATCACCAAAGCGCCGCCCTCTCTCCGCTCTCTCTCCCTCCTTCTGTTTTAATTAGAGCCGACCCCACCCGTCAGTGAGTCAGCCGCGCCCGAAGCGGTACGCTAGTGGAGGCGTACTCAGGCTTTACGCCTTCGACGTGGCCGGCTCTGGTTTTTCCGGAATTCCAGTTTTATTTAATTTAAAACAGATTTTTGACCCAACTTTGACCATCAATAACTTTTTATCTATTAGCTCAATTCAATTGATTCTTTTTGCATTAGGTTTGTATTGAACCCCTTTATTTTCTGACCAACTTTGGTATTTTTCCAATACTCACAGAATTTCTATTTTAGAAAAATGTGTTATGTGACATTTTCTTTTACTGTTTTAAAATATTCTCAGAAGGGAATTCTTGTGGTTTTGAAGATCAGGAGTTTGTGGACAACTCAACAGAGCAAGGCAAGCCATGATACCCATTTCGTGCATGCATTCCCATAGCATTGCATTTTTATATGCATTAGGTTAATTTAATTGATATAGTTAATTCATGGTAATAATTACATACTCAAGAATTGTGTTGAACCACTATTGTTGTCAAATGAACTTAGTGGTTGATCTTGAGTCACCTGTCCGGGCATACTCGTGCAACCACATTTGCCGGTATGAGACGGCCCTGACCGGGCCCGACTGCGTGACCTTTCTCCGGTACCTCCAAAGAGGGAGGGTTATGCACGCGCGCTACCCTGATCAGGTAGGCGGTGATAATCCTGTGAGCCCAGTTGATAGTTGAGTTTGTGCCGGCGTCCCCGTTTGGGACAGTAGGCCCCGTTTGGGTCTACATAGTTTGGGCCACGACGGTGGCAGGTGTCATGAGGACACAGGGGCCACCCAAGGCTGACCTCCGAGGAAGGAAGAGTGCCGGTGGTACAATGAAAGAGTCACGGGTCAGGCAGGTTTTGTTGAAGCAACGCTGGTCCACCCGAGTGGGATCACGAGGCCAGGTGCTTCATGGTGTGGGTAAAGTGTGCAACCTCTGCAGAGTGTCAAATCTATTCGAATAGCCGCGTCCACGGTAATGGACAGCCCGTCCAGACCTCAGTAGATGGTCAACCGTAACAGTGTTAGTAATGATGGAAGAACTTGTCTTGAGTTCGGAAGTACTCACTGGGTATGAGTATTCCGAGGGTTGTGAGACAACCCGGAGAAGAGTAAGTTGATGATCAGTACAGTAAGTAAATTACCTTGATGATAACATGTTGATTGCTATGCTATTGTTTGCTGCATTACTTGGTTGTCATGAGCTTGTGAGTACATTCAAAGTACTCACCTGGCGTATCATGCCAGATGCAGGAGAATCCGAGGACGGAGGTCCTGAAGGTGCTGGCTATGCTAACTAGGATGTGTCCACAGCAGTGTCCCTGTGGATGGAGTTGCGCTATGTTCCACTACGCAGTAGAACTACTTAGTATTCCGAGGCCCTGCTATGTGACATAAATAATGTAGATACTGTCATAGCACCAAGGGTGCCTTTGGCCTCGTCACTGTTGTAAGATATGTGCTTGTACCCGACTCCTATCAATAAAGTTCAGTTCCATTCTGTACCAAGTTGGTGTGTGTTTCCAGAAGACATGATCTCTGGGTTGGAAACACTGGTAATCCGGTTCTCTGAGCCGGGGTGCTACAATGCTTGGTATCAGAGCCAGGCTGACTGTAGGACACCCTAGTTAGCCAGCGCTAGCACCGCGATTAGTATCGGATCCTGAGTGTGCATTTGATTGCTGCATTTGGTTGCTGCATTTGGTTGCTGCATTTGATTTTTGCATGGCATGCATCTTAATTCATTATTCTTCTAACGGTGGTCTTGTGAGTGTAGATGGCACCGGTTCCATTCCATTATCAGTTTGAGCCTGCACCATCCACTTTTCCAGTACTGCTCCGGAACGTCTGGCTTCGACTGTACCCTCACGGTGAAGAGCCAGTGTACCAGGTGTTTCGGGAGCAGCTTGCTGAGTCGGTGTATGAGTACCATGCAGAGGCTTTCATGATCGCGAGCTCGGACCTTGGTTGCTACTCTCGCTCTACCAAGGGCGGGACGGCTTCCACCCCGGAGTTGGCGATTGAGTTTGCCGCAATGGAGGCTCTCACTGACTTGCGCTTCCACGAGGTTGAGATGCAGACTCATCCAGGTTTCCTCTATTATCCCACCCTGTCGCCTACGACAGGGCGAGTCATTTTCGTTCCTGTTGACCCGGCATGTGACCGTGCGACTGTTGTGCTGTCTCGCTATCTGAACGCCAGCTATCGTACGTACATATCCCTGGCTGAGGAGCTGTCTCGTGTCTTAGCGGCGCTTGCAGCCGTGACCCCAGTGCCACCTCCACCTCAGCCTACCCATCCACCCCTATATCCACCACCAGTTCCACCTCCACCCAGATTTGAGGCTCCTTCTACCTCCTCTGTGCCACCAGGCTTTCCGTCTGGTAGCCGTCGTGAGACCCCGGCTGAGTGGGCCTCACTCCTTGCCACTCCAGCTGCTCCGATGTTGAGGCGTCGTGCTCCTTCTACTCCAGAAGGAGAACCGTCCCAGCAGCGTCGTCGTGTTTCCTTTGATCTGGAGGATGAGATTCACATTATCAGCTCTGACTCCGACTCAGGATCAGATGATGAGGAGTCTGTGGTTTGGCAGTGTTCGTGCCATCAGCGCCATTAGAGTGGAGGCTTGAGTTGTTGAGCATGCATCTTTGCATATGTCAACTGCCGTATGAGCAGTTTAGCCATGATATTCCCCTACTAGCTTGCCATGTATAATGTTGGGTTATCTTGTATAATTATGTGGTTTGCTTTATTCGCCTTTTTCACGTATTTTCTTTCTGGTGTCATATAACTGTGTTTCCCTTATGGATGTTGCTCATCGATTCGGTATTTTGCAATGGGAACAAATTTAGGATGAAGAGAAGTTGTAGCCAAGGTGGCGATGGAACCCCCATCCGTCGATCCGCCAGACAAGCAGGTCAAGCACCAGAAGATTTACCACCCCCACCACCTCAAGCACCTACTACGGATCAGATCATGAGAATGTTTGAGGAAAAGAGAAACCAAGATCTTATGGAATTCTTGAAGAGCATGCAGGTTATGGTAGGTCAGAACCACAATCATAACGGATCACATTCCAGGTTGTCTGACTTCCAGCGCACAAAGCCACCCAACTTTGGTCAAGCTGTGGATCCGATAGAAGCAGATGATTGGCTAAGGACCATAGAGAAGAAGCTGGAAATAGCCCGTTGTGAGGATTCAGACAAGGTTCCATTTGCCACTCATTACCTGGAGGGGCCAGCAGCCATATGGTGGGATAACACAAAGGCAACATGGTCATCTGAGGAAGAAATTACTTGGGAAAAATTTAAGGAATTATTCCGCAAATATCATATTCCTACCGGCATCATGAAGGTGAAGCAAAGGGAGTTCCTTGCTTTGACACAAGGAAGCATGTCGGTAGCAGAGTACCTTAACAGGTTCAACAATCTGTCACGGTACTCTACTTATGATGTGGCCACCGAAGAGAGAAAGATAGATCGGTTCCTAGGAGGACTGAATCACTCCCTCCGTTGCCAGCTATGCATGCTAGACTTTCCTGACTTTCAGACACTGGTGAACAAGGCCTTCATAGCCGAAAGGGAGCACAAGTCCGGACAAGACAACCACAAGTGGAAGTTTGAGCCTAAGAAGGACAACCGCGAGCCGTTTGCTCAGAAGCCACGTATCTGGTAGCCGGGCACCTCTGAATATAAGCCTACATGGGGCAACGGCAGCAATAATAACAAGACAGTGAGCCAGACCAAGATCTTCGGTAAATAGCCCGTGATAGAAGACTGCCGCCTCAATAATACCTGCTTCACTTGCGGCCAGAGTGGACACTATTCCAAACAGTGCCCCGCCAACAACGGGAAGTCATCCGCCGATGTCAAGCCGCAGGTCAACACTATTGGACGTCGCCCCAATCCTAATTTCTGCCATGGACGCGTCCACCATATCTCCGCTGAGGAAGCCTGCGAAGCTCCAGAAGTAGTCCTTGGTATGTTTTCTATTAACGACATACCTGCAGTAACTTTATTTGATTCCGGGGCTTCCCACTTGTTTATTTCGCGGAGTTTTGCCACCTTGCATAAATTTTCCCCGTCACTTTTAGACAAAATCATGGTGGTACAATCCCCTGGCTCTCTGCTCAGAACAAATTTGATCTATAGAGATCTGGAAATTTCAATACATGGAATTAAGTTTCCAGCTGCACTCATTGCCATTGAATCTTCGGGATTGGACATAATCCTGGGAATGGACTGGCTGACACCCCACCAGATGTGCATTAATTGCGCCAACAGGACAGTAACACTGGTTAACCCAGCAGGACAAACTGTCCAATTCCTTGCCAGCACGATGAGAACAAGGAAGGGAATGGCATACCAAACTACCGCCACGGATATGAACTTGATTCCGGTAGTTTGCGAATTTCTGGATGTATTTCCTGAAGAATTACCCGGAATGCCCCCTGGCCGGGAGTTGGAATTTGCAATCGAAGTGGTTCCCGGAACCGCCCCAATTTACAAGAAATACTATCGAATGCCAGGACCAGAATTGGCAGAATTAAAGAAGCGACTGGATGAATTGCTGCAAAAAGGGTATATTCGCCCAAGCATCTCACCATGGGGATCACCAGTGCTCTTCGTTAAGAAGAAGGATGGAAGTCTACGTATGTGCATAGACTATCGTCAGCTAAACGAGGTCACTATCAAGAATAAGTACCCGCTCCCTCGTATTGATGACTTATTTGACCAGCTGAATGGAGCCCGGGTATTCTCCAAGATCGACCTCCGAACCGGATATCATCAGCTAAAAATCAGGAAAGAGGACATTCCCAAGACAGCGTTCACCGCCCGATATGGCCTGTATGAATTTACGGTCATGTCATTTGGATTGACGAATGCTCCAGCCTACTTCATGAGCATGATGAACAAAGTCTTCATGGACTTCCTAGATAAATTTGTGGTGGTGTTCATCGATGATATCCTAATATATTCCAAGGACGAAGAAGAGCATAAGCTGCATCTCCGAGCTGTCCTGGAAAGGTTGAGAGACCACCGCATGTACGCCAAATTTAGTAAGTGTGGATTCTGGCTAAAAGAGGTGGGATTTTTGGGGCACATTCTGTCAGAACAAGGGGTAGCCGTCGACCCCAGCAAGGTCACTGCGGTATTAAATTGGAAGACACCAGCCACGGTGACCGAAGTCCGTAGCTTCCTGGGATTAGCAGGCTATTATCGACGTTTCATAGAAGGCTTCTCTAAGATAGCCAAGCCCCTGACGGAATTGCTCAAGAAGAACCAAAGGTTTGTCTGGACGATGGAATGTGACAGCAGTTTCCTGGAATTGAAGACCAGGCTCACTACCGCACCTGTTCTAGTTCTTCCAGACATACACAAGAGTTTTGACATCTACTGTGATGCTTCTAGGCGTGGAATCGGCTGCGTATTAATGCAAGAAGGGAAAGTTGTAGCCTATGCATCCAGACAGCTACGACCCCATGAAGAGAACTACCCCACACACGATTTGGAATTAGCAGCCGTAGTTCATGCCCTGAAGATTTGGAGGCATTATCTCATTGGACAACGCTGTGAAATATACACGGACCATAAGAGTCTTAAGTATATTTTCACTCAGCCTGATCTAAATCTCAGGCAACGAAGATGGCTTGAACTAGTCAAGGACTATGACATTGGGATAAATTATCATCCGGGGAAAGCCAATGTGGTCGCGGACGCTCTCAGCAGGAAGCAAGGCACCGTGAACGCCCTAATGGGAAGGATGCATCCAAGGTTGCAAGAAGAGTTCGCCAAGCTCAACATGGTGCTATGCGGCCCAACTACCTCGGACACATTGCAAATTACACCCACTCTTATGGAAGAAATTAAGAAGGCCCAAGAGCCAGATGAAGAAATCAAGAAAATCAAGGAGCTGATTCCAAAAGGAAAAGCCAAGTCCTTCCACGTGGATGATCAGGGCACCGTATGGTTCGAGAAGCGGATATGCGTGCCTGATCAGGATAATCTGAGGCAGCAAATACTCAAAGAAGCTCATGAGTCCTCATATTCCATCCACCCGGGAGGAACAAAAATGTATCAGGATCTGAGGGAGACATTTTGGTGGCCAGGAATGCGAAGAGATATAGCATACTATGTCGCCTGCTGTGATATCTGCAACAAGGTTAAGGCGGAACACCAGAAACCCGCTGGGCTACTACAACCCTTGCCAGTACCCCAGTGGAAGTGGGACGACATATGCATGGACTTTATTGTTGGACTACCTAAGTCAACAAGAGGTAACGATGCTATTTGGGTCATTGTGGACACACTCACGAAAGTGGCCCACTTTATTCCAGTAAAGACCACTTTCAACGCAAATCAGCTGGCACAGCTCTACATGTCCCGGATAGTTAGCCTCCATGGAGTCCCTAAGTCCATCACTTCAGACAGAGGTTCCCTATTCACCTCAGCATTATGGCTGCGTCTACACCAAGCCTTGGGAACCATGCTGAAGCATAGCACGGCATACCACCCGCAGACCGACGGGCAGACAGAAAGGGTGAACCAGATACTGGAGGATATGCTTCGATCATGTGCTCTCACCCATGGACCCAAGTGGGAAGACAGTCTACCTTATGCGGAATTTTCATATAACAACAGCTACCAGTCAAGCCTGAGGATGTCACCGTTTGAAGCATTATATGGACGAAAGTGCCGCACCCCATTGAACTGGTCTCAGACAGGGGATAGCCGAATCTTTGGTACAGACTTGATGCTCGAGGCTGAGAAGCAAGTCAAGGATATCCAGGAACGTCTGCGAGCAGCCAAGTCCCGCCAGAAGAGTTACTATGATCCAAAGCACCGGGAAGTGACCTTTGAACCCGGAGAATATGCGTACCTCCGAGTAACCCCCATGAAGGGCGTGAAGAGATTCCATACTCGGGGAAAGCTTGCACCAAGATATATCGGCCCATTTCCAGTGATTGCTAGAAGAGGCAGAGTGGCATATCAGTTGCAATTACCAGCAGAATTGTCGGAAGTGCACGATGTTTTTCATATATCACAGCTAAGGAAGTGCATTGCACCACCGATCAAGCAAGCGGACATGAGTGAGTTGGAATTGGCTAAAGACCTGACCTACGAAGAGAAACCTGTCAGGATCCTGGATGAAATGGAAAGAACCACCAGGAGTAAGGTAATCAGATTTTACAAGGTGCTATGGGAGCACCATACAGAGGAAGAGGCTACATGGGAAAGAGAAGACTTCCTAAGATCTGCATATCCGTACTTGTTCCCTGAGCAACCGAATCTCGAGGACAAGATTCATCCTAAGGGGGGTAGGTTTGTGACACCCTGATTTTTGCAACCTTTTCTTTTCAAAAACATTTGGGTTTTATTTGCAATTCAGTTGGTTTTCAAAACCCTTTCAGTTGAATTGACCTATGACTTGATGAATTTTTCTTCAAGCATCTCAAAACCTTTATCATCTTGATTTAACCCTCCATGCCTCTCTTGGATAATTTTTCACTATTTTATCTTTTCTCTAAAATCATTTTCTTAATTTGGGAATTTAGGTCATCACTATGGGTTGTGAAGCAACCTATAGTTTGGTTGGTCAAATAATTCCCAAACTTTTTCCCCATATTCTCATCATCATGGGATTCCATATTCTCCAAAAATATTTTATTGCCCAATGGGAAATTTTGGCCAGAATAATTATTTTGCTTCTGACCAAAATCTGTCCATTGTGAAGCAACCCTATTGTTTCTATTCCAGAAAATTCCCAATAAATTCCTCAAGCTCCTAGGCATTCTATCTTGCCTCAATCTCCAAAAATATCATCTTGGCCAGTACAACTTTTGAGCAGCAAGGCTCTGGTAAGTTTCTGCATTTCTGAAACCTCTGTGAAGGAAGTGCTAGCTAGAGATGCCTAATTGCTTTGAAATTTTTAGGGCATCTACTATGCACCAAATGACCTCTCTCCACCAGGTTTCATCATTTGCAGAGCAACCAGCTGAGTGCCACAAGCTCATTTGTGTTCTGACCAGAATGATAGTTTCCGAAGGAACCCCATCCATTTCTTTCTCAAATCCTCTCAAAATTTGCCAGACCATAGTCCTTCCAACCTAGAAGACCCCAGACAACTCACTTGGCTTGTAGCACAACTCATTTTTCTTCCAGATCCTCCCCAAGTTTCTGACCAGAAAATGTAGTTGATGCTACCCTTCAGCTCAGTGGGTTTCAGGCCAAACCAGTGGCACGATTGGACTCCTCGACCCAGGGTCGATGCACCAGACACGATTTGGCAGGCTGGTTCACGCCATGTGTGCCAATGCACGCGGTGACCACACGGCCAACCCTGCCAAACGCGCGCTCTGAGCACCGCCAGGCTCGGGTCTCGTCGGAGGCCGACGACCGCGTAGATGTGCGTTGTCCGCTCGTGCCGACGACCTCTCCCTCGTCCACGTAGCCACTCCAGGGCCTTCTCCCTCCTCCCAGAGCCTTCCCCCTCACCGGAATCGCGCCCGCCGGATACGGCCACCGTGCGCCACGAGCGGCACAGTGGCAGTACGGCAGCCGCGCTGGTTGTCTTCTTCCCGTCGAGCCGTCGCCTCCCGCATTAACTCCCTGCTCTCCTCCATCACTTCAGCTTGCTCCGCGATGGCCAGCTCATCCCCAGCTCCGGTAGCTTCTCCCCGCGGCGCTATCCAGATCGGGCACCGCCGCCCCGCCTATAAATAGCCATGGCCAGCCCTCCTGAGCCCGCCACCACCCCTAGCCAGCATCCAATCGAGCCCTAGAAGCGAGCCAAGGCCGAGAGGCCCTCTGGCCTCGAGCTTTGCCCGGTGACCCGCCGCCACCCGAAGCTGCTTCCGCCGGAGAGGAGGAAGACGACCTCGTCAGGCCGCCTCTGGAGACGCTGCGGGTACGTGCAGGACCGCCCCCGTGTGCTCTTTCCATTCCCGTAGTCACCGGACCCCATCGCCCCCTCCATCACTGGCGACCATCACCGGAGCGCCGCCCTCTCTCTGCTCTCTCTCCCTCCTTCTGTTTTAATTAGAGCCGACCCCACCCGTCAGTGGGTCAGTCGCGCCCGAAGCGGTACGCTAGTGGAGGCGTACTCAGGCTTTACGCCTTCGACGTGGCCGGCTCTGGTTTTTCTGGAATTCCAGTTTTATTTAATTTAAAACAGATTTTTGACCCAACTTTGACCATCAATAACTTTTTATCTATTAGCTCAATTCAATTGATTCTTTTTGCATTAGGTTTGTATTGAACCCCTTTATTTTCTGACCAACTTTGGTATTTTTCCAATACTCACAGAATTTCTATTTTAGAAAAATGTGTTATGTGACATTTTCTTTTACTGTTTTAAAATATTCTCAGAAGGGAATTCTTGTGGTTTTGAAGATCAGGAGTTTGTGGACAACTCAACAGAGCAAGGCAAGCCATGATACCCATTTCGTGCATGCATTCCCATAGCATTGCATTTTTATATGCATTAGGTTAATTTAATTGATATAGTTAATTCATGGTAATAATTACATACTCAAGAATTGTGTTGAACCACTAATGTTGTCAAATGAACTTAGTGGTTGATCTTGAGTCACCTGTCCGGGCATACTCGTGCAACCACTTTTGCCGGTATGGGACGGCCCTGACCGGGCCCGACTGCGTGTCCTTTCTCCGGTACCTCCAAAGAGGGAGGGTTATGCACGCGCGCTACCCTGATCAGGTAGGCAGTGATAATCCTGTGAGCCCAGTTGATAGTTGAGTTTGTGCCGGCGTCCCCGTTTGGGACAGTAGGCCCCGTTTGGGTCTACATAGTTTGGGCCACGACGGTGGCAGGTGTCATGAGGACACAGGGGCCACCCAAGGCTGACCTCCGAGGGAGGAAGAGTGCCGGTGGTACGATGAAAGAGTCACGGGTCAGGCAGGTTTTGTTGAAGCAACGCTGGTCCACCCGAGTGGGATCACGAGGCCAGGTGCTTCATGGTGTGGGTAAAGTGCACAACCTCTGCAGAGTGTCAAATCTATTCGAATTGCCGCGTCCACGGTAATGGACAGCCCGTCCAGACCTCAGTAGATGGTCAACCGTAACAGTGTTAGTAATGATGGAAGAACTCGTCTTGTGTTCGGAAGTACTCACTGGGTATGAGTATTCCGAGGGTTCTGAGACAACCCGGAGAAGAGTAAATTGATGATCAGTACAGTAAGTAAATTACCTTGATGTGTTGATTGCTATGCTATTGTTCGCTGCATTACTTGGTTGTCGTGAGCTTGCGAGTACATTCAAAGTACTCACCTGGCGTATCATGCCAGATGCAGGAGAATCCGAGGACGGAGGTCCTGAAGGTGTTGGCTATGCTAACTAGGATGTGTCCACAGCAGTGTCCCTGTGGATGGAGTTGCGCTATGTTCCGCTACGCAGTAGAAGTACTTAGTATTCTGAGGCCCTGCTATGTGACATAAATAATGTAGATACTGTCATAGCACCAAGGGTTCCTTTGGCCTCGTCACTGTTGTAAGATATGCGCTTGTACCCGACTCCTATCAATAAAGTTCAGTTCCGTTCTGTACCAAGTTGTTGTGTGTTTCCAGAAGACATGATCTCTGGGTTGGAAACACTGGTAATCCGGTTCTCTGAGCCGGGGTGCCACAAAAACGTCTTTGAAGTCCCGGTTCTAAGCCATACAACATTGCACATTGAACCATTGAGTAATCATCAGAACGAGCCTGCCAGGCATTCGCAACGTCTGGAGACTCTGCTGGAGCGGGTGGATCACCAAGCGGTGCATCAAGGACATAAGCCTTTTGGGAAGCCCTAAGGATAATCCTTAGATTACGGGCCCAGTCCACAAAGTTATTTCCATCATCTTTCAACTTAGCTTTCTCTAGGAACGCATTAAAATTCAGGGTGCTAATGCGCGAGCCATGATCTACAACATAAATTTTGCAAAAACAACTTAGACTATTGTTCAAGATAATGAGTTTAGTTAATCATATTACTTAAAAACTCCCACTCAAATTGACATCCCTCCGGTCATTCGAGTGTCACATGATCCAAATCCACCAACTCAAGTCCGATCATCACGTGAGTTGAGGTGGTTTCAATGGTGAACATCTTCATGTTGATCATATCTACTATATGACTCATGTTCGACCTTTCGGTCTCTTGTGTTCCGAGGCCATGTCTGTACATGCTAGGCTCATCAAGTTTAACCCGAGTGTTCCGCACGTGCAACACTGGCTTGCACCCGTTGTATGCGAACGTAGAGTCTATCACACACGATCATCACGTGGTGTCTCGAAATGACGAACTTTCGCAATGGTGCACACTCGGGGAGAACACAATTTTATCTTGAAATTTAAGTGAGGGATCACCTTATAATGCTACCGTCGTCCTAAGCAAAATAAGATGCATAAAAGGATTAACATCACATGCAAATCATAAGTGACATGATATGGCCATGAACTTGTGCTTTTGATCTCCATCTCCAAAGCACCAGCATGATCTCCATCGTCACCGGCATGACACCATGATCTCCATCATCTTGATCTCCATCAACGTGTCGCCATGAGGTTGTCGCGCCGACCGTTGCTTCCATGACTATTGCTAACTCATAGCGATAAAGTAAAGCAAAAACGGCAAAAATAAATTAAAGACAACCCTATGGCTCCTGCCGATTGCCGTACTCATCGACATGCAAGTCGTGATATTCTATACAATACATGATCATCTCATTCATCACATATATCTCATCATGTAATTGGCCATATCACATCACAACATACCCTGCAAAAACAAGTTAGACGTCCTCTAATTGTTGTTGCATGTTTTACGTGGCAGCTACGGGTATCTAGCAAGAACAATTCTTACCTGCGCAAAAACCACAACGGTGATACGCAAATTGCTATTCAACCTTCTCAAGGACCGCCTTTGTCGAATCCGATCCAACTAAAGTGGGAGAAACAGATACCCGCCAGCCATCTTTATGCAACGAAGTTACATGTCAGTTGATGGAACCGGTCTCTCGTAAGCGTACGAGTAATGTTGGTCTGGGCCGCTTCATCCCACAATACCGCCGAATCAAGAAAAGACCAAGGGAGGAAGCAATCTGAATATCAACGCCCACAAACTCCTTTGTGTTCTACTCGTGATCTCATCTACACATAGACCTAGCTCATGATGCCACTGTTGGGGAACGTTGCATGGGAAACAAAAAATTTCCTACGCACACGCAAGATCTATCCATGGTGATGAGCATCTACGAGAGGGAGAGTGGATCTACATACCTTTGTAGATCGCTAAGCAGGAAGCATTAAGAAACGCGGTTGATGTAGTCGAACGTCTTCGCGATCCAAATCGCCAAGCGTCCCGCGATCCAATCTAGATCTAGTACCGAACGGACGGCACCTCCGCGTTCAGCACACGTAAAGCTCGATGACGATCTCCACCTTCTTGATCCAGCAAGAGGGAGCGGAGAGGTAGGTGAGTTCTCTGGCAGCGCGACGGCGCGGCGACGGTGGTGGTGGAACTATTCCAGCAGGGCTTCGCCTAAGCACTGCTGAAAACTAGAGGACTTGATCTATCGGGGAGAGAGGGCTGCACCGTGGCTAAAGTTTCTTGTGCTGCTGCCCTCTCTCCCCTATAGTATATAAAGGAGGGAGGGGAGGGGCTGGCCGACCTAGGAACCCTCCTAGGAGTCGGCCGCAAGGAGGAGGAAGTGGAGGAGTCCACCTCCAATCCTACTCCTAGTAGGATTCCTTCCCTTCCCCCTCTTGGACTTTCCCTTTCCCACAAGTCCTGCCGCATAGGCCTTCTTGGGCCGGCCGCCAAGCCCACCAGGGGCTGGTGCACCACCCTCAGGCCCGTGTGACCCACTTGGGGTGTGGTGGGCCCACATGGTGGACCCCCGGAACCCATTCGTCACTCCCGGTACACTGCCGGAAATGCCCGAAACTTTTCCGGAGTTCAAACACCACCTTCCTATATATCAATCTTTACCTCCGGACCATTTCGGAGCTCCTCGTGACGTCCTGGATCTCATCTAGGACTCCGAACAACCTTTGGTCACCACCATACATAACTCTATACTACCGAAACGTCACCGAACCTTAAGTGTGCAGACCCTGCGGGTTCGAGAACTATGTAGACATGACCGAGACACCTCTACGGTCAATAACCAATAGCGGGACCTGGATGCCCATATTGGTTCCTACATATTCTACGAAGATCTTTATCGGTTGAACCTCTATGTCAAGGATTCAGTTAATCCCGTACGGTATGTTACTTGCCCGAGATTCGATTGTCGGTATCTCTATACCTAGTTCAATCTCGTTACTAGCAAGTCTCCTTACTCGTTCCGTAATACAAGATCCCGTGGCTAACACTTTAGTCACATTGCTTGCAAGGCTTGTTGTGATGTTATATTACCGAGTGGGCCCTGAGATACCTCTCTGTCACACGGAGTAACAAATCCCAATCTTGATCCATGCCCACTCAACAGACACCCTCGGAGATACCTATAGAGCATCTTTATAGTCACCCAGTTACGTTGTGACGTTTGATACACACAAGGCATTCCTCCGGTGTCAGTGAGTTGCATGATCTCATGGTCATAGGAACAGATACTTGACATGCAGAAAACAATAGCAATAAACTGACACGATCATATGCTACGTTCATAGTTTGGGTCTTGTCCATCACATCATTCTCCTAATGATGTGATCCCGTTATCAAATGACATCTCATGTCTATGGCTAGGAAACCTTGACCATCTTTGATCAACGAGCTAGTCTACTAGAGGCATACTAGGGACACAGTGTTGTCTATGTAACCACACATGTATCGGTGTTTCCAATCGATACAATTATAGCATGGATAATAAACGATTATCATGAACAAGGAAATATAATAATAACTACTTTTATTATTGCCTCTAGGGCATATTTCCAACATAAACAACATAATAGCGACATTACATATCAGCAAGGTTCAGAAAACAGCAAAATGGAAACAGCTACTCGTCGGCGTTGTTGTGGGGCTGGCCTGTTGGTTCACCAATGTTGAAATATCGTTTGCACTCATGCAACATCCTCTATTTGGAAGAAGGATCCACTTTCGGGTCGGCGATGACCATGTTCTTGAACGTTTCATAGGCCTGGCCTTTCCTCTGCTCCTGCTCCATCACAGTAGCTCCGGTCTCATGGAAAATCCCGTCCATGGCCAAATGCGTGCGTGCGACCCTCTGACGATGGAGATATTCAAAGCGGTCATAAACAAGAAAGCCAAGAGCTGCGCGCTGTGCTAGAGCGGTAGCAGACTCTAAGGAGATTGTTGTCCTTACCGCGGCCAAATCCACGCGAGCCACCAAGGCAATGTTGAACTGATCAGCGCATGATGCCCTTTCAAAGGCTACAGCCGCGCATTCCGCGTAAAGAACCGCGCTTGCCCGCAACTAATTTGATGTAACCTTCAGTTTTTCCACTCTTGCCGCCAAGGCCTCCGGACCCTCAGCAGCGCGTGCCGCCGCTAAGGCCTCCGGACCCTCAGTAGCGCATACCGCCCAGGTCTCCGGACCCCCAGCAGCACGTACCGCCGCCAAGGCCTCCGGACCCTCAGCAGAGCATACCGCCGCCGCCGCTGCGGGCTCCTCCGCGCATAAGATCTGCCTCAACCGAGCGCTCCTCCGCCGCGGGCTCCTCCGCGCGGATGACATGTCTAATGTTGAGGATTTTGTGGAGGCGAGGACAGTGGGGAGAAGAAGGCCAGATTTGGGGGCTGTGAGAGGGGAAAGAGACGATGGAGAGATAAGAGTGGTGATATTTATTTATGACCCTATACACGATTGCAGACAGTTGTTACATTTTTTCCATGTGCAATTATGTTTGCACCACAAAAACGAACCACCTCCGATGAGTGGCGCAACCACACACGGCTTTAAAGTACCAATTGTGTGGCACGACTCGCCGCCCGTCGTCGCCATACCCTCACTCACCAATGGTGGCTGGTCGTCGCTCATGGGCTCCATTTAGTCTTCCCGCCCTCGAGCCAATGCTTCCCGCGCACGCGCAAGTGCCAACCACAGCGGTAAATTGCAAAATCCCCAATCCCCTTGGCCTTGGCAGCAGCTAGCTATAAATAATACAGTGATGGCCGGTGGGGGCGAGCTGAGTCATTGATCCCCTGGCTAGTTGCCACACATACCGTCAAACCCCCAATGGCCGACGACAGGATGGAGTTGGGCGATGGCGGAATCCAGGCTATCGGCGCGCTGGTCGGCTTGAGGGTCGACGGTCATGCCGCCACCTCTCCCAAAGACAGCTAGAGGAGGCAGGAATCATGACACGAGCAAGCCAGCAGGTTAGCCAGGGCCGTCTTGAAAGCAGCTAGGGATCGCCAGCGGGCGCTATTGTGGGCTCGGTGCCAAGTGCGACGGATAGTCCGGGCGGCGGAGCGGGAACCGCGACGCCGCAAGGACAACTGCGGCAGTGGTCGCCGCACGAGGCGCAGGCTTATGCCCCAGATGGAGGAGGACGCAGCTCCGGACACCGGGGGAGGCCTCGCGGCTGTTGCTGCAGCACTGGTGATAGCCAGGGTCTCGTCGGCCGCCGGGACGATGTACGAAGACCCGACGGACGCCGCAGTCCTGGTGAGAGCCACGTCCGAGGCGGTAGCGGCGATCACCAATGTCGAGGCTGACCCTTCCTCGGTCGATCGAGGTGTAGGTCATCGACTTGGCGACCTCCTGTCCTCCTAAGCCAAGGAACGACACGATATCGATGGACGATGGCAGTTGTGCGTGCTGCGTCGGCGTTAAGGGCAGTAGCACTTTTGTGCACGCGCAGTTCATATATATTATAGGGATTTCTATTCTTGTGCCCCTGGTTCCTTAGTTGTACTCATTCATCCCCACGCTCTTAACTTTTGCTCACTTTTCCCCATTCCTTAGTCCGAAACCCTCAGAAATGGTCACACGGGGGGATGTCGTCGGGTCAATGGTTTGACCGTTAACTCTGGCGTGTGGGGCCGCGCTGGACTGTGTCGCCCGTTGGACCTGCCAAGTGGGGCCGCGTTGGAGTGTGTCGCCCTCCTTTGACCATTCTGACGTGTGGGGCCGCGCTGGACTGTGTCGCCCGTTGGACCTGCCAAGTGGAGCCGCGTTGGACGGTGGCGCTGGTTGGACCGTTGGGCCGTGGTTTCGTTTGGGCCGTTGCATTAAACGCCCGCGTGCATGCGCTGATGCACGCCGCCATGATAAGCCTGCTATGCATGCGCGACATGATCGAGCCAGCCTGCCTGCATGCACCGATGCGCGCCGCCACGGACGCAGCCTTCCCGTGAGCCGCCACGGACGCAGCGTCTGTCGCTGCTGCCGGTTCGTCCCTTCTCGCACGCGCCTCCTCGATCGATTCACAGTTCACAGTTCACAGTTCACACCGTCTCAGCCTTTGACCTCCGGCAGCATCAATTCAGCGTGGCAATTAAAGTCTAGGGCATACCGATCGACGTGCGGCGTTTGAACGTAGCAACACATGTGGCGATGCCCTTATTTAAACCGCCCACCCCTCCACCTATTCTCCACACATCGATTTGCGCCGCTCCCCTTCTCTTCTTCACCCCAGTCCAGAGCACTCTCCAAGCTAGGTGAAGATGCAGTACTACGGCCCCACCTTCCAGATGCCACCAGTTAGGCCGGAGGCGCGGTACCCCACCGGCGTCATCGTCGAGAAGACGCTTCGCGTGTGGACGATCTCACACTGGAGGACTGGATGGGATTTGGCCCAGTGGTTCCTCCGTGCGGGCTTTGCCCACCTCCCGGCAGGCTCGCCGGTCATGTTCCGACTGGAGGAACTGCATCCAAACTCTAGCTCTCCGCCGTCAGGGCTCATCGCCACCTTCAACAATAGGTTCGATGCGTTCCACCTTCTCGGGAAGGTGTTTTGGTGTGGGTGCGAGCTCATCGCATTCACAACCTACAACATCTTCACGGATGTGGATATGATCTTCTCCAACCGCAACGTCATCCACAACCTCCCCTACCTCCTCGGCAAGAACGGCAGGGAGGCGGAGGAGTGAAGAGGAGGCGCGGAGCAGTGAAGAGGAGGCGTGGAGAAGCTTGTCTTGCCCTAGGGTGTTAGACCCTAGGGCTTTATTTCTATGTTATTTTATGTATGTCGTGTTATATAATGTTTATGTAAGAACTATCTATCTATGTTATGCTTGCTACCCTAAATGAAGAACTATCTATCTATGTTATGCTTGCTAGTTTTCTTTGGTATTTTGTAGCCCATTCGGTGATATAAAACCTGTTCCCTCACCGTATCAAAACATCAAGCAGAGGAGTCCTCTTCTTCAAAAATGATAAAACCTCAAAACATCACCGTATCAACGCATAAAACCTTTTGGCACGCACGGCTAATGGGCTAGTTGAAGTGTAAAAAATGATAAAAATGAGCCATGTCGATGTTGAAAAGAAGAATAAAAAAAGCTAAATTTTTTGAACTGTCGCCGGCGGTCTAGGTTTGTAGATCCTGGTGGAGGGGACAACTGCAGGCTGGGCTTTGGAAGGGTGGAAGCTACTCCCTCTGTTCAGTCGTTTGCATACAACTTGTACATGCGAACGGCAACCGGTAGTGCATTGTCCCAAAATAGTTCATTAAGTGTGCGTAAAAATACATGCTAATTAATGTTTTCAGTCCAATCCATACCATACACGCCTAGGCTATGCACCTGGACGGAGTACTGTCCACGGTTCCCACTCAGAGAAGAACGGCGACCCGAACATGGGTGGCTGACTACCAGGGCCCATCGCACATGCGCATTTACTTTGGGCTGTGGGTGTAGTTGGAAGGCCGCCACGCGTCCCCGAGGCGGACGAGGAGAAAGCGCGTGCACGCACAAATCAAATCAATAAGCCAAAAAAAATAGAGCCAGCGCGTGCACTATTTTGTACGCCTCTTTTTTCTTTGGGCCTTCGACATCCAACGCCATGCGACGGCCCAACCAGAGCTGGAGACAGTGACATAGTTTTAGCAACCCAGAGAGCACATGATCCACAAATTAAGCTTACAACACACTAATAACATCTCTAACGAGTGATGACCAGCAAGTAAGCAAAGCCTAGGGCAACTATACAAAAATAAAATCCTAAAGCGATCAGATTCGCCTGCTTGTTCAATTGAATCATCTGCCTCAAGTTCTTGTTCATCTTCTTTAATTCTCCCTTCAGATCCGCATCCCCAACTATCGGAGCACCACTTTCAGAGACCAAATTCCGCACAGCTGACGGCAGATTGAGCTCCCGGGTTGCGGCCCCATTGAATTGAATCAAGCCCTCCCCTTGAAGCCTTAGAACGTAGTCATCTAGCCATTCAAAATGTGTGCACTTCTTCACGGTCTAAAACGAAATCATGAGCCCTAAATCCCAGATCCAACGAAAAAGAATTAAAAGCAAAGAGGAAAATCATGAGATCTAACCTGCCCCTCTGGCTTGCTCTCGCATTTCACGAACTCGCGCCCAAAGTTGTCGCTCCTGTCCTCCTTCGAAGTCAACCGTTTCAGTGGCGCGGTGCGTGGGCAGTCAGGACATGGCTGCATGGGCAGTTGACCATACTGGGTCCATGCGGGGTGGGAGGCTGAGGTGGAGCTCGACATATCTCGTCGCCGGGGAAGGCGAAGCAGACGAGGGGCTTCTGTCGTCACCGCAGAAGAAGAAGCAGAGGAAAGGGGAGGCAATGGCGCATTGGTGGGTGAGCAGAACCAACCTCTCGCCGTCTCGCGGATTGCCCAACGATCCAACGATGCGGAGCAGTCCATGTGATCCAACGGCGCGCGGCCTGCCCTCGGAATTCCTTCTAGAAGGCCATATTTGAGGGGTGACGCTTGGCGCTAGGGTATGATCGGACGGCTGCAGTTCGACGCTAGGGTTTGGAGAGATGTTGTGGGGTTTTGAACCGGTCAGCGGGGTTATTTTAGGTTTGACCAACTTTTCAAACGACCTTAACTAAATCAAAAAAATCAAAAAAATATGAAACCTTCGCGGATCGTCATTTTATAAGACATATTTTCCATTAAAAAATATAAAGTTGGTTTAGGGCCATTTTTATTAAAAAAATCTTTTTTTGAGGTGAGCTACCATTTCCAAGTTCAAATGAGCATAACTAATTCAAAAAATCAAAAAAATGGACGGCCTGTGCACAATGTCATTGTATGTGACATGGTTATGACAAAAAATAATAACATTGGTTTATGAACATTTTTAGGAAACTCCTTCACAAAAATGAGCAATCACGTACGAGGTTGTATAGAGTTCGAGAAGAGAGTGATAGTGGGTTTAGGTTTGCGAATTTTTTAAAAAAATCAAGAAAATCACCAAAGCTTCGTCTTAGTGTCAATAAGAAGGATATGAACTTATTTTTTCATTATTCAAATTTTGTCACGTATAATAATTCAAATTTTGCCGACATCATCATCAACAACAACAACAAACAAAGCCTTTAGTCCCAAACAATAATTCAAATTTTGCAAACATCACATCACAAATGGACTTCAAATGTTGTCTTCAAATTTTGCAAACATCACATCACATCCTTAAAATTGAAAGGTTAGTTCAAATTCAAATTTCGCCTCTAATTTTGAAGGGACCCAATTTTGAATTATTACAAAGCCTAAAAGTTCAAAGTTTACAACTTGCATTACGTTCAAAGTTCACATCTTTGCCTTGCTCCTTGTGTTCCTAGACGGTTTAACAGACTTGCTCCTGGTTTCCCTAGCTGGGATATCCACCCTTTTCTTCTTCCTTTTGGTCTTCACTTCGGTTGGTTGCTGTCGAGATGATGGCTGAACCGAAGTTTCATTCTCTCTTGGCCTTTTCTCTCCTTTTCCTTTAATTTCCCTAGAGCTAGATCAAACAGAAAAAAGAGTATAAGCCATCGATAAAAAACAGAAGAACTGCACAAAAAGGGAAGGTTGTTGCACACATACCAAGCTGCCAGCAGTGCTAATTTAGTTGCTTCATTCTCCTCTAATGTTGCATTATCCTCTGGATTAGCTGCAATCTGCTCTATTGCTTCATCCTCCTCTGGATTAGCTGCAATCTGATCTAATGCTTCCTCCTCCCCTGCATTAGCTGCAATCTGCTCTAATGCTGCATCCTCCCCTGCATTAGCTGCAATCTGCTCTAATGCTGCATCCTCCCCTGCATTAGCTGCAATCTGCTCTAATGCTGCATTATCCTCTGCATTTGTTGCTGCCCATTGTTCCTCTTCTCCGAATGAAGCATTCACTGGATTGGTACATTTCCTAGCAATGTGCCCTAGGGTTCCACATTTTTTGCACTTACATTGTCTTTTTACACGACCCTCTTCACCTCTTATGTACCTATTCTTCCTTGGTCTTCCTGGTGGCCTAGTCAGTACAGGAGAATGTAGTTTGAACCCTGGATCTACTATGTTCCATTGGTCTTTTCCCAAGAGTGCAGGCACATTGGAAGCATAAGCAGCCCTGAATCTGGCAACAAAAAAATATTCAGAGATGTACTGATCAACTTCAACATCTTCAACACCGATAACAGTCATCAGATGTAGGGCATGTATGCATGGCTTCCCACGGAGCTGCCATTGCCTACAACTGCATTCCCTAGTTGCTAGGTTAACTGGATACCTCCATTCCCTGTTTTTACTGTCAGTATATGTTACCTCAGCCTCGTGTGTTGCCGCTCGAATGCATTTCATTCTGCTCAGTCCTCTTGCCTTGGCATGCAATGCCTTAATAAGAGATGGGAGCATGAGATGGCCAACATATTCTGTTTCTGCGATTCTTTTGCGAAGAGCCATCTTTATCATGATCATTTGCTGAATCTTATCAAATATTTGCCATATCATAAGCCTTTTCAATGACTTAATCTTTGAATTGAAACACTCTGCCAGGTTGCTGGTCACATAGTCCACTTTGCATATTGTATTGAATTTGCTTCTTGACCACAACTTTCCATGATGTGCATCTAGGTACTCCTTCACTAGAGGATTGTGAGCATACAACACTCTCAAATGATGCTCATGCTTCCTCTCACTGCATGTGTATGATGCTGGCCATAAGTTCTCATCATAAACTTTACCTTTGAATTTGCTTCTGAAATTCTGCGCTAGGTGTCGCATACATTCCCTATGCTCCACTCCAGGGAATACAATTTCCACTGCACTCTCCAAACCCTTGCAAGCATCTGTGTGTATAGCTAAACCTGGGGGTGTACCTATAAGGTTGCGCAAATGCTGTAGAAACCAGACCCAACTTTCCTCAGACTCTGCCTCCACCACACCAAATGCAACTGGGAATAGCCAGTTGTGTCCATCAACTGCAGAAGCTGCCACCAGTTGTCCTCTCCACCTTCCATTCAAAGCAATTGCATCAATAGCCAAATAGGGCCTGCAACCATCCAGAAACCCCTGCCAACAAGCCTTGAAACAAACAAAAGCCCTCCTGAAGCACTCCTTCTCAAATGACTTCCCTTTTATTTTGTATGGAACTGTATGCTTCTCAATCTCTACAACACTCCCTGGACTAGCAGCTTCCACTTCAGCTTTAAATGTGTAGAGCAACTGAAAGCTCTCATTCCAAGGACCATTAATCCTATCAAGAGCTATTTCCTTGCCATAAAAAAATCTTCATGTAAGGTACAACAATCTTGTACTTATCAAATAGCTTTCCTTGGAGTTCTATTGGACCAAGTGTCGTTTTTTCTCTCAACCAATCCAAAATTGCATCTGCCACCCATCTACTCTTTGCTAGCTTTGTTTTAGCCTTCCCCCCCCCTCCAGGTGGACAAGTGTGCTGGTGTGGGTTCCTTTTTATCTGAAAAAAATATGATCTGAAAACATTACACAATGATCTAAACATAGAATCTGTATATACTGAAATACACAAACCTGAATGAACTTGCTCCTCAACATACGTGATGCATGCAACCTCCATCTACACCTATCATATGGGCAACGAACAGTGAACCTTGATGGCTCACTCCTTTCAATCACATATGTATTTTGTGTGAGAATGTAGTATGTAGTCACTGCATTACGGCAGTCCACCATCCACTGGAATATGGTGCCGACACCAAGCTGAGGATCTTCCCTGTTCCACTCAATTGTTGGCATGTCCTCACCATCATATTCATCTACAACTAAGCTGTCGATGTTCTCCTCCCTCTCTTCATTGTCAGTGTCATCAAATCTAGCACGACTGATAGGTTGCTCATGAAATTCATCTTCCATTGCTTGTTTACTGGCAATATCTACAAGGTCAGGGAACATATTCTCATCCTCGTCATCATGTTGAGGCACCTCTTCGTCTGGCTCTCCATCCTGTACTACATCGGGTGCGGCAGCGATAGGAGAAACGGCACAAGAAACGGCAGCAGATATATTGTGATTTTCAGAACCACTAGCTCTGCTTGGTTTCGACCTACAAGGAGTGTCGGGGCGCTCTCCGTTAGCAGAGGCAGAAGATTCTTAAACACTCTTCCCCTTCCCACGATCATTGCGTGGCTGAAGCACCTCGATATGGATTTTACCGAAGCGGCTTTCAGCATTCAAAGAAAAGAGCAATCCCAGATGCTCATCGCAAGTTAGTGGTATAAATTTTTGCTCGATACTGCTGAAATATTTCAGTTCAACAACATCGGCAGGGCTCCATCCATATGAAGAATTTTGGAGAGCCGCGAGCAAATCTTTGAATGTCATACTGGTTTCTACCACCTTCGGATAATAAAATCCAGTAAGCAATTGCAGTTTTCTACCATGCAGCACACTAACTTCCATCCTAACCGACAGCCGGAAAGCAAGCGCAGGATCAATCCTATTCGATTCAAATAAGGGGTGTTGTTAGGCCGGGAACAATTCAGCAAAAATTGAACGATTCGAGCGACTAGCGGTCAAAAAGGGCCGAATTTACGAATCAACAAATCAGTTAGGGGGGAAACGACGCTTAGCCAGGTGTAATCCATGAATTATCCACCGCCGATTCCACCCAATCCTCTCCACGGTCCACGGGCTTGAGAGCCTGCTCCCCCGACATCGTTGCTTGATCCAGATGGGGATGTGGGGGTATATCTGGCGGAGGGCACGACGGCGGCGGAGGCAGAATGGGGTTAGAGGTTGGAGGGCACGACGGCGGCGGAGGGGGCGGAGCAACACGATGCTGTAGGGCTCGAACTTGAGGTTCAGACAAGCCCATCCGACGTGTCTCAATGCGGCCCCATGCGTCAGAATGGGCAAAGGAGGAGCCGTTCAACACGGCCCCACTCGTTAGGGTTAACGGTCAAACCATTGACCCGACGACATCCTCCGTTGTGACCATTTCTGAGGGTTTCGGACAAGGGAGTGGGGAAAAGTGAGCAAAAGAGCGTGGGGGTGAATGAGTACAACTAAGGAACCAAGGGCACCGATGTAAAAAAACCTATATTATATTGATGTAAAATTGCGAGCTAATGTTTTGTAAATTACTCCGCCAACTATGCATTGTACCAATTTGAGCATGTAAATGTTCGATTGAATTGTTCATGCCTGATTTGTGCTTGCACTGTGGACACTACGACGACTTTTTTTCCTCGGGTGATTGACACGGACATACGAACTGCGATAAGGGATGCTCAAAAATTTGGCAAAATTAATTACCTGGTTCTGCATTAGAAAATAAAACGGCCCAATCCCGTAGAAATCCCCAATCGAGCAGCGTCGAGAAAGTCGGCGCCGATAGGCGTCGGCGAGGGGATGAAACAAAATGTGGTGGCGTTCGTCGGTGGCAGCCGGCTGCGACTGGCGTCGTCGAGCTCGAAGATTTGGGTGGGCCGAGGTGGAGAATGAGCAACGATACAGCAGTGCGAATGAGGACGAAGGGGGAGAGGGCCGGGGGAGAGGGTCCGCGTAGGAAACGGTTCGTAAACATGAACCGTGTGTGATTAATGCCATTAATATTTTTGTTGGCAGCTTAATTTACTGCATGTACGAAATAAAATCCCAACTAAATATATGGGTGTGACGGGAGAAGTGTGGATTGCCCTTCGATCGTGGTGCATCCTACGGTGCGCATGCGCAATCCGTGTGGCTGGGGTTCTGGCCAATCAGAACACAGCGCAGAATGGGGTGAACGCACACGGCATTCACAAAGTAACTGTTTGCCCAAACAAATCACAAAGTTTCAAGGGAAACCCATATTTCCTTGGTCGTTTCTCCATTATTATTTTTTCTACGATAACCATACCCACTAGAATGCACCGTGTCCAAAATTTGACATTTTTTTCACGCTCGTTTACTTTATTTAGTCTTTTTTGTACTTTCTAGGCCTTTTGTGCTTGTAATTCAAGTTCGAACGTTCTGTACATGAAAAGATGTTCAAAAAGGACTCAAAAATTCGTAATTGTGTCATTGAATAACTTTTCATGTATTTACAGGAAATTAATATAATTTTAAAGGATATGTGTAGGAAGAGGCAACCACATATGTGTCGTTTATTTGTTTTGTAACTCTAGAAAAATGGAAAACATGCCTGAAAAACATGTTACCTCGTGTGGTGCCTAGGCATGACCTCAATATGATGCGGTGAATATTTGAGGAGGTATGGATAATGTCGTCATACGCACTCTTCATATATCGGACCATCACCTATGGAGTTTCATGGTTCGGGGAACGAAATCGCCATGTTTTCAAGGGGAACCCATATTTTCTTGGTCCTTTTAACTTGAATTATTTTCTACGATCATCACACCCACTAGAATACACCGTGTCCAAATTTCATATTTTTTCAGGCTCGTTTACCATATTTAGTCTTTTTGTGTACTTTTCTAAGCATTTACTGCTTATAATTCAAGCTCGAACGTTCTGTACATGAAAAGGTGTTCAAAAAGGACTCGAAATTCGTAATTGTGTCGTTGAATAACTTTTCATGTATTTACAGGAAATTAATAGAATTTTAAAGGATATGTGTGGGAAGAGGCAACCACAGATGTGTCGTTTATTTGTTTTGTAACTCTAGAAAAATGGAAAACATGCCTGAAAAACATGTTACCTCGTGTGGTGCCTAGACATGACCTCAATATGATGCGGTGAATGCACCGTGTCCAAAATTTGACATTTTTCAGACTCATTTACCGTATTTAGTTATTTTTTTGTACTTTCTAGGCCTTTTGTGTTTGTACTTCAATTTAGGCATGATGTGGTGTGGTTATACGACACCAGTATGCTTTAGCAAATATTTGAACACCAGGCAAAGTATCATGTACTATCTGATACTATCAGTTTTCCAAAAATACAGCTTTAACGGCAAAAAAAATCTTACAACAAACCGTTTGCGAAACGTCCGATGTACACGACAGAGAAGGCTTGAATTTTTTCCGACGCGGGATCACCAATTTTCTCTTTTCTCGCACACGGGTATTTGATGCGCTTCGTCTACGTTGCGTGCCCCCCGTAAGGTTCGAGTTTCGCCGCCAAATTTTCAATAGGCGTGCGATTTCAGAAGTTATTCCTCCACCCCATACCCACCCATCACATTTCCCCGCTATCCCCCACCGCCCCCTCTAACTGCAGCCCAAACCGCCGCCTGTCGGTGTCGAAACCGGCGGATCTCGGGTAGGGGGTCCCGAGCTATGGATTTGGGATCGATAGTTAATAGGGGACGAAGAAGACGATGTTTACCCAGGTTCGGGCCCTCTTGAGGAGGTAAAACCCTACGTCCTGCTTGATTATATTGACGAGTATGATGATTACAGAGTCGATCTACCTCGAGATCATATGAGCTAAAACCCTAGATGAGTTGACTTGTCTAAGGTCTAGCCTGGCCTCGGCTTATATAACACACCGGAGGCCTAGGATAACAAGAGTCCTAGTCGGCTACGTCGGTGGAGAGGAGTCCTTGTCTTGATCACCAAGTCTTGTTGAATCTTCCTTGCATATGTCATCGGCTGCCCGAAGTGGCCCATGAGCCCGGCCTATAGAGATAGGTCGGCGGACCGAGGACCCCTTAGTCCCAGACTCCCTTAGTAGCCCCTTGAACCGGTCTTCAAGTTAGGGACGCTCCTCTGTTCTTCCGAACAATTCTTCGTCTTCGGACGTCGGTCTTGAAAACTGGTTCAATAAATCTTCCCATCACTGATCTTGAGGATCGCCGAGGTGAATCCGAAGAGTTCACAAGTCGGGCATCCGAGGAGCCCCTTTAAGTTATCGGCCTTTATTAATGCCTCATTATTTTTACGCCACAACTCGGGTTTGAAGTGTTTCCCATGTGGCGGTGTCCTCTTGCATCCGAACTCCAACGCCGAACTGCATCCGAGGTGTCTTTTTGCAGCCGAGCTCCATCGCCGAACTGCATCCGAGGTGTCATAGATTACCTTAGTCTTGAAAAAGTTGAAGGAGTTTATCCGAGCTTAATTCCAGAAATAATCTTTTATGGAGCCAGCCATTCGCATCCGAGCTTTATGCCGGACTGCTTCTGAAGTGGTGCACCACCCTAACCGTGGGCTGATTTTTTGTGGATATTTTCGATTGGTGCAATTTATTCTCTACCGAGATATATAGCCAGTAGCCCTCAAGGTGTGTGTTGGTCTAAAACCCGGGATGCACCTGAAGGATAAAACAAAACCACTAATCCCAGTAGCCCCTGAGACTCAGGTCGATTCACGAAATCGGCCTGAGGATCAATTCCTTGCTCGGCAGCATACTTTAGGATTTAAAATGCGTTGTGCAGTAGCCCCCGAGACTCAGGTTGGGTGCGGCCGACCAACCTCAGGAGCGTAATCTCCTCGGAAACTGTATTGCACTTTGAAATTTACTGCATTGAATCAATGAATTCAATAGCCCCCGAGACTTGGGTTGGGCAATATGGCCGACCCTAGGATCGTATCTCCTCGGGAATTAGTTCATCCATTGAGTTTGTTTTGACAACGCCGAGGTGTAGCTCGGCGGGGAAGATGCCGAACTGTCGGTCAGAAAAGATTTTCCGAGCAGAACCATCACGCAAAACACCTCGAACAAGAGGATGTCCTGCCTCCTGAAAGAAAAACATAAAAATAGGTTAAAGGTGCCATAAGCTCGAAAAAACAAAAAACTTTACAAAAACTTTACGTCCAAACTAAATCAAGTTTCTTGGTGCCAATCCGAAAATTGCTCTGAAAAGTAATATGTGCTTCGGTCATGCTTTAACATGATACATCCGATCTCCAGACTTCAAGCGGGTCAGCCTTTGGCTTCAAACTCCTATCCCGAAGGAGGAGTGCTTCTGTGGTCAGTTTAGCGAACTAAACTCGAGCGGCTTTAAAGAGAAACCAGGCTACCCGACTATTGACCAAACACTCGCGTCGGAAAAAGGAGTAGTAGAAAAAGACTTTGCAACGATCAAGAAGAAAACATTTATTATAAAACGGCTCATATAAATTTAAGAGCCCCCTGTTAAATTGGGTAAAGAAAGTGTTTTTAACAAACGATGCTTATAACAAACTAAGTTTTTAACAATCAACTTTTTGTTTAACACAAATATAATGCTTGGTTGAAACGCACAGAAATAAAAACTGGAAAAAGTTGAGCATGAAAGCGACTTAGCTGGTTAATGTGCTCGGTGTTGATGACCTGGGCCGAGCTTGTAGTGGGCCAAGCTCCCAGCCCCCAAGACGATCCCGAGATGAACGAGCGAAGAGCTCGGCTTGATGAAGTAGCAATGCAGCACGGTCGATGTGGCGTGGCGAAGCCTCCAGTCCAGCTAACATGACGAAGCTGGTCGGCTAGTGACGCCGAAGTCCCCGGAGCAGGTTGATGAGGAGATGGAGAAGCCCCCGGTCTAGCCGAGGTGACGGAGCAGGTCGGTAAGGTGACGCTAGAGCCACCATGCCAGCCGACATGTCAAAGCAGGTCGGCATGGTGGACATCGGCTTGAAAAAGCGACGGCGCGGCACAGGTCAGAATTTGTGACGCGGTCAATGCTGGCTTGATGAAGCAACAGAGCGCCCGACCCGTACCACCCACGGATGACGAGGTTCTCTTGATGATTATTCGGCCCTCACGATGCCGAACTCTTGGTCGGCTGACCGAGATGATGAGAAAATTTCCTTCAAAAAGGACGACCGACAACCCGTTCATGAAAAAGATGAACTCGGGTCGGATTCGTTTTCGCGCAGAAAATAGATCCAAAATTCGTTGTACTCATCAGACGTTTCCCGGAGTTTGGACGATCGGACCGAGCTGAAATTATAAGGGGTGATTGGCATAGGAATTCCGCAGCCGATGAACAGTGGGATGGTCCAACCGATGTCCGAGCTAGATACTGTACACCTCGCCCTTAACTCATCCAGATTCCCGTCCAGATTCGACAGGGCTCCGGTATATTGGAGATTGCCGGAGATTCCTTCATCGGAACGCAATGAAATTTTGCAGGGTTGTTGTAGATACAATTCCGCACAATTCCACCGAAGCAATCGTCAAAGCGACGCTCGAGGAAACGGGGACGACGAACACAAATTCGCTGTCCAGAAAAAACTACTGCCAATCTACAGACGAGCCATCGATCCTTCTGGCGATCCCACAGCGGAACTCTCAATGAAAGCACCAATGTCGGTGTTGAAACCGGCGGATCTCGGGTAGGGGGTCCTAAGCTATTGATTTGGGATCGATGGTTAACAGGGGGCGAAGGAGACGATGTTTACCCAGGTTCGGGCCCTCTTGAGGAGGTAAAACCCTACGTCCTTCTTGATTATATTGACGAGTATGATGATTACAGAGTCGATCTACCTCGAGATCAGATGAGCTAAAACCCTAGATGAGTTGACTTGTCTAATGTCTAGCCTAGCCTCGGCTTATATAACACACCGGAGGCCTAGGATAACAAGAGTCCTAGTCGGCTACGTCGGTGGAGAGGAGTCCTTGTCTTGATCACTAAGTCTTGTGGAATCTTCCTTGCATATGTCATCGGCTGCCCGAAGTGGCCCATGAGCCCGGCCCGTAGAGATAGGTCGGCGGCCCGAGGACCCCTTAGTCCCGGACTCCCTCACCGCCGCCGCCGCAACCAAATCTATGTTCTGCCCCAGTCTCGCTCATCGATATAGTGCGGTAACCTCCCATCTCCCCCGGCCTGATTGCTCAGATGGAGCCTGCGAACCACCCACATGCCTCCACATCCCCACCCCCTATCGTCGAGCATTCCCGCGTAAGCCCAACCACATATCATGTGGAGGTCGAGGAGCTGATCATGGCGGTCGATGGCGCGGTGGACGCTATGTCTGTTGACCCGGAGGAACACCTTGTCGCCGATGCCGCCAACTTGGTGCGGGCTCTAGCCGAGATGAAGTGCCCCACGCTTCTAACCCTTACTTGTTGTTTGTACACGTACATACTGTAGCGGTACTGATCCATGCTTCGATCCGCAGGAACACCTCACCGCCAACTTTGGACGGCCTCTAGTCGAGATGAAATGCCCAAGCAACTACCCCTCGGGATTTGCCAAGTATGAACTGTCCGGTTCATTATTACGAATACCAGTTGCAATGTTTAACCATGTCAATTTCAGTTTCAACGGTACATGTTTAAATTGCCATGTTACGTTGTTTGTACTCTGTAGTTAACACGTCCGTTGTTCATTTCAGTTATGCGCACTGTGTTGTTCAAGTATGAACTGTCCAGTTCAATTTCACCAATACCAGTTACAAACTTACAATGCCCATGCTAGGTTGTTGTTAAGCCTGTTGTAGTGAACAGTTATATCCATTTTTTATGCTGCCCATTAGATACCGTGCTACTCTTCGCAAAGAAGATATCACTGGAGATGATGTCCTTCAATTACCATTAGATTTTTTGGTGGATGTTAACCCTGTTGTAATTGACATGCCTTTCCATGTACTTACGCAGTGTCACAATGCACGATGATGTTGTTTACCGTCGAGGTTAGTCACATCCCAATATATTATACTCCCTCTGTCCCATAATATAAGAGCGTTTTTGATACTATAGTGTAGTGTCAAAAACGCTCTTATATTATGGGATGGAGGGAGTAGTATTTTACATCATTTGTTTAATTGCAGTTTAGCTTCTAACATTTACTTGAAGCTTGTAGGTACATATTTTAGCGGTACTGATCCACGCTATGACCAGCAGGAACACCTAGCCACCGACTTTGTGCGAGCTCTGGCTGAGTTGAAGTACCCCAGCAACTACCCCTCGGGATTTACCAAGTATGAACTGGCTCGCGATGTTTAACCGTGTCAATTTCAGTTTCACTAATACAAGTTTTAATGACTATGTTAGGTTGTCTGTACTTTGAAGCTAACACGCCCGTTGTTTATTTCAGTAATGCGCATTGTTGTTCAAGTATGAACTGTCCAGTTTTAATTTCATCAATACCTGTTCCTTTGTTACCGTGCCACTCCTCGCAATGAAAATATCACCGGAGATACTGTCGTTTAATTAACATTTGCTATTTTTGGTGGATGTTAACCCTGTTGTATTTAACATGTCTTTCTATGTGCTTATGTAGGGCTACGATGCGCGATGCTGTTGTTTACCATCGAGGTTAGTCACATCCCAATTTCTTATAATATTTTCCATCATTTGTGCAATTGCAGCTTAGGTTCTACTCCCTTTGTCCCATAATATAAGAGCGTTTTTTACACTACACTAGTGTCAAAAACACTTTTATATTATGAGACGGAGGGAGTAACATTTATTTGTTGCTTGTAGGTACATATGTTAGCGGTATTGATTCACGCTTCGACCCACTTTGCAAATGGGGCAATGAGATAAACATGAACAAGCATCAAGTTAGGAAACTAAGAAAAATTGTTAGGCAGAAGAGACATCTGATTGGAATTAAACTCTTTATTTATACTTTATCCAAGACATCAGTGAACTTTAGGATGGTAAGTAATCTGTTGCCTTCTTTTCCAGCCCAGAACAAGTTCCTCTATTAGACATGAATACCTGAAAGTTGTCTCTTTTCAGTGGTTTTCGAAGGAATTTACTCAAGCTTACCTAGCAAACTACCTGACCAAAGTGGAGGCAACGAAAGTTATAGTATATAATTCATGCTACCATGATAATGGTCTAGAAGTCTTCCTGAAGGCGGTGAAGGATGGACGGGCGATCATCACAAGGGGTTGGACAAAAGTTGTGCGCACCTTTGGCATGGAGGAGGGCACATTATGGGTATTCCGCTTCTTCAACATCATCGACAGCCAAAAGCATTTACAATTCTCTCTTCACCTTTACCGCCTCTAGTACTACATATTGTGGTTCATCATATTTAATCTTCTACCGAACTATGTAACCATCGAACATGTACTAAGCTTTTGATTTATGCATTGGCTGTTGAACCATTGTAATTAGGGTATGTATTGATGGATGTGAAATCCACATTTCATAATTAATTTTTTTCAAATTTCCAATTCTAATAATAAATTAACGAAAATAAGCTATTAGGTAATAAATTACAGCGCACACAGTTAGAACGATTAAACCGTGTGGGATGGTGTCATATGTCACACACGATTGTTTGAAGAATAGTGTGTGTGTATCAGCTTTACAACACATGGTCGCATATTTTGCGCGTGTGGGATGCGCGTACTGTCACACACGCGTTTGCACGTCGTAACCGTGTGCGCTTGCCGTCAATAGCACAAACGGTTCCAAACCTACGTGCGTGTGTAATGTAGGACGATAAGAAGCGGTTGACATACATTTCACGTGTGTGATCCGAATAACTATCGCACACGAATATATCTGTGCCATCGTCTCGGATGTGTGCTTGATCACAAACGTAACGTCAAAGTGTGGCGTGTGGGATAGGCTATGAGTTCGCATACATTTATGTTAGGCGAATCGTCAGCAGGCGCTCGCACCAGGCAAGGCGATGGTTCGGAACTACGTCGCGGAAAGGAGTTAAAAACTGTTTGTATAGCACGTAACGGTACCAGTGTATGATATGCAAAATTGGCGATGTTATTGCTTTTACTCTTTTGCTCTTGCTTAAAAGCTTTGCTTCTCTTTCTTTTGGAGATGATTTTTGTATGGTGACAATGCGGGGCGTGCACAACAAGAAAGCAAGTATGTATGCGGGTACTATTGTAACACAAGAGATGATACTAAGATATATGCACGCACTTGAAGCTATGCAGAGTATGTATCACTAAAGTGCACACGTAGCGTAGTCTGACAATACTCAATGGCTAGTCTCGATAGCCAAGTTACGCAAATAGGCTCGGGGTAACAATGCAATGGCAAGGGTATATGTCAAGAGTGTTGTCACGGTTACCGTCCTTGCTTACGGTGAAGTGTCAACGAAGAGGTTGTTGGCGACGATCCGGAGCGATGATGAGTGGCGATGTTGATGTAGAACCACTTCTAAGTAGCCGAAACACCTTAGGAAGTGGTGAGCTCGTGACTCAAAATCTCAAATGCAAAGGGTTGCAGAAGAAATGGCGGTGGCAAATGCGGAAGAAATTGGTGGAGAAAACAAAATTTTCGCTGCAGGAAATTCAATTTTGTCAGACTTAGCCGGATGTATGGGCTCGGTCGGACGTCCGGGGTACGGTCGTCCGGAGGCGCTCGGTCGTCCGGAGCCTGCGGGTCTCACCGGTTGACCTCAGGGAGGATGAAACTCGAAGCAAAAGAAAAATTTCGGGCAAAATTGTGGCGATTTTGTGGATGAAAAATGATGGAGATGATGGGGGAAAGCTAGGTCTACCTATCCACAACGAAATCCACGGATCAAAATCAATAAAATCTCCTCAAATCCAACGAATTCAAGAAATTTCGGTAGGGCTATTTTTGTGGGAATTTTTGAAATTAGGTCAAATCAAAACAAAAATTGGCTATAAAGTGGAGGGAGAGACTCCAAAGTGTGAATCAACGTGGCTCATGATACCAAGATGATACATGGCAAACTCGGTGAGGTCGATCTTTTCACACTTGGAGGGGAAAAGGAGAGAAACACAAGAGGAAACTCAAGAACAATCAAGAACGATTCCTAACTCACACATCCACTAGATCCATAAAAGCATACGGGATACAACACCCAAAGTCAACGGAAGGATACACGTAACGGAGAGTCTTCCCACTCCGGAGGAGGGGCCTTGAAATCCCTTGGGGTCTTCGCTAGAAAGGGGCCTTGACATCCATATGATCTTCTCACGTAGAGGTATCAACTCCAAGGAAGAAGGATATGGAAGGAGCAATGCTCAACTACTATGAGCCAACACATTGCTGACCCTAACTAGAGGTGGGGGAAGAGCATTTATATCTTAGGCGAAATGAAGGGTACATGGGCCAAGGCCCGAGTGGCTGTGCGCAGACAGGGTCCGGACGTCCGGAGGCTCACAGGGGGGCAGACGTCCGGAGGAGACCGGACTTCCGAAGATTCGGTGTGGGTGCGCTGACGCCGGATTTCCGGAGGGCGTCGGACGTCCGTGGCGCGGTCGTCCGGGGGTCTTCAGATTTCCGTAGATTCAGTGAGGACATCGTGGCACCGGATTTCCAGAGGGGTTAGGACGTCCGGATGCTGGGAGGTGTCGGTCGTCCGGGCGAGGTCGGTCGTCCGTCCACTGGAGCGCTTTGTTGGTTCTTTGACTTGACTGATCTTTAGGGCTCAGACGTCCGTAGGAGTCCGGTCGTTCGGAAGAGTCCGGTCGTCTGGAGGCCGTAGCTTGTCTTCAGCTCTTCCTTGGTCCTACCGAGCTTGGCGTCCTCGAGGTTCTTCGTGGTCGCTCCCTGATATTCTTCCGAGTACCTGAGCATGCAAAGGGTTTCCGCTTGAGGTAGCATCCCCGTTCTGAGAGTATCAAATGGAGATTCACTAAGGAGCGACGTCACCTCGGATTCAATGGCATGTGCATGAACTCTTGTCATGGGGCCACTTGGAGCTTGAGGTCTTGGTCATGGGTCCATGGGGATGACCATGGGATGCTCCGCATCACGATGGCACAAATATCACCTTCCCGATGCTCGCTTGCTCGAACTACAACAAGTGGGCGCTGATCATGGAGTGTAAACTAGAGGCGGCAAAGTTGTTGTTCCCCATGGAGGATGACACCTTCTCTAGGAGGGAGGACATGCAAGCAGTGGCTGCGCTAATTAGCTCTACCCTGCAGGAGATGCATGGCATGCTCGCGACGAAGGCGGGCGCCAAGGAGGCATGGATGTCCATCAGGACCCAGCGCCTCAGCTGCGACCGCGTGCGCGAGACGAACGCATAGAGGTCGCGAGCATACTTCAAGAACATCACCTTTAAGGTATATAAAAAGTAATGATTTCACCAAACTACAAGCGCCAAATAAGATTAGCCTGCATTTCAATGCTATTGAAATCTACATAGTGGCGCCATAGTCGCCAAGTAGGGATCGACCGTCACTAGTTAAGGGGTATCCTTTACAAAGATCACCCTCACCTTCTCAAGCGTTGGCAAATGGCGCACTACATGTGCAACATGGGTATTTTCCACTTTATCGTAATTTTGTTTAACCAAACCGTTCTATCTCTTGAATTGTGCGTCCAAACCGAGCGTGCTCATCATTGGATTTCTCACGTTGACTTCTTCCATAAACTTTTTTAAAAAAAATCTAGAAAAACATATAAAACCCAAAGTAAATAAATAAAACCAAAAAATCCGGTTCATGTGAAAAATGAGTACAAAAAAGGAAGAAAAACTAGAGCCCGGAAGCATGGTTGCGGTTTTTCAACTTTTTCTAAACACATGTCATGTTTTTCTTTTTTTGGAGAAGCACGGCTATACTTCTCATGGAAGCAAAATTGTGCTTCCACGAGAGGCAATCCTTACTTTTGTGAAAGCATAATTTTTTTCCCGGAGAAGCATAACTATGCTTCTTGTGGAAGCATATATTTTTTAAGAAGCACACTGTGCTTCTTGCAAAAACAAACATGTTCTTCCACGAAAAACAAATATGTATTTCTCGTGGAAGCACATTTTTTTCTCCAAAACATTGGAAAATCAATCGAAAACTAAAAACCATCTAAGGCTAAAAAACGCGTACGCAAAACTAGAGGAAACACGTGAAATGTGTGGGCGGCTGGACACACGACTTGACTTAACATGCTCCCATGTCACCAAAAATGACCCTAGAGGTCCCCGCATGGTAACCCGCGAGAGCTATATCTCACTTCTACCAAGAATAACTCTCGTCTTGATGAAGGTTTTTCCTCCTCTGCTATTTCTGTGCTGGCCCGTTTTGTTCCCTCTTTCTCGTCCGCTCGATCCGTCGTGTGTTGTTCGCTGGTTCTTGTCCAGTTTTCTTCTACTTATTTCTTGTTTTTTCTTTCCTTTCATTTCTTGTTTTCAGTTTTCTTTGTTTCTCAGAGATTTCTTTGGATTTTTCTTTGTTTTTTCATTGCTTTTATTTGCTTCTCCTAGTTTTCTCTTTTCCTTACATTGTCTACCATTTCTTCGGTTTATTTTTTCTTTCTTAGTTTTCATTGACCTTTTTCTTTTCATTCTTCTTTCAATGGGCTTCTTTCCTTTTTTGGTTATTTTGTTTCTTTTTCCGTTTCCCATTCTTTTTGCACTTGTTCTTTGGTTTCCTTTTTTTCTTTAGTTTATTTTGTTTTCTTTTTTGGTATTCATTGTTTTTTTTGTTTCTTTGATTATTTTGGTTCTGATTCTACATTTTTCACATATGTCGAACATTTCTCCAATACATGTTTAACATTTTTAAAATAAAATTTAATATTATTTAAATAAAAGTTTAACATTTTTTAATACATGGTTACATTTTTTCTATACACATTTTAAATATTTTTTAAATACTTGATTAACATTTTTATAATATATTAATTTTTTTGCATACATGGACACCATTTTTTCAATACACATTTTAAAATTGCAAATGCTTAATTAACATTTTTGAAATGTTTGATTAATATATTTTAAATACCAATTTAATATTTAACAAATGTTTTTAATATTTTTCTAAGTACATGATCAAGTTTTTTCATACACATTCTATATTTTTCATATACATGAGAAAAATTCTCTTTATACACATTTATCATTTGTTAAATGCTCGGTTAATATGTTTTATATATATGGTCAACATTTTTTATACATAGTTTCAACAGTTTTCAAATACAGGATTAATTGGTTTTTGAATACATGGTCAACATTTTTATATACACATTTTAACATTTTCGAATGCTTGATTAACATTTTTTAAATACATGTTTGCCATTCTTTGAATACATGGTCAATCTTTTTTTATACATATTTAACATTTTTTAAATGCTTGATTAACATTTTTGAAACTTGTTTAACATTTTTTCAAATGTTTGATTTTCTAAAAATACATGATCACTTTTTCCACACATATTGTATATTTTTTAGTATACATGAGAAACATAAAACATTTTTTTCAAATGCTTTGTTAAAATTTTAAAGGTTTTTATGCAATTTATAATATATTTATTTAGAATATTTGGAACTATAAACGAAAGTAAAAAAAGAAAGAAAAAACAGAAACATGAAACTTAAAAAAAATCCATGGCCTCCCACACGCCTGGGCCAGCCTATTTAGAGAGAAGCTTGACGCAAGACATAGGGCCAGCTTTCTTGTGCGGCTTAAAAAATAAGCTGACTTTTCCCAGCTTAAAAAATAAGCCACTTCCATAATTTATTGATGTCTCTAAATCAGTTATCCCATACTAGTAAGTATGCACGTGCAACGCACGTCTCAAGAAAAATGAGTTCATATGGTATAATACTAAAATAATTTTTACAAAAAAATTCAAGTGGCTACAAAATATTGTCATGTCACTCAAATTTTATTTTCAAAAATGTGACATATTTGTGATCCAACGTACCTCATAATCTATAATATAGTAAACGTACACATGCAACACGCGTCTTGACTAATATTACAATTAGATATGAGAATGTATATGCATAGATACGATATTCTGATAGCACAACATAATATTACAAATCAACTTATAATTTAAATATGTTTTAGGAAATACTATAATTTAGGCTCGTATGCATAGAGGAAAGAACAACTAATTATCTTAATATTGCTTGATCCTTGATATGGTTAAGCAATACTTGTACGACATCATGATGTTGTTTGTAGCTTCATTCGCGATCTAGTTGAGCAGGTGAAAATGAATTCCTTAGCTCACAATCATACTCTATGAGAATTATGAGTCATTTGTGCAAGAATTATGTGTCATTTTGTAAAGAGTTTTTCAATGGTAGAATGTAAATATGTGCAACCGTTAATACGCATGACATTAGCAATGTGCTATTTTGTAGTGTCCACGGTTTAGGTAAAATGAGACCATTTGAAGTTTCGACACCTACTTCAAAAGGCATGAAAGTTATAAGACCGGACAACAGATATGAGAGGGAGTCCAAAATGCATATCTCAAAAGGCCTGAAAGTTATAAGCCCACAACATATTGATAGACAGAAAGAGGGAATCATAATTGCTAATACTTCTTAGACATTTTTTTCATGGATAGGTGTTGGAGGTGTATCAGAATATATAGGAGTAATTACCAAGTGATTCTACTTTGCCAACAGTGACAACCACACCAAAGCACCTGACAACACGTACAGTACTCGCTATCACAAAACCTAGCCACCGGTGCGTGGCCAAAACAATTAGTGCAGATCAAGCGCCTGAAATCCATAGCCCTGCCTTCATCCTCATTCTTCTTTTTTTGAAAAAACAGCAGGAGCTCTACCCATTCATTTAAAAGAGAATTGCTCGATTAATCTGGGAAATCGAGGTGAAAATTCTCAGACATAACAGGAGCATCAAATCTTGGTGATAACATGAGTGAAAGAAAACAAAATATGAAACTGCATTGTCAAATTATATAACTAATGAAAAACAATGTTTCCAGAAAAAGGTCAGCTGGAAAGTAAAAAATATTCATGGGCGAAGTAGGACCAGCAGATGTACTTACTTTAGCATAACTAAGGAATATGATAACTGACTATGTTTTGATAATCTGCAATACAAGAAAAAAAATAGTATCATTATGTTTAATAAATAATAGCAAGCACAATCCATCAGATTGGAGTTCCAAGTATGAACAAGGGCTAGATAACATATCTTTAATTTTTTGCCTATCCTTGTCATGCTGTATAAAATCCAGTACCGCAAAAATAACGAATAAAATACTTGATTACACTGACAGTTCTTGGTCAGACTTCTATCGTAAAGGCACGTGTTGCCGCGCCCGTCCATTATAGAAATGAAATATAGAAATGTTTGTGAAAACTTGCACAACGGAAACATGTTGTAAAGTTTGTCTAATTTGAATTGCACAGGTGGTGGGGCATATTTATAACAAATCATAACTAATGTGTCTGTATAAATGTTTTCTCTACATTCGCTCTATATCAGAAGGATAGCATCTTCTACTGTTGCCCAGAATTGAAATCTAAAAATAACTATTAAAAAATATAGATGGTAAAAAATCTCGTACCATGACAAATCACAAGCTGAACGATGACACAAATGAGCGACTAAGCTGATGAAAACTGTATAGCATGCAGATTCTAGACTTTTGGAATTAACTCCACGAGCTGGTAACAAAAACATAACCAATGTGTCCTAATTCCTAAATGGGCGTTGAAGGCCTAGAGAGTTCAGAGGACCAGTCTTCTTCTTATGGTTCTACCTACAGGATCCCAGTGTGTTGACGGAATCAACATGCATGTGGCCTCAAAACACAAAGAATCATTGATTTGGTACGTAATACTCCAGTTATAGCCAACAACAGGATATATCAGGCCAATATTTTGTAAGACCAGGTTTGGTAGCGATCCATACATACCTTGGCCTGCCATCCAAACGTATCCAAAATGCCCCGATGTCCGACAGCTCCAAGCAGCCGCCGCCGCCGTCCCACAGGCTCGCGCTGGTGCCGTGCGCTGCCTCTTGCCGGAGACCGTCGCCACCAGAGGTTCACCGTCGAGGCCGCCGCGCCCCTACCCTTCCTCCTCTCCCTTCCTTCCGTTCTTCTCTACCTCCTCACCTTCGAAGCTCTCTCTCTTTCTCTCTCTCTCTCTCTCTCTCTCTCTCTCTCTCTCTCTCTCCGGGGAAACGCAGCAAGCCACGGAGGACCTCAGCCGCCACCGCTGTCCCTTCGACCCGCGCCAACGCCGCCCATCGTCGACCCGATCCGACTGCCTTCCGTCAGATCCACGCCAGCCCCGCCGGAGTGCACGCCTTAGCCATCACTGTTTCCTGCATCGAGTTATCGCCGCCGCCCCGCGTTGACCGCATCGCTCGCATGCGCGTGGGCAACCTCTCTAGCCAAAGTACAACCTTTGGCCGGAGTCACCCGTCGAGTGTGGAGCAGGGCACCAGAGGGAGGGTTGGGCAGAACATACACTCATCAAGGGCGCCAGAGATGGAGCAGTCTGTGCGCAGGGGATCAATTTCCTCTTTTTCTGTGTGCCTTGCGTGATTAAAGGAGGGGTTGAGGATGCGGGTGCGTGATTGCAGGGGACACGGGACTGGTAGTTCGAGGGAAGGCTTATGGGACGGTGTAGTATGGTCAGCCACTGGAAGTTGCTAAGTCCACACCCTAGAGCTATTAGATCATGAATGGATGTTAGATTGAGATTTGTGGTTCTAATCGTGCGGTGTTGATAGGTTTGTGCGGTATTGTGGGGTTAATTGCGTGGTGCACCTAAAAAAGTTCTTGTTTGCTTGTTTAATAGTAGTGGAGACTAGTTTCTAAGCTCAATGAATGAGAGATCCCGTTTATGAGAAAAGCTGAGACGGAGGCAACTTATTTTTTAAGCCACAAAAAGACTGGCCCATAGAGCTGCTAAAATTTAGATAGGCCCAGCTAACCCAAACCCACACCACGGCCCACCAGCGACGCGGAGCTCGCCGACCCAAAGCCGCAGCGAAGCAAGTCACGCAAATCGCCGTCCCGTGCAGCCGCCGTGGCCCCCTCCTCTCCTGGCCGCCGCTGCCGTGCACCACCGCCGCCGCCGCCAGCGCAACCAGGACAAACCCTATCAGCCATTGCGCCGCCACTCACAGCACACCCTAGAATTCAACGTCCCGCCGCCGCATGCGCTAACCCGGGACCTAGCCTGCTCGCGGATCCCTCGTCGCTTCGCCCGACGCGACCCGCGATGCATCGCGCCATGCGGCTGCGCCGCCTCCTGCGCCCTCCGCCGTCTTGCAGTCCCGTCCCCCTCGTCACCCCCGCGACCGTCGGCGGTGGCGCCGGGAGATTTGGCGCGCCCGACGGGGCACGGAGGCTGGGCGCGCCGCGCGTGCCGTTCAGCGAAAGGGGGCGGCTTTGCCGGTTCTACAGCTCGAAGGAGGGTGTCGGGAGCGCGGAGACGGCGGCGGGGAGTGGCGGCGGCGGCAGCAACCAGCAGGAGCACGCGCGGCTCGGGGAGAAGGACCAGCAGGAGTGGCTGAGCGGCGAGCGGTTCGTCACCGGCTGCAAGAGGCGGGAGTCGCCATTCCTCACCAAACGGGAGCGCTTCCGCAACGAGTTCCTGCGCCGCGCCGTGCCTTGGGAGAAGAGCAGCCTCACGTGGAGCAACTTCCCGTACTACGTCGAGTAAGCGCAATGAAACGCAACGCACACCACCTGCTTGGTGTTTTTCCTCCCTAGCGTGGACTAACTCGGTTGCATTTCACCGTCTCTCTTTTGGGTTGCAAGTAAGAACGCGAAACAGCTGCTGACCGAGTGTGTGGCATCACACCTGCGGAACAAGGATGCTACTTTGGAGTACGGTTCCCGGCTGCAGTCCTCCGGCGGGAGGATATTGCTCCAGAGCTTGCCAGGTGTTGTGCAGGAAGGATGACAATGTTTCTTCCAAATGTGTGTCATTCTGCTTGCATTTATGATGAGATTTTATACTTATTATTGCAGGAACTGAGCTTTATCGGGAGAGATTGGTAAGAGCGATTGCCCATGAGTTACGCGTGCCCTTGTTGGTTCTGGACAGCAGTGTTCTAGCTCCATATGTAAGTTAATCCCGCCTATTTTAAAAGCTCAAGACTCCAGTTTTGTCGGCAAACCTAATGGCTCACCTTGTAGGATAATGGTGAAGATTGTTCAGAGAGTGAGGAAGAGAATGGTCAGGCAGAGTCAGAAGATGAAGGCTCAGAATCAGAAGGGGAAGATGAAGATTATAATGAAGCTAAGTCTGGTGAAAGTGACGACGACGAAGTTGTCAAATCAGTGGAGAACCTCAAGAAGTTAGTTCCACGCACTCTTGAGGAATTTGCCAAGGTGTTTATTTCTGTTATGCTGCCAAATCATATAGTATAAAACATGATGTTTGATAATGCTTGCCATCTTGCTCCTTTTATTTTATTTGAATACTGAGCGATGTACCTTTACTTTGTATCTAACAACCTATTTAAAAAATCGGGGGTGGAAGACCTACAAACAAAGAGTTTTTTGCTGCAAAATAGTAAATAGTATAAAAGGCTTAATGTTGATATTAGTGTCTCGTAGTAATTTTCTGATTAGCGATTTTGCGTCTAATAGTGTCAGTCTCATGCGATGGTCTTGTTTCCATCTTTTCTACTAACATGCTAATTAACGTTGGACCTGTTTTCCTCCTTTCTTTTGTTTGCTTCTCATTCTGGCTTACAACTTATACCTTGAGTTTTTGTCTTAGAGAGTTGTTAGTGCGCAAGAAAATTCTTCAGCAGCAGAAGAATCCACCGGTGAGTCGCCTGAAGAAGAGAAAAGGCCTCTCCAAAAAGGTACATAACTAAGTTTTTTGTTCTTGAGTGTTTTCCCCAATGTTGACTACAGATTAGATAACATTGTTAATCATGACACTGATAATTGGTCTTATTTTGGTAAGTAGCCACTTCCCCCCTTGGTGGAACGAACCTACCTAGCGCCTGTGGAAATTACAGGCTAAGCTTAGGTTAATATGTCATGTTGTGGGAATCAACTCAGGTCTATTACTTGTTAAGTACATGCCCATCTGATAATATTCAATCTCTTCATCTTGAATGATCACATTCTGTTTCCTGTGTGTACAATGTTCTGCGTTAGATAAATGGTTGTTAGCCAGATCGTGAATAATGTATATAGCCAGTAGCCAGTTGCATTCTAGTTATTCACTTATTCTTTTTCAAGGTGAACCGAAGCTTCACTAGCCACAAAACACTTGAATGATCAACTACTCTACGCAAACAACTTTCCTCCAAAGTTTAGGACATGTTTGGTTCAGAGACTAAGTTTGCCAACATTGCTACACTTTCTTGCCATACATGCCCAAGGTTAGGTGATCAAAATTGGTGCCACACTTGAGGCAATCTTGCCACATTTTTCTGAGTCAATGACACGTGGGGCCTAGATTGCATGAAAAGAATCTTGCCACAAGTGTGGCAGCAAACTAAACAGGGGACTAACTCAGTCAAACTTGCCTGACTTGTGTTGTGGCAGCCTTAGTATATCAACCAAACATGCCCTTAGCTCTTTGTATTGACAAGAAGTTCAGTACTCCAGCTATTTTATGAGAATGAGATCAATATAATTCAGCTATACCACTTGCTTAAGTTTCATAGGAATATAGGATTGTACCTATTGGTGAATATGAAATTCAGGCTGGACTATTTTAATACGTACCATACTCTATGGCGACATCACCAACTTTCCTCATCACTGTTTCAGGTGATAGGGTGAAGTATGTTGGAGAGTCAGTGCTTGTTGAAGCAGATCACAGGTACCTGTTGGTAGTTTTGCTCTCCTTTTGGTTTAAGCCACTTTTATCATGACATTTCTTCCTTTGCATTGAACTTCTTTCAAATTATTAGACTCATGTATTGTACCTCACTTGATTTGCTACTTTTAAGGCTAAGCAATACATGTGCCTTTTAGCTGACCATGGCATCTTGCATGGATTGATGCATCTATGCACAGACCAGTGACATGACTGCTATGTCTTATATGATGTGATGAGTTTCACCATGAAGTTCACATATTGTTAGTCCGTTCATGTTGTTGATTGTCTCGCCGTAAAGGAGTTTATTTGTGGAAAGTTAATAAGCATTAGCATTGATTATTCATCAGACCTGAATAGTAACAGAAAGAACTTCAAACTCAAAATTTTCCATCCAATGGGTATTTTAATGCACAGCCTGCAGTTGTGGGAGATGTGTGCCTATGCATGTGGAGCAAGCACAGACAGAAAAATGGCTGGACTTTTATGTGTGTAGGACTGGCCACCTGGGTACTTGCTGATCCAGGTGTATGCATAGTTGCATGTTTGTTCATTTGAGTTCTTGTGTGTATCGTTAGTTCTCTCTGCATGCATGCTTACTTGCAGTAACGTAGCTAGGAAATCCCTACGCCCAGGACCAGCCGTGTTGCTACAGTACGCGAAGAGTTTTCTCCTCACGCCCCAGGTCACGGCCCGGGCAGCCCGGGGCCTGGCTAAGCTGCTGCTTACTTGCATTAGTAATACTGGCGAGGTTGGTGCCTGGTGTCGGGAGGGCATGTAGCACATGTTTGCAGTGTTCATTCTCTGTCGTCTAACACAGCTACGAACCGTCTTAGTAATTGAGCTTCTTTCACTTATCATGATGCATATCATCTCTGATATCACAGGATCATTTTGGGGAAAATACCAACTCAAGAGGGAGCAGCAGAAGCCTTTACCTTTGTTAGCGGCAGGTGGGTGGATAAATCTTTTCTCGAATAGGTTAAGAAATCTTTTGTCTGCATACCTTATTTCATGTCTGTCTGCATCTTTAGCCTTTCATGCCTTTGGATAGATGTTATCTTTATGGGTAAATTTAATTTTTAAAGTTTCTCATTTCAACATATGGGTCAACAAAAACCTTGAGTTGAAACCATATGTTGTTCGTGAGCATATCCAGAAACTTCTACAAGTTCTGTTGAATGCTTTGCTATGCTTATACATATAATTTATGCGTCTTTAGTTTGATTTTTACTATGCTTCTGTTCATCTCAGTAGTCCACGTCGGCATTGTTTCTGATGAATAATGATTTGGTTTCACATTTTTATTTCTTACGATATCGCAAGCTTATCGCTGAACATCCTTAAAATTCACTATTTTCTTATGATTTTTTTTATAACTCAACATTCTTCGAACTGTTAAAATTGCAGAACTTTATCAAATGGACTGCGTGGAGAGATATACGAGATCAATGGCGATCAAGTGGCTGTTTTATTTGACCCTCCTGAGGAGAAGCTGGATGATGGTAAAAATGATGAAGCTAACAAAGAGCAAGATGCTAAACCATCAGTTTGCTGGGTTGACAGTATGTTCTATTCTGAAGCATCCATATATTCAGCTTGGATACTCTGCAATTTTAACAATGATCTTGTTTGTAATTTTAGCTCAGGATATTGTGCATGACAATGATACTGAGGCGGAAGATTGGCATATCGCGATGGAAGCATTTTGTGAGGTAATTTGTCACACAATATCTTTAGTTGGAACATTTTTTTCTTGACATTTCTTGTCTTTGTGCATGCATACATTTGCATAGCTTTGACCACCATTCTATGCTGGGTACACTTGGTGTGATGCTTGCGTGCTGCAATTGCAGTGTCTGTTCCATCTGGTCTGCTCAGTAAACTTACGTCTTCTGGATTCCCTTTGCTTGTACAAATAGGCACTGCCATCTCTTCAACCAGCCATTGTTTACTTTCCGGACAGTTCACAGTGGCTTTCTAGGGCAGTTCCAAGATCAAATCGCAGAGAGTTTATCGAAAAGGTAGAGGAAATGTTTGACCAGCTTAATGGGCCTTTAGTGTTGATATGTGGGCAGAACATACTCGAGGCAGCACCCAAGGATAAAGACCCGGTAAGCGATAGAAACTCATCTAGTCACATTCTCACCTGCTTGCATTCATATTATATATATTTCTTTTCTTACTTCTGTTATAAATAAATGCAGAAGGCGCTGGTGTTTCACAATCTCTCTCGCCTGTCTCCACTGGTAATTTCTTGCTATCTATTCAAGAATATGTGTTTGTTTCGTGGTGTTTCTCTGTTGCAATTGATTGAGAAAACATCCTCATTCTCCCATCTAGCTTTTTAATTGTCTCTTGTGCTCATCTAGCCATCTAGGCATTAGTTATGGCACAGTATGTGCCTAGTTTATTGCATCTATGAGGTCTTCAACCGGAAGAGACCTGCAAAAGTATCATGCTATTTTCCCTTGCTCTTTTGTATCCTCATTTAGCCACTCCCTCATTTGTTTTGTGTTACCAGTGATGGGTGATTCTAGGAGTGAAAGAAACTTTTAGCATTGATAACATGTATACATTGCTTAACCTAACCTGCTAAATATTCCCATGGGCTCTGTTCATTGTGCTCATCCCACATTATTAGCATAGAGTAAGGGATAGGTTTGTTATAACTGGATAAGTTAGCAGTTGACCGCTTGGTATGCTAGCTTGCGTGACCTCACATCATTTTTGTTTTTGAAGAAAATGCAAAAGCAATCCCATATATGCTTAGTCCCTGTGCCAGATCAAGGTGAGAGTAAGTGCAACATTATAAGCCTGCTAGCAAGCAAGGCCTGGCCTGACCTGGTTGAAACAATGTTTGTCTTAGCTGATCCAGGTTGGCCAGCCTTACCAGGTTCCGAACTCCAGACAGGTCTGGCAAAGACTGCCTGGTAGCAGGTTGCTGTTACTGTGCTGCACTGCGCTTAACTGTAGATAATTGCAGAGAACGATTAACAAATCTACAGTTGGTTGCAGAGAATTGTTATCAAATCTAGTTGGTTGCAGAGAATAATTATCAAATCTAGTAAAATATTGTGTCACAACTATCAGAAAAGTTTTGCAGTAAGTTTATGTGTCAAAACTAGCATAATGGAAGTGCTTTTATGAAGCCACCACAATGTAAATGCACCCTCCAAAATCGGCAATGCGTTTCATTGTTAAGCTAACAAATGCTCTACCTTAGCGAAGTAGGTGGAAAACATAATTGGGTCATTCTCTGCCTTGTTGCATGATGTTCTGCAGTCAAATTTACATTGTTCCTGTGAGCTACTTTTCTTTGCAATAATGTCTTGGAGAGTTGGTTTCATTTATGGTGGTATTGCCATAGCAATGGCTAAAAATTTGTACTTGGTTGAAATTTGTATCTTCTCAGACATCATCCTTGAAGAGGCTGGTAGGGGGACTACAAGGGCGGAAGCCTTCAAAGTCCAATGGCATAGCAAAACTCTTCGGAAATAAATTCTATATTCCTTTTCCAAAAGTAAGTTTACACCATTTTAGTCTCCAAAGGCAGTATTATGTTATTCCTAGTGTTGATTGCACTCTCCTGCTGATCTGAAAACGTTCTAACTACAAGCCCTCCTAGTTTGGATGATGCTGTTATCTTTACAGCTGTGTGATACTTCCTTTTATGTTCAGGATGATGAGCAACTGAGAGTTTTCAATAACCAGATTGCGGAGGACAAAAAAATAATCATTTCAAGGCATAACCTTGTAGAATTGCACAAGGTATTGGAAGGGTTATTTGAGCTCTAATCAGTAGATTTAGTCAATCACTTTTCATTTCAATTACTTGACCAGTTGACCTACATATGACAACGACTGAGTTGCTTCCCCAAGTGCTTGCATGTAAGTCCTGACATGTAAATGCAGGTGCTTGAAGATCATGGGCTATCATGTGAAAATCTGTTGCAGGTGAAGTTAGAGGGCATTATTCTGACGAAGCAAAGTAAGTCTACTAACTGGATCCATATTATGATGCATATCCCTTTTTCCTGAATCATGGTTGCCAATGGTGCTTATGTGCTAATAGATCATATCAAAGTTTTGATTAAACAATGTCCGACTTCAAGTTTATTGGTGCGCATGATTATTGTTCTGGTGTTTCGGTGGCTACTAGCATGCATTTTCATTTATTGATCCTACCGTAGTTCTAACTCAACATTGTTGTTCTTGTTAAGGAACCTTTGTTTGCACTGTGCATATTGACCCCAGTTGAACTGCAACTGGAGTACATGACCAGTGCTCAGTCCGTGCGCATGGGCCCAAAATTTTGAAGTTGCAACACCTTATGATTGGCATTATAAGCTAAATAAAATTAATACTCCCTCGTAATGAATGTAACACCTCTCACCTGTCTTAAGTACAACCCTTTATTTCAACTTATAAATTCCTCTAGTGTGCTCTGGACTCTCTCTTTCTCTGCCTTCCTTTTCCCTATGAATCTCCCATATTCCTACCATATCCCCCGTTCCTCTCCAGCTGACCGCAGGCATAGCTAACGGCGTGGGGTCCACTTTGTATCTTGCCAGATGTATCCTCGAAATATGCTTGTATTTGTCTTCTCATTGCTGCGGGTGCTTGTGGGTGTATGACTGTATGGTGATGAACTTTTATCAGGCCATCAAAGAACTTAAAGCGTCTTAAGTTGGAACAGGACAGTTACTTACTGCATGCATTTGTAATTTTGTATGTGGATGCAGGAGCGGAGAAGGTCATTGGATGGGCTAGAAGTCACTATTTGTCGTCAGCGATTAATCCTTCCATAAAGGGTGACAAGCTAGTCATTCCCCATGAGAGGTATTTCCTCAGTTGTCTGGGCATTCAGTTGTATCTATGGCTGAGCACTGACTGTTGATACCTTTTCTTCTTTGAAGTCTGGACCTAGCAATCGAGAGGCTAAGGGAGCTGGAGGCTTCAACTAAGTCACTTTCTGAAAGCATGAAGGTAATTTAAGTTGTTTGGTTGTTCCTAAGAGTTAACCATGCCTGTTCTTATGTATCAAGATTATGCTGTGATGATGTCCAACCTCAAAGATTGTCTTGCTGCAGATGTTGGCAAAAGATGAATTTGAGCGCAATTTCATATCAGCAGTTGTACCCCCCCATGAAATTGGAGTTAAATTTGAAGATATTGGCGCTCTTGAGGATGTCAAGAAGACACTGGATGAACTTGTTACTCTTCCAATGAGGAGACCAGAGCTTTTCTCGCGTGGGAACTTGCTAAGGGTAATAATGCTTTCCGTTTGCATTTTCATATGTACCTGTAGCATTTTGGGCTTCATAATACTGAATTTGATCCCTTGTTCCATATGGGCTTACAAACTACTATGACTGCCAATTTATAGCTAGGCGACATTGAATTAGTATCCCAACACAGAAAGAACCTTAGTTTTATCTTTAATTCCTAACTTCTAAATAAAAAGGTACTTGTGATTTTCATGGGGTGTTTGGTGCTATGCCTCTGGAAGTTTGTTTAATGCTCAGCTAATACTCAATGTTACCCAATTTTGTTTTATAATTGATTACGGAGATTTTTGCGGAGAGGTTTTCCCGTGGATGTCTACTAAAGCAGACAAGAAAATCCTAAACGTACATAATTGGTCCTCTAGTCCAGTGAGTTGGAATGTTTTTAGTGAGCCAGCCCTAGCATTACAAGTCTGCAGTAGATGAAACAATGGATTGGGTTGCTATCCTTAACCAAGCCTCAGGCTAGAGGGTTTTCCTTTTTCCTACAGTAATTTCATTCCTGATATCCAATACCATTAACAGTAAAATATTACATCCTTATAACTTCATGCTTTAGGGATTCAGGATAAATTGCTGTAGTGGTACTAATGTGATGCCATTTTATGCCATACAACACGACTCAACTTCATAAATCAAGTTCCTAAGTCCATGGAAAAGCACTGCTAGAATTCTTACAGCACTTCCTATAAAATAAGTATATCTCTGAAGAAAAGTCTCAATCTTAGTTTGCTTTCTTAGATGTGTACTTCTGTATGCATATCTTTATGTTTTTCATAGTTGTATGTTTAACATGATGTGTCTGTACGGACCTTTGTTCAGCCTTGCAAAGGAATATTGCTTTTTGGGCCTCCTGGAACTGGAAAAACTCTTTTGGCAAAGGCACTTGCGACAGAAGCTGGAGCAAATTTTATCAGCATAACTGGTTCTAGTCTCACGTCGAAGGTAAATTAATTTGAATTCAGCGTATAGGAGTTATATCATGTGACAGCTGAATGGAATGTTAATGATGGATCGCTTCTATATTACCTGAAGAGTCCTTTCTCCTATTCGACCATATCCTGCGCCATTTTTATGTTTTTTCAGTTCACAAAAAATTGTGTGGTTAGCTCCCTTGGTCCCTCCTGTATCAAATGTACTGTTAGTTGCAGACTGATAGCAGCATACCTGAAGCAACCAGAACACTTCATTGGATGTGTAATACAGCAATGCTGGACATTCTCTTTGTAAACAAAGACTATGGCAGTTTATGGTTTATCAGATGGCACTAGTCTTCCACCTTTCCATGTAATATGCTGGTACTATAGTGATAGTCAAATCTTTCTTTAGTTCCTAGACCAATTTCAGCACTGCATTGATCTTCAGTTTCTCCCCACTGCTTGAGTGCGGGCTGCTGCTTTACATGAAATAATGAAGCCAAATATCCAAGTTCATCTCTTGTGTGGATTTTCTTTTCCTGGAATGGATCCATTATTTCACAACTTGAATTCACTACCATCATTTTTCAATCAACAGTGGTTTGGAGACGCTGAGAAGCTCACCAAAGCCCTTTTCTCGTTTGCAAGTCGGCTAGCTCCTGTTATCATATTTGTGGATGAGGTGAGTTTTCAACATCCTTATCATTTCAACAGGTCATGCGGAATCTCCTGGCTCTCGCAATTTTGATTTGCTAATGGCAGGTCGACAGCTTACTTGGTGCAAGGGGTGGTGCAATGGAACATGAAGCAACAAGAAGGATGCGCAATGAATTTATGGCAGCTTGGGATGGTCTAAGGTCCAAAGATAGTCAAAGGATCCTTATTCTTGGTGCAACAAACCGTCCATTCGATCTAGATGATGCTGTAATACGGCGTTTGCCTAGGAGGTAAAATCTGCATTGATGTGCTTGTGTTGTGCCCGGGAAAATATTATTTTGGCTCGATTGACTTAAATGTGATTATATGTCAATATGCCCCGCAGGATATATGTCGACCTTCCGGATGCGCAGAATAGAATGAAAATTCTCAAGATTTTACTTGCGAAAGAAAACCTAGAATCTGAATTTGGATTTGACGAACTAGCCAATGCAACAGAAGGTTACTCTGGGAGTGACTTGAAGGTATCATGCTCAAGTCATCCACAGCTGTTCTATTCTTCTCCATTGCATCGCGTTCCAAATTACCTGCTGTCCACTTATTTCACCTATGTGTAACTTTGTGTTAACTCATTTGGTGCATTTCCTGCAGAACCTATGCATAGCTGCAGCATACAGGCCAGTTCAGGAACTGCTAGAAGAAGAAAAGAAGGTGGCATTTCCTTGCTTTTAGTATTAGCTGTTGCATTCTAAGTTTATTCACCATGGATCTTCCTCTTCGTGTCTTTGCTCACTTGGTTATCACTTTCTCTTAGGGTTCTGCGGGCAGTACTAAAACTTCTCTAAGGTCCTTAAAGCTGGATGACTTTGTCCAAGCAAAAGCCAAGGTAATTAGAAACCAACTGTCTGTTTGACTGCGCCCTTAAAGTTGGATGACTTTATGTTTCATGTTTGATTGTTTGCTTTTTCACCGCGCAGGTGAGCCCATCCGTTGCTTTCGATGCCACGAGCATGAACGAGCTGAGAAAATGGAACGAACAGTACGGCGAAGGTGGCAGCAGGAGCAAATCGCCATTCGGGTTCGGCAGCTAACATTATTCCGGTAGCGATTTTGCCACACTGTATCACTTGTAGTACCAATGTGCTCTGATTTAGCCATAGGGAGTCAGATCAGCGATAGCGCTATTCCTTTTGAGACTTTGATATCCGCCTTTTGCCCGTAGCGGCCAATCTGCTCCTTTCGCCAGTTTTTGATACTCACCTAGAGCCTCTTTGAGCGGGTGCCATGTCGGCGGTGTATCAGTAGAGAGACGCCTACTGAACACTGCAGTTTTCTGAGCCTGTGCTACACAGCGTGTCCCTGTTTCTACTGTTGTACTGTTGCTGCATCATCAAACTGTAAATAGCTACACAAATTTTGTACCCAGAACATCCGACAGTGTACCGTCTCTAAAATAAATTACATATTCATGAATCGGTAATGGTTTTCTGCAAAGTAGATGTTTTTGTTTTGGAGTTACCAGATGCGTTTTTATGCCTGGTGTTCCACACTTCTATCACTTGTGTTGCTGTGGCCGTTTCGCTGTCGCTTAACCGCCTGGGTGTATTGTTTCAGCTCGGTTCACTGCCTGGGACGCCCCTATGCCTATGAATTCAATGATTCAAGGGCCCCGGGAGGAAACTTCGGAAAGAAAGCCTACTGGTTATTCTGGTTGTCCTCCGGCGGTGCCCGGGCGGGCTTGGTTCAATCTTACCGTTTCTACCTAGACATGGCTCAAAATGAAGGGGTGGCCAAGCTTTCTTAAAACAAAACTCGAAGTGCACACTTCGGAGCACGGTCTTCCGTTAGGTCCTTTTCAGACGACGAAAGCCCTTGGCTATACTCTACTCTTCGCCTCCGCCTGTCCTGTTCTTTTCTTTTGGCTCGGCGGAGCTGAGCTGGGTTCCATTACACTGTAGGAAATGCATAGACAGTCCACGCAGCAAACCGAGGCCCTGCGCCGGGTAAGAGCTGGCGCTTGCTACATTTGTCCCTTCGTGGTTCCAGTCTTTAACCGGCACAAGTGTAGCTCCTGCCATTTATTTCAAGAAAAAATTTCGTCTGCGTACGCCAACCTAATCCGGCACGTTTTTACTAGTAATCTTTTTGAGGCGGACGCGTTCCTTCTGTGCATGGCACTATGGCAGCTCGTAGTACCTTCCTGCTGTACTACGCACGGGGTGTCACACCGTCATCACATATTCACATCAATCCAAATCGTACCTTGTACTGTGCAGTATCTTCTGGCACGGTACAAACTTACAACGGAAAAAACAACACAAACATCTGCGTTGTGCGGTGGTCCCCGACACTATGCAAACCCTCGTCTCTACCAGAAGTCCAGAACCAATGACCAAGATGTACATCCATAGAGGGGCATTTGCTTAAGTTTCTATGTTTAGTGCAAATCTGACTTAAAATGTATCAAAATGCAGCCCCGATGTTTTGATGTTTAGTTTATATCTGACTTGAATACTAATACCTTACTTAATTATCACCCTTTTTTTCCTTATTACAAACAGACCCTAAAGGCGGAGTCGAATATCACCTGTCTTGAAACGAGGGTGTATGTGCAACGAGGACGTTTTTGTCCGGTTTGCAGAGGGCGCCGAAGGAAGAAAAACATAGCCTCAAAGAAGAGTCAGGAAGGAGCTTGCAACTTGCGATACGCACCGCGGCGGCGGTTGCTCGCACCCTAGCACAAGGCTAGGGTTTCTCCTGCCTCCCGTCGGTGCCGTTGCCGGTCTATTTCGTCTTATGTGGTCTTAGGGCCATGGAGACGTGGTGGATCCCGGTCTTTGCCGACGGGAGGGCTCCGCTTTCTGATGTTTTTTTAAGTTTTGTTAGGGTTTGTGTCCTATTCAGAGATGCAAGGCGGAGGTGGCTCTCTGCAGATGGAATAAGGTCCTCCCCGCCTAGCCCCTGTTCCGATGGTGTTTCTATCATTGTCGGAGGGTGTGTGGAGGTTTGTCTCCGGCGGATCTCATGGGATTCGGTCGGCGTTTGTCTTCGGTGGATCCATGTGGATCCGGTCTTCGTTCGTCTCTGTTCGTGTGTCTACAGGTTGGATACTTTCGATCTACTCTTCTCTTCATCGGCGGCGGTTGCTGTTCTGGTGCGCTAGTCCTATGGGGCCTTAGCACGACGACTTCTCGACTGTCTACTACAACAATGTTCGCCCGACTCCTATGACGGAGGGACGATGATGGCGGCGCGCCTTCGGCTCGCTTCAGTGCTTGTAGTCGTCGCTAGGTGGTCTATGAACCTGGATGTATTTTTTACTTCTGGTGTTCTTTGTACTATCTTGATAGTTGATGAATAGATTGGAAGTTTCCCTCGCAAAAAAAAAAAAGAAGAGTCAGGAGGTAGCCTTGTTATAAGCGACTCCACTACCATCAAACACCATGAAACTCTAGCTACATAGACTACTGTCGAACAAGCTAGGCTGAGTAAGTCGGGCATACTTTGGTTGGTTTAGTACAAAATTATATTGGAGGGAGTATGTTTAATAAGATCATCCACAATGTTTAAATCTCTAGATTCCTCAAAAAAAAAATGTTTTAATCTCTAGCGACATGTAAACTTTAATAGACTGTGTCGTATGGGAAGGTTCTAGATTTTTTTACTTCGACCTTTTGTACCGGAGTAATTAGCAGTCAATTGGCGGAACTTACAAGTTACATCGAAATGGAATATTAACTTTAAACACATTTCATCTTCTTTTCATCTCATATCTTATATTTATAGCTAGGTTTCTTTTGGTTGCAACATGTACTAAGGGTCGCATAGGCTCAAGTGTGAGGAAGGAGGTTCGGATGAAGCTTGAAGTGTGTGAGAGCGTCTTGGCTGTAAAGAGTGGGTGTCTAGATGAAAAGGCAAGGAAAATGAAAAGAGGAAAAGCAACTGCTCATAAAAACGTAATAGATGGCGAGAGCGAGTAAAGTGGAAGTGAAATTCAGTTGAAATTATTGACATCAACAACTACGATAACAACAACAACAACAACATTTTTTTTCAGTCCCAAACAAGTTGAAGTGGACTAGAGTGAAAACTATAAGACCTCGAAACCTAGTCATGCTTTTGGCACGTGGATAGCTAACTTTCACTGTCCATAGCTAGTTCTTGGATGATATTCCGAGTCGTCCAGATCCAACAACTACGATGCCAAATAAAACGACAATGTGTTGGACGGGAAGAAAAATAATTATTTAGTACAACTTGAGGATGTATTTTAGGTGAGACCACTAACCATGTATAGTTCAGGTCAAAAAGAAAATCATGTGTAGCTTGGTGAACATGCTCACTATGCTAATCAAATAACATGCTCTAACTAGGAATTGACCCAAGAATAGTCGTAGGATTCCGAGGGTAGAATTTTGGCTTCTGGCAGCAAAGCGCTCCCAGGTCAATAGTAAAATTTGCAGAAAAAGAAAAAGTAAATAAAAAACAATTATGAGTTCTAAAACTTGAAACTGTTGACATAAAACCAACAACTACATTATCGAGTTCAAAAAAAAAAAGACAACTGTAATATCTTGGATTGGGAAGAAAATAATTATGTAGTGCAACTTGAGGTTTTATTTTTAGGTGAGACCACCAACCATGTGTAGTTCGGTTGAACATGTTCTAACTATTGCTAAACAAAGAACATGCTCTAACTAGGTCCTGGCCGAAGACTAGTCGTAAGATGGGCATGGTTTTGTCTTCCGGCAGCATAGCACATGCTCCCAGGTGAGTATTAAATCCCCCTAAAAAAGGTGAGCAGTAAATCTTTCAAAAGATGTATAAACATGTTCACGATCTTTCACATGTGTGCAAATTTTCATGCGAAAAGACATATGTTGTGATTTTAAAATACAAAATATGTGCTTACAAAACATGTTTAAATACTACTCTTTAACATGTTACATTTATCCAACAATCTTCGCTCTCTGTTAAACACCAAGTAGACTAATCTTCAAATCTTTGTTTGGGCGCGAACGCGACTAAAGACCGTGACAAATCTGCTTGTGGTGATTAAGGACTATGATCTGCTTGTGCAACATGCTCTAATTAGATCTTGACTCGACAATGTTCGCAAGTGTATTTTCGCGCGTAGGTACATCAACAATGTTGATGCTTTTATATAGTAGTAAGATAGATAGATCTAGTGTTGGATTTTCCCCACGTCCCGATAACTGAAGGCATCTTCAACATGAACCCTTAAATGATCTGTATCTATTCGAACCGTATGATCCAAACATGTTTTTATTATCCAACGAATTTGTATCCGTCCACAGGCCGGTCCAGACATCATTTTTCCTGCAAAACCAGAAGCAAACCGAGGGGGGGGGGGGGGGGGGGGGGGGAGGGCGCTTTGTGGGAGTCTAGACTGATGCCACACAAGCGCCCGACAACTCTGGCCCACCCAAAAAAACCCTCTCTTGCTTGCGCCCTTTCCCGTCAGAGCGTCAGTGCCGCATTCATACTGGCCCAGAGCGGACGCGACCACTCACTGGAGCCGGCATTGGAGTGGCACGCCGACCGTTGTGCACGCCTTCTCTCCTTATTAGAACGGCAACCGTTTGTCCGCCTACCTCCATTAAACCAACATGTGTGCTGAGGAACCTACTCTGGCGCCCCGAGCGTCACATGTTCGTCCCTGTGTCGGCCGACATTAAACACCTCATCGGTTGACGCCTCGCATCCCGCTATTTAAACGTGGTCAAACTTCTGGGAAGAAGCACACCACACCTTTTCTCTCCATCTCTTCATACCACACCCGCCATGGCTTCCGGCTCCAAAGCCCTGCGGGACGGCCTCTCCGGCGAGCAGAAGAAGGAGCTCTCCGGCATTACATCCGACTAGATGGCCCGGCAAGCCAACCGGATACCGGTGTCTTGCCGACAAGCTCTTCGGAGTCGGCGACGCCACCATCGTCAGGCTGTCCTTGTCTGTCCAAGATGGCCAACGCCGTCTCCCGGCAAATCTGTCGCGAGCAATGGTGGCAACTCGTCTAGCCGACAGAAGCCATGTTTGTGGAGGTCGACGCGGCGCGGAGTAATTTGACTGGGGCACCGACGACGACGTCACCAACTCCATGTCGGCCACTCCCGTAGCTGCCACCAACACTGATGAAGAGTAGACCATGGGAGGCCACCGCCGATTGTATCCCACGAAGGTTGTCGCCTACGCCTTGTTGGCCTACACAGCCAGTGACCCGCCCACTTTGCGGGGGCGTAGGCCACGGTGACCATCTTCCCCCTCCCAAAAACCAACCTCGATCCGTGCTTCATGGAAGCGAAGGCTATTCTTTCCCTCCCAATGAAGCATATCCCTCCAAGGCCTCGGGCGGTCCGCGCGAGATTGTTGCCGGACATAGGAAAGACATGTCGTGGGATACAAGATCCCTTGCGGCCAGCGATAGACTAGGTTAGAATAACATAGCCTCGTCTGCTATAGTTCAATCGAAATATGTCTGAAATGTAAATGTTTTCGTCCGGTTTATATGGAAATCATCTTGTTTACACGATTTTGTCCAATTTGTTGAGATCCACATTGAAATGCATGCGGCTACAGTTGGATGGCCGGCTCCCACATTCATGTCCGTGGACTGGTCCCTCCGGTTTGCGAACGGATACGGTGTCCGTTTTAAAGGTCGGCGTTGGAGATGTCTTGAGGGCTAGCAGCATGTGCGCGTCCACAGTCCACCCACGCTTCGTCTCCGAGACTTCGCGCAGTGCGCTAATAGTCAGTACTCCTTTGGTTCGTTGGGTAGGAAAATCATAGGAATAGGAAAGTCATAGGAAATGAGATGACATGTATCTCAAATCCTATATATATGAATAGGAAAAAAGAGATGTCCTTTGTTTCACATCATATGATTTTTTTCATTAAGTCTAGCCTAATGTTTATTTTCTTATGAAATGTGGAGGATACGAAGAATTCCTCCATAGGAATATGATTGTATTCCTACAAACCAGAGGGCTCTAAAGGAATTTTTCTGGTAGAAATCCTATGTAATGAAATTCCTACAAAACTAGTAGAACGCCCGTGCGTTGCCACATGCATTAGAAATATTTTGCTACAGTTGTATATAAACATGTAGGAATTGGGCCCTCTGTTAACTTGCTTGTCTTTTCTATGAATGCGTAGTTCACTTTCTTCACCATGTTTCCAAGTCGCACTTTTAGTGACATGTATGTTGCCCAATTTTTTATCTTCTCAACCCAAAGATGGTGAAATGCCTCACACACCAATAAATGAATCTATAACGAGCCTCACGGCTTCAGCTCCAGTCAATGTGTCATCGCTTTGCTATGTTATCACACCGCTCCAAATCCTCCATAGTTTTCAAGTTCGCCAAGTTCAGATGGCTTGCAACATTCGTCATCCACTCCCTCCTCAAAGATCTAAAAAGTTTAGCAGTTTACCAAAACAAATTTTGCATGTTACACATCAAAATACCAAAGTCATCTCATTTTCTTAGCATTGCATGAGAGCTGATAGTTGTAGCCAATGACTAAAATCACACATACAGAAGAATAGGCTAAGGCCCCATTTAGATGTATGTTTTGAAGCGAACCTTGCATGCCTTGTATTCGTTGGAAACAACCTCCACTCCTTCACCCTCCTGTTTCCCCTTCGTATCGACACAAGCTATGCAAAGCCGACCACCATCGTAGAAGGAGATTCCCACCCGCCGCCAGCCTTTGCCGCAGCCGGAGATTCCCACCCGCCGCCAGCCTTTTTCGTAGCCGAAGATTCCCATTTTCCCCGTGGACCGCATGGCTCCGTCCTCACTCACATCCATCAATGAAAATGTTGATCCAAAGCATGACAAACATCATTGTTTCTCTCCTCTCCCTTAACCTCTTTACATGCACATGTCTGGTTCGTGCTTGTCTTGTTTATTCAACATAGCTCTGATGTGCTACTTTTTCTTCTCCAACTCTAACGAATATCTCCATTGTGTTTTGCCTTCTACAACTATAACAAATGTATTTATTGTGTTCCTTTCTTTTCACAAGACAATGTTACACATTAGGCATCTTACCTTGATATTTATAATAAATTAGGACATATACCACCATTATTTGTGGACCACATTCGCCCGTATAAATAAAGTTTGTAGTGGGGGCTACCCCATCAGCCCGCCTCTATCCTCTATGCTTTAGAGAATATGTTGTCATGCTCCACATCAACACTATTTAAAGTAACAAATTCTAATGGAAGGAGTACTCAACAAGTATCATGCACCACATCGCAATGTACCTATTTCAGCTACAAAGAATTTTGAAACAATGGCATGTTGACATGTCCCAAGTGTTAATCCCAGAAAATAGAGGAAATAAGTGAGCATATGTGCCTCACTTCTTAGCTCTTCTAGAATGGTGCACTGATGTCTACTACGCAACTTTATTCTTGTAGACTTTGTTGGGCCTCCAAGCGTAGAGTTTTGTAGGACAGTAGCAATCTTCCCTCAAGTGGATGACCTAAGGTTTATCAATCTGTGGGAGGTATAGGATGAAGATGGTCTCTCTCAAACAACCCTGCAATCAAATAATAAAAAGTCTCTTGTGTCCCCAACACACCAAATACAATGGTAAATTGTATAGGTGCACTAGTTCGGCGAAGAGATGGTGATACAAGTGTAGTAATGATAGTAGATATTGATTTTTGTAATAGTAACAATAAAAAAACAGCAAGGTAGCAAGTAACAAAAGTGAGCACAAACGGTATTGCAATGCTTGAAAACAAGGCCTAAGATCCGTACTTTCGCTAGTGCAATCTCTCAACAATGCTAATATAATTGGATCACATAACCATCCCTCAACGTGCAACGAAGAATCACTCCAAAGTTCTTATCTAGCGGAGAACATAAGAAGAAATTGTTTGTAGGGTATGAAACCACCTTAAAGTTGTCCTTTCCAATTGATCTATCCAAGAGTTCGTACTAAAATAACACCAAGTTATCCTTTCCGATCGATCTATCTAAGAGTTCGTACTAAAATAACACCATATGATACGCATCAACCAACTCTAATGTCACCTAGATACTCCAATGTCACCACAAGTATCCATGAGTTAATTATACGATACGCATCAAACAATTTCAGATTCATAATACTCAATCCAACACAAAGAACCTCAAAGAGTGCCCCAAGATTTCTACCGTAGAAAGTAGGATGAAAACATGCATCAACCCCTATGCATAGATTACCCCAATGTCACCTCGGGAATCTGCGAGTTGAGTGCCAAGACATAGATCAAGTGCTCTCAAATGCATAAAATTATTCAATCCGGTAATAACGGAATCTCAAAGGAAAAACTCAATTCATCACAACAAGATAGAGAGGGGAAAACACCATATGATCCAACTATATTAACAAAGCCCGTGATACATCAAGATCGTGCCATCTCAAGAATACGAGAGAGAGAGAGATTGAACACATAGCTACTGGTACAAACCGTCAGCCCTGAGGGTGGACTACTCCCTCCTCGTCATGGCCTCCGCCGGGATGATGAAGATGGCCACCGAAGATGATCTACCCTCTCCGGCAGGGAACTGGAACGCCTCCAGATTGGTTTTTTGTCGATACAGAGAGTTACGGCGGCGGAAATTCTCCTCTAGGGTTATTTCTGGGGGTTTCTGAATATATAGGTTTTTTGGGCGTCGGTTTCACGCTAAGATGGGCCACGAGTGGACCACAAGACACCAATGCGCGCCAGAGGGGCCTGGCGCCCCCTGGTGGGTTATGCCCACCTCGCGGCTCTTCTAGCCCTCCAACGAAGCTTCTAGTGCCTCTTTTGTTCCAAAAAAATCGTCAAAAAGTTTCGTTGCATTTGGAGAACTTTGATTTCTGCACAAAAAACAACACCACGGTAGTTCTGCTGAAAACAGTGTCAGTCCGGGTTAGTTCCAAAAAATGATATAAAGTTGCTATAAAATGATTGTAAAACATCCAAGAATGATAATATAACAACATGGAACAATCAAAAATTATAGATACGTTGGAGACGTATCATGCACTACCTTGATACTCTTCTCTCAGCCACATGCTTATTCTTGATGCTTTATTGGGACGAATTCTCCATCTGAATCTCCTTTCTCTTTGTTCTTTTCACTCGAGCTCCTCCTTCCTAAGAAATTTCAGTAGAGGGGGAATTTCAATAGCTTGTAGCTTCAAAAATATTTTAGCAGAAGGATAATTTGAATAGCTTTATAGAAATTTCCATATGAGTATGATTTAGAAGTCCATATGAATATGATTTAAAAGTTATCCATATTCAAAGAAAAAATAATAACAAGGTGTACATCATATAATTTAGAATCAATTGTGATGGTAAAAACACAAACAATGCTAAGAAAGGGAATAAATCACCCAAGCTTTGTCATCGATCCTAAAAAACCTAGAGAAATATTAGGACACTGAGAGGTCTGTAACTTACCCGTGTTCACTTGTTCTTCTACAAGTGGTCGTTGCTGCAGACAATTTCAGACATGCTTTGTAAGCTGTTAAAGAATATACTTTTATATTTTGATAATTTTCCTTACAACTCAAAATTCTCATATTTTATTTAGACATAACAACTAAGATGCCCCAGAACCTGAAAAGCCCTTCAGCACAAACAAGAAAGCAATCTGTAAAATGGTATAACTATGAAGATTTGAGGACAAACTATTGGACCACCATTATTGGACGGGCATGAACTGAAAGGAGCATAAAGGAGATATCATATATAAAAATATACACATGTGTTTAAAATATAGGTAGAAATTAGCTGAAGATGGTAAATCCATATGCAAATTTAGAATCAGGTTATGATTGACATCCTCCTCATCTAGTCTCTGGGTAAGTTTGGTCATTAGAGACCGACTTCTTGCGCATCTCCATAACTAGATGCAACAAAAGAAGAACTAAGTGAACACGACAGTCATCAAATATGATTTATGGCAAGATCATGCTTCTTCCTAGATAAAAAAAAACTAAAAATGTAACTACATCTGGGTACAAATAATGGAGTAATGTTAAGATATCCAAACAATTTAGCCATCAGTTATGAAATGCACATGTTAAGTAAGCAAAATATAATATATGTTGTGCAAAGGTGAAAGATCCATCCTATTGGGAACCATCATATCAGAAAACAATTACAAAAGGTGGAGACATCAAAATATTCTCCTGAGTGCTCACCTAAGTTTTTATTGGCACTTGGTTTAAACTAATAGGTTTTAGATCCAGCAAATACACTCTTCTCTTTCGAAAATAGAGGATGTATGTCTGTCAGAAATAAGTACATAAGGAAGAGAAATATATCTGAGAGAGGATTCTTACTTGGTACATGGCATTATATATGAATGCTTGATATGAAGGGTACGCTAAAAATAGTAGTTTTATGTGCAAGGCCAACTCCTGGTTAACTAATTTATAACCCATTTGGCACATGTCAAAATGATCTTCTATCGAGAATATTTTCAGCCAATAACTAGACAATCTGACTCATATCGGTTCACAATATTGATTAATGCTTACACCCACTTGGTGTTGCCTGTAGCAGAAGAATAAGGAATTGTTAACATGTGAACCCTCTATCTAAAACTCTTCATGTACATCAAAGAAGTCTGCATAGGAACAAGCGGTTGCTTTCCTTTTGTCCCATCGAGCACAAGAAAAAGATTATGGAGCTAGTAAGGGTAGCTTTTTGCAGGAAGCTCGTGAAGACATCAGACCAAGTACACAAATTCCTTTATAGATCGAAGAACTAACATGCACCACATACCTCATATCTAAATTGTACTACTCATCAACTATATTCCTTCGAAAACACTCGAGTAATCTAAAATTTAATGTATGGCATTCAATGGAATTTTCTTCTGACGTCTACCACGATACATACCACTTATAGTAAAAATTTACATAAAGACCATTTTCAGGAAAAAAGAGAAGAGAAAGGTGTGATAGCTCCTGGGTGCCCCTACGGCCTCTATGAACAGTAAATTAAAATAAATAAAAAAAACACTGAAACGTTGCGACATCAAATATGGTCAAACTTTGTATGTTCTTGCAAGTTTTTATAACAAAATATCATGTAGAGCTCCTCGAATATCACGAGTTTCAAATTTAAGTGCTAAAAGTGGTCAAATCTTCAAGTATTGAAATCTTTTTCTTGTGTAGAGCTCCTCGAATGTTTATTTGATATGAAAACTTGCAAGCACATACAAAGTTTGATCGTATTTGATGTTGCAAAGTTTCAGATTTTTTGATTTTTTTTCTATTTTTCTTTGATTTCCTGTCCTAGAGGGTGTAGGGGCACCCGGGAGCTGAAAAACCACTCTCAAGAAAGAACATTACTTTTGATAGTACATGAGTAAGTATAACACACAATTACCTCTTCAAAAACATATATTCCATAAGTTGGAACTTGGAACAGGGAAACCGAGACAATTCTAAACCATAAACGACTACTATAAAGTATCTAAAGTTAATAGACATGAAATACATCAGGTCACTCTTACCTAGGTGTTGGAGTAGTATAACTGCATGCCGGCTGGCGACCATCACATAGGGACACACGAGGGAGTCTCGGCTCTCACCTGGAACAAACATTAAAGGCAATAGTTAGGTAGACATTCAGATATATGTCATGAATATACATTTTCCCATGAATATTTTTTCACTATCTAGGATCGGATCAAGCACAAAGATCAAAAAAAGGGAAGTGCACAAAAATAGAATCTGAAGCAAAAGAAATCGAAGGTTTATGAACAACCAGAGAGGCTAAGGATTCACATGGCGTTGAGGGCCCCTGTTATCTCCTTCAGTTCCTGGCCTCATCTGACATCGCCGCTTCCCGTGGAAGAGAGGGAGGCTCAGGAACGAAGAAACCCTCGCGCACGCCCGAGGAGGAAAGGAAGACCAATCTGCTGGAGGCCACCGATGCTGTCTGCTCATGGCAGCATCGCCGAATGACTGCATCAACGCACGATGACACGACCTCGAAAGAAAGGACATGGAAGAGGGATGTGACACCAACCATTTCCTTTTGGTCCAGATATATGCTCTGCTAGACGAGATGAGGAGGCACACAAGCATGAAAATCAAGTACCTTGGCAAATCCCTAGGTGGCCACTGGCGCCGGTCTACGTCTTGAAGAAGTGGGCCACCCGCTAGTGGCCGTCATCCAAATCGCGTTTCTATTCCTTCTTCGCCTCAAGGGGCTGGCTTCGCCTTGGTGGCCTGTTGTGTGCCTATGCTAGGGTCGCAGAGAAGGCAGTGAGGCACCGACGAAATAAGATCGGTGTCCCCTCCCAGGCAGGCGGTGCCATCCTCGCCGGGCATGGAGAGATCCAATGGGAAGGAGGGGGGGTGTGGGAGAAGAGGAGACCAGCGACGGCTAGGGATTGTGGGCAGGGGGACGTGCGTAGTTGGGTGGTTTTTCTCCACCGCTTTCCTGTTGCCTTGCGTGCACGGATATAGGAAAAAATTTGGTGGATTGATTCCTTCCATTGGTGGTGTGGAACGAAACGAGGAAAAAAATCAATCAAGGGGGAGTCCTGTCGATCGATGAGAGGTGTATGAACGATGTACGAACTCCTCTATTAGGAGTAGAGATAATGAGATTTGTTTGCCATGATTTAGATGTTAATTTCCTTAAAATCCATTATTTGTTTACTGAAAATCTGTTATTTGTTTCCTAAAACAATTTGTATTGATGAGAGGGATCGGTTGATTTGGATAAGTTAGGAAAGTTAGATTAAAATATATTATTTTTTTCTAGAAAATTTGTTTATTTGTTTCCTAAAAGAAATTGCACTAATGAGAGGGATCAATTGATTTGGATAACTTAAAAAAGTTAGATCCATGATTTGTTATACGTTAGGAAAGTGCTGGTTTGTAATAAAAGTGTGGGAAGAAAAATAAACCGATGGACCAGTGTGGGAGAGGGTGGTGGGTGGGGAGACGAAAAAAATCAGACAAAGATGGAAGGGGAGACGAAAAAAAACCGTGAAACGTCGTCTACCGACTCCTCCTTTAGAAGTGAGATTATTCAAAACCAAAGAAGACTTTTTTTTTGAAAAGAAGACATTGTTGCTCCTCCTATAGAGAACGCCACCAAAGGCTCGACCTGGTTGTTTTTTCTTCAGTTACCAATACTAGTAGAACGCCCGTGCGTTGCTACGGGCCTTCATTGTATAAAACTCAATGAAATTTTTGCTCCCTTCTAACGACATCGCTTCAGGATTCTTTTTGAAGGTCGATATAACCCATCTCCATCTCTCTCATACTCTGCAAAATAAAAATATATATAAAGACACCTTTTGTAATATCGTGCGCAAAAATATATAGAGAATAATTATTTGTATGCATCTCTTCCGATTGTGTAAAACTTGATGATTTTGAATCTAATCCATCATAAAGCTTTTTGAGTCGACATTTTCAAAGCATCATCGAAAGCCGTCAGCTTTTATCTCTCATCTACAAAAGTGAACATATAAACAATACTAAATTAAAAAAAATAAGCTCATATACAATATATTAAACTACCATGCCAAGCAACTTATTTATGTTGTCATTAGACCGACTTTTTTAAGTTGTTGTGTGAGAAACCAAGGGCTGAAAGAAAAAAGGAAGAAGATAAACCAAAAAACCCGGAAAGGCAAAACATAATAAGAGAGACTCACTCATTATTTTAACTCACCAAGCTTTAGCTCTCTACTTGATTTAGCTTCAGTATAAGGGTACATAACTAATTACGTGCTAACATAAAAAAGAATTTCAAATACCAAATATATTTTTTGCTAACATAATACTGGCTTCTTCTTTGCTGCCATTTGATTGCGTGTTGGAGCTTTTCTTTAGTACACGACTACAGGGAGACACCAAGGTAAGTTGCTTGAAACAACTCCATCCATTATACAAAGAAATTAACCCAAAAGTTTCTATTATATTAATATAATTTTTTCCTCTTAACACAACCAAATATCACTAATCGTCGTGATGTTGAGTTGTCTGTGGCGTCCGTGGATGCATCGGCTCGCGGCCTCAGATTTGACCGGCTCATAAAGCATTGTCGGCTCATTGCTGCAATGCTGCCCCCCCCCCCCGGCGCGACCACCTCTGTAGGCAGGTTTTGTTTGTCAAAGCTCGTGCAATGTTTGGATCTTCCTATGTTTGTTTGTTTTCTTGCAAAATGAAATATGGATAAATAATTGATAGACCAAAAACTTCAAGAAAATAAGGTGACAAACAATAGAAAAGCAATATATACTTTGGTAGAGAAACCTTGTATATGTGTCAATACATAATCTAATGTGACTTTCAAGCATTTTAATACATAATCATATGTGTCAATACATATTTGCTTTATAATGTTTTACCTATGTTTATTCAAATTGCATATCCAAGAAACTATACCACTGCACATCATTGATTAAATCGAGCTTCCACAATATAAGTCGACATGGGTTTTTAAAGCAAAAGAGCCATTACTCACATGACAATAATTTGCTACATTATGGGAGCACCACTCGAAGTTGACAATGCCCAGAAGTCCCCGCAAGAACATGAACCATCCTTAAAATGGTTGAATCTACATATGTCTGGCAATGACCAGATGTTTAGTAAGATGGATTTGAGTCTTCATGAACTCAAGGAGAATTGGAACTTACAAATCCTAAGGTTTTGTATATTGTAATAATTGGTAATACTACTAACTCAAGCTGATTAAACCAAAGAAAGTAACAAGTCCTTACTTAGGTGTTTAAGTAGCTCCAGCCCCCCCCCCCCTTCAAGCAGTCATGCACATACATTAAGGTCACATTGTGTATTAGCTGGCCCTGTGAAGAGATCTTCTCATCTCACGGTAATTTACCTAACTTATTGTAGAGGGTGTTGTCTCTCTGTCGTGAAGATACAAATCAGTAGTGCTTAATCCCAACAAGAAATTTTCAGTTAATGATTGAGATACTAAATAAAAATGTAACATTAGTTGAACATTAATTTCTGAAACCCGTGGCATATCAGGGATAAAATAAAGGGATCATAAATATAACTCCGCTGACAACCATGGTAAACAGAAAATCACCTTTACATGAGTTGGAGGTCCTAAGCAAGGATTGGACTTCTTCTATTGTACTTTTGCCCTGGGTATCAAGTGCGAAAACAATACTTTTTCCCTAGGCATCTTGCACGGATTGGTTCACTACAAGGCTATTTTATTCAAGCTGGCGTGCTAAGTCAACCATTTCATCCATCAGATCGTCTTTCAGGTTCCTGTGCAATTAGGAGATCCAACATAGCAAGAAGACGGCCACCCATTATATCCATTTCTTCATCTTGTGTAACCCTGAAAGTTACCATGCTTAGGTCATAAAATATCACTACAAAATGGTAATGAACTAATGGCCAAACATAGCATTGAGTATACCTACACTTTTCATCACAACAAAATTTGCGAGACGAGTCAATGAACAAATCAGTAAATTGGTAACCCATATGTATAAAAGATAGTGAGAGCATTAAGCCAGAGACTTGGGTCCACAAGAAACTTTGTCAAGAAAAGGGGGGCATACCTATGCTTCTCTATGTGAGCCTGAGCTTCTGCATCCAATTTAATAGGTGCTCCAGCATTCCTTTCATTTCTTTCTTGACTGCTTGTACCAACTTCCACCAAAGCCCTATTTATTTGCATCCATTAATACAATAGTTGTAACTGTAAGAAAATGATAGAAATAAAAAGAGACAAGATTTTAATTACATTGACCTCCTTCGCAATCCTACTGATAGGGATATTGGACTCTCAGCCTTTTCTTTTTCATAAGAGCTTTCTTCTTTGATCTCATCAACATGATCTTCATTTTCTGTGTGCATCCAAAAGATAGTAATGGAAGTTTATCTAGAAGCTATACTGTATGAGTAATGGAGGCATGAACTGATATTTTAAGTGATGTTTTTAGTGTCAATCGGAGCAAGCTTTGACACATCATCTTCTTGATAAAATTGATCTCCAACATAATTTTCTAGAACACCGGCACGACATGTAGAACATGGCAAAAATCAAGGTTATGCTGACTTGAACATCCATCCTTAGCACACACCAAAATAATCAAATTAAAAACACCATTCACTCAACAATGAAGGGCTGGAAGATACAACCTTTGATTTAGAACTCGTGGCAGCATGTATGCTTGTTGTTCAAGAGAGATGGACAAAGAAGGCTAGCCGCAAGATCTTGGGGAGCACTGCTTACTTGTTCTATGGGTTGTGGCTACAAGCATGGATCTATGGCGCCTGAAATAAAATCAACAGTTAGTATCAAGATTGATGCATGTATCAATCCATCATTACCCGGGAAAAAGTACTACATGGATCAAGAAAAAGAGTAGAATACCTTAGCCTTATCCAGATGGGACGGCAAGCAACAGAGATAGCGATGTGGCAGGCCGCTGTTCGACATCGCAACAATGTATGTACAACGACATCAAGGGTGTTACGCCCCCATGTGAAGTGGCGTCCTAGGTCAAGGCTAACGCAACAATGTCAAGACCGGTGCGTCCATGGAGCCGAGCACGACACCCTTGGCCAGTTGGCCGAAACACTCAGGCCCCAGTCGCCTCCGTCCTCCCTCCATGCAGGTAGATCCAAGGCGATGGCGAGGACCTCGACCAGTCGGCTGGCAAGCCCCTCGAGCTTGGGGGGTGTGGGGCTTCCTTCGGCGGCGGCTGGCAAGATCTATGGTGGTCAGGGAAGGAAGAGGAGCGGCTCTAGCACCACAAGATCCATGGCGGATCGGGGAAGGAGAGGAGGGCTCCAGCAACGCGAGATCCATGGCGGTTTGGGGAGGGGTAGGAGCAACGTGCGGGGAAGAAGGAGCGCACTGTGCCGCTCGTGAAGGAGGAGGGAGTCAGGGAACGGGGGCTGGTTAGGGATCCCCAGACCGCCACGTGATCCGGTGCGGCGGGAGGGCTGGCCCTGAGGAGCGACGACCCGACGAGTCCATCGCTCGGGAGCCTTCCTAGCGCCAGCGGCTCCATCCGTCATCGCCGCCGTTCGGAGAGGGACGCGGCCACAACCGATGCGTTCACCGGCCACGACGAGGCGGACGAGCCCAGCAGCGGGAGTCGATTGGGCCAGCGGATGCGTCATAGGGAAGGAGACGAGAGCGGGTTAGGGATAGGGCGTAAGGGGTGATTCGTTTTTTTTTCGTTCACGTGCGTGGGAATGGAGGAGGTAGAAAAACCCAAGGTGGAAGGGTGACAAAAAAAACCAGACAATGGTGGGAGGAGTGACAAAAATAAACCGGTGAACACCGGCTACCAACTCCCCCTTTAGGAGTAGAGACATTCCGTTTCAACGTTATAGATTTGGCAAGGTCAGAAAAGACATGTAATTTCTAATATTAAGAAAATTATGATTGTGATTCAATAGTATAGATAATGATAGAAAATAAATGGCATAGTGCGCGAGATTACCGATTTGTTATTGTTGACTACTTGATTTTATTTTGGAAGGTTATTAAGAAAAATCTTTTCTTTGCTTTTTAGGAAGGTAATCTTACATATAGGGACGATTTTTCATTTCTTAGTTACTTGATTGACTCGGCACCTGCCAAAGCAAGCACGAAAAAAAAATGAAAGGAGAATCGGATGAATCGATTCGGTTTTTAGTGGGAGGGGAAATCGGAAGACATGGTGGGAGATGAGGCAAAATTTTCCTTAAAATCCGTTATTTGTTTCCTAAAACAAATTACATTAATGAAACGGATCGATTGATTTAGATAAGTTAGGAAAGTTAATTTAAAATCTGTTATTTATTTCCCAAAAATCTATTATTTGTTTCCTAAAACAAATTGCACTAATTAGATGTATCAATTGATTTGAATAACTTAATAAGAAAGTTACATCCGTGATTTGTTATAAGTTAGGAAAGTGCTGGTTTGTAATAAAAGAATTGAGGGAAAAATAAACCGATAGACTAGGATGTGGGGTGATGATGGGGAAGACGAAATTAAGCCGGACGAAAAAAACCTGGATGCTATTTTACCAACTGAGCAATTAGGAATAGAGATACACAAAGGATTTGACGTCACCAGCAAACGCAGAATTCTCAATCGCACTTTGCAAATCCTCTGGGCGGGTACTGAACAAGTCTTTCGTTGGTAATAAGCGCGACCTGTCCCTGCGAAAATAAATAAATAAATAAGCTTGACCTGCCCATTGCTAGCGTCAAGTAAACAACATATTGTTCCGCCACTGAAAGAAAAAAACATATTTTGTCCCGTTCCCGGCAAAGAAAGCGTCGACAGAGCATAAACGTGAATGAACACGTGGTCAGCCTTCTTTTTTTTAAAAAAAAAAGAGAACACCCACACACACAGACAGCCACCATCTCGCGTTGAATCGGAGCGCGCACCGCATTTCCAGGACCCTGCCTCAAATACGTACGGAGCAGGTATATACGTACACCGTGCACGGTCCATCCCACCCCTCCTACTCGGATCGACGCAGCGACCCGCCACCCGCGGGCGCTATTTAAGGCCGGGACCGCGAGCCCAGACAAGACCACCAGCTCCCCGCCCGCGCGCGCCTTCCCCTGTCGTTCCTCCCGCCTCCCTCCCGCGTCGCACGCCACGCTACGGCCACCTACCACCCGCGACGACCGGACCGGGCCGGGGGTAGCGGCAGCCAGCAGCAGCAATGGAGGCGGCCGCGATGCAGTCGCGGGCGGTCGGGGTCGCCGGGGCCGGGCCCCAGGGGCGCCGGAGCGGGGCTCTCGGCGGGGACAGGCCGGCGCGGGCGGCGGGCAACCTGCGTGTCGGAGGCCCGGCCGCCGCGCCGGCGCTGCGGGCTCGCGGGGCCAGGCCCGTCGCCCCGCTCTGCTGCGTCAGGACATCCAGAGGTCTGTCTGCCCGACTCTTTCTGTCGTTCGGCATTCAGTTAATTAAGTTTTCAGCTCAGTTGAATCGACGATTCTTTGGGGATTTGGCATACAGTATGGTAATATTGGGACCCTGGGGATTGGGGAACATCTATGATCTTGCATGAGGAGGTTATCATTGGTGCTCGGTGTTGGTTGGTGTGGCAAGATTTGCTGGGGGAATGGTTGGTCTGATGTTGATCCGGAGAAAACGTGGTTACCCGTGGACTAAAGAGCGATGTAGTCCGGGGTAGGTAGCTAATGTTTTTTGCTTAGTTATTAAATAGGCATTACTGGTGGTGATGGGGGAGGGACGGATAGCAGCTCCTCTGATGGTGTATGGGAATATTCTTGCATCCTACCTGATGGAATTATAACCACCCCCTCCCCCCCCCCCCCCCCCCCCCCCCCCCCACACCCCACCCCCCCAAAAAATAAAATAAAATAAAAAAACTGATGGAATTTAATTCGTGTCCGAGAAAAAGAAACTGATGGAATTTAAATTGTGTCTGAGAAAGAAAAAAACTGATGGAAATTGAATTACGTGCGAGAAATCTTGTTGTCGAATTTGTCCGAGGGATGTTACAAGGAGGTAGTAGAAGCGAAATTATCTAATTGTATGCTAGTACAACAGTGTACCACTCCCCCCGTTCAAAAATATAAGGCGTATAAGTTTTGTCTGAAGCCAAAGTTTCATAACTTTGACCAAGTTTATTTAGCAAACATTTGTACTACGTTTTAGATTCAGCTAAGTTGTTTTGTGTAGTAAAAAATTATTTGCAGTACATGTTACAGAACTTAGTAGCACCACACTGCATATTGTAAATGATATGACGCGTCTCAATATTTTCTCTTGGGTGGTTTCCTCACCAGTTGTATGAGCTGATTAGTCAAACTGACTTTTCTTTGTGACCTTGTTGTATGTAATACAGGTCATCAGAGCTTGCATAACTCTGTTGACGAAGCCCTCTTGCTAAAGGTACTTACTTTATACTGAATTCCTGGCATGAATAAAATAAGATATTGCTTCTGGGTCATTTTTTTGACTAAATTGTATTGCGTTTCAGAGGAAAGCAGAGGAAGTTCAGTTTGAATTGAATGGGCGGTGTATTTACCTAGTTGGTTAGTTCTTGCACCTGCATGTTTGATGTTACCTACAGTTAATTTATCTTATTTGGCTCCCGTACTAATAATAATGGGTTCATACTGCAGGAATGATGGGCTCTGGAAAGAGCACGGTGGGCAAGATATTAGCCGAAGTCTTGGGTTATTCATACTTTGACAGTGATAGTTTGGTCGAACAGGCAGTCGGAATGCCTTCCGTTGCTCAAATATTCAAGGTTCACAGTGAAGCATTTTTCAGAGACAGTGAGGTAAATATTCCCTGAATTCTGTTGAAAATTTGGTCTTTTATAGATATATCATGTGTTTGTAGTAATTAGGATGGAACGACTTATGGACTAACAATTTCTGTGATTTCTCTGCCTACTTGCCTTACAGAGTAGTGTATTGAGAGATTTATCCTCAATGCATCGACTAGTTGTTGCTACTGGAGGCGGTGCTGTCATTCGACCAGTTAACTGGTACCGGATATACTCTGATCTCACCACCATCTCATTTGTAATCTGTCATGTAATCCCGTTTTCTCCTTTAGATGAATAATGACACTGATCTCTGTCAATTTCCTACTTTCAGGAGATATATGAAGAAAGGTCTGTCTATCATGTTGGATGTGCCTTTGGATGCGCTTGCAAAGCGAATTGCACAAGTTGGGACTGCTTCTCGGCCCCTTCTAGATCAGCCATCTGCGGATCCATACACAGCGGTACCTACTCTTAAATTTTGAAATAAAGTTGTCTTAGCATGCTTATATCACATAAAAGTTAATAGCTGTATTATATAACACTAAATGAGGCACCAAAAAATTACAGTAAACATCCCTGCAATTTCTCAAGTCGTTTGCATCTTGATTGGTTGTACACATCTATCTTTCTCTATGTTTTCATTGCACTGGTGAAAATGCATGACTCGTTGATTTGGTGCCTCAGGCTTTCACGAAACTCAGCCTGCTCGCTGAGCAAAGAGGGGATGCTTACGCAAACGCCGACGTAAGGGTTTCTCTTGAAGGTATGTTAGATGCCCCTGGCTTCATGGTCATAGATGGGTCTCGAGACTCCGGCCTCTCCGGAGAGAAGTTGTAATGCCCAAACAGAGAATAACACAACTAGCATTTACCTTTGCAGAGCTTGCAGCTAAAAAGGATCATGATGATGTCTCTCAGCTAACCCCAACTGATATTGCTGTCGAGGTATTGTGCTTCTCAAGTCAACTGTTCATGCGCTTCTATTTTCGCGAAGAATTATTCGTATGCAAGTGGCATATCATGCTTTCTCCAACGCACCCACCCCCTCGAAAAGAATTCCCCCCTGATGTAACTTACCTGTTTTTGTTTCAGGCCCTGCAAAAGATTAAGACTTTTGTCACTGAGCATTCCATGGCCAGTGGCCCATTCGCGGACTTATAAATTGATTTCAGGAGACGAAGGATGCATTCCCTGTAGAATTTCGGCCCCAATTTGTTTGTACCTTGTATCTTCATTTTTGTATCGCTCAATGTTACTGATTCATTCTTTATACTGAAAAAAGGAGCCGTGCTGAAGCATGCCCTGAAAATAATAAAAGAATAGCGGATGGAGCTAATGTTAAGAGCTCCACGGTTACGAGATCATCGCACTCACATCTTTCACTCAGCTGTTCTTTCAAACAGACAATTGGCAAAGTAACATTCCATTGGTGTTCAGTTGTCAAAATGCCATTGCAAACAACGTAATTGTTAAAAGTACCACTGAATGAAATCAGCTCAGCAGCTTTTGGCCATTCTTCCAACGCACCACTTGAAAGCGAAGTTATCACTATAGGTTCGTTTTTAGATCATGACAGGAGTTGACAGGACCATGACCACACTCCATATCCAAGAAATACTGAGTATATTTTAAGAAAAAAGAAAAGACACACAGAGTTAAAAATTATGATAGTGATTTTCTGTTTGGGAAGAAAAATCCCATAGGAACCGCGCGAGAGGAAATTTCCAGCGCAAAATTTTGGACCAAAATAACATTGATTTGTGAGATGTACAAAAGAGGTAGTACAACAAATTATGTGTATATCATTTGATATTTTAAATCCCTCCTATTTGTCTTTTCATACAACATACAAATAGTTAGGGACCTCTCGAGTCAAAAAATTGTGGTTTCCCATTCCACTCGAAAATGTGCATCTGCAATTCAAATCATAAACTTGGAACCAGTGTGATTTTTTTTTTGTGAGGAAAACTTTCAATCTATTCATCAACTGTTAAGATAGTACAAAAAACACTAAAAGTAAAAAATACATCTAGGTTCATATACCACCTAGCGACGACTACAAGTACTGAAGCGAGCCGAAGGCGTGTCACCGTCATCGCCCCTCCGTCATTCGAGCCGGACATTTTGAAAATTAAGGCTAGCAATGCTACCACATCAATTTCCAACTCTTTGCGACGATACTTTGGCGCGAAAAAAATTCACTATCCCTGCAAATAGAATTTTGAGCAATCGAACTGGAGCTGACAGTCGTATGCATGAATCTGTGGGCAAGCCCGTTGATGGTTGGCCGGCCGGGAAGCTCGGGGCGGAGCGGTAGAAAAGACCGCGGCGAAATGCGACGCCGACCTTCTAATCGCGTCAGCATGGCCAGGCCAGGAGCCCTCCCCCCGAAACCTCCCGGCCATGGCGAGACCCAACGCAGAGAGGCCCGTGCCGCCGCCGGCCTGCCGCCGGTCCATCGCGGCGGGCGGGCTGGGCCTGGCGGCCGCGGCGTACGTGGGCGTCGACTACCTCAGCCGCACGTTCCCCTCGCTGCACGGGCGGCTGCGGCCTGCGATCTGGGCGGCGCTGGCGCTCGCCACCGCCGCGCGGGCGCCCTTCTACCGCCGCTGGGACGCCGAGATCCGCGCCGCCCCCTGGTTCTTCGCCGCCATGCTCTTCATGTTCGCCGCCCTGCTCTGCGAGGCCATCTCCGTCCGGTTCGTCTCCAGCGTGCTCGGCCTCCGGTGGCACAGGTCAAGTATCCGTACAATCCTAGCTATCTTCTTCCAGATTATTCTAGTTATCTTTTGCAGTTGCTCTGTTCTACTAGTCGCGAAGAGTATCTCCAATAGTGTGTACGTTATTTTCTTCTTGGTAAAATCGTCCATGTCATTGATCAAATAAGTTATCCTCTTCAAGATTATTCTCGGTTCATCTCTAGTTATCCTCTTCCTGCCAAAGATAACTATTCCCTCTGTTCACTTTTATAAGTTCTTGTAGACATTTCAGACATAATGCAAAACAATTCAAGTTCAGTTGTCTGAAGGGACTTATAAAAGTGATCGGAGGGAGTAGTTATCTTTGGCAATTGCTCTGTTTGGCATATGCCTTAGCAGGTAGAATAAGGGAGAGAGACCATTAATATAAGTTACTACTGCCTCTGTAACTAAATACTCTATATAGCTTTCAATACTCCCTCCATCCCACTTGTCGCAGAAGTAAATAGAAATGGATGTATTTAGAATACATCCATTTCTGTGACAAGTAATTCTGGACGGACAGAGTATAAGTTAGAGTTTGTTGTGGCTTTTTTCTAAAATAATCTTTTGCAATGGTGTAGAACCGTCGTATGAGGACTGCAAATTTTCTTTGTTATTAAGGCATTGACATTTTGGTGCATGTGCATTTGCAGTTCTAAGTCTTTAAGAGCATCTCTAACCGATCCCTTATATTTTAGAGAATATGGACTCTTATCCTTTTTAACTCCTCAAATTTACTCTAAATTTTAGCGGTTCCTAGCTGATCCCTTAAACCTAACTCCTTCAGAAAATTCAAACACAATTTTTTGCAAATTGGATTCTAACTAGTCCATAAAACTTGATTCGAACTTGAATTCAAACTAGTAACATAAATTATATTACATCAAACTTGATTCAAACTAGTAGCATAAATAAAATCTAAACTACAATTGCATAAAAACTAAAGAGACCTAGTCCTCCTTAGCCATGATCTTCTCCCAGTTCGGCTCACCGTTGACGTCCTCGTCGCTGCTGCCGCCAGATCCGTCGCCGTCGCTGGAGCAAAGGTTGATGGCCGGCGCACTGGACGGTCCAGCTCCGTCGGTCTTCCCCAACTTGCAGAGCTCGAACTGCCGGTGCTTCTCCTCGACGTGCTTCAGCAGCGGAGCTCCGCCATGTACTCCTCGTCGGTGCGCTCCGCCTTGAGGCGCTCACGGTCCTCCAGCATCTCGCGTGAGAGGCCACTTGGGGGTCGATGGGTGCCAAATCCGGCAAGGAGGCACCGAAGGGGAAGTTGAGCCGTGCCGATTGGTACGAGCCGATCCAAATGCACGTGTGGGTTTCGTGGTCCATAATCTCGGCCATCCACGTCCCCAACGACCGTTGCTGCACGCTGAGGGACCTCATCTGCGGCGTCGACAGTGGTGGCAGGTCAGGGAACCAGGAGGAGGACACGCTGCCGTGACCTCGGGCTTGAGACGGCTGTGCATTGCAGCATGGATCAAGGGGGGGGGGGGGGGGACCAACGGCCGCTAGATCCGGTCATTTGGGCGGCGGGCTGGCGCCGGATTGGATGCGGGGGTGCGTCGGAGGGGATGTTGGGTGCGATTTAGGGTTGTGGGAAGGCTTGGGCGACGCCAGAATGGAGAGGTTGAGCGGTGGGAGAGGGGAATATTTTTACTCCAACGGTGGGCGACCGAGTATATTTAAGAGTGGGGGCGGCCATAGAGTAATTTTTTTACTCCTCTAAAGAGTACAAGGGATTGCTTAGGTGCGGTTTGGAGGAGGTAAACTGATTTTCTACTCCTCTAAAGCTTTACAGGGATCGGTTAGAGATGCTCTAAGAGTATCTCTAATAGCTTGTGTGCTATTTTGTTGGAAAAAAATGTCCCGTGTCATCGACCCAATAAGTAGAGAATATCTAAGTTGTCCAATAAAAATGAGATAATATTTAAGTTTGCACTCTCTTTGCATGGAGGTTGTGCAGTGGTTGTTGGTTCAAGTTCATCACTTTTGGGTTACACATCAACTTATCCCAACACAGTTAGGACGATTGGCTCAAGACACTGTGTATTCAGTGCATATTGGATATAATTGATGGTGCTTTGGGTTGGATAGGAAACATAATGGTTTTGAAAAATGGGAGTTATAAACTGCAGTTGTTGGCTCATGCTTCATAAAACAGTGAACGCAATAGTCTGTTCATTGTAGTGAATGCACATGCGTGAAAACAAGAGGCAATTTATAATTTTAAAAAACTAAGACATGAGACTTGTCATTTGACACTAGCGGAACCTTATATACAGCTTATGTGAGTCTGCTTTTCTTCATTCTATCCCAATTTGTTTGTACATGTGGTCTATTTACCTTAGGGTCGACTATCAGAATCACATAAGCTGTATGAGTTTCTGTGGTTTACACTTTCATGTAAAGAATATCCTGCGGTTTTACTTTCATTGTCTATAAGATATAGGGATGCCACCTTGGTCCTTGGCAACATTAATACTCTTGGTACACTCTTCAAAAGGTTCATTTTTCGTGTATTTGAGTGTTTAGTGCAATACATCATTCTGCACCTTTAGGGACATGCACATACTCTGCAGTCTTGAAAGACCTGAACTAAGACATGTTCAATAACATTAACAGATCTACTGCTCCTCTTCCGGACACTGGTCAGTGGCTGCTGCTAGCACTAAATGAGAGGCTCCCCTGAACCGTGGTTGATCTATTGAGAGCCCACATCATCAGTCTACATCATTATTTGATGTTGTTTATCATGTTGGGATTCTCGGCACTTTTTGACTGCATCAAAGGTCCTGGCCTTGGAATAGGCACGAGGTATATGTTCGTTATGGCGGTCGGGCGTTTTCTTCGGACCATAACATTCGTTTCTACGATTCTTCCATCCACAAGGCCTTGGTGTGCTGCCGCTCGATATAAAATACCTGACCATCCTCATGCTTGGGCACAGAAGTATTATTCTCCGTATGCTTCTGATCCGCGTGCAATCCGCAGGGTCATACTAGTGGATATGCCATATGGTTAGAGCAGTTAACATGAAACTTCCTGGTCTAGCTGCTTTAATTTGATTGACTTCTAGTAACTGTTTATGATCATTTTCTTATTACAGCAAGTGTTCAAAATTATACTGATCACTATAGACCTGATTGGGCACATATGAGCTTCCTAATAGACATATTGAGGCCATCTGCCGGAGAGGGCCCTTCATGGTATCATTTGGTGAATAAAGCCGGTGGTGGTTGCAATGATCTTATCTATAGTGGGCACATGTTTGTTGCTGTCCTGACTGCTATGGCATGGACGGTATGTTGTGTTCTCATCTTCACAAAACTAACTCTTTTTTTTTACCTTTGCATATGTCATGCTGCAAATGGTATGAAATGGACTCACCAGGGTCACCCTATGTTCAAACATTCTTATGTCACAACCAAGGAAGTGTGATACACGCACCCTTGCTAATATGTGGTTCTGCATTAGCCTTAGAGGTGATTGCTCGACATGGGTCTTGCAGTTAAGTCCATGTAAAAGAGGCCATCGACCAGTTTCCGTCGGTCTTTCGTATGCTATTGTTGCATTTATACCATTCATTGTCTTTCTTGTAGTGTAAAACTTTGTTGTGATGAAGACTTCAGCTTGGTGTTATGTACCTTCCTCTCTTCATTATGAACGCCCTGCTACATTTGGACAGTTTTTATGTTTAATTTTTGCATTGTCAATTAATCCCTGTACAAATATCCATTTGGTCCGAAGGGACAGATGTCCAGCTTACTACTATATATGCCCATGCTGCACCTCGCTCCTCGCAGGAAGCGTACGGGGGATGGATATCAGTTGTGATATGGTTTCTAGTCTTGCACAGTGCCCAGAGGGAGATACGGGAGCGCTATCATTATAGTGTCGACTGCATTGTCGCAATTTACGTTGGAATCCTCTTGTGGCGGGTCACTGGGTTCATCTGGTCCACGAGGGATTCAGATCAAGCCAGAAGACTTGCAAAATTCAATGAGGTTCAGAACAGATTATTTCATGCTGCAAAGGACTCGGACATCGACGTAATAAGGGGGCTGCTAAATGAAGTTGAGCAGGCTGGACAATCAAAGAACACCTTCTCGCAGGGTGTCATCTTATCCTTTGCTGCTTCTATGATTACATTCACCCTCCTGTTTGTTCTCCTTGCATTCTCACTTACTAGCAATGGATGATTGATTGGCACCCTGTGCCTTCCATTTATGTTTTCCAAGAGTGTATTTTAGTCAGATCTCCTGATCTTTTTTATGCCTATGTTGGCTGAGAACTTGGGAACTAAGATTAAGGGTTTAGGGTAGTTTTTCTGTGGGGAACCTACTTGCTGATGAACCATTTGGGTTATAGTGATTAAAGACTCTTGCGTTTCAGTTATTACTTCTTTTACAAGTTTTACGTGACAAGAATTGACATGGTACCATGAGTTGACTAGGAGAATGTGATTCTTTAATGTGCAAATGTTGAATGGAACTTGAAAACTTGGCGCATCTGAGTATTAGATGTATTAATCCATTTTGGTCCAAAGAAAGCTAGTTCTACTGTGGCAGCTATACAGTCCAGAGATATTTTCACAGTGCAGCTGATTTTCGTTTTTTTTTTGTTAAAGTACCATTACAGGGAGGAGTATCACTATAGGGTTGCGCTATTCGTCACCCTGGGTGAGGAATAGTTATTCTTCACCCCCCTCAATTTTAACATAAATGCACCGTAATTTTACGTTCCGTAATTTTTGTCTCATTTCATACGTAAAAAGAGACTGTAAGAAAATTTATAATCAACGTAAAAAATATTTTAAGTCAGGTAAAATTACAAACATACAAAAATAGTGGAAAATGTACAATAAATTCATTTTTTTGGTCTTGTGACATATATTTTTGTTTTCTTATTTCAAATTTTACGTTGTGATTCAATATAAATGTAACTTTTTGTATTCCAAATGTAATTTATTTATAAATTGATCGTAAGATTATCTCGGGTGAAGAATAACTTATTCTGCACCCTGGGTGATGAATAGAGTTTCTATATATATATATATATATATATATATATATATATATATATATATATATATATATATATATATATATATATATATATAGGTTTAAAGATTCTGCCAGAGTGAACGGTTTTGGTCATGAATATGGACATTTTTTTTGCCGAAAAATTGCCTTTCACGTTTCATTCGAGAATGTCCATCTACAATTCAACCCTTCTCTGTTTAGTACTTTGAATGTTGACGGTAGTTTGGTCATTTTGAAAATTAAGGCTAGCAATGCTACCACATCGATTTCAACTTCTTTCCAGTGGTACTTCTAATGATTAGTGTTTCTTCTTGCAAATCAACCCATTTACAATAATATACCATTTTAACCTTTGGGTTATTGGGAAAAAACATCAACCCTCGTGTCACCCCTTGGTGGCAACTTGAGGATGAAAACCCTAGCATCGTCGCCATCCTCTCCCATCCCTCTCCCTTGTCTTGTCGTCGGAAGAGGAAGTCACTAGGAAAGCCCGTGTGGCCACCGATGAAGGTAGAAGTGAGGCTTTTGCCGCTCCGCAATCTGCGTTGACGGCTTTCGAAAGCCGACACAATGCAATTAGTGGAGGGGGCGAGGTTGAATCATTGATGTGGCGGCATATGTTTAGTCGCAACTTGACGACCGCATCGTTGATTTTTGACTCTAAAACTGAAGACGATTGCCCCTCCACGTATTGCTTGTCCCACTCCATCGCTCCTGAATCCCCGTGGCCTTTGCTTGACTGATCTGGTGGTTAGTTGGGGTGGTTGAGATTGAGAGATCAAGTCCGAGGGATACCCTTGGCCAATGGTGGTGGCCACGGCGTTGTGTGTGTCTCTCTCCATTATGTAGGTGACTTTGAGATCCATCCCCTTTGCCTCCTCCCCTATATTTCCTAGGTGAAAACATAAAAAGGGAAGTCCGTATTACAACTCTAAGCTCTTCCATTTGTCTAAGATTCAACTCTAAACTCTGAAATCGTCTAAGATCCAACCTTGAACTATGAAAATCAGCTAGAAATCAACCCTCCCCTCTCCTCAAACTGGTTTTTGCTGAGTAGGTCTAGTTTTGACTCGTTGGCGGGCCAGCCAGTAGCCACATAAGCCCACTTAAATTATTTTTTTAGTGTAATTAATGAGTATGCCTAGTTTTTGGACACTTACATTTTTGCTCAAAATGTAATTAAGTGGGCCTCCTTATATGGCTGCTGACTAGGACGTCGATCGGGCGGTCAACGGGTCAAAACTAGGTATATTCAGATAAAACCGGGTTGAGGAGAGGTGAGGGTTGATTCCTAGCCGTTTTTGATAGTTTAAGATTGAATCTTAGACAAATGAAAGAGTTTCAAGGTTGTAATATGGACTTCTCTCAAACATCAAATCTTGGGATGAATGTTGATGGTGCTTCAATGTTGTAACCTCCATGGATGCGTCTTGGGATAACGGGGGTGCACTAGTAGAAAAAGGCCCATTTGTCCCGGTTCCAGAGGCCCATTTGTCCCGGTTCTGGAATCGGGACTAAAGGGTCGGGATTAAAGCCCAAAACCTTTAGTCCCGGTTCGCTTACGAACCGGGACCAAAGGGGCTCCACGTGGCCACTGCGGTGAGCCCAGGCAGGAGGACCTTTCGTCCCGGTTGGTCACACCAACCGGGACCAAAAGGCATCCACGCGTCAGCGTCTGGCAGGAGCTGGGGTTTTTTTTTGAAAGAGGGGGGGGGGGGTTAGGGGGTTTTGTAGGGTTAATTTAGGAGTTTCATATTGTGTTAACTAGCTAATAGAGAGAAGTGTCCTTTCTTTCTTCGTGCTTGGTCGACGCTAGCTACTATAGAGAGAACTCGACATGCTAGCTAGTAAGCAAATGAAGGAACCATTAAGTACACAAGATCGTCATGAACATATACAGAGAGAAGTGATCGACCTCTCTTTCTCCGAGAGATTGGTCGAACAACAAGTTTTCGTATATCTATCCGACGGTACTACATATATACAATATAACATCTTTTACAATCCCTAACATCATCTACCTAAGATCCAATCACAAATCCGCATGGTATTCTCCGTCTTTAGGTATGACGTGGTCAAGAAAGAATCCCGCCAATTCCTCTTGAATTGCTCGTATGCGATCGTATGGTAGGAGTTCATCCCGCATCTGCCAGATCTAATTTAAAGAAGGGGGTCAATACATGCATATATATGAATAAAACTCAACACAATTGATGGTAATATATAAAATAAAATTGTGAATATTATTTACGTACTTCAAATTGTTTGTCAGAGAAGCCCCGCTCAGAGGTCGAGTGGCGAATGAACTCGCATACGTAGTATGCACATAAAACAGTCCCTTCTTTCTGGTACAAGCACTTTACGAGAATAGAGTTCAATCAAACTGATAAGCAAGCATGGTAATGATATATTGATGAAAATTTGAATCAATTAGAGATGCGCGGAACTAGCTAGTACTACTTACTTTGGGGTGCATAAATCGCAACTCTTTGTTTAGACCGGGAACCTTTCGGGTGAACTTCTTCCAAACCCTGCCAGGCAAAGAAAATGATTACTTGATATCAGGAAATTAACGAAAGTTGCATGCCGATATGGTCCCGGTATTGACTGAACTTACGTCTTGAGCATTGCAGTCATGTCCGCATAATCCTCGGGATCTTTACGTCTCGAGTCTAAGACAGTTACTAATGCCCCGTCAAGCTTAATGGATAGCAGAATAAAGTGGAAACTGCGCACGCATATATAACTCATCAATTACATTACTTAACCTCGAGTAAGCGAAACCGAGTATACAGAGAAGACAACAACACTCACTTGAAGTTGTAAGGAAAGAGTATTTCCCTTTTGTTTTGATGTATAAGGAACGACTTTAGCAAGTTCTCCTCGGTCTCTTTGATTGAGTTTCGTACCGTCCATTCATTTACGGCATCTGGGCTAATGAACCCAACGTCGAAGATTCCTATTTTTTTGCATTCGACGATCTTCAATCTGCATAATATAGTGAGGATAATTATATATACATGCAATGAACGAGCTGAGCTAGAGACTTAACTATAGAAGTAATACTTATAGACAGTAGGAAGTCATGAGTTGTTTGTCGAGGGCCAGTTGATTGTATAACTGAAATAACTCCACAAATTCAATAGGCATCACGGGAAGTCCAATGAATTCGTGCTCTGGTTTCACTGCCACATACATAGTGTCTCTCCCAGACTCCCTGCAGGTTTTCATGTAGCACTCATGCAATTTGTACATCATCGTTGTTAGAGGAGGATGATCAGGTTTGACGAGAGGCTTCCCGTGCACGTATTTATATTCTTCTTTTGTTACCTCAGCCGTTTCAAAAATTACATCACCCCCCAAGTAATCACCAGGATTGGTACCGGGCAGTAGCACCGGATGATTAGCGACGATATCGCTAGACACCTTGAGCGGGGGGCACGATTGCTTCTCCTGTTCGCCGAGCTGGGGAATTGTTTTCCCACTTCTTCGTTCTGCTAACCTTGCATCACTGGAAGTACTTCCCGACCGCCGCGCTTCTTCATATGTCTTATGAATAATGCGGTCATAGTTGGATTGCGGCGGAGGCGGTGGTGGTCGCTTCAGGGCATCGATAGTGCGCTTCACTTTCACCGGATCTAGCTTCTCCTTCGGAGGTGGAGTTTTCTTTGCAAAATGGTCCCTCACTTGGGCACGACATATGTCCTCGTTTTCCTGCTCGGTCCTCTCATATGGTAACTTTTCTAGAGGCTTGAGAGATGGACCGTATCTGAATTGCCTCCCGCCTCTGCTTGTACTGCTAGCCGCCGGAGCGGTGGCGTCTCTCTTCCGTCGTTGCTGACGAGGCGGAGAAGGAGGCGGAGTGCTCCGACGCGCCGGAGGAGCCAGAGCGGCGGCGTCTGTCTTCCGCTGTTGCCGACGAGGCGGAGGAGGAGGCGGACTGCTCTGACGCGCCGGAGTAGGCGAAGGAGGAGGCGGAGTGCCCTCACGCATCGGAGGAGCCGGAGAAGGAGGCGGAGTGCCCTGATCACTCGCCGGAGGAGGAGGAGGAGGAGGAGGCGGAGTGCCCTGACTCGCCGGAGGAGGAGGAGGAGGCGGAGGCGTCCAGTTTGGAAGCTTGATGTACTCCTTCTGCCACAGACATGTACTCCTCAGAGCACGAACCAGCTGATTCTCCCCTTCACCTGTAGAGTGGTCAAGCTCGAGCTCCTCAAATCCCTCCATTACTTCATCCACCATCACAACAGCATAGCCATGTGGAATCGGAAGGCGGTGAAAAGTTCCGTTGGGTTGAGGAGGTGCAACAGAGCCGATAGCCGCCTTGAAAGTGAGGTTCCGGCATTTTGTCATAAGCTCGCAATGTTGAGCCTCCGTGATAGTATCCACGGGGTAGATAGGAGCCGTGAAGTCAGGCTGAACGGGCTCCGTGGAAGCCACGCTGCTTCTCCGCTGAGATGGCGGGGTAGCTTCTGGGGTAGCTTCGTGCCGCTGAGATGGTTGGCCGGCAGCTCGCTGGCTCTCAAGTTCCTCTAGCTTTTGTAGTCTTGCATTGAGCTTCTGCATGTCGCTCAGCTCCGCTTTCCTCTTTCTCTCCCGGCTTCTGTAACCGCCTGCGTCGGGAAACCCAACCTTCCACGGAACGGAGCCTGGTGTGCCTCGTGTTCGTCCAGGGTGCTCAGCATTCCCTAGGGCCTCAGTCAGCTCGTCCTTCTCTCTGTCGGGAATGAACGTCCCTTCCTGCGCTGCGGTGATATACTTCTGAAGCTTCGTGACGGGTATTGCAAGTTGCTCGTCCGTCCAACGGCACTTCCCTGTTTCAGGGTCCAAAGTTCCCCCAACCCCGAAGAACCAAGTCCTTGAACGGTCTGGCCAGTTCAATGTCTGTGGTACGACCCCTTTAGCAATCAGGTCATTCTCAGCTTTGTCCCACAATGGCCGGGCTTTGAGGTAGCCACCTGACCCCGTGTGATGGTGATACTGCTTCTTTGCAGCATTGTTCTTGTTTGTCTCTGACATTTTCTTACTCTTGTCCGATGTCTTGTAGGCCACAAATGCGGGCCAGTGATCTCTTATCTTCTCAAATCGGCCGGTGAATTCTGGAGTCTTCCCTTTGTCGACAAACTTTGATTTCAACTCATTCTTCCACCTCCTGAATAGATCTGCCATCTTCTTAAGAGCACACGCCTTGACTAGTGGCTCTATAACTGGCTTATTCGGATCCTCCTCTGGCGGTAGGGTGAAATTTGCCTTCAGCGAGGTCCAAAGATCATCTTTTTGTCTATCGGTGACATAATCACCTTCAGGGACGTCGTCGTCCTTAGGCTTATTCCATTGCTTGATGCTGATCGGGATGTTGTCCCTAACAATAGCTCCGCACTGAGCAGAAAATGCGTCATTGGTCCGCTTGGGTTCAATCGGATGGCCATCGTCCGCGAGTGCTGTGATCGTGAACCTTTCATCCTTGCGCAACCTCTTCTTCAGGCCTCGTCTCGTTACCGAAGTTTGGCTCGATCCGGAGGGCTATAAAAGAAGAAAGAAGAGTTAATATATGTACATACCAAAACAATTAATGCATCAATTAGCTAGTCAGCACAGGCTTAATTAATATATATACCTCGCCGGACTTTGCAACAGCTCCCTCCTCCGTTCGGTCACCGGAGCCGTCATCATGGTCTCCTTCTTCCTCCGGCATTCGGTCACCGGAGCCATCATGATCATGTCCTTCCTCCTCCATTGTTCGATCACCGGAGCCGTCATCCTCTCCTTCCAGACCATCGGTGTCGTTGAGAAACGACAAGACATCACGTCCGGCGAGGATTATCTTCCCCAACAACTGTTCTTGTTCCAAGTCTCTTTGAGCCATAGTTTCTGCAAATATTACAACATGGAAATTAATATACAAACATGAATGTCCGACGTCCGGACCGCCTCTCTCATGAATGTCAAACAAGGGATTCTCTTAACCTTTAAGGGATTTAAAAAAATGGCGCCATTCTGAATGTGCAGAAAATGGTCCATATTTTTCCTGATCTCATCTACCCTTCTATATGTCACGTTGTCTAGTGTCAAAGGATTCAAGAAAACCAAGGCTTCATCATTAGCCGGAAGTAATAGGCGCATAATGGTACGAAGCTCTCCAAAATTGTTTTGGAACGGAGTCCCGGATAGGATAATTAATTAGCTTTTTGGTACGAAGTTCAGCAAGAGCCTTCCGAATATCGCTATTTGGAAGGCCTTTGCTGAAATTCGTACCAAAAAGCAAATTATTCTATCCGGAACTCCGTCCAAAACAACTTTGAAGAGCTTCGTAGCATCATACGCATGTTACTTCCGGCTAACGATGAAGCCATGGATTTCTTCAATACTTTGACAGACAACGTGACATATAGAAGAATATATATAGATGAGATCAGAAAAAAATTGGATCAACTTGTGCACATCCATAATGGGGGCATTCTTGATAAATCTATGTTACCAGAGTTTTTCTATATGAACAAAAAAAAATCCACATGACATGTCCGACGTCCCCCCTCATGTCGAAGTTATCGGGGAGGGGGTAGACGACAACGACGCTCACCCCTCATGTCCGACGTCCGACGTCCCCCCTCATGTCATGTCCGACGCCACCCCTCATGTCGAAGTTATCGGGGAGGCGGTAGACGACAACGACGCTCACCCCTCATGTCATGTCCGACGTCCCCCCTCATGTTGAAGTTATCGGGGAGGGGGTAGATCGACAACGACGCTCTTTCTTCTAG